>OZ014533.1:117467981-118067981 GCA_963966105.1 Volucella zonaria
ATCTTACGGGAGTGAGCCTCAAAATCTAGCAGACAGAATTGAAGGCGCACTCGACAAGAAGGAATACACGCTGGGCATTTTCATTGACGTTGAGGATGCTTTCGACAATGCAAGTTTTGATGACATGTGTAACTCTTAACCAGACAACACGGCGTAGACGAATCACTAGTTTTGTGGATAAACCAATGCTGGTGAATAGGAGACTGATTGCGGATACTGACTGAGGTCAATATGTGATGGCGAGGGTAAACATTGGTTGCCCACAAGGCGGCGTTCTGTCTCCAATGCTGTGGTGCGTGTTAGTCGACTCACTGATCAACGCGCTCAATAGTTCTGACGTCTATGCACAAGCATACGCGGATGATGTAGCTTCACTGTAGGTCGGAACATATCTAGCGACTGTCTGCTCCCAAGCGCAGGCATCACTAGACATGATCGACATGGGCTTTCAGTCAATTCTCTCAAAACTGAGATTGTTCTCTTTACGAGGAGAAGAAAGCTGACTGGTCTGACTCATCTAGTGCTGAAGGGAACATCCAATTCTCCAAAGAAGCAAAGTATTTGGGTGTCATCTTGGATAACAAACTTCTATGGACTAAACATGTTATGTTGAAAGCCACTGAGGCGCTATCGGTCTGGGGCCTGTCATCGAGAGGGGTCCACTGGATCTACACGGCCATGGTAGACCAATCATATCAATGGGCATTGATAAGCGATTTCTTGGCATATGAACTGGACGAAATTGCCATTAAAAAATTACTGGTTTCAACAGGATAGCCCAACATCCGTACTGCTTGTGAAATAAGCAATTTCAAGAAATTGTGATTTCGACTGGCCATCAAGATCATCTGATTTGATTCCGTCGTAATTCTTCTTGTGGGGATATTGGAAAAGCAAGGCTTATATCAACAACCGGAGCTTCACAAGAAACTCTGAAACTCTTCAAAAAGGGATGCAAAATGCCGAAAAAAGGATCAACGACTGAGGCCATTTGCTAGATATAATTCCCAAGAAGTGACTAAATAAATTGTAAAGATCCAACTTGAAACGTTATAAAAGAACAAAAAGGGGTTTAATTGAGTTTTATTCGAACTATTAAAAAAAAAGACAAAACACCCTGTATACGCTTGTTCTCGATGCTAGCCTTGGAATATATTCCAAGTAACCAGTACATTTCTCTGTATTTGTTTCCGAGTTCTCTACGTTTCCTTTCAACGTGCGACTAACTTTGCATCGAGTATCACTCAGCCGCGGTTTCCAACGGAATACAAACCAAGCTAATGAAGGTTGGCAACCTAGGAGTACTTCTTTTTCTGTAATAAGCTTGAGTTCACTGAGGCCGCCCCTTCAGGCCGTTGTCCATTCATATACATTGTGTAGAACGCTTTGTAGTTTAATTGTTGCTTTTTCGGTCGTTTCAACCGAGTATAGCACTATTATCAGCAAAAGGTCCCCTCTGCTCGTGGTATTGCTACGATTTCTCGGGAGATATAGATACGGACCAAGAGCACTTCCTTGTGGTACGCCAGCTAAAATTTCTTTGAATTGTTCCATATGTGACACGGAAAAGTCTATTCTCGAAATATTGTGCTTACGTTGTCAGTGTATCTTATAGGCTTATAGGCTGGAACTCCATGATACACCTTATCAAATACCTGCGCAACATCAAGAAATACGCCTTTCTTACTTTCTGGAATAGCTTTCTCAATTAACTACGTCGGTGATTCTAGGCACATGATCAATAGTTGAATTCCTGCTTCTGAACCCAAATTGGTGATCAATGCGAATGGCAGTATACGCTTAAGTACATAGCATCATCTCCAAAGACTCATATTCCAGCGGTGGAGTCCCTGGCTTCAATACCATTATGACTTCAACAACTTTCCACTGACTCGGGACGTATTCTAATCTAGGACTCGGGTTTAGTTTTTATTATTTGGTGGGGGCTGATCCCCCACTTATTTGGCTTAGTACAAACTCCATCTACCTTAAAAACTAACCAAAAGGAGTTAGCAACCAAGGGAATGGTGGAAGAGAACTAGTTTGAGACGAGAAGTGCACAGGTTGAATTCAAAAAACGGAGAGGTTTGAGTTGCCTCTTCAGATCATACGAGAGAGTGATTCGTTGCAACCATAAGGGGTACGATACGTTGGAGTACAGAAGAGACGAGTACATCGTTAATTACGAGGGTTACTGGTGAAGGAAATATTAGGTGTCGCAAAAGTCATCACCCCATCGAAATATGCTATAATTTCCGCAAATGGAGGAACATGTTTACTTTGACATTTGTGAAGTAAACAGATACGTCAACAAGACATGAATCGCTATACTCGAACGAACGCGGAATAATTGTTACGATTTTCTTGCTGAATAATTCGTCGGCGCAGATATTCCGATCGTCCGACACCAACCGGGCAAACGCTACGACGTTTAGACGCTCGGTTGGAAGTGTATGGGACAACACGAGATGCTGCCAGGTCTGGCCGGCCCCGGAGCAGCGGTTCTGCTAAAAATATCGCAGCTGTGGTTGAAGATGTCGCAGTGGAACCCGGAATATCGACCAGACGACTTGCCATGCAATTGGGCATCAATCAGCGGTCTTTACTAATTTTGATGAAAGACTTTAAGATGTTCCCTTACAAAGTGCAGACAGTGCATCAGCACGAGTCACAACCGAAATTCTAAGGGCTGCATTTCCGAGTCGCTTAATCCCACGTTTTGGCGATTTGCAGTGCCCGGCAAGATCTCCTGATAACCCGAATGGTTATCAATTCTGGTCAGCCAAAGAAAATCGGGTGAAAACTTTTGTGCCACCTTTTAGAATTGAAGGCGCAATCCACAGAAGCAGAAAGTAGTCGATGAAAGAAGAGAATTTCGGCTACGTCTCTGTGCTTTTGGAGTGTATTTAAGTTAAGACATTGCAGGCGGTCACGATAGGGAGGCAAAATAAAAGGGTCATCCCAGTGTAGTCCTCGAGTTGGGCCGCTGCCCAATTATCAAGGCTTGGCCCATTAGTGACGTTGTCTAATAAAAAGCGGGGGCAGAGCAAAGTACTAGTCTTATCGTAACGGTTTTCAGATGACCAGATACAAGCGGCCGGTCATAGGTCTTGTTGGTAGTAAGACCACCGGTATTCCCTACCAGGACTTAAATGACGGTACCATGGGAGTCAAGAGCCCCCCGGATCACGGTCCGGGCCTAGCTTCTGGAGCTAGGCCCCCTTGTGGGAGCGCCATGGTGGCTGTGGTTTAAACTTAAATCGAGGGAAGGGTCTTCGACTCAATATAGAGTTGTAATAGGTACTGGGTGCTGTGACCCTAAGATTAGGTTTTAGATCGACCTTGACTCATACCAAGGGTAGAACTTGTGCCTTCAACACAGTTCCAACTTGGTACTCAGGAAGGCGGCAAGCGATGTCAAAGCGTATTCTTGTTTCCATGGATATGCGGGCATCCAGTGAAATAAGTTTCCACGACAGGTGTTCACGATAAATACTTGGCCCTATATTGTCCTCAAAGGGCAAATCGAAGGAAACGATTTTGAATGTTTTCGATTCGGGATACATTGTATGAATTCGGTGAAAGGGGGACCACATTAGCTGGCATATTCGAAAAGTGGCCGGATGAGGGTAATGTAAAGTGACCTTGCTACATAGCGATTGCAAAATTCTTTAGACCATAGTTGGATAAAACCAAGTGATGAGTCAGCTTCAAGGATTGTCTCATCAATTTGCGAACGGAAGTTTAACTCTCTATCATACAATATTGTACGAGTTAGCGAAGGGATTGAATCTGGGGTACAGGTTGATCACACAAAATAAAGTCGAGGAGAAGATTGATTAGACTTACATGGCAAAGTCATAGGCATTAAGCTCTTGGCAATTTTTTAGGCACCAAGTGGAAAACCTATCGAGGTTTTCTTGACAGAGAATAGAGTCTTGGGGTGAAAAAATAGTTTTGGAGAACTTAGTGTCGTCGGCATAAATGGATAGGGGCAGTGTTTAATAATCCTCTCAAGATCATTTATAGTTAAAATAAAAAGAAGGGGACCTATATGGCTGCCTTGTGGCACACCAGAAGTGGCTAAAAACGGAGTTGGGAAGGCTATCCTAAAACGAACGCTATAATATCGGTTCTTCGGATAAGAAGATATCCATTTATTTTATTAAAGGCTTAAACAAAGCTGCCTTTTTCTAGGGCTGAAGGCGCAATGGATAAGAATTCAACTAAGTTTGCAGTAGTTGATCTGCCTTTTAGAAGTCCATATTGACTGGGTGATATAAGTGACTTGCACTGAAAGCTTAGAACTTCATATAAAATACTTACTTTCGAACATTTTAGGTATGTGAGAAAGCTTAGCAATGGGACGGTAGTGAGATACTTCAACCTCCGATCCCTTTTTGTGAATCGAGGTTATGAAAGAGGTCTTCCAAATAGCAAGGAAAGTGGGTGGGAAAGATTGGAGGCACACTTTTTGAGAAATACTTCGGGGAACTGGTCTGGTCCGGGTAAAAATTCATCATTGAGATTTTGTAACTTTTCTTCGATAAGGGTAGGATCAGATGATTGAGAGAGAGAGGGGGGAAGGTACTTGAGATATATGGGGTCAAGTACGAAGAAGTTGTCTACAAATTATTGCTTAAAAAAGGTTGCAAGATAGTTGGCAATAGTGCTAGTATGTGGGTCGGCCGATGATATATTATCGATCGAGGGAGAGAGGGCGTAACCATAGGTTGATCTGTGCAGTGTCGAGAAAGCGCTGATAGAGGCAGTAATAGAGCTGGGTGAATTGCAGGTACATAGGCCCCAAGATAGTTAGAAGAGTCAGAATAAGAATTGGTGTAAAGAAAAACTGCCTGTGATTTGCTTCGTAAAGTGCGAAGTGTTCTGTTATACCAGGGAGGGAAAGTAGATGATGCTTTGTGTCGAGAAAAGGAATTATATATTTCACTGTGAAAAATGGAGTATCAGTTAAAGATAGTCTGGTAGAATCAAAAGAAGATTTGCTGAGATAGATATTAGCTTTATGGAAGTTTCTTATAAGAGAGAGAGTAGTAGAAGAAGTGGACTGGGGTTATCGATAGTTGATAGCGTTAATGAAATAAGTGAAAAAAGGTCAATCACCACGGATGGAGTTAGCGGCGCCATTTGCTTGGCATAGGCGTGGGTCGGTTATACGAGCAATGAACATGATTGATCATCCGATGGTATCCACTTCAGCAGAGGGAGATTAAAGTCACCAAAGATAAGGATAACGTCGATGGAATCACTTAAGTCAATGAGTTTGCGAATTGCTTTAATAGCAAGGATGTAGAACTCGCTGGGTTGAGCCGGGAGAATGTAACAACACATAACGTACAGAGACTTATGAGAATTTTTATTTTAATTGAAACAAAGTCAAGTTTGACAGGAGAAGAGATAGCGATGAGAGAAGAGCTAAGGTTAGTATGAGTGGCAAGTAGGACAACTCGGCATGGAGAAGCAACTATAGGGAGGGGAGGATCATTAACCATAGGGAGAGAGTGATCGTCATCTCGGAAAATATTATAAGAAGATGGGAATAGCTCCTGGCTCTTTATGTCGGAGATCAAATTGGTTTCTGTGAGAACATAGACGTCGAAAGAGAGGTCATGCGATTTATACAAAACAACATGAGTTTTAGAGAGCAAGCCTCTTACGTTTAGGTAGTAAAATGTAAGAGGGAGTTTAGCTTGTTGCGTGGAAAAGTATGAGTCTATAATGTAGAAAAGGTTGGTTGATACTTTTCTAGGCAACATTTTATGAACTTCTTTGGATATAAGGATGTAACCGGGATCTCTCTTTGATTTTAATTTACATATTTATTTTTTGAGTTCCGTTAACGTTGCATTTGTCGTCGTGTACTTGTCAGCTATTGTTTCCGATGCATTGATATTATGAATATCGAAAGATATCCACTTTCTCTTTATTTCCATTCGCCCAATCGTTATTATTATTTTTTTTTTGATTGACAATTCAGAAGGTTTAGGTTTCTTACTGTCTTTTTCTGTTTCCCCAGCGAATGATTGGATTCTTTTTCTGCTGTCAAGTTTTCAAGGTGAGTACCTGGAGTACGGTTTTTAAAGTTCTTATAGTTTCAGCAGGTTACAGAGGTGATTTAAGCGTATTGGATTATGAAAAACAAACGTTTTAACACGGATTGTTTTCTGTCATTCGGTAGCATTCTACACCGTTGGATGAATGCCACTTAAAGCCACCACAGTGCTAATGCCTTAAAGTTAATACCGGAAAATTGACTACGAAAACATTCAACAGCAAGTTCCAAGTATCAAAAACGAGTGAATACAAATGAAAGAGGAACAGGATAAAAAGAAAAAAAAGAAGACGAATAAAGATGGTGAACAAGAGAAAGAAGTAGAAAAGAAAACAATCACGTTTCAAATTGTGAAGGCGTCATTTCAATTTTGAGAAATGGCTGACATAAGTATCTGGGTGTACAAGTGTACCCCAACATCCAGCCTTGGTACGTTGTTTCTATCAGTTTTGCTATAGAGTCCGTAGTAGTTTTCCTCTATGGATAAATCCCATTCACCATTCACATGGAAAAGATACAGATAGTAGAGAGAACGAACCTTAAGATGACATAAAGGAGACGAACCAAAGAAGAACAAATAAACATCCGGAAAAGTTCGTTTAAACTGCGAATTGACCCCGAACTCTGGTGAAGTTTCTCTGGCCGAGTGTATGGTGTTCCGTAGCTTGTAGACCGTTAAGCACTACTCCAAGGCCCGTCGTTCGTGTTTCGTTTTCTATGAATTCTTGAGAACGAATCGATTCTGGTTAGAAGGGACGAGAGTTCCGTTGTATTTTTTTTTTTCGCTTTTTTCTTTGCTTATTGGTTATTCTTCCTAAGGCCACAAAGTTTCCAATGAAACGTTCGGGCAATGTCAGGCGAAGAATGTTTAATTCAAATTGTCACAGGGATGAAGGGCAAGTGGTAAGTGGCAAGTGGCACTGGCATAGCAATTGCCGTGTCGTCTCTACATAGTGATGACAGAGGTGACTTATTTAATTAAACTGTAACTTGGACAAACAATCGGAGATGTGCTTAATGTTGTGCTAAACTTTGAGACGGTGTGTTTGTTTTAGATGTTGGTGAAGTTCTGGTGTTGTTGTTTCTTGGTAATGCCAATTCCCGAATTGATCCCAGAGGAGCAATGTAAGAGAATATGGTATACGGGTGGTGTGATATTTAATAGCATGTGCTTAGTTGATGGAAACGCTGTAGACGCGACAGGGATGAAGTGTAGCCACTTAAGAAAGTCTTAAGTGCATTCATGGTTTTCAATGTTGTTTATAGTCATTCTTGGAGTTTTGTTGCTTGTTTAGATATGAGTGGGTATTTGTTGTCTAACGGCTTATGAGAAGTTCTTGTTTGGAAAGTGACATGCCGTTTGATGGCTGGGTATTTGTTTGGGTTCAGACGATATTTTAATGTGTCTGATTACGGACTTTAGACATTGTATGCCGCCTAAGTGGAAGTCTTCCACTGAAGGGGAACATACAATGCCGTATTCCAATTGTGATCGTTTTTATTGGCTCTGCCATCAATTCAAAAAGAATGCACCCAAGGCTCGTTAGGTTGTTTCATAATTTAAATTGCTTCACTTGTGAGAGGTTGTTATTTCAGACTTTAGTTCTGAAACAATCTTTAAGTACCGACTATGTGATCAAGAAACACGAAACAACCCATAGTGTTCCACAAGGTTCGGTTTTAAGTCATATCTTGTTAAGCATGAAGTAATTCATCTGGCAGATGTTTGGTAAGAAAAGTTTATTTATTTGACGTTCTAGCAAGCAATATTCTCTTCCAAAAACACACAACGAAAGATACATTAGGCCTAAACACGAGAGGGTTACGAACTTAGTTGCAAGACGTCGATGAAACTATTGCATGTCCGTTTCTGTCAGAGGATTAGGTGCAGCTACCAAGCCGTATAAAGACACGTTCCAATTTGAAATCAATGTTCAATGACTGATAGCATACGAGTAGATAACCGCGAAGGGGATGGAAACATTTTTCTTCGTTGAATAACCAATTCCACAGCGCCCAATACTTCTGCTAATTAGCAAAAGATTGAAAGCCGACGGTCCCCTGAAGGTTCAAAAAGGAGAATGTTTCTTTAGTTGCTCAAGAAGGGAAACCTGATGGAACGGGACAATTAGAGAGGTACATGCATAATTCCAGATCGAATGAAAGAACATCTTGATTCATTGCTTTGAAGCTGGATCTTCCTGCAGCGACCACATCAACACGTTGCGGGATCTCCGCTTATCGATTTGAATCCAGATGCTATATAGTGACCGTAGGAGATGTACACCAGGAAAGGCTACCTACTGCTGAAGTTCGCAGCGGAGAACGACAAGATGCCATACTTTTAGCAGTGATATTCCTTGTAGTAATCAGTGATGCGATCCGGACATCTCTGTTTGGAGGAAATTGAGGCTGAAATGGACTATGACACCATAATGCACTTCCACCAGACGGCCTACAGCTTGGAATCAGAGGTGAACAAAGTAAGGCTTAAAATTAATACGGCTAAGACCACGGTCCTAAACACTTCGATTTTCTCAGCTTCGTTCCACTCAACATTTTAGAGCAGCAAGTCAAGAAATTAAGCAGCTGTCTAAAGGGTCTTTCATTAAGCGCTTCCTATCTATAAATTTCTATAAAACAAAGTGTGTGTGAGATATCTCCAAATTTTGTATTCGTTTGAAAGGCCTATGGATGCCATTATGTCTGGAACATAACATCGTTGGAATGTCCGCCGCGGCTTCTCTGGATAGCGCGCATCCGAAATGTCCAATTTTCCATGACTCTGGCGCATAAATCAGGCTGAATTTGACCGATGGCATTGGTTATGTTGGTTTTGAGTGTCGCTGTGGTTTGTGGCTTATCCGCATAGACCTACGACTTCAGAAAACCCCACAAGAAAAAGTCTAACGGGGTCAAATCGCACGATCTTGGTGGCCAGTTCACATCACCTCCACGTGAGATGACCATGTCCTCGAATCGCTCGCGCAGAATTTCCAATGTGGCATGAGCTGTGTGTAGGTAGCGACATACTGTTGAAACCACATGTCGTTGGTGTCCATATCATCCAATTCAGGCCAAAAGAAGTTGGTAATCATTGACCTATAGCGCTTGCTGTTGACGGTGATGGCCTGGCCAACGTCGTTCTAAAAGAAATATGGACCTTTGACGCCGCCAGCCCAAAATCCACACCAAACAGTGACTTTTTCGGGATGCACTGGGCGCTCTTGGATCTCATGTGGCTTGGTATCGTCCCAAATTCAACAATTTTGCATGTTGACATTCCCATTCATACATGGGCCACATCGCTGAAGATGATTTTTCGATGAAAATTCGTTCACAAAATTAGGTCAGAGCACATTCAGCGAAGACACGGCGTTGTCTATAGTCGTTTGCCTTCAGCTCCTGGGTCAGTTGAATTTTGTACGGCGCAAAATTCACCAAGTTGTGGTCTGCGAAAGGCCGAGTTCTTGTGAGCGACGCGACATCGACTGCCTGGGATTCTCCTGCACACTCTCACGGACAGCCGCGATATTTTCGGCAGATCTTTCATTTTTTCGGCGTACGGGTGTTGGTTTATCGTTTATTGAACCAGTGGACTCAAATTTATCCACCAAACTGTCCGCTCGGTAGGACGACTTTGGCAACCGTAAAATGGACGAGGTGCGCGGAACGTTGCCCGAACAGAACACCCATTTTGGTAAAACAATTTTATCATTTGCACGTGTTGTTGAACGCTATGTCCATCCATGGTGATTTGGCAAAACAGACTGAATAAATGACAGCCAATTTGACAGATGTAGCTTCAACAATATGGCCGCTATCAACTGTCAAAGTTCGGAAGTCCCTATTGGAAGACCCTGTATATCAAAGAACTACAGTTGCAGAAGATAGTGGTGCCGAACTGCAAAGCAACAGCTGCCTTCGATAGACTATCCTAAATCTGGAGAACATTGTCTAAGTAAACTAGAACTAGTCCATTGTTCTGCTTGTAGGTTCCTTTTAATGGAATCTTTCAGTCTTTCAAGGAAAAATGAGTAAGTGTTTCAGTAATAAAATGTCCACAAATCCAGCACCCACGACGCAAACACTGAGTACCTGCAACCTGATTCGGGCACAAGCCAGACTTTCACAGAGGTAGTACTCCTCAGCGTCGTCATTACTTTCACATCAAGCGTCGCAATATGTTGTATCACTTATGCCCAGCACATTTAAGGACTTAGCAAAAGTTACGCCAGTAAGCAGCTTGCAGTCTTTCCTGCTGAGGGACAGGGGCATTCGTTTGGTCTGCCTGCCATGCCATATGCAGTTCTCATATGAAACCGAACTGTCAATGGAAGCTTTAGCCAAGGACTCAGTCAGACCCAACGTAGATTCGGGTCCTAAAAAACTCTCTTCTGAGCCTTGCTTGGCAGGTTCATCGGCGATTTCACTTCCCGTAATCCCATTGCGAGCTGGAGCCCAGATAAGACTCAGTGAATTTGCCCTTCCGACTGCGTTCAGTGATGTCTTGCATTCGCGAACTAGTTTGGAAGTCGTATGACTTATAGTTCGTTGCCATAAGAGTTGCGTATATCTTCTCTGCTTGGAAAACAGACGCAAGTTTGCCTAATGAGGAGTGAAATCTAACGTTGGCGTCCTCCAGGAAGGCACTAGCGCCGTATCTTACACATTCCTTTTCTGGCTCAGATTCTGACCGAAACAAGTCTTGGACACAGAGAAAGCCGATTTCGTATTTTTTGTGCAACAGGAGTTCTGGTGTCATTACAACAGATGGCCTATCAGTAAGACCAGAGTAAAAAGGCAGCCGGCGCACAAGATCATCAAAGCTCATTGTAACGGGTGACCATATCGCGATGATAGTTTTTCCGATTCTTATGTTTCAGCAGCTGTCAAAGTTACCTATGGCATCCAGCTGTCAAAATATTCAGTAAGATTTGCCATTTCGTCATGCATCGTTTTACGCTTGCTGAACGTGCGGAAATTATTAAAAAAATATCGAAATTCCAGCTACTTCTTTGGGCCTACTTCCGTATAAGATTGTGCTAACGCAAGAATTGAAGCCGGACAACCATAGACAACGCCGTGAGTTCGCTAATTGGGCGCTGGAAATGTTGCCCGGAGGTCCGGAATTTGGCCAAAAAATCATCTTTTCGAACGAGGCCCATTTTCGGCTCAGCGGCTACGTCAACAAGCAAAATTGCCATTTTTGGAGCGAGCACAATCCACAAGTGTACGGCCAAGCATCAATGCATCGGACCTTATTTTTTCCGAAATGAGGAAGGGGACATCGTTATCGTCTATGGGGTCAGGTATAGAGCGATGTTAGCCGACTTTCTGTGGTCGGAGCTCGACAACATCGAGATATCCGAGACGCAACGCTCGAAGTTGTGAAGGAGAAATTTAGCGACTGGGTCGTCTAACGGCGAGCGTTCATCAATTTTCTCTAGGGCTACATCAAGTCCTTAGTCGACCCTAACAAGCCACCCACTTTGGACGAGCTCGAGGTCAACATTCGGCATGCTATTGCCAGAAAAACTCCGTACATATTGGACCGAGTCATCAAAAATGGGACCGACCACTTCAAGTACTACCAGCCGAGGAGGCTATTTGAATGATGTGCTACTGCATACATAAGCCAAAATCAGTTTTATATCTCACATCGTTGTTGTTTTTGTTTCCTATCGTCCTAATCTCGTCACCCTTTACTAAAGACCACGTCTTTTTAAACGGAAGATGTCTTTGAGAGTGCGGGCCATAATATGAATATCAAGAGGAGGGAAACAGAGCTGCTTTATGAGTGCAATAACTGGAAAGTGACCAACACTGCCACAAGGAAAGTGGCAAACCTTCATACATTCTTCTTACTAATGCGTGTATCAAATAACACTTGACAATGGTCTAAGAACCAATATCCGTAAAACAAAAACGAAAGAGAACGTAGTAGTGGATTGTGCACATCTTGAGACGCGAAGACAGTTGCATTGCGAAGTATTCCATGCTGTGGAATCCACTTGGGAGATGAGTTACCCGGCCGAGGCAGACATATACAGGGACAATCGAGGAGGAATCCTGGATTTTGAGGATGATTTCGATGTCTTATGCCAATTGTTATGGCATTCTAGTTACTGCCACACCTACAACTCTGATAAGCTATGCCCCAGGATGCCGGGTTTGTCTTATGAAGCCTCAAGAAACTAGGTCTTGAGATTGAGAGCTGTTGTTAGTTGGTTGCGCCACGTAAGATGGACTCGTTTTAGCCGTTTTTCTCTGGATTCGAGAACTTTCGAAGTCAAAGTTGTCATCTAAGCCGTTGAATTTGCCACCGCTGACAAGGTCAATCTCATTGTAAAGGCTCACTTTTGTATCTTTTCCTCTAAATTCCCCCTCTATGTACAGCATGACTGAACGAAAGGGATGGATCACAATTTGAGAAAATTTTCCATTTAGGGGTGTTCTATCTGAGCCATAGGTGGCGGGTTTCCTGCTTGTCATCAGCACTTTTTTGTTCGGCTGCTTTCAATAGTTCGGCAGAGAGCCCATCGACTCTTGCAGTCTTATTGGTTGGGGACAGCTATTCGGATCTATTCTTGGTGAGCCGTTAAAGATTCTGCAGAAGAAATCCTCTCAGATTTTCAGCCCACTCTGCATCTATTCCTTTGTTTCCATTTTTTTTCTGCAGGTTTTTGGTTGCTTTTATTCGGCCACTGTTTTGGAGCCTTGGCATGTCCTTCATATCATACTTCATGGTGTGGATCTTTACATTTTTTTCGAAGAAGTTAATGTTTCATTGTGATGGTCGCACGAAAATCCGCATATCATATCCCGCTTATCTGATGGCTTGCTGACTATGTTGCAAATGGTGTTAGCGCTTAATACTGGAAGCATAGGACTTCTTGACAAGTTTTGGAACACTTGATCAGAAAAAGACGACAAGTCTTCTCACAGTAGTTCCGCCCATTTGTTACAATATGCCATCCTGCATGCCCGAACGCTCTGGATAAGCGTACTGGTGTTGTGTCTGCCTTCGATCATTATGCAGTCAATTGAATTAACAATTTCTTCTTCTGCTCAGCGATCTGCTAGCTCTCTTTGTGGATTTTGAGATGAGTAAACGAGGTAAAATTAATCAGATGGGTACAAGAGGATAGGGGACAGCGGTGCCTTGAAAAGCCTCTTAGTCTACGTTTCCAAAACTGGTACGCTGACACTGTTAGAGAATTTAAAGAAAAGCTGCCTTATTGACGACAAAAATGTATAATCTCCCTGCTCTGGGTTCATTGGAAAGCTTTTCTAAAGATGTACTCGTATACAGTATACAAGTCTCATAGCCAAATAGACCCACAAGGAACTATAACCCTCAAAGGAATCAAATGAAAGCCGCTTAACGATCTTAATGTATTCACTGATAGCTGCCGATTCACTCTTCAAATTCCGAGGTGTCAGTAAACTCACGGCTTTCAACTAGTTGAACAACAAAAGCACCCTGAAATGAACAATAATCCCTATTCCTTCCTCAAAACATGTTCCCCAAAGTAGGACGTTAACGGAAATAGTCCCAATTATATGGAGAACACCATCACCATCAAAATTTTGGAAATTCTCAAAGTTTTAATCAATAAACCCTCGCCCACTGAAGGGGGCACCTCTTAAACTTTATCACAAAATACGTCTTATTGATACACCTGCCTCAACCTCAGTCACTGGCCCATTCAACCGTTCAGTAGGAACAGCAATAGAATCTTCATCCTAATGGGCAAACTTTATAAATTGCCAATCCAAGGCAGGATACTCCAGCAGTAGTGTGCCAACAGATAATGATGATAGCATCCGTAGCATCTAAAGAATCAACCATTTCGGCATCATCCCCCAAATCGAGAAAAAAAAAAAAAAACAAACAACGGATAACGGTAATAAATTTGAAACAAAAGAAAATTTTTGAAACTTTTCGCCAAGTAATTGGGTAGACTGGTTGTGGTTTCTACATTAATAGGTCCCTTGCGGACGGAACGATATTCATACCAAGAAGATTCCTACTACCCTCGTCTCTATCATGGTCCAATGAACACCTCTCATAATAGAGATGCTTGCCGTGTCTTTGTCCTGTAAGATGCCGACGATAAGCACCTTGTTAGACCAGTCAGAGGAATAAGTTTTCCATTTTCGATTTTCCAAAATCATTGAATCGATTTGTTCGTTGTAATCTTTTCTGCCTGACCCTCAACCCCTTACCTGGCTAAAAAGTTGAAACTAACATTGAATCAATCGTTACGTTGTTTTCTATTTTAAAATCGGCTTGATGAGGATTTTTAATCGAACCTTCACCACCAGAGATGGTAAAACACTTCAACCATGCACTGCCGTGTCCAGTATGACGAATGCTGGGACACTGAATGAAAGGGAGGCGTATCCCCAACCAAAAGATAGATTCAGTTGATAATTAAAGTGCACCGCTAATAACTCTGTCGATGGTAGATGAATTATTGGAAGCCATTTTGGATGTTGAGATTGTTCGAAGTTGATTTATCGATATTTGATGAGAAAGTGCAGCAGAATGAATGAAGTGAAGTGAAGTACTACGAGTATCTGTAAGATGGTACACGAAGTACAGATAGATGACTGCAATCACTACTGACCCACTTAGAAGGTGGATAATGGGAAATGGAAAATGGAAAATGAAAGATGAAAAATCAAAAATGAAAAATGAAGAATCGTTGATCCAAGAAGATAGTTACTGCAGGTGAAATTCGTTTGAAGTTCGTGACTTTGAAATTAAAATTACTTGAATGTTCCGTTGCAAACGAACAAAAAAGAGGGCATCCAGCAATCAATCGACACTCGAAAATAATGAAGAAATGCCAGGCAAAACAGGGTCAAGAAGACGAAAATAGACAAAAAGCAAGACAAGCACTTTTTTTTTAATTTCTCATTTTGTAATTACGAATACAGTAGAGAAGTATCCCCAGACAACTGATTAATGACAGTAAAATGGAATTCGAATTCGTTTGAACGTCTTCGAAATTTTCATTTGAAACGTACATCAATCAGGAAAAATGGTCCCAAAGAACGTTCCTGCTCTCCAAAATCCTTTCACACTCTTTTGCCTTCCCATACTATGCAGTCTTTGTGGCCAAGTCAGGGACAATAGTGATCGGTTGAGGGCTTATCACATGGACTAGTCCAATAGTGTATCATCTCAAGATCCCACAAAGTTTACACTTATGTGGTGGCTGAAATTCCATCACTCAGTTTGCTTTTTTGGCACCAAATCGCCATCGAACGGGTGAAAATCGATGTTTAGGCAAATTCGTGAATTTTGTCTAGAAACTGCCTTCACGATATCACATCTGGAATCGGAGTAAGGGCTAAAGTAAATAAAAGAGATCGTTTTGTCTTTGAAAAAGGACGTATCCGCATGCGGATGATCAGTGACATTGTCCTCATTGGGGTACTAGGCACGACTCCAGTACTCCTACAGTCTCACACTTTCTGAATAGTTCGTTCAAAATTTTGTTGTTCCAGAGCAAGAGCAAAGACAGATTTCCGGGAAAAGCACAACAGGTATGACTTGGCAACGAATGCACTCATGACATCATACACACGTTTAATTCTTTCTGCGTTCCTATGTTTGGAGCCGAACGAAAAATGACTTCCAGTTGATGACCTAACCTGGCACGTTCGTTGTCACAAAGCTCTACGAACTGTAGATAATGTAGGAAAAGGGTAGACGCTGAGACCGTTACTACACATCAATTGTGTTTATCTCACCTCCAAGTGATAGCCATCGGGTCAACATACTCTTACCGACGAAGATGAAGATTCTATCCAGGAGGAGTTCTACTCGTATTACGCAGCCTGTCGGGAATAGCATAATGTCAATGTTCGTACGTTAATGCCAAAATCTGTAAGGAAAACTTTCTTAGTGGATTAGTCGAAACGCATAGCCACCAGGACACAAGGGATAAGGATTAGCACAGCAACCTGCCGTCCCTCATATTGCTGGAACCAAATCAACGGCGCGCTAATAGACGCAATAGCGGAGTTGGTGGCGGTGTTTTCTCAGATAAGCCAAATCGAAGTCTCTCTTTCCGTCTTCCAAATCACTGTAGCGTGTTCCAGGCGGAAATTTTAGCGAATAAAGAAGCTCTTTCCTGGCTGAAGAAAAACGTGATATCTTCAAAGAATATCCGTATCTTTTCGGATATCGGCTATCAAGTCCCTGGACTCGGTCTCACTAAATTCTAAAACCGCCCTTGAATGTCGATCATCTTTTATGAAGATGGCAGAGCAGTTCAACCGTCACCTTTGGGCCGGGCCACAAAGACATTCCAGGGAACTGTAGAGCCGATGAACTCCCCAAAATTTGAACCACTCTACCTCTTCTGTTCGGAATTCTGACACTAAAGCAGTCAGCAGGTTTTTCTCTGTGCATATATCTTATTATTTAAATAATGGTAATATTGGCAAGAAGCTTAGGACGTACACTGATTCAGGCAGCATCAGCGCGGTCTATGCATATGACACCGGCTCTTAGACAGGGAGATGAGGTTCACACTGGACAACGGGCAACATTTACACTTATACCTGGAGATAGTGTGGGGCCTGAGCTAGTCTATGCTCTACAGGAAGTTTTCAAGGCATCCGATGTTCCAGTTGACTTCGAGTCGTATTTCCTCTCCGAAGTCAACCCTGTATTGAGTGCTAAATTGGATGATGTTGTCGCTTCAATTTCAAAGAACAAAGTCTGCATTAAGGGTATCTTGGCCACTCCTGACTACAGCGTTGCCGGGAAGCTGCAAACCCTCAACATGAAACTCCGTAACGAATTGGACTTGTACGCAATCGTCGTGCACGTGCGCAGTTTACCCGGTGTCAAGAGTCGTCATAAGGACATTGACACAGTCATTATTCGTGAACAGACCGAGGGTGAATAATCAGCTCTAGAGCATGAATCAGTGCGCGGTGTAGTAGAATGTCTAAAGATTATCACCGCCGAGAAATCCAAGCGCATTGCCAAATTCGCTTTTGACTATGCTACTAAGAATAACCGCAAGAAGGTCACCGCCGTACACAAAGCTAACATCATGAAATTGGGTGATGGTTTGTTCTTGCGTTCATGTGAAGAGATGGCAAAGTTATACCCTAGAATTCAATTTGAGAAAATGATCGTCGACAGTACCACCATGCAGTTGGTGTCGAATCCCAACCAATTTGATGTCATGGTCACGCCAAATTTGTACGGCAATATCGTCGACAACATTGCTTCTGGACTTGTTGGTGGGGCTGGTGTAGTAGCCGGAGCATCATACTCAGCCGAAGCTGTCGTTTTCGAGCCCGGTGCCCGTCACACTTTCGCTGAAGCTGTTGGCAAAAACGTAGCCAACCCAACAGCTATGCTTCTTTGCGATGCCAAATTGTTGCGTCACATCAACTTGCAACACTATAGTGACAAAATAACAAATGCCATAAGTAAAGTGCTCCTCGATGGAAGAATTAGGACCAAGGATTTGGGTGGACAGTCAACCACACAAGATTTCACTCGTGCCGTTATCGCCAACATCCACTAAATTGTTCCACAGAAATCTAGTGTAATACTAGTTAACTGCTGTCTCAAAAGAGAAAAAGTCTTTGTTCAGGTTTCTCTCTTTAGTATTTTTATTCATTTATTTTTCTAAACTGTTTGCCTCTATTACCTACTCTATCAACAAAACCTACCTTCATCCTTGAACGTTTACGAGCTCTAAACTTTGCCCAATGCATGAGATTACGAAATCAAACCGTGTTGTATTAATTTTTAAAAAATCCGCCTGCAGTAACCCTTCCTAATTGCATTCGATTATAAATTGTTCACACTTAAAAAACGCACGTAACTTCCGGAGATGGAGTGTAGAGTATCTTTTCTCCTTTTAAGTTTATTGAGTATTACTCTTTATTTGTTTATTATTTGAGATTCGTTTTCATTTCTTTTTTCTAAAACAACTGATGCCCAATCTCTTTTTATTTATTTTTACATTCTCGATTATTTCTATTTATTGGACTTCGATAATCAAAGTTATGATGAAAGCCATATTGACAACAATCTCTTTTAAGCAAGAAAATAAAAATAAAACAAATAATGCCGAAGATATTCTACCGGAAAAGGGTAGCATAGGGATACCAATCGCTACTTGCAAACTAACATTAAAGCCGGATGCTTTAATGGACGGTTGGACCAACAAGTCTAGCGACCAAACAGATCTGTCCACAACTGGAACTAAACCGCTCTAAGTGTCTGATCATTCTAAATAAGAAACGTCTCAGCGCCATCATATGTGTCATCACTGGACACTGCCTCATAGGCCAGCACGTAAGAAGGCTTCTCCACTTACTCTGTACATGTCCAGCTCTCTCCCAGAGAAGAAAACTTCACTTAGGAGCTTTCTTTTACAACGGCCTAACGGTCTGAAAAATATAGACGTAAACAGTCTCCTACGCTTCATCATAAGCTCAAACTGGTTGCATTAGTAAGAGGAACATAGATCCACGTGGCATCACAATGGGCCAATAGGCCTAACTGGATTGGTATTACCAACAGCGAGATGCTAGATATGCATCCAACATTCAGAGTGTGCAAACATTCACTGAGGCAAACGTCGACTCTGCCCACTTCCTTATTGCTACCAAATTCAGAGCTCTACTATCCAAATATCCAATGAAGCCTTAGCACGACTGTAGTAGTCAGAGCCTACAGAGAGCCCCTGAGCGAGGGACTTCACCTTCTACAAACACCAAAAGTCTGTAGAACTGTTTGTATCGCGGCATCATCAAAGACGATGCTGAGCCTATCGTAGGCTACCTGCCACCACCGAAAAAAGCCCTTGGTTAGATGATGAGTGCGTATGCCAGAAAGTGACAGAAAATGTACACCTAAAGGCGCGACAGCGCAAAGAAAGCTCAAAAAGCAATAGAAAAGAATAGAAAAAATATCCTGCCTTGAAAGAAAAAAGCCTTCATAACATCCAAGCTCAAATAAATCGAAGAGTCCCGCGATATGAAGAATATCGGGATATTTTTCAGGAGAGGAAAACAACTGGCAGCTGACGTTAAACCCAAGTCAGTCGCTGGACCTCAGGCTCTTCGCAAGATATCGAACCCAAGTAGTAATTGAAAGTATTTGGGCAGCCCGATGACTTGACTATCATATTCATATGCCCAAAAATCCTTGGCACGGATGGCATTATCTTCAACAAATCTGTCGAGCTACTGAGACGACATCGACATAATCGGTTGTTCCCAGAGCGACATCATAGAAGCGTTAGTTTCAGTCAATTAGGATAAAACGAAACACATGTTAACAAACAAGCAAGCAACTGTCCGCCGACAAGGATAAAACTTCACTGTTGGCAACAGTAACATCAATTCAACGAATGATATTCTAGTGGAGATCCTACTACTTCACGAATCCTGACAGCTCTGCTATATGGGGGCCAAATGTTGGGCGAAAGCAGAGCAGGATGGAGAAAAAGACACAACCACGACCACGAACTCTATGGGCTATATCCAGATGTGGATGTAGGCGAATAGACCACAATGTTGCAGAAAAAAGGATCTTCCAATCACATTCTACAGGTTCGAGATGACAAGCAAGACATAACCTAAGTTTTAAGGATCCAGTATCACGGTCACTAGATAACTTTATTTAGACAACTGGAAACAACGTGCCTGGTATCGAAGATAGTGGAAGGCTGGCGTGTCGCAACCAGAGATTCTCCACAGGTCGGAAGCACGTTAAGTACATAAGTCTACGAGCTTGTACTGGGACAAGACCAAGTGGAGCTTTCAAGACAAACTTACCGATCGCCAAGATAAATAACGTGTGTTGATTTTGGGTGCTGTAGGAATGCGGTAGGCACTAAGAGGTGTTAACCTGGCGATGACCAGTGTTGTAACTGTTTCTACACATCAATTGTACTTATGTTACCTCCAAGTGGTAACCAGCGACCAGTATATCAGTCCGGACTCGATTTGCCGAGCGCGAGTGCTGATCAGCAGACAAAAAATAGCACCACTAACATAAAACAGGACAGCGGATGAATTCCCCAGATGGAATCAACGGTGAAATAAAGCAAATAAGACCTTAGCTGGGCTACTCGGACATATTGGAGCTCAGGCCAGTAAGAATTTTCGAGACTAAGTCAGGGTCTGGAAAAAGAGATGGTGAGGGATGAGCCCTTAATAGATCAACGGCAGGGCATACATCCCCGAACGGGTTAATGGATTCGGTCTAATCGACTCCTCGTGCAAGGGGTATCCATAATAGAACTGGCCCTCCAGGTTGGGGGTTGTGCCCTCGGGGGAACTGCCCGGCTATGGACAAAAAAATCCAAATTTACGAAGCAGCAACAAGCCTCGGATATAAACGGTTTTACTGTTGATAACGCCTGCAAGCGAAATAAGGACAACGAACTTCGCATCTGTATGTGGAATATTAGGTCCCTTAATAGGCCATATGCAGCCAAATAACAAGCGGATGCCGATATTATCGACCCATCCAAGAAATGCGATCGGATGGGTCGGACAAAAAGTGAATGAAAAACTGGACTACGACAATCATTATCGAGGGCAAAAGCTGCGACTATTTGGATGCGGATTCGTTGTGAGAGGTAGACTTAGGCAAGAAGTCTTGAGTTTTCGGCATGTTAACGAGCGCATCGTAACAACCCGTTTTAAGGCTAAATTTGTTAACATTAGCCTTGTAAGCGCGCACGCCCGCACAGAGGAGAAAGATGACGACACCAAAGATTGAGCTCTTGGACAAGACGTACGGGCAAAGCCCCAGCTATGGCATTCAAATTGTAATTCAAAGGTAGGAAGAGAGGGCAACTTCGGCAGTACTGTCAAAAAGTATATCCTGCACAACACGACCTCCGATAATGGAACGGACGCGGTTTCCGCATCTCGATATTCATAACGGGACTTGGAGAACTCCTCTTCAATCAACCGTCAACAAGATTAACCGCCTTGAGACCGAAGCAAGGCACTCCTCCAGTATTATTGATATTGGAACCTTCTGAAGACCATTACCTTGTTGTATCCAAAGTCCGGTTGCGGATTTTCTGACCATCGCAAAGGCAAGCAAATACTGTGAGGAAGTTTGACGTCGGACGTTTGACGAGATCGCCAAATCCTTTTCCGATCGGGTCTTACTTAATCTCTTAAGAGGTTCTACGCCACTAGCCTCAAGTATTGAAGACCATTAGCAACACTAGAGATGCCGCAACTGATGTGCTGGGTTTCACTCGACCAAGGTTGTTGTCTTCCATGAAGAAGACAGCGTCACATCTCAAATCAACTTTGGTGGTATCCTAAAAGGTCTTTTCCTAGCTCAAATTCTAGCCGAGGTCGGTTCTAAGTACAGGGAAAGTTGAAAGTATTTTCACAGCAACTGAAGTGCCGGTACCAGATGGTATCAGATGACATGGTCGTGGAAGACGGGTTGAGAATGCAGTCCATTATATAAAAGAGAATTCATCCGTGAATAAGAGCAAGCTGTGTTGAGGAAAGCTGCCGAACCAAAGCAGACCATTGTTTGAAATTTAGTACATGTCACCATGTCTTACTGAAAGCTCTTTTACACCGCCAAAGAACCGACAGCGCCTAGGAGAACTTTGGCGCGAGAGCCAAACAAATAGTTTATTGAAGAAATGGATGGGCAGGCGCCTTTAGGGTTGGCTAAAAGGACATTTCTACTGCACCCAACCTCGATGACAAGGGCTGCCTGCGCTGGAAAGCATACAGTCGTTCAGTATGATCTAATAGACAGCATAGTTGCATTACCCTCTAGGCCGTTAGAGCTGTTCAAAGCGGTAAGAACAAAGTGGACCAATATGCTTTATATGGTAGCAGTGGAAATAGGACGTTGCTCTACGCACAGCCGAAATTCACACATTAATTCACGAAGCTGGTGATTCTTCAACGTCGTGTTGTCTGGCCGAGTTACACATACCGTCAAGGCGGCGTTGCCGATGGCTCGATCTAAGAAATTCAACTATATTGCAAAATCCGATTGGAAAATGAAACACAGCACAAGGAGGTTGATATTTTGGTAACAGTAACAACTAGACTTTAGTCCGTCAATGTGAAAATTATCTCATCAGCGAAAAGCCACTGTTTTCCAAAAATTAGGTAATAATGCCATTTTACTAATTCGATGTTACTCCTTCTGAATCTGGAGTCCCTCTTCATGTATCTCATTCTGTTTATCAGACAGTCGATATCCAGTTTGTTCTAGAGGGAAACTCATTCAAAATTGTTCAAAGTGACATGATTGTATGGAATAGAACGATTCTTCATACACTTTCAAGATTCAATAAAAGAAAAATCCAAAATGGTCAAGTCCAACTTACGATTCGTAAGGACATTTTGTTCCAAGCGACAAAGAATTCTCATTTTGTCTATTTCGAACGAGTGCACTCCTGAAATTTCAAGCAGTATTTTAACCGACAGTAATTCATTGCCAGACACTAGGCCGGTTGATTGAAAATTCGAGTGGGCGATGGGTTTTTGACCAGACAAGTTCAAGTACCTACCTACCAAAGAGCATTTCGTTATTGAAAAGTCAAGGCCAGGACGAATATGGAAAAGAAGTAAATAAGACAATAATTCAATTTAATTGTAAGGACTGTTGTTAAATAATTGCGAATATAAAATCTTCATTCGTCTAGAGATAGCTACACTTCTGCTTTGTCTGAGGGCTCTTTGGATACAGATTTGTCCCCATCACTGCAAAGATAGCACGATTTTTTTTTGTAGAATGATGGCTTGCATACTGTCTGATAAGGAGTCATCTATTTCAGGTGAAGAAGGATCCTCACAGCCACATGAGGAGATGGCAAAAAACACAGAGAGTAGTCCATTGCTTTTTCCACGAAACGTGGCAGGCACAAGTGCGCCACCAAAACGAAAAACCGCGAATCCATTGGCATGTAAAAGGGCAATTAAAAAACAATAACTGGAACAAGGAAAAAAAGTAAGCGTCAGGAAAGTGAAACCGCCGAATTGCGGATCTGACTACCCCTACAATTGCACAAAACATTTTTCTCAGACCTTACGTTTTGAAAGCCATAACGATTTTTGGACCCTGATTGAGCGACAAAAAACCGTTTTTTTATACAAAATTTTCCGTAATTCCAATGCTTCCGAAAACGCTAATATCTGAAGGATAAGAAGCTAAGCCAAAATTCCAAAATACACCACCAAATGGATCGAAAATTTAAAGATACTCCTCGTTGCAATAACATTTTATGACCTACAAAGTGTCAGTATGCTAATATTTCAAACTTTTACTAAAAAGAAAGTTCAGCATGTAGGTACCTAGTCCTGCCATGAGTTGTATTCAAAATTGTTTCATTTATTAGACCACACTATTGATTATTGAAGTCACTCGAAATGACCGCCTTTTGCTTTGGGCTATAGCGCCACATACGATTTCCATGGAGATCATGGACGCTGCTCAGGTTAATGCTGTTTTAAGGCTGAGGGGAGTCTTGTAGGCCATGTTCTCCAATTCTGACCAGAAACCATAATCCAGTGGATTCAGATATGGACTCCCCGACGGCCAATCTTTGCTATAAAACCAGGAATATTGACTCTGAGCCACTCCTGCGTGGTTTTGACTTTGTGCGCTATAGCAGAGTCCTGTTGGAAGATCCATCTTTATCCAAAAGAAAAGGGTATTGGTCAAACCCTTCACAATACCCTCTAGCACGTCTTCTTGGTAAACCTTTGCAGCAGTTTTTACGTCTTTTTCACAGCAATGGAGGGATGTGACACCATGGTGAGAGGCGCTCCACCAAACCATTACGGAAGCGGCTAAGGCATAAATTTTGTCATTTTATTGGTTGAAAACATCTTCCACTGTAAAAATTTTCTCATCCGTAAACACAGTCTTTTTTATGTCCATTGTCCGCGTGCTCCTGCAAAAGTCGCTTGCATCTTATTAGCCTAATTTTTTTAGTTGAAGAGTTAGAAGATGACCCAAGGACGGACGATAGGATTTCATATGCAGATCATCCCGAATCAGCCTAGACATGGATCTGGTTGATATATCTAATTCCTTGACTTTACTACCGCATTTACTACTTCTTGGCCTGTCCTCTACTCCACACGATTCGCCGAAGCGAGTAATAGCGCGATAAACGAATACTCTCGATATTCCGATTAGTTTTAGCAACTTGAAAATTTAGCCAGCACTCTTTCCGCACTTATACAACGCTATTACCGCGACTCGATTCTTCTCAACGCCCCACTCCATGTTAATAGTTTGCAAACCGAAACCAAACTGACTAGTATACTTCACTGGTCAGTGCATGTGTTCTGAAAAAAAAAGTTTACGGTTCGCTCTGGGATTTGTGTAACAGAACTTATGGCAGGACTAGGTATAAACTTGCTGGCCTATGCCATTATACAAAGGAGCGTATTGTTCTTTGTGGCACAATAGTCAAATTGAAAGAAGTGGAAATGATATTGCGAGCGCCCTAATACAATAAAAAATCCAGAAGTTAACAAAATTATTCTCTGGTCAGATTTGTGCATACCTCACAATCGGAATCGCTCAACATCCTTCGCTATTCTTAAATTCTTGGAAACTCATCCACAAATTCAAATGATTATCCAGCGCTTTTCTTTGGGATTTTCAAATATACAGGGTCTTCCAATAGGGACTTCCGAACTTTGACAGTTGATAGCGGCCATATTGTTGAAGCTACATCTGTCAAATTTGCTGTCATTTATTCAGTCTGTTTTGCCAAATCACCATGGACGGACATAGCGTTCAAAAACACGTGCAAATGATAAAATTGTTAGTGGGTGTCCTGTTCAGGCAACGTTCCGCGCGCTTCGCGCATTTTACGGTTGCCATAATCATCCTACCAAGAGGACTATTCGCAGTGTGGTGGATAAATTTGAGTCCACTGGTTCAGTAAACGATAAACCAACACCCGTACGTCGACGAAACGTAAAATCTGCCGAAACCATCGCCGCTGCCCGTGAGAGTGTGCAGAAGAATCCGAGGCTGTCGATTTCGGGTCGCTCACAAGAACTCGGCCTTTCGCAGGCCACAACTTGCCGAATTTTGCTTCGTGACTTGGGCCTGCACCCGTAAAAAATTTAACTGACCCAGAACCTGAAGGTAAACGACCATGGACAGCGCCGTGTGATCGCTGAATGGGCTCTGAAGCAGTTGGAAATTAGCCCTAATTTTCATCGAAAAATCATCTTCAGCGATGAGGCCCATTTCTAGATGAGTGGGTACATCAACAAACAAAATTGTCGAATTTGGGACGATACCAATCCACATGAGATCCAAGAGCGTCCAATGCATCTCGAAAAAGTCACTGTTTGCTGTGGATTTTGGGCTGACGGCATCATCGGTCCATATTTCTTTGAGAACGACGTTGGCCAGGCCATTACCGAGCGCTATAGGTCGATGATTACCAACTTCTTTTGGCCTGAATTCGATGATATGGACACTAACGACATTTGCTTTCAACAGGACGGCGCAACGTACTACACAGCTCACGCCATATTGGAAATTCTGTACGAGCGAATTAGCCACAAACCACACTGGCCCTCAAAAACAACGTAACCCATGACCCATCGGTCAAATTCAGTCAAATTTATGCGCCAGAGTGATGGAAAATTGGACATTTCGGATGCGCGCCACCCAGAGAAGCCGCGGCGGACATTTGAACGATGTTATATTCCATACATAGTGGCGTCGATAGGCCTTCCAAACGAATAAAAAATTTCGATGATATCTCACACACATTTTGTTTTATTTAAATTTAAAGATAGGGGCGCTTAGTGAAAGACCCTTTACATGAGCTTGTCCCAAATTCCCTTACGCGTGATTGCAAAAACATGGGTCATCCAAAGCCAAGAATTCAACTTCGTTCCGTTCTCAAAACGTAAATAGATACGAGTAGTTTACGAACAAAGTAATCTAAATAGCACATCATTCGAATGGCTGCTTCAAGCGGTCGCACCAATTTTTGATGACTCGGTCCAATATGTGCGGTCCAATATGAGCTCGTCTAAAGTAGTTGGCTTGTTAGCGTAGACTAAGGACTTGACGTAGCCCCAGAGAAAATAATCGAGTGGTGTCAAATCGCATGATTGCGGCGGCCAATTGATGAACGTTCGCCGTGAGATGACACAGCCTCCAAATTTCTCCTTCACAACTTCGAGCATTGTGTCGCTTTCATAGCATGTAGCGCTGTTTTGTTGGAATTACAGCTCGCATATATCGATGTTATCGAGCTTTGACTACAAAAAGTTGGTTAACATCGTTCTATACCTGAAACCATTGACGGTAACGGTGTCTCCTTCCTTATTTCGAAAGAAATAAGGCCTGATGATGCCGCCATGTTATAAATGGCAACAAGTAGTCAATCTTTGTGGATGCACTGATGATTGGCCGAACACTTGTGGATTGTGTTCGCTATTTTGCTTGTTGACACAGCCGCTGAGTCATAAATGGGCCTCGTCCGAGAATATGATTTTTTGATCAAAATCCGCAGCCGCAAAATAAGCCGGGTTGACTCTCTGGCGGTGCCCAATTCAGCTGATCGGCGCGGAATCGACATTTCTGGGTCTTCTTCGATTCTGGGCGCTACGACGGCTGTGTTTTCTTCATTTTGCATTTGGTGGATTAATATTCAAAAGAGCGTACTCACACTCAAACTGTTACATGGTACGACGAAATTTACGTAACGTGAGTCGGAATTTCGATATTTTTTACAAACTTCCGCACGTTCGGTAAGCGTAAAACGATGCACAACGAAATAGCAAACCTTGCTAAGTATTTTGACAGCCGGTTGCCATTGGTAACTTTGACAGCAGCTGAAACATAACAATTGGTAGAACTATCCTTCCTAACTTGTCACCCGTTACATAGAAAATACTGTGAAGATGATGGTGAAAATATAACTTTTATGTCGGTTTCCTTATTTACCAGCAACAAATTCAGTAAATCGTAATAGAGAAAAGTTTTGCCTCAAGTAATAAAAACTTCAAAAGGAAATTCGATTTCTAAAAAAAAGAAGAAGGACATCGAATCAATGTTCAATTGGACGTTTTCAATTTTATAAAACAGTTCTTAAATAAGAAGTCCTTATATTTTGAATGAATTGTTAACCATTACTTTTGAATGTTAAGCATCATTTAAATTTATTTCTTATAAGGAACAATGTTAAACTTTCTATTTTCTTGACTTGAATGGATAAATGTTTGTGCAATATGTTTGTGGGCGGTTTTTATTTTCAGGACGTCTTAATAAAATTTCCCTAACAGAAATTATATATAAAGTTGTCATATACGAGTTTAACTGCAATAATATAGTGCCCAATTGTTCCAACTACCATATTTTGTGAGGATGCACACTTGTATGGAAATCGTTCTATTTTACTTTTTCGGTTATTTGTTTTTAAGATTATTTAAAAATAGTAGATAAAGCAAGTTTTTTAATTTAAGAAAAATCAGTAAGAGTACTTAAACAAAATTACATGAACAATCAGCGAGCCAAGAAATGTCGCCATAATTCAACTTAAAAGCAAAACACCTAACTCACTTAACGGGCTCCGAACCCGTGACGAGTTTCTGTCTGAAATACTATAGTCTTCCAGTTATCCAGACCACGCGCTCTGTCATCCACGATGGCTTGGTCTTTAAAATGGAAGTTCGGCCTTCCTTGTCATCTCGAACCTGGGGGCTGGGAAGGGAAGATCCTCATAGCTGGAGCATTATTCCCCATTTGCTTGATGTGGCCGAGCCAATGTAGTCGACGTATGGTATTTTGGCTTTTTGGACTACATACACATCTTGATACAGCTCATAGAGTTCGCGGTCGTATCTTCTTCTTCAATCGCCCTCCTCGCACATAGGACCAAAAATTCGTCGGACAATTTTTCCTTCGAAGGAGCCCAGTATTAGTTGTCCCTTCCTGCTTATCGTTCAGCACTGAACGCCATACAGTAGAACTATTTTGTAAAGCATACTTTTCGTTCTTCGGGTTAAGGAAACCCAATTGTTTTCCCAGAAGAAAGTAGCAACGGTTTCTAGGGTAATTCTTCGTCGGATCTCCACTAGCGTATCATTCGTGGAGTTCACGTACCTCGAAATTGTTGCTATCAATAGTGACATTTTGTCCTAGGCGGTGAACAGATGCTGGTTTGTTTGTTGATAGCATGTACTTAGTCTTGTCTCCGTTTACTTCAAAGCCAACAAATTTCGCCTGTTCGCAAAATCGCCGTGAAAGCCTCTATCACAGCATGCTGGGAACGACCGATAATGTCAATATCGTCTGCATATCCCGGTAGCTGAAAGGATCTGTTGACGATAGTGCCTTCCGTATTGACACCTACCTTGCGCACTGCTCCAGAAGGAGATTAAAAAAGTCACATGATAGGGCGGCATCTCGCACGTGCATCACATTTGCGCAGGTTTGAAATAGTTTGGAGGACCTACTTCCAAAGTGCACATTGCATCCCGTTTTTTCCAGCGTTACGGGACACATCTGGATCAGTTTTGCCTGGATCCCGAATCAGAGCATCGCCGTATAGAGCTCCTGACGACGAACACTATGATATGCGGCTTCGAAGTCGATGAATAGGTGGGGAGTCTCGACCTGAAATTCGTTGATCTTTTCCAGGATTTGTCTCAGCGTGAAAAGTTTTTCTATAGTCGATCTGCCGGGCGGGAAGCCACACTGGTACGTGCCCATTAGTGTGTTGCAGTACGGTTTGAGACGTTCACCCAGTGCGTTGGATAGAATCTTACTCAGATAGGTTAGCTAGACTAAGGTTTATTTTAAGTTAGATATTAAGTTTTTATATAAAATAAAAAATGATGTCCATATGCTAAGTTTTTGTGAACAATTTTTTCTTAGCCTTAAGCATAGAAAATAAGTACCTAAATAAAATGTAAATAAAGTCGAAAGACATAGATGTAAGAATTTAGAGTAGCTTAGAGTGCCTGTGTGGGGCCAGTAAGTTAGTATAAGATTGTTAAGTAATTTTAAGCTAGCATTTAAGCATTTTTTGTTAGGATGTAAGAATTAATAATTTAGGAAATAAAATGCATTTAAAACTAAACTAAACTATAGAATCTTACTCGTATATACGACATTAAAGACACAAATACATAGAATCGCCTTTTTTGTAGATGGGGCATGTGGAGCTGATAGTCCAATTATCGCGCACACTTTTTTGCACCCATACTTGGTTGGTGATTTGTTGCATGCGGCTTACCACAGCATCGCCGCCATATTTGAAGAGCTCCGCTGGTAGGCCATCAGGCCTTGCTGTTCTTAAGATTTTTTATAGCTAAGCCAACTCCTTTTATACTGGGTGGTGGAACTGTTCGTCATTGAGTGGATACGAGTTCTCTTCTAGCCCTGTCACTCTCTCTACATGATGCCCATTTAGCAGCTGCTGGAACTGCTACTTAAACACATCTACTATTCCCAGCATCTACCGTGCTTCGGTGACTAAGTTTCCTTCGTAGTTTCGAAGAGCCTGTGTTCTGGTCTAGAAGCCAGTCGCCAGTTGCTTGGCCTTCTTGTAAAAATTTCAGATGTTGTTTCGATCGCGGGACTCTTCAATTTCCTTGAGCTGGGAGGCCGCGTAAGCCCTCTTCATTCTACACAGGATCTTCTTCTCCTCTCTTCTCCTGGCTTAATACTCTTATCTCGCTGCCCATGTTTTGCACCGCAGCGTTTTTTAATGTGCATCACCTTTTTCCGGTATGCGCATTCATCATCATACCACGGGCTCTTTCTATGGGGTGGCTGGTACCTTACAGTGGTTTCGGCTATCTCCTTAGTGGCTTCGCAATACTGGCACCACTGATTATTGGCATTGCTGGTGGGTGACTGCACAGCAGAGAGTTTCTCACTCAGGCGCTTTCTGTAGACACTGGTTACTCCAGGAGTGCCTAAGCGTCCAACGTTGAATTTCTTCTTCCGGGCAATTCGCAGCTTCTTCTCGTTGGACAATTGAGCTCTGAATTTAACCGCAACAAGACAATGGTCAGAGTCGACGTTTGCCGCTCGGACTGCGTGCACGTCAAGGATGTTGGATGCGTGCCTCGCATCGATTTGCACATGATCGATTTGGTTGGCTATTCGACCATCTGGAGAGCACCAGGTTGCTGTGTGGATTCTTAACCTTGAAAACCGAGTGCTACTTATCACCGTATTATGAGCTGCTGCAAAATCGATTAGTCTGTTGCCGTTTCGTGGATTCTGTGCTCACCAACCAACCCGCCAAAGATGTTTTTCTTTCCGACTTTAGCATTGAGCTCCCGAGCACAATGTTGACATCATTCTCTGTACAGGCTCCATTCAGGGGGTCATAAAACTCCTCCTTGATGGGTTCTTCACATATTAGACTTATGTTTTGGAAGGTGCCTCTGTAGCGGATCACAGCCAAGTGATCACTTATCAGCTTGAAGTCCATGACTTTTTTCTAAGCCGATTCCCCACGACGAATCCGCATCCTAATACATGCAATTCTCTATAGCAGCTGTAATAAATGTCGCGATTTTTCCCTTTCGCCTTATCTGATCCTATATCTGCCTTGTACCGCGTGAAGACAGATTCAAGATTTTGAGTAGAACCTGGGGTGTACAGCCTTTGTAAATTCCAGGTACATACTCTCAAATCGTAGTCGTTTGAAGTGCCAGGTCTAGTTGCCATTTGAGGAGATTCATTATCCGAGGCTGGTTGTGTTTTTTGAAACCAAAACATCGTCCCTTGTAAAATCTTGAGTTTCCACCTACTTACTGCCTATTAAAAAAATTATTTCATTCTTAGAGAAGCCATGAGGTCAAATGGTTAAGAGCATCCACTACAGTGATGTCAGAGCTGTTTCAAACCTTCAGACGACTTTTGAAATGGACTTTCGAGACCGAAAGGAATAGAAAACATCATAAAGTACCCCAACAACTTTATAAAATCGATAATTCACTATAGCGTATCAGAAAAAACCAAACACCGTCAACCTCCATGACCGATAACTACGTCAATAGTAGATATTAATTGTCCAACTTTGTATCATACTTTGAATCCCTCCCAATCGAATGAAGTAGCAAAAAGGAAAAAATAAAAAAAAAAGATCAAATATTCACCACATTACGAAACTAACATAACATCCTTCAAAAATGTTCATCGAAAAACTACCAACGTCCTCTGACCCAGCAACGGTCTAAATACCAACTCCCACTTAATGATCGAAACCGTTTTCTCCCACCCGTTTTTCTGCCCGACTATTTTAACCCTTTTCCATATCTCTATCTCTCATGCAGAGAAAGTATCTAACTACAATAAAACGATACATTAACCAAGGCCAGTCATTTTCAAAGATAAAAATGAAAAATTTTCCACTTCTCTGGTCTTCCGGTTGGTTTTTCCTTTCTCCTTATTTTCAGTTTTTTTTTTATTTTCTTGTTCGCTTCCCTTTTCATCGTCCATTCCTCTATCTATCTGTCGTCCATCCGTTGGAGAACCTAATGATAATGAACATCGTTCCTTGCGGAATCGGGTTCAAAAGCAATGTCGGGATGTGCGGTCCCAACTAATGTTGGCCCATTTATTCAGGTCCAAGTTAAAGAGTTGGCCTTTAAAAAGTAATCTGCAATAGTGGGGTCTTACTCGTACACCATCGGATAGCTAAAAACAATTTTGGAAAAGGATTTTCCATTATTCAAAATCTCAAGACCTTTCCTCAGAATGGATTGGGGTTGAATGGTTGTCTTTCATTCAATATTTTTGATTGAATAATCCAATAACAGTAGTGGATGTAGCAAGTCATTGATTGTAGGGGTAAATACGCTGAACCCGTGTCCTGTTTGTTTTTTTTTTGTTATCGCCTCTTAAACGTCGCTAAGACTCACTTAAACTATTGTCAGTGCAAATCCCTTTCTTGGAAACAATTAATCCGTCAGACAAAGGAGATAGATTTGAATCTTACTCGCGCTTCTTCTGTTTTTAGCGCGAAATACATTTAACGACTCTGAATACTCTTCGGCTTTTGTGCCACAGTAACTTGTACTCGTATACCGTTGTTTCAGTAGGGAAAATCGGCGTCGAAAATATGCCAACAATAGGGTGACAGATTTAGAAACTTTCTAAAGTAACTTTGCATTCCAGCCTAATGGGAGTTAATTGAGTATCGCAGAGCATGAGAAGGGAGAAAAAAGACTGTAACAACTTTACCAGCGACCGTTACTGTTTTCGAGAAAGTGGTGCCTTCTATCCCAGTCCCCACTCAACATTTGTACGTATTTTGTCAATAAGTTGGAGCAGATTCTTTTGGTATGCCGATTAGTGACAGTGAGGATAAGGAAAACATCACAACACAAAACAGCTTGATGTTCCTTATGGCCTTCTAACACCCCCGAAGGAACATCAGGACTGGGGTTGGTGTAAAGTTTTGCATTACAAATTAAGCGAAAGTCGTCGGGGGTAGCAAATCAATTTTAAATATTTCATCCTCGACAAAGTGCTTTCTGGTGTAAATCGATGGTAGGCACTGTGGATTAATAATAGAAAATTGTAAGGATTAGTTGGCATTGTGTTATGGCAATGTGTCAAACATCAACAAGACGAAAGTTATCGTGTTGTTGGAGATCGCTTAAGGCTGCTTAACAGCATCTTAATGGGTAAGCTATTAGTTCTGAAGTAACATCAAATTTCGTTTAAAGTGTCTTGAAAAATTAATAGACTTTTGATGGACGTTGGACGGATACGGATATAATCGCAAGAGACTGAGCTTAATTTCGTAGATAATCCTATAAAAGCAGCATCATACGCCAAGAACCAGTGGTGATACCGCTAATTAGATGATGGATCCCGGCGAGCATTGACACCCAACCAGGAAATGTATCGTGCAATACTTCATGAAAGACTGAAGGTTTGAATAAGAGCTGCTGGAAATTATTGCAAGGAACGACTATGGAAACATCGTAGCAGAACGCATACGGAGCTGAATTTGGAAGAATCACTTTTGCACATTGGTAAACGGCGCAGTCGAAGAATATACCGCTGTCGGACAGAATTCACCAAGAAACATGGACGAAGACCGCCGACCAAGACGAACTGAAAATAGCAATATTACGAGTACAACCCAGGCCTAATCTAAATCCGCTTCGAGCAAACTAGAGAAACGCATATCCGGTGAATGGAATCTCAGCATCACCTGTTCAGTCCCAATGAAAAGAAATTTTTTCGAAATGCCCAAACTACAGGGACAATAGCCTCGTTAGTTCGCCATGGAAAATCCTTTCGCCTAAAACCGATTGTCAATAACCCGATAGGTCCATATCAGCGAGGGGTTAGGTCCAGAAAATCTACATACCATCGGGCAAATACTGACTCAGCGGTAGAAGTTCCAGGACATCCAAGAACATCAAATCGATACCCAACACCACTTGTTCAAAATAACGAATAATAGCTTTTTCACAAGACTGTTTTTACCAGCTAGGATGCACCTGAGAATTGCTATCTCGTGGAACGAAGAAGATGCTGTATGAAGCCCGGCACAGAAGCATGGAAACTTTCTAGAGAGGACGAAAGTCCTCCTGGCTGCTTTGGGCGAAAAATCCTTTAGATGATCATTGATACCGTCGTACTGCTGAGGCGGCACAACGAAGAACTATAGTGGATATACAGATACACGGATCCGCGCAAAATACTGTGACTACAACTAATAAGATGACTTGGGCATTGAAACCAGTGGTTTAGCCCGAAAGATCTCTGAATCAACCCCAGTGGTCCAACGCAGTTAAGAAACACCAGTACAAAGATTCCCCTGAGCTCCTTTACCTTGCGTGTATTTAGGCATCGTTAAAATGCCTGCACACAGCGCGGGCGAAGGAAAATCAGGGAGAATAGAAAGAGAAGTACCAGTGAACGTTGGTTTTAAATGTTTGAAGGTTATAAAGACTAGGAAATAAAGAGACGAACATCCGAAAGTTGGCTTGAGGGTGTACTGATGGGCATTCATAGCGACGGGTGTTACATTTAAAAGTTTGAATGGGCGGAATGCTACTGGCGATTTCGACGGAGCACTCACCAACAGTGCTATAGCGATAAAATAGAGTGAGACACGAGACATTATGTCGGTGTTCGAGGATGTCCATTGTTTGAGTGATATTAGTATCATCTATGAGTTTTATCGCAGGGTTTTGAATCCGGTCTAGCAAATGCACAGATGTTTTGGGCGCACCCGACCAGATGTGGGAATTGTACTCCAATTACGGGCGGATAAACGCCTTATATAATGAGGCCAGATCAGAAGGGATGCAATTTTTTTACATCGTTTGAGGACACCTAGACATTTCACAGCGTTTTTGACGACACCGAATATGTGATCATTCCAAAGTAAATTGTCATTGACACGCATACCGAGAATGGAAAATTTTTCGGTTTCGAAGATCCAAGTGCCATTCATGGACAATGGCTGGATGTTTAAATTTTGCTTTAACGACAGCAGACAGCAATGTGGTTTGGAAGCATTAAATTCTACTCTGTTGATAGTTCCCCAATTGGTTATGCTGTTGATCTCGGAATTTAATGAGCTTAATATACGCTGCCGTTCCCGTTCTACAGCCGAAGAGCAGAGGCGTGAGTGCGGAAACGAATATGAAAAGCAGAGAGTATTGTCGTCAGCAAAGAAATATATTGGATTAGAAGTACCAGACAAGAGATGATTGATGAAAACTAAAAAGAGAGTCGTAGACAGAACGGAGCCCTGAGGCACACTAGCATTTATTTTGTGAATATCAGATTTGAAGCCGTCCAAGACAACTTGAATTGAACGTTCCGAAAGGTAATTTCTAATCCATTGAAGAAGAGAGTCATCGATCCCAAAAACACGCATTTTCGACTGCCGAATGCCTTAGAAATATCAAGTGCAACTATCTTGCTTTTGCAAGATTGATGTACGCTTTGGTTCCACTTTTCGGTGAGACATGCCATTAGATCACCAGTGGACCTGTTGCTACGAAAATCGCACTGCTGGTCATTAAGAAGTTTCCGTGTTTCGAGATATTGGAAAGAAGGAACGTAAGTGCAATGGGTTTGTAGAATGAGAGAGAGGAAGATTCGCCTTTTTTATTGACGGGCTGTACAAATGCTGTTTTCCACCTGCTCGGAAAGAGTCCTAAAGAGTAGGACTGATGAAAAAGGTTACGCAGTGGTTTTGCCAGCGAGGAGGAACACTTCTTCAGAAGAAGTGGAGATATGCCATCTGGACCAGCGGATTTGGGATTTGTGAATGTTAAGATCTTTAAGAACTCTTGCTACAACAGGAGTGCGAAAGTGGATTTGTCCCATTGAAGATTCGACGCACTCAAGTGTAGGTGGAGACAAATCACAATATGGGAGTGTTGAGTTGGCCGCAAAATATGCAGCAAGCAGATTGGCCTTGTTCAAAGAGCTGACAGCTGGAATGTCATTATAAATGAGCGTTGGGATGATAGCCAAAACTTCCATCTACCTGACCAAGATAAAGTAGGGACAGCAATATCTAAGCTGAAAACCCATAAAGCAACTGGACCTGACGGCTTACCGGACGAGGTGTACAAAGCTGCTGGAAATGACTTTGTGGAGAACATACACTAACTCATTTCACAGATCCAGTCAGAAGACCTTAATAATAATAACTTATCAGCCATATTGTGTGAACGTCTGTAACTATTCTCATTCGTTCCTACCTTGGATCTGCTATGAATTCTGCCAACAACACCTCAGCAGAAATAAAACGAAGAATCATTTCTGTCAACAGCTGTACGAGGGTTGCCTGAAAAGTTTCCGACCGTAGAATGATACAAGACATTTTTTCTCAAAATTTTTGTTTATTTTTCTATACACTTCTGCCAGCGATGCTCCCATCTCTCTAACCCGTCCAAATAGTACTTGGTGTTTTTCTCTGCAAAATAATTGTTCACGAAGGTGATTCCCTCCTCATTTGACGAAAATCTGGGGAACAAAAAGAAGTCGCTTGGGACTAGATCTTGTGAATAAGGCGGATGGTCAAGCAGTTCAAACCGTAATTCATGGATTTTCGCCATGGCAACCGCTGAGGTGTGAGACGGCGCGTTGTCTTGGTGAAACAGGATTTTCTTTTTCTGCAAAGGTGGCCGTTTTTCCGCAATTTCTACCTTCAGCTTGGCAAGTAATGATGCATAGTATGCTCCTATTACAGGAGGTTTTTTGAAGATAATCGATTAAGATAACTCCTTTCCTATCCCAAAAAACAGTCGCCATCACTTTCCCAGCCGAAAAAACAGTTTTTGCTTTTTTTGGAGCCGGTTCGCCCTTTGCAGTCCACTGTTTTGACAGAATTTTTGTTTCGGGCGTATAATGGTGTATCCAAGTTTCATCTACAGTAATTACTCGGCGCCAAAACTTGGATTTATTGCGCCTAAACTGCGCCAACAGAGCGTTGGAAATGTTCATTCGAACACGTTTTTGGTCCCACGTAAGCAAACGCGGCACCCAACGCACGGACAGCTTTCTCATGCCTAAATCTTCATTTAATATGTAACAAACACGTTCTTTGGACATTTTCATAATCTCTACTATCTCTCTCACTTTAATTCGGCGGTCGTCTAATACCATTTGGTGAACTTTAGCAATGTTATTGTCAGCGGTTGCAGTTTTTGGACGTCCCGAACGTTCATCATCTCCCAAGCTCTTACGGTCACGTTTAAATTCAGCTGCCCAAAATTTCACTGTGGTAAATGATGGTGCAGAATCCCCATACACAGAGTTCAACTCATTTTTGATTTGCGTAGGCGTATTGCCTTTCAAAAACAAGAATTTAATACTTTTCAGACAACCCCCGTAGTTTGCGAGATGTGCAGGAATAGGGACGAGCTTTATATTTAAGTCCAGGCTTGAAAAAGACATCCGAAGATCTATAATTTCCAATCTGATCGAGAGTATGCCAAGAAGGTTTAGTGGAGTAATCAAAAACAAAGGTTTCGTCGCGATGATTATTATTAAATGTGAAAATTTACTACGTAGTTGCTTTAGTTTTGGCCAACACTGTATGCATCCATACTTGATTCTACTGCTGAATAGTCGTTTAGAAGCGATATCGCAGCGTGTTTCGTTTTTTAGAAGGATGATTGGTATGATTCTGTCCAGTACATCGGATTTGTAAGGGGAGAGTGCATCTATAGACCTTTTTCTAGTATCCCTTCTGGGAATTCATTTGACTGGAGAAAAATGTTTCCAAGAAAGTGGATTTCTAACAAGAGTCCCAAATCTTCAGTGATGGATTTCGTGTAACTACTCGTACCAGTTGGTAGTTTTAGATCACCAATTGCTGTAGGTTCCTTAGATATGAACTTCCTTAGGCCCAAACACTCTGTTGGATGCTGCAGATTGCGCTGTTGTATTTGCTTAGACCGGCCTTACAATTGTCCCAGTCCGAGCACAGATTTATGCTTTTCGCTGCATTGAAAAGCCTCCATATCTCCATAATGCATTATAGTTCTTTAGTCCACTAATGTGGGGAGTTCTTGGATCTCATGATCTTCGTAGTTATATGAATTACAATGTATCCATGACGGCTGATTCAGCAAAGCATCTGCCCAAGGATCTTCTAACATGCTTGCCGATTCCAAGGTGAACTTCTGAGTAAGTATTCATTGGTTTAAACCAACAAGAACACGCTCTATTGTCAAACTTAAAAACATTTGTTTGCTACAGAAAGTCTATTCGTTATTCGACTGTTTCCTTTCACTACTATGTAAGCCAGCCGCGAACCAACATACTCGTACCTTACTTAGTCCTAATTTGTAAAGGAAATTACGTGAGTGTCTCTCTGTTGCTTACCGAAACCATAAGTGGGATGACCCCTCAAAATCCCTATCTGACGTCTCTACACAATCAGCGGCATTCTCATGTTAACTTTGAAGGGAATACTGCTATTGGTTACCCCCATATTAAAGGACACAATTATCCTTTAACAATCTTCTATGCGGTGAGCAACACCTAGTTGCGCTGCTAGGTGATATGACGTAAAGTTGGAGAGTAAATGCTTTGCTAAAGGCACTACTCTATGAAGCGTTTGGTGCTGATACTAGCTAAGGAGCAAAAAAGTCTTGAGTTGACAGCAGGCCTCTGTGAAGATTTCCGGGTATAAGTTGTTTGTGCCTCCTAAAAAACTAGTAGAAACGGCGACATTTGCAGTGTAGTCCATTTTATATCAGTCTGATTCATATAGAGATTGCATTCCGTGCCAGCATAACGTGATTACCATGCATCTAAACAACCAAGGAATGTCCAAATCAAAACTCTGTGCCTGTTTTCTGGCCGTCATAATCCCAGCCATAAAGGCTCCCTCCAGCAAATTAAAAAAAATCAGACATCGCCTCTCCCTTACCTGACTCTAGACCAGTGGTATACATTTTTTTTTTCACTTCCACCGATAATTGGACTTGTCAATCCAAGTTGTTTCCGTTGAACTTCTGTCTATCTCACGTTCTCATATCTAAAAGCCATTACAGTTGGATTTTCGTTTAGCCTAATTGCTGGCAACCGCAAATCACTGCCAAATCCTATCAACAACTTCAGTGATCCAATCAAATGACGACGATGATGATGTGATGTTGAAGGCAAAAGTTGTTGTCCATAAAAACCAAATAGGCATCACGAATCCATTACAATGCGTCAATCATTGGAAAGTCAGTTTTATTGCCAATTCTGGATCGCTGTCTAATTGTGGTCGAGGGCCTTATAGCAAATTTAACCAATTTAGCAAATAAGAAAACGGTTTGGACGGGGACTTTCGCAAAATTAACTAAAAAGCAAGCCAGCACCAAAGGAAAAAAAGTTGAAAGAGAAAGAAAATTGCAACGCAAAGGAGACATGGAAACAAGACATTGCAAAACGAGGAGTATTTATGTCTATAAGAGCACATCCATTGAATTGACCAGAAGCACATACAATGCATGAAATGGAAAGCGGTTAGTGCCTTTTCCAGAGTGCCTATGTAGAGAAAGGGGATTCCCTTAAACACTTCATCAACATGGTCTCTATGTATCTGGTATCTACCTTGAATGGATGCGATTTTTACTGAGGAAATTCACTTTTGATTGATTGATTGTTGGTGGGTAATCAATTACCAACTGTTCGGCTGCACATCTGACGACAAGAAAGTCGTGCCCGCTGTTTAGGTCATGGTATTCCTTATGGAGTTGTGTATTAAATTTGGTTTCGATGGTTTTCGATGTACTCACGATCTAACACGATCCAGTGATAGGTTTGTTATAGTCACGATTGAAAGGAATGCTCAATTTACCGATAGAAATGATTACCGGTTAATCGTTCAGTAGGAACTTTGACATTGTTTTTGGCCCTAGACTTCTCAGTGGTGCTACCACCACTCGATGTTCTAGAATATTTAAGCCAGAATTTCTTTTCGGGAATTATATCAACGCTGCATACGTTGGTATGGTTCGTGGACGAGGGCCAGATCGACCTTTATCACTGATGTAACAAAGTCGATATAAAGCGTCCTCGCGCGCTCTGTGAAAATACACTTCAACATCAGCAACTCTTTAAATGGGTAATGCGTTGAACATGAAAACCGCGACCCAAAAAAAATAAAAAATAAAAAAATGCCTTGGAATTTGGAGCTCAGATTGGTAAGGATTTCCGAAACTAAGTCAGCGTCTTGGAAAACAGATGGTGAAGGATGAGCACTTAATGGACCAACAGCAGTCCTCACATCCCCGAACGATTTACTGGCATCGGTCTAACCAACACCTAGTCCTAGGAGTATCTGTAGTGCCACTAGCCCTCAAAGCCAAGTTTCGAAGCAACAACAAGCCTCGGTTATGGACGGATCTACTGTTGACAACCTCTGCAAACGAAAAAAGGACAACGAACTGCGTATCTGTACGTGGAATGTTAGGTTCTCTAATAGGCCACATGCCCAATAATTGGCGGAGGCCCTGGACTGATGCAAAGGTGATGTTACCGCCATACAAAAAGTGCGATGGGAATGGCCGGACAAAAAACCGCGACATTTACTATGGCGATTGTTATCAACGGCAAAAGCAGCGGCCACTTAAATGCAAACCTAGGAAGAGGCCGCATATTTGGTATTACTGTCGGAAAGTATAGCCTGCACGATGGCACCCCCGATAACTAATAGCAAAGGCAACCTAATAGAATGAGCAAGAGATTGCCAATTCCTTTTGCGATCGAGCCGCCTGTAATTTCTTAAGAGCTTCTATGCCACTAACATTAAGTATCGAACACAAGTGACAACACTGCCAAAAAGTCATCAGAGATGCCGCCTCTGTTATGCTGGGTTTCACTCGGCCACCACAACGAAGCCCCTGGTTTGACAACGAGTACCGGCAACCACATGCAGCTAAGCAAAAGCATACAAAACGGCGCTGCATAGGAAGACTAGAGCTCTACGAGCAGAAGAGAAGAGACGAACATCGGCTTTTCATGAGGAAAAGGTCGAGGAAATTGAGAGATGCCAAAGGTGCTAACAAAACAAAATGCCACGAGTACAAATCCCGAACCGAAGCCTGTAGAGACGAATAAGGGAACTTCCTAGTAGAGTCGCAGCGGATGATGACGATTTTGAAAGAGCATTTCTGTAGACTCCATAAGGGCGAAGACGAACCAAATACTGCTGCCAAGCAGAATGAATGTTTTAATCTGAACGGTGTGGACCAACAATTATATCCACCCGACCTAGATGAAATGAAGATAGCCATATCTAAGCTTAAATCCAACCTGCAAGCTGCACACGATGACTTGATAGGAGGCACGAGCATTCACCAAATCATCTGTAAAATATGGTCGGTCGAAAGTATACCCGACGAATGGTACCTTAACCTAGTTTGTCCGATTGTCAAGAAAGAAGACTCTCTGAACTGCGCCAACTACAGAGGCAGTAGTGTTCCTAACATCCTACAAAATCCTTGATACTGATCAACAACCTGATTGGTCCATATCAGAGTGACCCTAGGTCACGAAAGTTCACCATTGACCAAATCTTCGCACTCCGGCAGATCTCGGAATGGGGCCATGAGCTCCAAATCGGTACATACTCGCACCACTTAATCACCGATTGTAAGACCGCGTATGACAGCATCTGTAGAGACGACCTATACAGAACAATGTCCGGTTTTGGCATCCCTGCCAAACCTATCTGTTTGTGAAGGACGACGATGGAGAATGCACGCTGCTCCATCAAGATCGCTAAAGAACTCACCGAGATCTATGACGTCAAAAAAAGGATTTAGACAAGGCGATGCGCTGTCATGCGATTTCTTTGACATTATTCTTGAAAAGATAGTGCAAAACTCAAGCGCCAACAGAAGAGGGACAATCTTTCCAAAGTCTGTCCAATTACTCGCATACGCCGATGACATTGACGTAATCGAAAGAAAGCAGCGTGCTGTAAGTGGCGCTTTCACGAGAATTGAGACCGAAGCGGCTAAGATGGGTTTCACGGTCATTTAGGGCAATACCAAGTATATGCTGTCAACAAGAAAGATCACCCAATACCGACGTCTCAGACAGAACGTCAACTTCGACAGATACACCCTAGGTGGCGCAAAAGTCATCACCCTATCGGAAGATACTATAATTTTTGCAAATGGCACAGATACAAAATACACGTCAACAAGACTTCTAAAGAACGCGGAATAGTTGTTACAATTTCTTTGCGAAATAATTCGTCGGTGGTGTTGGCGCGGCATGAATTTCGGCGCAGATTTCCCGGTTGTCCGGCACCAACTGGGTAAACACTACGACGTTTAGCTGCTCCTCTAGAAGAGTATGGGACAACACGAGATGATGCCATATCTGTTCGGCCCCCGGAGCAGCCATTCTCCTGAGAATATCGCAGCTGTGATTGAAGATGTCGCAGAGGTCTCCGGTCCATCGACCAGACAACGTGCAACCCAATTGGACATTAATCAGCGCTCTTTACAGAGAATTTTTGGTAAAAGACTGTTAGATGGTACCTTACAAAGTGCAGACAGTGCATAAGGTGCTGACGGCCAAGCGCGTGTAACCTACGCTCAAGCCACCCTTAATCTCGACCACGAGGGAGACAAATTTTCATCGAAAATCTTCTTGAGCGACGAGGCCCCATTCCATCTACGTGAATAAGCCAAATTATCGCTTCTGCGAGCCATTACACCTGCTCAAAGTTACTGCATAGTGTGGTGTGTACGCTGGAGGCGTCATCGGGCTTTATTTTTTTCGACAACGCTGCGGGCCAAACGACTACTGTGGACGGTGAGCGCTACAGGGCCACGACTTTCTCCTTCCTCAATTGGGTGAATTGGGACTAGAGAACATGTGAGTCTAACAAGATGGAACAACGGCGCATACTGCACGAGCAGTATGAAGGCTTCATTTTCGGGTCGCTTAATCTCTCGTTTTGACGATTTGCACTGGCCGGCAAGACCGCCTAATTAAAACGTTCCAGACTTCTTTTTGTGGGGTTTTTTTGAAGTCACGAGTTTCTGTCAACATGCATCAGGCTCTTGAAGCCTCAAAGGGGATATCCGTCAAGAATGCGAGGACCTATCGTCGGAAGTTCTGGCAAGAGTGATGGAAAATGCCACAAATCGGGCTCGAACGGTCATCAATTCTGGCGGCAGCCACTTTCTCGCCTTAATGGGAAACAAATTTAAGACATCAAATAAACATAATCGAAAACCAGAATCAAAGGTTTTCATTCATAAAAAAAATTACAGCCAAAGACCATCGGGTGAACACTGTTGCGACACGTTGTATATCTTTGAAGTAGTTCAGGACTTGTCTACCTAAGTTCCTCTATCAATTAGGAGAACCCCACCAACGCTGAGATCATACGACGAATAACTCTTGCCAATCGCTGCTTCTTTAGGCTAAGAAGGCAATTGACTGGCAAAGCCCTCTCTCGAACAGCAAAAGTATTAGGGTCCCAGTCTGCTCTATCCCGCAGAGGGATGGACTTTATCAAAAATGATTGAAGGTGCTTCTTGGCTGCTTTGAGAGAAAAATTTTTCGGATGATTTTCGGTCCGATCTACATAGACGGTGAGTGAAGGAGGAGATACAACGAACTCTACGACATCGACCTAGGTGGCTGGGTCATGTAGAGAGGGTGGAGACCAATGCTCCGATCCGAAAAGTTTTCAAATCCGCCTCCGAGGGACAGCGCAGTAGAGGAAACTCGGAATGAGACTAGCTAGCTAAAGCTCGAGCTGGCTGGAGACGCTTATTGGTTGAAGCTCAGGTACATCCCGGACCTTTTTTAGATTTTTGGTGTAAAGGCTTCACTTACTGTTCGCCAGGAGTTCGGTTCGATAGCCTTAGAGCAAGGGGTACCATCAAACATTGGATTAAATTATCGTAAATCAACAGGGAGATTACATAAATTTATCGTTTAGGTTCAATTCAAAGTCATGTGTAGGACGTAAACTTCTTCTTTGTTGAATGGTAAAATTCAATTCATACCTGCTTCAACCCAAGAAACATGGGCTCTTGTATTTGCTACAATCGTGATCCAACTCGCAAGAGTCTTGCACAACCACGATCCGGTTCCACATGAACCGAAGCCCTCTTTTTAGATGGAAACATTGTATGCCTTGGTGAGTTCACTCTATGTTTTTCAGACTGTTGCCACTGCCAATCTTTCTGATTCTTTTCGTCAAAGAGAAGCCAGAGACTCTGTCTTTGCTGCTGGGTGCATGTGCAAGGAAACCTATCAGCAGAATAATTATCAGAAGCATCCCTGGTACGTGACACATCTTCACGGGCATCTAACGGAGGAACCCACCGTAAATAGCGCCCTAGGAGGTTACACCCATTTATTGATTAATTCCAAGCTAAGTTGTGGCTTATGGGCTTCAACTTTGGTAAAGGTCGAAACCTACTTAAACCTCCTACATTCATTGGGTTATGCCACATGGTTGTATTTTTCTATACCGAGCCAACCGAAAAGTCGAAAGATTCTTGTGACTTAGATTAAAATCCAAGCCACCAGGACACTCCCACTAGTTGGTCTATCTGGTCAGGCTACCAGTAAAATCCCTAACGAATCTCGACACTGCTCACGTACAAAATGTAAATGGTCAAATGCATTCAGAATCACTGGCTGTGAATGCGAAACCCTTTCGCCATTTAACCCTAAACATTGTTAAACAATGTCATTGAAATGAAGAGCTACAGGATTCATGGAATTTGAAATTTCCAGCTACTCATGTGGAAAAATTGTTGGTCAATGCATTCAGAATCCTTGCAGCAGCCACAGTCAAGCAGACAACGGGTGTGTTATCGTGAGTACTTTGAACACGCTGCAACTCTTGTAACACCTAGTTATGATGTCTTCGGATTTAGGTCTTAATCTCTCCTGTGAGCTTTTAAGAGCCTGGAGGCCGTTGAGACAACAAATAGTTTATTGCTTCCAATATTATGACTGCAACCGCTGAGCAATTTTCCATTGAAGGGAGTGTCGATTTTTTGTTAATTTTTTGCAGAGTATTTCCACAGGATTATATTGGCCAAACATTCTTAAATCAAAAAGCTAAACAGCATAGTATAGTGCGAATAGTTCACTGCTATGCTACGCTTGTGTGAATGTCCCGTAAGTAGATACCAGTTCCCGACAGGAGTCCATCCATATCGAAAGTGGGCCCATGGAACGAGAACCTCCAACTCGCAATAGAGTGGTACAGAATAAACCATAGTTTCACCATCTATTTAAGGCAAGGGAAGGATATGATCCATTTTGGCCAGTTCACAATGGTCCTTGAAATATATTCCATTACATAAACTGTAAGGCATCTGCTTCTTTATGATGAACAATGTCAGGGCAGTCTATGTTATGCATCATGTCTAACTTGTTCAAGGTGGTACTGACATTAAACCAAGAAAGTTCCTGACTTTAACAGTTTTAAACATTCCTTCTTAGGTTCATTCCAAAGTGACACTAGTTTTAGGGTTTAGTGAGCCCTAGTTGTCAATTTAAATTTCAAACCATGTCTCCTCTGCCAAATCTGATAAATCAACAAAGAACGTCACTCCACTGAAACCCTACCGTCCTCTACTCCAAATACTCTTATCTTTGTAACCACAAGCTGCAACAGGACTTAATAAATCTCCATACAAAAGCTGGTTTAGAAAAAAAAAATAAATAATAATAATAATTGTTAATTTGTATTCCTAACGGACTACAACTCCTTCAACAATTGTTCCTTGAACTGTTATACACCTTCTACATCACAGCCACCAAAACCAAACAAATAAATCACCCCTTAGCTGAATTAAACCATAATCCCCCCACATATGTTTGCACGAATAGGTATGTGTGAGTGTATGAATAAAGCGCAAGTAAGGATACTAAATTCCAACTACATATTCATACACCCTGCAGAGTAGATGAGAAGGTTAATAACCAACTACGAGTACTGGTACATGGAAACACTATCACTGATCTCCCCCAAAAATTTGCGTATATAGCACTTGAAGAACGCCTTCAATCAGGAAAATCTCCAGTTATCTCTTCCAACAAAAGCCTCCCAATCTAACCGCCCGCCTTAATTTGATTCTTCATTTAATTCCATAATTCAATAGAGTCAATTATCGTAATCACAACCAGACCCGAGATGGCAAGGATCTATGTACAATATGTACGAGTAGGTACTACTATACTTCCAAAAGTAAAACCTTCCTCCAGACATGGCTCAGTGTGACCACATTAACCACTAGCAACTACATCACTCCTGATGATATACAGAGTAACCAAACCAAAGCCGAAATAGTTAACTGGTACACTGTTGCTCAAAGCTGATTAATCTTAATTTCTGACACTTAAGCTGTTGAGAAAAGGATTATATCGTTTCCAAATCCTAACCAGACATCGGTGGGGGTTGCATAAGTACGAGTACATTGTTGTACACTCTGGGGGTTACTTACTCGTATTCATTTTTGGGATACACTATCAACGTTCGAATTTCAGATGAACGAATGGACGAATGGCCGGCAAACGTCTGCTCATTTCTCAAAATCCGAAAAATTCAACCGGAAAAGGAATAGGAAAAGGAAAGGACACAGCCAAAGGATCAAACTAATACCATGAATGATGGCAACGAAAATATGTATGTACAAACGAAAAATGAATTTTCTCCACCCCCCGCCATGGTCCTCGTCCGGAAGAACCATACTGAAATTAAGATACAAGCTCGCTTAAATCCTTTTTTTTTTTGGTTAAAGCATGGGATGTAGTATTGTATGTATGTGGCTGGGGTGTACCGATTTTTCTCAGGACATTTATCTGACGAAGGGACAAATGCTTTTAGGAAATCAAAGCAGATGCGATATCTAAAGTGTCAAAAGGAATCAAGTCGTATCGCCAGTCATACTACCACCAGCCATCCCAAAGGCTACATTACCTAACTGATGAAGAGAAATATCCTTCCGATGTCGATCTATTCATCTTCGAATACAGAAAGAGGGATTGCGAAACGAGAACAAACAAGATTAATTGAACGAATTCGATAAAAATTGAAATTCACATCTCATGACCGACCATTCCTCCCGCCCAAATTCCCACTGATTCTGCGGGTTCGATGCGATTTTTCCTATTTCACTCTTTTCATTTTGGACATCTGTATTCGTATTTCGAAGGACGACTAACATTTTTGTGAGATGCAATCAGTGTGCCTAACTGAGATACGCTGTTGAGTGTTGACATGAAGTAGGCACTTACCTTTGACCAGAAGGATTTTCGATCTTTGAATGACTGTTGTCGATTGATTTGCAAATTATTTTCGCGTGTGTAAATTACGTGGAATCCACGTGAATCCATGATGTGAAATCGCATTTGCTATAGAAATTGCCCTATCCCAGGCAACGTATTCGAAATTCCTTTCCCAAACCATTGAGACGACGACGACAACTGGAATTGGCATCTATGTAAATAGATTCTGGTTGGACATTTGTAATGGGAAAATACCGGACAATCGCTGAGCCGTGATGCTTGTAATTAATTTCGGGAATATTAATGCGAGCGATAAACCAAACCGCCCACCGACCTACCAACTGGCGACGCTTTTGTTCGCTTTCATTACCTTTTTTTTGATTTTCCCTTTCCTTGTTTTTTTTTTTTTTTTTTTTTTGAAAATTGATTGCATGTCAGTTCCATGCCCAGGGTAATGGTATTTTATTCAATATCTCAATAATCTGTATGCATGGCAATGAGTTTAGATTGTTTGAAGACCATGAAGTGAATAACGATTGGAAAATAATTGCGAATTTTGCGCCGGGAGTACTCGTGATTCGGAGTATCTGAAAGGAGTGGCTCTATTGGTTAGTCCATTGACGTCGGTTATAGTATTATACAATAGATTTAGCGAAATTTATTACAGTTCCGGTTGCAGTCAGTTAATCGGGACATCCTGCTTTTAAGGACACAAACATTTATACGTACCTACATACTCGTGTCTATTATTGGATGGTTGCTTACAATTGAACAATGACAATTTTTCAATGATAAGATTCTACTGGTATGGCGTAATACTGAAATACAAGTCGACAGAAGCTCGTATTATTCAGACCTTGTTCTCAAGTACAAGTCAAGAAGCCAACATCAACGGACACACTATGGTACTTATAGATTGCTGTATACATTGGCATATATTTGATCACTTGATCATACCACCTTGATCAAAAAGTTCGCGCACCACACCACTGTGTGGCGCTCCCATTGTTCCGATTTGAGTTCTGTTTTTTTTTTTTTGTTAAGTTGGTAAATCTGTTATTGACATTTTCTTTAAATCTTAGCACCATGGCTTGACATTTGCAAAAGTTACGTAGCTAAGAGTACCTCTAACTCTTTGTGTGTTTCCGTCGTGTAGCAGTAAAGTTGGTGCCAAAAGACCTCAATTTCATGCAAAAAAGAGACCGTGTTGACGTCGCAAAAGAGATGATTTGCGAGGCTGAATCCGATCCCACATTCAGCAGAAGGATCATTACTGGATACGAGACGCGGCCGTGGGTTTATGAGTACGACACGCAATCCAGACATCAGGCAAGTGAATGGCGTTCACCAAATGAGCCGAGACCAAAAAAACCACGTCGTTTTCAGTCAAAAAAGAAGGCAATGCTCACGGTTTTCATGGATTACAACGGTGTAGTGCATCATGAATTTTTGCCAGAAGGCCGGACAGTGCACAAGGAGTATTATTTGGGCGTTATGAGACGTTGCCGAAAGATATCAGAATTGTGGGCAGAAAACTCGTGGATAACGCACCGTCGCATAGTGCCATCATTATTCGTATTTTTACCATCCAACAGCCACCGAATTCACCTGATTTGGCTCCCTGTGACTTCTTTCTGTTCAATCGAGTTAAAAAACCACTACGGGGAACGCGTTTCAGCAGCCGAAAGGAGGTAATGGAAAGATAGCAGGAAGCACTGATGGACATACCGAAAACCGAATATAAAAAATGTTTCGAGGATTGGATCAAGCGCTGGCATAAGTGTGTTGCAGTCGATTGGGATTATTTTGATGGGGACAATATAGATTTAGATGAATAAACTTGTATTTTAAATTTTCTGAATAAATTGCGAAAAATTTTTGATCAAGGTGGTATTGCGATCGATGCAAAGCCCACATCCAGTATTTTGGATATCAACTCGGACCATTATCTCGTTTGTAGCTAAGGTATGGACACGGATATCTGTAACAGCTCAAAGCACTCGAAACATTGTGACAAAGCTCAATATCGAACGCCTACAATCGCAAGAAACCGCCAGGCACTTTTGAAGTGAGAACAGCTATTTCCAAGCTTACGAGTAGGTCTCATAAAGCTGTTGGACCCAATGGTTTAGCTGCCGAGCTATTTAAAGATGCAGGCGATGATTGGATACGGAGTCTAAACCATTTCATCTCTAAAGTCTGGACCTATGAAAGGAATCCTAGCATTTGTTGTCCTATCCAATGAAGGGCAGACCTCTAAATAATTCTACTCAACATCGCAAAATCTTATCTGCCGTATTATGTGAACGCCTGAGGTCCTCCATCAACTGCCTGCTCGTTCCTTATCAGTATGTTTTTAGTCCAGAAAAGTCTACCATACATCTAATTCTCAAAAAACCCCAAGAGTTCCAAATCCAAACACACCACCGGTCTATTATATCACACTGAGTTGACGGCTCGCCACATCTCTTAATTGTGACAAACCAAAAACCAGACGGTATGACAGCATCTATAGGGACGAACTATGCAGAGCCATGTCCAGTTTTGGTATCCCTGCCAACCTCATACGACTATGTAGAATGACGATGACGTCAAGATCGGTAATGACAAAATCAGGCCCATCAAGGTTAGAGGACTTAAACAAGGCGATGAATTGTCATGTGATTTTTTCAACGAATTGTGCGAAACTTACGAGCCAGCCCTTGAGGCACCTTCTTTCAAAAGACTCTTGTGCTACTTGCATACGACGACGACATTGCCAGAATGGGAAGAGCACAGCGAGTTTTTAATGGAGCAGGAGCGGCAAGAATGGGTTCAGTGGTCAATGAAAGGAAAGCAAAGTTTATGCTGTCAACAAACTAGGGCTCACAAACTCGACGCTTAATGTCAGGATATGCAGCTACAACTTTGAGGTACTCGTAGTAAGCGACTTTAACTAGTTCGCTATCAACTCCGATAATGACACCAGCGTGGAAATCACGCGAAGGATTACACTTGCTAGTCCCTATTTCTTTGGACTTAGAAGGCAATTTAGTTGTGGATCGCTCTCCCGAGCAACCAAAAAGACACTGATCATCACAGTCCCGCTTTGCGGCCGCGGCACAGAGTATTAAACACTTACGAAAGCGGATGAAAATGCTTTCCGGCGCTTCGGGTAACTTTCGATCCCCCGTGCATCAATGGATAGTGCAGAAGAGGTTTCAACAGCGAATTGTATGGGCTGCAAAGTGATACCAAGCTCGGATAATCCGGCTTAGATGGCTAATTTACTTTTACTTTTCACATATGTCCCGTTTCCTCTTAAGAGTCCTACGCCTACACGCCACCGTGTGCGGTTCCTGGTATCGGGCTTCAGCTCTCTCCAACTCTTCCCCAATAGCCGTGACTCCTCTTCTGCGCTCACATCTGCTCACGTCTGGTCAGGTGCGCCTAAAACATCTCTACATCTGCTAGACCGGATTCAAAACCGCGCGATAAAACTCACTCACTCAGGCAATGGACAACCTCGAACACCGACGAAATGTTTCGTGTCTCACTTTGTTTTATCGCTATTTCCACCACCAGTGATCCACAGAAATCGTCAGTAGCATTCCGCCCCTTCAAACCTTCAACCCTAACACACGTCTCGCTATGAATGCTCATCAGTGTACCCTCAAGCCCCTTTTCGGACGTACTCTGAAATATCGTGATTCGTTCCTAAGCCGAACAACTCACTTGTGAAATGCCCTGCCGAGCTCCCTACTTCCTAGTCATTATAACATTCAGACATATAAAACCAACGTACATCGGTACCTATCCTTCTTTCCTCCCTAAGCTTCCGTCGCCCGCGCTGTGTGCAAACATTTTATAGCAAGGGTACCTTAACCCCTTGAGCGCGCGCTAATTTACAAAAAAAAAAAAATGTACGAGTATTTTTCGGCCGACGCGTTCTTCTATCGTCTTCTGATAAGGGTTTCCATTACCCAGCGTAGTTTGCTATGGAACTATCGCCTTTTTGAAGTGTACAATAGTGAACAATCCACTGCCAATTCCGTCGTTGGATGTTTGTGCCTATTGGTTTCTGACCGGGTGTCTCGTAAGGATGTTCGTTAGAGATACGGTTGAGCCTGAAAACCCTTAAGATGTTCCGTAGGCACCTACGTTCGCCGTTCAAGTGCTACACCCATATAACAGCACGGATTCAACATTTGAACAGTCGTACCTTGGTGTTTCAGCTGATTGCATTGCTTCGCCAGATCATGGACATCATTCCAAATGCAGATTCGGTTAACAATATCCTGTTCGATTCCATCTTCGGTAGAGAGAATACTCCCACGATATAGGCCAGCGATGCTAACTTGATTGATTGGTTGTTGATTTTGATTTTGGCAGTCTTAATTTTCAAACCCACAACATTTGCCCCGCTTTTCACTCTTGCAGTCATTTGTTGCAGATTCATAATCCTGTGAGAGAGTAGACAAACGTCATCAGCGTAGAAAAAGCTGTGCCAAGCACATCACCAATAAAAAAAAGTACCGGCGATAGAATGCAACCTTGTCGGACCCCACTTTAGATCTCGAATTCCTTTGACAACTTTCCCCTATGCGGAACATGACATTAGTTTGTCGGGTATACCTCTCCTGCGCAAGCCAAGACAGATAAACTGCCTGTGGACACTGTCGAACGCCTTTCAAAATCAATGAACAGCAGGTGAAGTGGTGACTCGTATTCAACGCGCTGTTCAATAATGATCACCAGGGTGCTAATGTGGTCGACACAAGAGGATCCAGAGCGGATGCTTGTTTGGCATCGAGTGTATCTTCCAGATGTTCCTTTATTCGCTCGTTAACTACTTTGGCAATTACCTTAGCAACAGCGGGAAGAACACAAATGCCTCTTCAGTTTTCACACTTCGTAAGACAGCCATTGCCAGGGAGTTTGACAATTATTCCCTTCTTCCACTCCTCGGGGAAACTTTCTGCCTACCCAGCTCTCTCAACAAGAGGATGTAAAAGCTCTGCTGATGATGATGGGATGGAGTGACTCGCAAAAGCTCTGCGGGAATACCATTTAGTCCTACCGCCTTGTTGTTCTTCAGCGCGTTGAATGCGGTAAGGATTTCACCTTTATTGGGAATAGATGTGCGAATTTAGGAAATTGTGGCTCCGTTTGATATGAGTGCACATCGCTGGCAAATACACGCTTAAGGACCGCTCCTTCCATCGCTTGAGCTGATCCTCATCCGACTCGAGTACGGAACCATCTAAGCCTTCCACCGGATGTTGGCTAGAGCAATGACCACCTGCCAGCTCTTTTGTGATTCTGTAAACGGTTCTGCTATCACACCTGCTCGCTGCTTCTTCTGCTTCTATGGCCAGGGCGTTGATATATTGTACATAGTTGCGTTTGTTGCGTCATATGCTACGCTGCACTTCTCTCATTTTCCTTCGATTCAGAGACTCTAACTCGTTCCTCCCTACTGCTGGGGTATCTGCAATACGAGCTTTAAGTAGCCTACGCTCTTGAATCCGCCTCCAGGTATCCGCGGTAAGCCATGTGCTATGTCTTGTCTGTCATCCGACCAACAAGATGTGAAAATATTTTTCACAGCGTTCCAATGTTCTTGGACGGTCGTCGGCAGTGAGCTTCCGATTGCTTTCCTCCTCCTAGCGAAAAATGTTCCCTTAATCGTTGGTGTACTGAGGGAACTTGAGCCAGTCGATTTTGTACCTAGGCATTCTGGTGATATTGCAGAGTCTTTGAACAGATGCAGTACGTAGCTGGAGAGTAGCTACCATAAGGCGAGTATGTTATACCAACCCCATGTTCCCCATGGGTTCTCGTCTGTTTCTGACGTCACCTTGAAGGCATGGACGCCAGCACCCCGGCACAGAACCCAGAAGGACAACGCAGTAGAGGACGACCTCATCTTAACATAGGTGGCGCACACAAGTTGCAGGCGCCTCAGTGAAGATTGCGTGCGAAACTGGAGGCAGCTGGCAAAAGACCGCGATAGCTGGAGCTGGCATATTAACTGAGTTCATACCCAGTTATGTAACAAGACATAGAAGTACCAATAAACCTGTAGTGCAATTATTTTTGGCATATAGCCATCCCTAGATGATTTGGTCTGCTGGAATTAGATCTTCCCATGGTCCTCTATATGTAGATAAACCTTCACGCCAACATCAAACTTAGTGGGAGGTTTATATGCGTAACTACATATAGTAAACGTACTCTAGAAACAGTCATGGATATCTCAGGAATGTGAATATTTTTGCGGGTATAAATCATAACCTTGCACCACTATGGAGACCCAGCTGAAAGCACTCAAGAAATCTGTGAATAATTCTGGTTTATTCCAAGATAGAACACAAAGACCCATATTTTGCGGCACCGGCATCTGTAAGTCTTATTTCGTTTCTGATGAGCATTGTTCCTAGAATATGCGGAAGGGTGTACATTCATATTTAAACAGTTTGTACAAAATTTCCCGATACTCTGAAAGCTTAATCATCGGAACGAGTATGTGATATAACTTTGTAGCTCCAAGCTACAATAGATGGAAGGAAGGAATACGAATTCCCTGTGACTTGAACCCCGAAAACATGTAGAGGAATCGATAAGATATGAATCAAAAAAGGTCATTCAACTAAATTTTCTTCAGCTTCAGCGACAGCAGCTAAAAAAAAACAGAAACGAATTTTTCTTCTTCCCTACAACTTCTGCAAAAGTCATTGTTCAAGATCCTGAATCCAGTGTCCAGTGATAATGCTGAGCATGAAACGTGCGTCCTTGAAACTAACCTCTAGTAAGAATATTGATTTGTTCCTGTCGTCGACATGTACGTTTCCATATTTGTCTAACGTATGGTAGCGAGTGAACCGGAAACTGCTCACTGTCCTATGACTTGGATTGGGCTGAAGTTCGTAGCGTAGTGCTTGCCCTAACTCCCAGTCATGGTCCCTGGTAACAGCATGAGTAAATCCTCACTCATAAAGGCTAAAATAGGGCTCACAGCCCTATACGGAAGAGATAAAAAATAATGACGAACCAGCTAAATCCTGCAAAAAAACAAGGAAAACCGGAAAAAGCCATTTACACACATACCCTTCTGTTTGTAGCTATAAGCGCGCACATGGATTTATTTTAGCACAAAGTCAAAAGCTTTACTTGTACTCGTACCCATGCATATGCTCGTACGCCTGTAACCATTTTTGCACTTAAATAAAGGATTAGGTTCTGTAAGTGATCGTTTGAATGAAAAGGAAGTGTTTTTGTGAGTGAAGTAAGTACATTTTAATCCTAAGCAAGTACATATCATCCTATATCATCAAGGAATTTTTACATACAGCCTTCCGCAATACGCACGAAGAAGCGGGCGTAGGTGATGGCCAGTGCTGACACTTTCCTTTCCTATAACCTGAGATATCCGTGAAATATTTTGCACAACATAAAGTCACCGTATTGTATTTGGGTATCCCATTTAGATGTCTTATAGATTTATAGACTAGCCTTCATAGTATGGTGGGGTCCAGGTTGCAATTTGAGAAATACAATAAGAACCCGGATGACAGAATCGTTCCTTTAAAAGGACTACGACTAAGTCCGAATAATGACTGCGATCTCAGCCTGAAGAGCACTACAGTTGTCTAATTCTTAAAAACAAAAATACTGACTTTCGGCCTGTGGCGGCTTCTACGAGTATCTTCGATCCGTGCACAATTTGTTAACAATTTTTTCTATGATTTCCATGGGCGAGTTATCAAGCGGTTCTTCTTGGTCAAGATCGTTTAGAATTGTCATCATGTGCCCACGGAATTCTTCGATACGTCAAATTTTCATTCTTGACATTCCATAGTGATGCGCAGCTTGCGATCCCATGTTTTAGTATTACAGAAGCAGCAACATCATAGCCAAGTTGGTCCTTGGTTCAAATAGAGTTTTCTGTACGAACATCTTTAGCAGATGGAGAATACTTTCCATACGAACTGGTAGACATTGCAAACCACTGAATTTTGATTCGAAGTACTGATGGCGTTGCATCGGATGTAATTAAATTCGCATCCGAACATAAAGCTGCTTCGTGTAGTAAGCTGAAAAAATGTCCTCTACAGTAGCATCTGACAGAACGCTAAATCTCTCCGCCATAAGCCAGCGTATATTTTCCGGTACGGTCAAGCGCAGTTCCTTACTCAGGATCTTCTGGAACTTAGTGGTTAGTGAACTGTTGATATCACTTTTTTCTTTAACCTGCGCGCTCTCAAGGGGTTTTTGTACCCTTAAAATGTTTGCACACAGTGTGGGCGAAGGAAAATCAGGGAGGAAGGAAGGAGAGGTACCGATGAACGTTGGTTTTAAATGTTTGAAGGTTATAATGACTGAAAATAAAGAGCTAGACAGGGTATTCCATAAGCCAGTTGTACGGCTTAGGAACGAATCACGATATTTTAGAGTACGTCCGAGAAGGGCATGAGGGTATACTGATGAGCATTCATAAAGAGACGGGTATTACGGTCAAAAGTTTGAAGGAGCGGAATGCTACTGGCGATTTCTATGGAGCACTGGTGGTGAAAATAGCGATAAAACAGAGTGAGACACGAGACATTACGTCAGTGTTCGAGGGTGTCCATTGTCTGAGTGATATTAGTATCACCTATGAGTTTAGCAGGTCTAGCAGGTGCAGAGATGTTTTAGGCACACTGGACCAGATGTGAGCATTGTGCTCCAATTGTGGGCGGATGAAAGCCTTATACATATATTGAGGCCAGAGCAGAAGGGGAAAAGTATTTCTTACATCGTTTGAGTAAGCCTGGACATTTCGCAGCATTTTTGACGACATCGAGTATGTGGTCATTCCAACGTAAGTTGTCATTGATACGCATACCGAGAATGGAAAATGGATAATGGCTGGATGTTTAAATTTTGCTTTAACGACAGCAGACAGCATTGTGTTTTGGAAGCATTAAATTCCACACTGTTGATAGTTCTCCAATTAGTTATGCTATTGATATCGGAATTAAATGAGCTTAACATACGCTGCCGTTCCCGTTCTATAGCCGAAGAGCAGGGACTTGAGTCCGGGAACGAATATGAAAAGCAGAGAGTACTGTCATCAGCAAAGGAATGTATTAAATTAGAAGTAGCCGACAGGAGATCGTTGATGAAAATTAAAAAGAGTGTCGGAGACAGAACTGAGCCTTTATTTTGTGAACATCAGACTTGAAACCATCCAAGACAACTTGAATTGAACGTTCCGAAAGGTAATTTCTAATCCATTGAAGAAGAGAGCTGTCGATCCCAAAAGCACGCCTTTTCGACAAAAGAGCCTGATGCCAAACTCTGTGAAATGCCTTAGAAATATCAAGTGCAACTATCTTGCTTTCGCCAGATTGATGTACGCTTTGGTTCCATTTTTCGGTGAGACATGCCATCAAATCACCAGTGGACCTGTAGCTACGAAAACCATATTGTCGGTCATTGAGAAGTTTTCGTGTTTCCAGATATTTCATGAGCTGACGATTTATCAGCGTTTCCATGACCTTGGAAAGAAGGGACGTAAGTGCAATGGGTCTGTAGAAGGATAGAGAAGAAGATTCGCCTTTTTTAGGGAATGGCTGGACAAATGCTGTTTTCCATCTGCTCGGAAAGAGTCCGAAAGAGTAGGATTGATGAAAAAGCTTACGCAATGGTTTTGCCAGCGTAGAAGAACACCTCTTCAGAAGAAGGGGAGATATACCATCTGGACCAGCGGATTTATGCATGTTGAGATCTTTAAGTACTCTTGCTACTACACAAGTGCAAAAGTGGATTTGTTCCATTGAAGATTCGATGCACTCAAGTGCAGGTGGAGACAACTGGAATGTCATTGTAAATGAGCGTTGGGATGGTGGATGAGGTAGAATTTCTAATGTTTTTGACAAATGACCAAAAGCTTTTACTACCTTTGGGACATTGTAGTATTTTTTGCCTCAGTTTTTGGTCGTATTGAAATTGCACACGCTTGAGAAAGAGGTTGCAGCCATTTCTGGCTCGTTTAAACTTTTTTCGGTTTTCCTCTGTCGGGTTGGTTTGTAGGACCGAAAAAATAGTTCTCTAACCCTGACAGCCTTTTTACAGCTCGAGTCGTACCATGCCTTTTCTTTTGGTCTGATACTCTTCATCCGATGATGGATAAAGGATCTCATTCCGAAGAGAATAGTGCCAGTATCAGATCAGCAGCGGCATCCACGTCGTTATCTATTAAACATAACGACCAGTTAAATTTCCTCAAGAAGCTATTAAGTCCGCTCCAATTGGCTTTCTCGTATTGCCATACGGTTCTTTTAGGAATCTTTTCTCTAACTGTGTGGTGGGTGTAAGAGAATTTAGCTGATATGACACAATGGTCCGACGAGCCTAGAGGGGAGAGCACATCAACGATGTACTTATCAGGGTGAGAAGTTAAAAACAAGTCCAGGGTGTTGGCGGTATGGCTATCAACGTCTGGTATTTGTGTGGGCTCATTTACAAGCTGGGTTAAATTATTTTCCGCAGCGAAGATCTCAACACACCGTCCTTCGAGTTTTATCTGTCCAGAATGTCGAAGCCAACCAGAATTGTGTATATTGAAATCTCCCATAATCACGATTTCAGTATGAGGATACAGGGATACAATTCTTTGAATGGAGTTGCTGTCCAGTTTGGAGCTTCTGTAAATAAAGCAGTTGGAGCACGTATGCGGATGACGTTGCTATAGCCGTCTCAGGTAAGCATCTGCATACCATTAAAGAACTCCTTCAGCTAAATCTTAACACATTAACCCGTTGGGCAGATCGCTATGGATTGGGAGCAAACGGTATCAGCTTAGTCTTTTCTAAACTGGAAAGCTAACATTCAGGAAAGAGTCAAGAAAGCTACAGTAGCTTTATTCTCTTGCAAAAAAGCCATTGGCAATGAATGGGGCCGTCAACCTCGCATAACCCATTGGCTATACGTCTCGGTCATAAGACCGATACTTATCTACGGGGTTGTTGTCTGGTGGACTGCCTTAGACGGTGCAATTAACTGCAGCAAGTTAAGCAGGATCTAAAGAACAATATACCTATGCTAAGCGGAGCCCTACGTTCTACGCCCTCCGCGGCATTAGATATTCTGTTCCACCTCTCGATATCTTCAGCAGGCAAGTATTGTACAATGGCTGCGACTGCAGTTATTCGCTTTATAGCGACTACACACTGGACAAATAATTTATTTGGCCACGCTAATATTCTCAATATTTTACGAATCTCCACAGATAACATCGACTACACTATACCTGAACTTTAGTTTGACAAAGACTTCCATGTAAGCTTCCGCTCTAGATCCTTTTGGAAGGACGGTTAGTTAATGATTTTCAGATACGTGGATGGACAAAAAAGCAATATTTTAGTTAAAACCAATATATGGTAGTTGCGTTTCAATCTTGGTCCGTAATTTACAGAATAGTTACTCAGGGTTACGTGACAACCAAAAAATCGAAGAAGAGTAAAGATTTGCGGTCACAGTACTTGAAAGATCGTCACAGAGTGTTAGATTGCTCGATTTTTTTTTTGAATGCCAATAATTTTAAAAGTACACGACTTAAATTTTTTTTTATAATTTTGTGATAACCGACACCACTTGACCTATCACACGTTTCCGGCTTGCCGTTGATTTTTGGGACCGATAAACTGCTCTGGAGATCTTTCCGGACATTTAACAAACAAATCCCAAGTATGCTAGAGAAAGGAGTCTTAATAATCAAATTAGATCCATATGTACCTGTGGCAGCTCATTTTGATTTTTTTTTTTCTGAATTCTTCAAGCCTAGAGACAGTTTCTTACCTGAAAAGATAAATTAAAAAGTTTGTAAGATTAGTGATTTAAAAAATTATATTTTTATGTTTAAGCATAAGAGCTTAATAAATTAAAAAACAAAAGCCACTCGGATTGGATTTTACGGGAGGCTTTCCCAATCAAGCTTCAAATACATTGGGTGGCTTAACACTCAACTGCTTCAAAGGATCGTCGCTGAATAGGAATTCCTATTCCTATCTTCCAAAAGAATAATTTAAAAATTTCAGTAAAAACTATTTGTCCCTCATTCTCTGTAGTGTAGTAAAACTAAGAACTCCAGATTGTAAACCCAACTTATTACTAAGCCGTCATAAATGTAAACCCATTTGACTGCTCCAGTACACGTAGTTAAGATGGAGCATTTTTAGCTTCCTTTTTACCTTTTTCCTTCTTCTGGTGCGAGCAGTCAAACAAGGTGGACGTATTTTTTAAAACTAGATCACATTTATAATCTTAAATATTCTTGTGTAATCCAATAAAATATATTTCTTAAAGTATGTAGATTGGTTTACTATATCCATAAAGAAAAATCACACACCTCCTAAATTGTCAGAGCATAAATCAAGCTTAAATATGTGGGCCACCAAATGTGTCACATCAATTCATTGTGTCAGAGACGTAGGACCAGCATCTGTAGCGACACAAGAAGTAGTGGTCTCAAAACTCCATTCAAACAATCATCGATGTGACATTCTGACAGGAGCTCTATTAATTTGCCCCCAACACACATTCAATCTGCGAGTATCTATCATTTAGCTAAACTTCTTCTATCATCAGTATCATCATCTTTACCATCAAACCCATCTATAAACAAGGAAGATACACCAACACACATTCATTCTCATCCACAACACTGAGAAGATACTCCACAAGTTTGATGGATACAAATTCAGTGAGTCTCAAAGAGCTCACGGTTGGGTGTCTAGGATGTCAAATAGACAACAACAAAAAAACGAAAAAAAAATCAAATTTTTCTCCATGGTGTGAATAAATCATCATCACGTACACGCACCCACACATCAATTTGTCAACCATCTGCAGACAGTCAAGGATACACTCTTTGTGCTTGAGTTTCAATCATGATTATTTATGATCTCTTTAATGCACAGATACACGCAGACTGTGCCATGATAATAATAATAAAATTCTACAAATAGCTACGAATGGTGGCTAGGAATATTTATGAGACCAAGGGGACTTTAACTGCTAACTCTCGAATCCTCGAAGCCCCCAAAACTCAACCCAGACAACTATAATCGACGGGCAAATCATCAACTTTACACCGGGGGAGTATTTAACTCCGAACAAGACAACGAGTATAAAACGTTTAAGATGCTCGAACGACAAGCCTCTGGGGAAGGACGATATCCAAAAGGAATAACTCGGTCTTGTAATAAAAAAATAAAAATAAGGAGTGGGGTGAAAAAAAATTTAAGGACACATCACTTGTATGCACCATGTAGAGTAGCATCCTGTTGCATATCGAAGGCGCGGTCTGAATCTCCATCCACCGATGCACATCTTCTTTGAATGGATCGACACAATGCTATTCTCTGAGACTATGACTCTGCTTGGATGGCGCAGAGCACGTGTTATAATTTGAAAGGACGTAGTTACGAGGAAGCTTATCGCTTTTTGGAAAAACGTTGCATTAATTGAGCCATAAAAATCAATTGAATCCTTAAAATACAGTGGGGCATGTCATGGAAAAAAGTGACACACTACATTAATCGATGACGATTTATACCCGCAATTCGTATTCATTCGCCGATAGACATCTCATTCTAGGTAGAACGATTTATGATCGCCTCGGGTAAGGTTTCACCTAACGTTTTTAGAACCTCAAGGGCTCTGCATGATAGTGCCGCACAATAGCAGTCTCAGCCATCGCTAAGTCTAATCGTTTTATAGTTATTGCCGGGAGTCATTCATACTGGGTGTTTGGTGGCACAAATGCGACTGCTCCAAGATTTAAGATTCAATTTCTGCACGTACAATATGGTCGGATGAAATGGGTATATGGTCTCGATTACTGGTGCTGCAGTTCGCAGAATCCTCCAACAGTACTCGTATATCACGACCGCATTGCCGGATAGAATGCTGGGTAAGAGAGGTTTAAGAGGATGTTGAATTATCTTGTTATTCCTCTTGTCATCCTGGTTTTACGTGCGCCCCAGCGTTGTCGTAAGTTTTTCTTGGAAGGAATTTTCTATTTGCTGGGTTCCTTGGAAAGAATTTGATTTGCTTGCTTCTAGAATGTATCTACTCGTATACTCGTATTTCATAATTTTTCTCCTCCGCAAGTTCTTTTTTTCATTTCTTGTTGTTGGAATTATGTTTCACAATTGGGATTACATTATGCTTACACATGACATGGATAAACATTACTCCTGTTCCTTTCCAACTATGGCAACTCTCTGTGTGGGTTGGATAGATGGAGAGTTTTCTTTTTATTAACCAAAGTCTTGTGAAAGATCTTGAGTGCAATTTGTCGGGATAAAGGCTGACGGAAATGTGCTATGCATTGCATTTTCAAATTTGTATTATACCAAATAGATATAATGGGAGTATATATATATATATTTATATGCATACGTATGCGATGCATCTGTAGCTACAATCTGCGATTTATTAGAGGAACGGAGAATTCTTTACGCTCAAAGCAGTAGATCCATAGAATTTGCATTTTATTTTGCTTAATTGGATTTGCCAAGCCAATGAATAGGGAATACAAATTATCTACGAAGAAGATGCATTCTCCAACTACGAGTACGTATAGCTTTCTTGATTGGGAATATTTATCAAATATTTGAAGTGATGTTGGGAGAATATTAAAAGCTGCTTTCATGAGCCTTTCCATGAATCACTGATGATTCAATATCAACTAGATTGGGAGCTATGGTATTTTGTGATTATGAATTGGAAAAAAAATGAAGGAATGTGGGAATTACTAATTTTGTCAGAGCCTATAGTTCTACAAGGTGCCCTAATACTCTAGGAAAGCCCAGGAATAACACGTCTTGCAGAATGTTCCATAGTTTTAAGTCGAATCAACTCCAAGATCCTTGAGAGTATCATTTACCACTGCATGTTTTGATATTATAAGTAAAGGTTGTCTTCACGGCAACATGACTGTATTAAAGGTTGAGCTACCAGTCTTATAATTTTGAAAGTGATAAATAGATGCAGAGGGAGCCTGCGTGGCGATTGATCGGGAAGCTGCTAACCCTCCTATAACTGGGAATGAGCTAGCAAACCTACAGTCCAGTTCGTAGCGAAGGGCTTGCCTCACCGCACAGTGGTGGTCCCTGGTAACTGCATGGGAAGGCCCTTACTCATGCAGACTAAAATGACAAGGGCATGCTCGGTCAATAGCATGATGCTGGCCCACGCCGTCATACAGCTCACAACCCTATACGGAAGAGTTTAAAAGGATGTGTCGGACCAAATAATGGCCTCTCATAGAAATGGATCAACTGTGACAGAACCTTGCAAACGTTTAAAGGACAATTATCTCCGGATCTTCACGTAGAATGTACAGACCCTTAATAGGCCAAGTGTAGTCGAGCAATTACCAGAGTCTCTCGACTGCAATCACGCAGATATCATCGCCATTCAGGAAGTGCGATGGGATGGCCGGACATATGGAGGAATAAAAACTGTGAGATATGCTATGGTGATTGCTGTAGGAAAAAGAAGCAGAGCTTATTCGGATGCGAGTTTGCCATATGTGACAGACGTCAAGAAGTCTTGAGCTTCCGACACGTGAGCGAGCGCCTTATGACAAACCGCATCAAGCCAAATATGAGCCAATGTCCTTACGGAAGACAAGGACGATGCCAGCAAAGAATGTTTCTACGAGCTCCTCGACAAGACATACCAATGAGCAATACCCGACGAAGAAAGGATAACATCTTTGGTAGAACAGTTTATTAAGCATGACTTACACAATACTACGCCTGACAACGGACTCATTGGTTTGCGGCGGGGACGAAATATCACTATAGCCAGCACACGGTTTCTTCGTCATAACATACACAAAGGGACATGGCGGTCTCAGGATTATGAAATGATAAATCAAATTGATCACATTGCGATAGACATAAAACATACATCCAGTATTCGGGACACCCGAATATTCTGGGCAGCCAACACTGACTCAAATCACCACCTTGTTACAGCCAAGGTGCGACTGCGGATTTCCCAAACGCAACAACTAAAAAGAACTACTGCGAGAAGTTATTACGTAGAAAAGCTGAAATCGCAAAAGACCGCCAGAATTTTCATAGAATGCGTATCCCGAAATCCCATAAGAACTCCTATGCCGCCAGCATCAAGTACCAAACACCAGTGGGAACGTTCCCAACGTCCCATCAGAGACATTTTGACTGATGTGATGGGTTTCATGCAACCACCACCAAGAAATCAATGATTTAATGAAGAATGCCGACAAGTACATGCAGTTAAATAAGAAGCGAAGGAAGTGGTGCTGCAACGAAGGACGAGAACCGCTCGTGAGCTCCACGAGCATAAGAGACGGGGAGAAAGCTTATCCAGAAGAAGAAAGAAGAACACCAGAAGCGCACGATCGAAAATATTGAAGGCTTTACGCCAGAAATAACTTACGGAACTCTTATCAACAGCTAAAAAGAACGTGTCAAGGCAAGAAGACCCGTACAGAAACCTGTAGGGCTGAAGCAGGAAACCTTGTTGTACATTCACAGTCGGTGCTGAGAATATAAAAAAACTTTTTCTGCAGAGTGTATAATGGCGACATGCCGCCGTCAGGCAGATTAGACCTTAGACCTAGACGATGATAGCCAAAGCTTCCGTTCACCTAATCAGAACAAAGTAAGGATATGATTATCTAAGTCCAGATCCAACAAATAAGCTGAGGCTGATGACTTACCGGCCGTGGTATTGAAAGTTGCTGGATATGACTTTGTGGAGAGCAGACACCAAATTATTTCTCAGACCTGGTCAGAAGAGTGTACTCCTGACGAATGAAATCTCAGCACCGTTTTCCCGACAAGCAAAAAAGAAGACTCCCTCAACTCGGATATAAGATCTTATCTGCAATATTGTGCGAACATCTAAAACCCTTTGCCAACTACCTGATTAGAGCGGTTTCAGACAAGGAAAGTCCAAAATCGACCGACCAGGATTCCCCAGATCTTGGAAACACTCAAAAAGTCCACATCGATACCCAACATATTTTCATCGATTTTACGGCTGCATATGACAGCATTTATACATATGAGATATATAGAGCCATGTCTAATCTTGTCATCCTTGCCAAGCTCGTCAGTCTGTGCAGAAAGGCGATTGAGAAAGCTCGCTGCTCCGTCAAAATCGGTAACGACTTAACTGGGACCCTTGATATCAAAAAAGGTTTTAGACGCGCTGTCATGTTACTTCTCTAACATTATACTTAAGAGAATTGTGCGCAACATGCAACTGAACACTGGATGAACAATCTTTCAAAATTCTGTGCAACTATTGTACTAGGGTATGCCGATGATATCTTCATGATTGGGAGATGCTGTCGGCTGTCAAGGTCGCTAGTATTGAAACGGAAGCTGCCAAAATGGGTTAGGCAGTAAAGGAGGGCAAAATACTCGTATAATGCCAACAAGATGGGACCCACAACATCGATGAATTGGGCAGAACATTACGGTCGAGAGCTATAAATTCAAGGTAATAAGGGACTTTGCCTATTACGGCTCTGCTGTAAATTCTGACAACAACACCTCAGCAGAAATAAAACAAAGAATCACTCTTTCCAATCGCTGTTTCTTTTGGTTAAGAAGACAATGGAGCAGTAAGGCCCTATCCCGAAAAAAATAAAGAGAATTGGTCATGCTTGATCTTCCCAGTCCTACTTTATGCCGCCGGAGCATGGACTCTAACGATATTCTCACTCGTATCGAGAGGAAAATCCTTCGAAAAATATTCGCTGCGTTGACGGGCTTTAAAGGAGAAGATTCAACGACGAACTATTGTATACGACATCGACCTAGTCAGATGACTGCGCATCATTTAGATAACTAGGACATGTAGAGCGAATGGACACCAAAGTCTTCGATTTAACCAGGACAGACAACGCGGTAGAGGAGGACCTCACCTTAGGTCACGCGCGGAAGTAAAAGACGACCTTAACTGACTTGGAGTGCGCAACTGGAGGCAGTTAGCTAAAGACCGGGCTAACTGGAGAGGCTTGTTAGTGGAGGGCCTTGTTCACTCCGAGCTATAACGTCTCATAAAAAAGTAAGTGAGCTGAAGGGCTACAGATGTGACCGAAAAACTTTTCTTTTCCCAACGTCCATTCTTCTACGGATAATCTCAACTCGTGATTTGAGCGGAACTAGCACGGCATTTGGATTCTCCAACGATGCTCCAGAATTTTTAATCAAAATAATGTGCATAAAGGACCGTCAAAGTAAAAACCATCCCGAATTGCAATTAGATTAGGAGGATTCCGTCGTAATCGATCTAAAGAATATCATAGCACATCGCTAGGAATTATAATCCAAAAATTAATCAAGTGCAGAGCAGACTTGTGTGGCTTTTTGTAGACCTCAGGAATATCGAGACCGTGTTTCATCAAAGGTAAAGTGAGAAGCGTTTAAATGCTTAGAAGTATAGTGGGTTGTTGTCCTCGCTATCTCCATTTGATAATGGCGTGCCACGAGGCTACCTATTCACATCCATCATATTTTGTTTTATTTCGGACGGCATATGGAGAAGTTAGATGGAGTCCTAGGGCTCAATCAATTCATATTGCCTATGTATTTAATATCTCTTTAGAGCTGAAAAAAAGTAACAGCCTCCGACAGGTCTGTAAAACGACTCACAGACTTGGTAAAAAGAGATTTCCAAGAAGAATAGCAGGTGCAATCATTTCAATTTCAGACTTAATGAAGGACTCCCAGAGGGTTATATGCTAAGACCTTTTCTCTGGTATGCCTAAATTTATGTGAAAAGCTATTCGCAAAGAATTCACCGACAAAGCCAACTATCTGGATGTTTTACTTCTTTCAACAAACCATGTCATCAAAGATTGCTAAAGTAATTGCTAAGAAATTTTCGGTAAGACACAGGTCTTGTCATCAAAGTGTGTACTAAAAATCTGCAAGATCCGTTCTATCCTTTATATCAGTTGTTTGGTGGAATAATATTTCATGTAAATACGTCACTGCCGCTATAAACAAACATTCCCTAGCAAGCCTACTGCTGGGATCTTTGATGTCACACTCTACCTATGAAACTAGCTTTTCTTTTGTACTCAAGAGTAGTTTTCGTCAAGAGTTCTGCCTAGATACGCATGTAATTGAATCCTTGCGGTCGGCTCTTAAGCGCATGAAAGGCGTTCGCTGGCATCTTCATGAAGGGCGATAACCTTAGACATAACATCTCTATGATAATGAAATTGATTGTAAAATCCATGTGAATACTAAAGCTTGAACTAGGTTTAAGGCTAACAGAATTCGAAACAGAACGAGAATGCAACTCTTCCCTGAAAACATTCGAAAGCTTAAATTATTTTTGAAAACGATAAGTTGCGGGTGTCTTCAAAGACGTTGTACTCAGCACGGGTGAAGGAATAAGGGGGATGGATTTACAGTAATTTTAATGACTGTGGAAAACAGTCTCTCTCTCCTAAGGTACTATACAATCGTCTTGGCCAGACCAAAAAAATCTTCGGATTATATATCAGAATCTTGAGGATAAACTCCAAGGAGCAGAATGGTCGTGGAAAAAACAATGATACAGAGAAAGGCAATAAAAGTTTCGTAAAACTTGAAGTGAATGAAGTGACTGTATTGACTCACTCGACTCTCCTACGAACTTAAGCGCTCAATTTTGAATCCTTTCTAACAGGGTCAGAACCAATCGAATTTGGCATTGTACTCGATATATTCGATTGAAAAAAACGCCTTATAAGCACAGTGCAGATAGCAAACTTTCAAAGAAACTTCGTAGATTAAAAATAGTAGCGGACATAGAACGGAACCCTTGGGAACCCCAGCACTTGTACGTTAATAAGAATAATTTCTGGTATTTCAAAAAATAGATTCATTGATCCTAAATCCATATTAAATTCTATCAAATTACCTACTTGCAACTTGTCCCTGTTATATCTTTTAAGAATTAAAGAAACGAATTCCCTTTAGATTCGAGCGTAAATCCTTACATGATGCAATCAGTCATTGTCTTATCCCACTCACTGATAATAAGGTTCTGGGCGAACTTCAATGACAAACATACTGGAGCCTCTGAAAATGTAATGCGCTAGGCGGTGAAGTGGTGAATCTTTATATTGTAGGCACCTAACAACTGAAGCGATTCCTTATTTTTCTATGAAAGAATGACTGTTTCTTTGGCTCACAACTGTATGGTATCGCACAAGGCAGATGAAACCCCATTTCGTCACACCTGGTATTTCCTCCATCCGTGTTAGGAGAAAGAAGTTACAAATCACCATTCAAGCAGCAAAATCACCACAGTTAACAAAATTATCCTCGACATATTCTTTAAGTCATCTGAGATATAAGGCCACCTTACCCCAAATCGTGCTTCAATCCTACATCATTTGTTGCCACATATCCTTCAACAATCTCTTCCTGATTTCTATTTTCGAATGACAATAGAGCATAACGACGTGATTTCCATAAAAATCGCACTATCCATAAAGCCTCATGTATTTTTCCACTTCAAGTGCCTAACTCCTACGCGTATACTCGTATATCTGTAACGAAGTGATTCATTCTCAATTTCAAGCGCGACTACGTTCAACAACTGTCAACTTGTTTTAATCGCAACTTCTCATTTCACATTCTCGTCCTTATTTGTGCGGCGTGAATCCAACAAAATCTCTCTCCACTCATTCCACTGACAGTTAGCGCAGTAACGACCCAGAAAAGAAAACCAAAAACACACAGAGACTCACCATCAATTGCAAGTATACGACTGAATACCCTGTCCTGTAGTTACCACCGCATAGGAGCATATTTGTACCACCTACACCCGTGTATTTGCAACCGCAAGCCATACGTACCGCAACTTACTCGTAATCGACTTATAAAGTACCAAAACGTGTTTTCATTTCCATTCTATGGAAAATGCGAATTTCGTGTCAAACTCGAAATGTCGCTGCTTAATCGCGCGCGCGCTTCTCAACTTCTCATGGAGACTCCTCTCCCCAGTTGACATTTACATTGTATGCCTGTATAAAACTCGGCAATGGCAAAACACTCAGCCAGTGAGCTGGGACGACACGGTCGTCAAGTCAACCGTCATTATCGTCCTTAACAATATCAACATCAATACCACCGTCATAGGAATACGAGTTGATAGTAAGGCACCAGGCAAAAACCTCAGCTTGAACCACGGTTTAATTTGTGATGTGAGGATACCGTACATACACACACATTTCGGTCAATGGCCTCATATTAATGCACACACTGAAACTAACCGACTGATGGAGAGGTGTTGGAGTAACATAGGACACCTTCGAATGTAGTTTGATGTAAACTACCCATAATGTCACCTTCAATATGCAATAGATGCGTGCAATTGACTTACGTCCAAACTGGCAACAGAAATAAAACAAAGACGGAAACCATCCGTAACCGGCAAAGATAAAGTACGAGTACCTTTAGATGAGGCTTGACAGTGGACCAAGTTCTGGGAAATTTCAACCAAAAATTGACCAACAATTTCCGGATAATCTCACGATGGAGCGACATACGAGGTAGATTTATAGAGATTGAGGTTTAGTTTACGGATTTAAGGTGCTAAATTACATCTTTCGTAAGTAGGCGAGACATCGACCAATTTTCGGTACAGCTTAAGAAATTTATTACGAGAGCTTTCAATAAAAATCAAGCGTTTCAGACCACCCAAACCGACAAGTTCTTGTTGTAGAACACCAGACCGCCTTTAAGGCTAAATTTGCCAACATTGGCCTCATACGTGCGCACGCCCCCACAAAAAAGAAAGATGACGACACCAAAGATATCTTCTACGAGCTCTTGGCCCGGATTTACAACAGGTGCCCTAGTTATGAGTACGACCCTAAAATCTTCCTCAACGATTTCTATGCAAAGCTAGGAAGAAAGGACATCTTTGGTAGTGCTATCGATAAGAATGGCCTTCAAGACATGAAACATCGTCGTGGCTAGCGCCCGGTTCCTGCATCTCGATATTCATAAGGCGACTTCGTGAACTCCTGATCAATCAACCATCAATCAGATTGACCACATTGCGATCGAAGGAAGGCACTCCGCCAATATTATGGATGTCCGAACGTTCCGAGGGCGCTGACATCGACTCGGATCACTATCTTGTTGTTACCAAGGTACGACTGCGTTAATCCTGAACATCTCAAAGACAAGCTCATACAAGTTTGACGCGAGACGACTACAATCGCAAAAAACCGCATTTCTGTAGACTGTATAACGGCAATGACAAATCATATACCACTATCAGGTAGAATGAACCTTTCAACATGGACTATGTAGACCAACAATTCCGGGATGAAGTGAAGATAGCCATATCTAAGCTCAAGTCCAACAAAGCTTCTGGAGTGGACGGCCTAACTGCCGAGCTCTTCAAAGAGGTAGGCAATGGCTTGATAAGGAGCATACACCAATTCATATCTAAAATATGGTCGAACGAAAGTAAGCCCGATGAATAGAACCTCAGCATTGTTTGTCCGATCCGCAAGAAAGGAGACCCTCTGAACTGCGCCAACTAAAGACGTATTGTGTGACCGTCTGAAGCCGTTCGTTAACAACCTCATTGGTCCATACAAGTGCATCCTTAGACAAGGAAAGCCCACCATCGACCAAATATTCACAACATTACTACACACCACCTATTCATCGATTTGAAGGCCGAACTATACAGAGCAATGTCTAGATTTTCCAATCTTGCCAAACTCATCCGTTTTTGCCGGAATGACGATGTAGAATGCACGCTACTCCATCGACACCTTTGATGTCAAAAACCGATTTAGATAAGGCGATGCGCTGTCATGCGATTTCTCCAACATCATTCTTGAAAGGATAGTGCAAAACTCATGCGCCAACACAAGAGGCACAATCTTCCAAAAGTCCGTCCAATTACTCGCATACGTCGCTGATATTGACATAATCGGAAGAAAACAGCGTGATGTCAGTAACGCTTTCACGAGTATTGACACCGCAGCGGCTAAGATGGGTTTAACGGTCAGTTAGGACAAGACCAAGTAAATGCTGTCAACAAGAAAAATTGTCCAATCCCGACGTTTCGGGCAGAACATCACCCTCGACAGATATAACTTTGAGGTAGCTAAGGGCTCTGTCTACCTAGGCTCCGCTATCAATTCAGACAATTACTCTTGCCAATCGCTGCTTCCTTGCGCTAAGAAGGCAATTGACCAGCAAAACCCTCTCTCGAACAACAAAGTGATCCTCTATAAGACCTTAATAATCCCAGTTCTGGTTTATAACGCAGAGGCATGGACTTTACCAAAAATGGATGAGGGTGCTCTTGGCTGTTTAGAGGGAAAAATTCTTCGGCTGATGTGATGTGCATAGACGGTGAGTGGACGAGGAAATACAACGACGAACTATACGGGCTGTACGGCGACATCGACTTAGCCGGAAGAGTGAAGCTTCAACGATTGAGGTGGATTTGTCGTGTAGAGCGGACGGACACCAATGTTCCGGTCCGAAAAGTCTTCGAATCCACCCTCGAATGACAGCGCAGTAGAGGAAGACCGTGACTCAGGTGGCACACACAAGTGGAAGGGGACCTCAATTAGCTCAGCATGGGAAACTAGAAGCACCTAGCTAAAGATCGAGCTGGCTGAAGACGCTTGTTGGTTAAGGCCAAGGTCCACTCCGGACCGTAGCGACACCTTAACCTTAAGTAAATAAGATCGCCCTCGTAGGATCAGATCACAAGGAACGATTGAATAAAAAGCTGAGTAGCGAATGCAGCACATCATTCGGAAACGAACAACGTGCTCGTTATCATAGCCAGCACGTGATTCTTGCAAATGGCGGCAAATGTCAATATTTAACATTTGTGAAGTAAACGGATACAAAACACACGTCATGACAAGAATCGCTATACTGCTAAAGGACGCGGAATAATTCATCTGTGGTGTTGGGACAGAGTGAATTTTGGGCAGATTTCCTGGTCGTCCGACACCAACTTGGCAAACACTACAACGTTTAGCAGTCCGCCTAGAAGGGTATGGAACAACACTAGACTCTGCCAGGTCTGGCCGGCCCCGGAGCAGCCTTCCTGCTAAGAATATCACAGCTGTGGTTGTGGATGTCGCAGAGGACCCCGGATTATCGAATAGACGACGTGCCATGCAATTGGGCATCAATCGGCGGTCTTTACAGAGAATTTTGGTGAACAACTTTGAAATGTTCCTTCCAAAGACAGTGCGTCAGCTGTGTAAACTACGCACAACCCGTCCTAAATCTCGCCCACGAGGAAGACAACTAATAAATTATCATGAGCCACGAGGCCCATTTGTGAATAAGCAAAATTATCGCTTCTGGGGTACCGAAAATCCACGTATAACCCACGAAAAACCATTACACAGGCTCAAAGTTACTGCATGGTGTGCTGTTTGTTTACACTGGAGGCGTCATCGGGTCTTAATTTTTCGAAACCGCTGCGGGCCAAACGACTACTGTGGCCATCCAAGAGAGCTACAGAGCCATGCTCAACGGCTTTCTCCTTTCTCAATTGGGTGAATTGGGACTGGAGAACATATGGTTCCAACAGGATGGAGCAACGGCGCATACCACACGAGCCACAACCGAAATTCTGAAGGCTGCATCTCTGGGTCGCCTTATCTCTCGCTTTGGCGATTTGCGCTGACCGGCAAGATTGCCTGATTTAACCTTTCCAGACTTCTTTTTGTGGAGTTTTTTTGAAGTCACGAGTATACGTCACACTTTTGAAGCCCTCGAAGAGAATATCCGTCAAGAATGCGAGGATCTATCGCCGGAAATTCAGGCAAGAGTGATGGAAAATGCCACAAATCGGGCCCGAATGGTCAATTCTGACGGCAGCCACTTAGCCGATATCATTCTTTTCCAACTTCTCTGCGGATAAAAACCTATCTTACACACAATGGTTTTCGAAAATCCCAGAATCAATCCGCCAGACATGGTCATATGTAGTTCTGATCAGGGAATCGGTGATTTAGGATACCGGATGTCCGATATTCAAGCAGAAAAATCATCGCTTTAGATCGTTACCACCATGATTTTGTCATTGGAGCCAAATTTCTTGACGTCGAGCCATCGGAGCACCTTCAGAAATACGGTAGACAATCCTGCCGATTACCACAATGAGCAACACCACGAATCAGTGGAAAGTAAAGAGAATACTTTTAATTAAAACCGGCAAGGAACGAAGCCAACTGTCTTTGCTGATTTGGAAGATGATACCATTACTCAAGTAATTGATTCGTTTCTAAAATTTCAATGAGGATATAAGGAGACCTAAATGCATTAGACTTTGCGCTCCCTTCAGCCAAAATATCGACAGGGCAAATTATGTGATGCAAAGCCTAGGAGCCGGCACTATTAAGGTGAATGATTCTAATATTTTCTTGTCTAGACTGGACACCGCACTGAATAACATGTCTTCAGGAAAGTTTCGTAGGATAAATTCAGGAGAGTAGGCGTACGGATTCATGTTTGGAAATACTAAATAGTTTTAGCGGTCCTAACATGATAGTTCGTTCCATATATGAGTATACATGCGACCTATCTCTGAATTTCCTTAATGGAAAATACATTTTTGTTCACTTTCTGTACATGCACTCGTATATGCTTACTATATGACCGTATACATACAAGTATATGCCTGTTGCCCTTCTAGGTAGCCTCGACCTATCAGAACTTGTTGCGCTTATAAATGCGGTAAAGAATGGCAGACCATTTCCTCACATGAGTCTATTTATGAAGCTTTTATAAATAGCAAACTTTAAAGTCTGAAGCTAACTACAGGATACCTAACAAATAGATTCACCAGCAAACCGCCAACAAAAAAAAATCGATCAATTAGTCCAACTTTAGTTCCCTCTTTGTGATTCTCATGATTTAAGTTGTCAAGCATTTGATAAATTCCAGATGCTTGTAGTCATAAAAGTTATCGGTTCATCCATAATGCATCAAAGGGCCTCGATATAATATTATTCAAAACTTAATTGGAACAAGACACTAATTATACTGCCCTTGGTGGCACTATCCAAGCGTCTATTGTTCTTTGAATTTTTTATTACAAAAATCGATTACGGTGCCACTGTACGAGTCTGTTGCAATTGTCCATAAAAAAAAAAAGAATCGCGACAACTACTCGTATAACCACGAAATCTACGAGCATTCCTACACACATCATAAGCAAGCTTTCAACAGTTCGTTTGTGCCATTATTCCGACCACCGCCACATCCATCACCACCATCACCACCGTCATCACCAGTGTATTCAAATTAAAGTGCTGTTGACGCTTTTCAAAGCAATTGACTTTCAACTGTGCTAAGAAATCTTGTCATGTGTATCTAGATACATTATTTATTTACTTTTGCTCCGCCAACCAACATCATTCACGCCACTCGCGTATGTAAGACTGACAAAGTTATCCAACCTCGTCTATATTATGAGTATCTGTGATACCAAGTGCGAGTATCTATCAATCTTTTGGTAGAGAATTGAGTTCTACAGTTTCCCAGGGGTTCATTGCCGGCTTTTATAGCGTTTATTACTTTTATGGCTTTTGATGTCCTTCAAATGTTTGAATGACAGACATAGGGGGACTAGATAATAGCTCGTGCGTGCATGGTCACCAGAGAGATAGAATTTTACGACCGACGTCCAGAGATACGTACGAGTAAGTGCCACTGCTTTCTTGCGCGACAAGCTACAGTTTTTACAGAGGTTTTTCACTGTAATTGTTTGATCAGTTTCGCATGGATACAAGCTTTTCCAGCTTAGATACATTTGTAGATTTAACATCTAGACAATTACATTATTGAATGCAACGCAACAAACCCCAGCGTGGGTTAGGGTTAAAATATGAGTAACCTGTACAGTGGATTATGGGAAACAAACACAAAGTTTATGTTAAGTAAGCTGTCTGCATCCATCCAGAGGTGTCATGATTTTATAAATAACTTCATCCACTGACAAACAAAACGACATATGACCCCTTTTACTCCGTCCAATTTTTTTTTCTTTTCAAAGAGTTTCAGCTGCGACTGAAAATTTATGTCGACTTTTAAGTGTCGAGTTAAATGCCTTGAGACTTTTGATAGCAAATAAAATAACAAACAGCCCTACGTTCCAAGTGCCTAAATATTTCTATCATTAATTCAGCCAAAAACAGGCAATGTGCAGTTAATTTAGAGTCATAAATGACACTCATAACGGAGGCAACTTTATACACGTTATTTAAAAAGCAAATAAACTGAGCTTCCTCAAACAAAATGTCCATTACATCTGTTTCCGTAGTGTAGGGCACGCGTTCTCGATTCTAACATTTAATTGCACATAAAAGCTTTTCGAAATTTACACAATTTCCCATGGTTCCCGGTGACCCCGCCTCACCTTCGACCATTCGATCTGGAGGAAGATATTAAAACATTTTCATATTTCCTCAACTACCCCATTGTCACCCGTTTTCAGGGACATTTCGACATTATTAACGACAGGGTGGTGTTACATAAAAAAAAATAAAAAAAAAAAACCAGCCCCGGTCCATCCGTTGCTAATCAGATTTATGAATGAATATCGTGTTGCAAACGACTTCCCAATGTCTCTTCCGAAATGATCCCAAGTAGGAGACCCAAACGAGGCGGCATTTGAATAAAGGAAAATTTAATTACCAAGGAGTTGCTTATGTACACCTTTTCTGGCACCTACTACTTATTACCGATACTCTCAACTGAGACAGGCTAAAGGACGAACACCACCACAGACAAATTCGGTGGAGGAAAAGATACGGTCGCAACAAGCTTGCATCGAGGCTGGTTATTTCCTGGCTGTATTTTCTGCTCCTTTTCAGAAATGCGGTGCCGCCAATAATATACCAGTGACGCCTTTGTTTGATCTTGAAGAGAATTCCTGGTGGTCCTTCAAGTGAATAAACTGACAGTGATATGAGATGGTAACCGGCAATATTGAGATTCTTCTATCCTGCAGCGAACAGCTTGCCGTAAACCGTGGGGATTTTTTGGCTTTGTGTCAAACTTGTTTAATAAACAGGTCTGCAGGTAAAATCGTTGAAACAAGGAGTAGAATGGAGTTAATCGCGACAACAGAGGGAAGTGGCATTTGAATTACACAAAAAGCAACCTGAGATAGGCATTCCTAGGAAGCCAGTGGCTTGTTGAATGGAATCCATTTCATCGAAGGAAATGAAAGACGAGTACAATTCCAAGAACACATGTTTTAAATTGATTCTTGGAACGTCTACAGAATCTTGAGTAAATTTTGTATAACCAACAATCCCCCTGACTAATAAAAAATAACTGAACCACGTGAAAATATACATAAAATCTTTTGCCATAGTTCCTACGCCGTGATTCGTATGTTTAAGTGCTTTTCCTTCTAATTCTGGTAAAGATTCTATCTTCTATCTTGTAAGATGGGATTCAAACGAACGCACCCGATACAAGTATTTTTTTTTTTTCTAATCTGCCCGTGGCCAAGGGTTTTCGAGTACCCTTAAAATGTTTGCTCACAGCGCGGATGAAGAAAAAAGAGAGGTACCGATGTACGATGGTCTTAAATGTTTGAAGGTTATAACGACTAGGAAATAAAGAGCCAACAGGCCATTCCATAAGCGAGCTCTACGGTTTAGGAAAGAATCACGATATTTCAGAGTGAGCTGGAGGGTATACAGATGAGCACTCAAAGCGAAACATTTTTTTACGGTGGAACGGCACTGCAGCACTGGTGATGAAACTAGCGATAGACATTACGTCGATGTTCGAGGGTGCCAATTGACTGTGAAATATTGGCGTCACCTTTGAGTTTTACCACACGGTTTTGAATTCTATCTACAATAGCAGGTGCAGAGATGTTTTAGGAGCACATTACCAGATGTGAGCATTGTACTATAATTTTGGGCGGATGAATGCCTTATATATTGAGACCAGATCAGAAGGGGTAAAATATTTCTTACATCGCTTGATGAAACCTAGACATTTCGCAGCATTTTTGACTACATCGAATATGTGGTCATTCCAAGTCACTGACACGCATACCAAGGATGGAAAGTTTTTCGGTTTCGACAATGTAAGTGCCATTCATGGATAATGGCTGGGTATTTAGATTTCGCTTTAATGACAGCAGACAACATTGTGTTTTGGAAGCATTATATTCCACTCTATTGGTGGTATCCATTTAGTGATGCTGCTAATATCAGAATTTAATGAGCTTAACATACGCTGCCGTTCCTGTTCTACAGCCGGAATGTGAGTCCGGGAACGAATATGAAAAGCAAATAGTACTGTCGTCAGCAAAGGATTGGAAGTGGCAGACAAAAGATGATTGATAAAAATTAAAGAGTGTCGGAGACAGAACGGAGCCCTGGGGTACACCAGCATTTATTTTGTGAATATCAGACTTGAAACCGTCCAAGACAACTTGAATTGAACGTTCCGAAAGGTAATTTCTAATCCATTGAAGAAGAGAGTCATCGATCCCAAAAGCACGTATTTTCGACAAAAGAGCCTGATGCCAAACTCTGTCAAATGCCTTAGAAATATCAAGTGCAACTATTTTGCTGTTGCACTTTTCGGTGAGACATGCCATCAAATCACCAGTGGACCTGTTGCTACGAAAACCATATTGCCGGTCATTGAGAAGTTTCGAGATATTTCATGTGCTGACGGTTTAACAGCGTTTCCATGACCTTGGAAAGAAGGGACGTAAGTGCAATGGGTCTGTAGGAGGAGAGAGAGGAAGATTCGCCTTTTTTGTTTTCCATCTGCTCGGAAAAAGTCCTAAAGAGCAGGATTGATGAAAAAGCTTACGCAGTGGTTTTGCCAGCGTGGAAGAACACCTCTTCAGAAGAAGGGGAAATATACCATCTGGACCAGCGGATTTATGCATATTAAGATCTTTAAGTACTCTTGCTACTACACGAGTGCGAAAGTGGATTCGTCCCATTGTAGATTCGACGCACTCAAGCGTAGGCGGAAACAAAGCACAATCTGGGAGTGTTGAGCTAGCCGCAAAGTGTGCAGCAAGCAGATTGGTCTTGTCCAAAGAGCTGACAGCTGGAATGTCATTGGTATGGAGGATGAGGCAGAATTTCTAATGTTTTTGACGAATGACCAAAAATTTTTACTGCCTTTGGGGCAGTATTTTTTGCCTCAATTTTTGGTCGTATAGAAATTTCACACGCTTGAGAAAGACGTTGCAGTCATTTCTGGCTCGTTTGAACTTTTTTCGGTTTTCCTCCTTATGAGTCCTGGGACGATGTTTACATGGAAAGTGATGCTTCTGCTTTTTATGATGTGTTCATAACTCGCTTTAATAAATTTTTATGAAATTGCTCCTCTAGGGAACCCTTGAAAAAATCTGAAAGAGTTAACGTGAAACACAAGCTAAAAATAAGATGCTGCAAGAATCCCATGGACCTTAGGCTGAAAAATAAGTTTAAAAAGCTACGAGTATGTTTGGATTTACAATAAAAAAGAGATTGCTTTTTGCCGCGTTAATTATTATCGAACTAAATTCATTTCTGCTAAGGGTAACCTTAAATCAGAATGGCAAGTAGTGAATAATATTCTGAACAAGTCTCGTTCTACAACAAAACCCCATTCAATTTGTGTGAGCAATTGTAAACTGTTTGACAAACTTGACATTGCCAATGCTTTCAATGAGTACTTCACCTCAATAACAAATAGCACACCAACACAAACAGTCCTGAGAAATTGCACTCGTTGTTACAATTCAATAAATGGTTGTGGTGACCTGTCACAACATACGAGCTTTGCCTTCGAACCTATCTTTAGAGCTCCTAAAAGCACTTGGATCCCTAAAATAATTGAACTCTTGTGGCTTTAATAATATTTCAAATACACTTGTTAAACAAATATGTTAGCATGCTATGTGATTGACGTCCTGGCAGTCATTTTTAATCGCAGCATATTTGCAGGAACATTTCTCGTGGCACTCCGCTGTTTAAAAAAGGCTCTGCAGATGATATGAAAAACTGTAGGCCAATTTCACTTCTGTCCACTTTTAGCAAAATATTTGAAAAAGTTATTAAAGACAGAATAATGTCTTACTTGAAAAAAATTGAGTTTTTCAATCCAATGCAATTTGGTTTTCAGCAGGGTAAATCTACCGAAGACGCTCTTCTAAATTTTTGCTCAAATATTTTCTCTAAAAAAATTCACGGCTGGTTTATTTGTTCACATCACAAAAGCCTTGACATGGTCAACCATACTATACTGTTGGATAAAATGGAAAAAGCGGATTTTCGTGGGTGTCACTAGAGTGACTTAGATCATACCTATTAAACAGATCTCAAAGAGTGAAGATTAATGGTATGAGAAGCGAGATTCGTTTCTTCAGTTTGGGAGTTCCTCAAGGTTCTGTGTTGGGACCCATTTTATTTCTAATTTATATAAATTCACTGCTTTCACTAAACTTCAGAAATAGAATTACGGCGTTGGCAGATGATGTTGGCTGTTCATATGGCTCTGAAAGTGTCTTGAATTTAATCTCCAACATTAATTGGGATCTTAGTAAATTAAGAATTTGGTTCGCAGAGCACAATTTGAACATTAGCTCAAAGACAAAAATAATGCGGACGTTTACTTCCACGCATCAGAATGCCAAAGGTATGGATTAGCAGGCTGTAATTGTGATTCTAGTCAAACACTTCCAACATTTTGTAGCAATCTAAACTGTAGTGATAATTGCTTTCTAATTGAGGAAGTAGACGAGTTTAAGTATCTTGGGCTCACAATTGATTCTAGGAAATAATTTCGGAATACCCTGCGACACTTTTTTTTATCTAAAAAATGTTTGTTCAAAGCAATTATTAAAAATCATTTAATATGGTGTCTTTCACGCTAAACTCCAGTATGGAATGCTTTGTTGGGGGGGGCGTGTATCTGAATAAAATCAAGCCCTTACTAGTCTTACAAAAAAGTGTAGTGAGGAAAATCTGTAACAAGAATCGGCGTCATCCAGGTTTCCCATTGTTTTGTGATATGAAAATTCTTCCAGTTCGTCATTTGTATTGTTTTAAAGTGTTGAAAAAAACGTTCTTTCAGAGATCAGGAAATTTAAATTACAGACTTATATCTGATTATAATCTACGGAGAAACTTTTCTTATGTTGTGACTGTACCCGTTTTCCGTACAACTGCATTTCGTAATTTTTATAATATCTCTTCATGTCGACTATTTAACAAGCTCCCTTTAAATATTAAAATGATAAGAATTTCTGGAATATTTGAAAGGTGCATAAGGTCTTGGCTTTTTAATTATGGTTCACAGAACGTGGAATACCTTCTCTCTGATTTTCTGGTGTAAATAATGGAGTTTTTTTTTTTCTTCCAACTTCCTCTTAACTTTTCTTTATTTTTACGTAGTTCTTTTATTTTGATTTGCATCCTTCACTTTTCTTTGTAAATATAATTGTATCTCAAATTAACTTGTTCTTTGACTGTAATTAAACGGGTCGCCCCACCCACATATTAATAATATTAAAACCCATTGAAGTGGCATTTGACACTATTTTAATACTTTATACAGGGTGAGTTTTTTAACTTGAGACATCCAGATTACTCGAAAAATACGCGATATCGCGAAAAATGTTTCAGACAAAGGGCACAAGGTTCTGAAGGGGACATAAGATGGTGACCACGAGTTTGTCCTTGAGACCCATTTTCAAGTTCAATCTAAGGTCACTTTTGATTTTTCAAATGATAATTCCTGATTTTCATTGCTCAGTCGTATTGTGGGCTTGTCATTTGTTTTTACATACTGCGTTTAGCATAACCCAGAAACAACGACGTGGACGCAGCAGTATTTTGTTTCCTTCGGGGCGGGGTGATTAATTAGAGTGGGTCCCCTTACCTCCCACTGTTGAATCATTGAATTCTTCCCATTTCGACGTTTATTTCCCGAGACTATTTCAACAAATGCTCGAAAATGTGACCATTCACTTCAATACACTTGTCTATCAGCGCTCTAAATGAACCAACAAAACTGAGAAGTATTTTTGGCGTAATCTTCCGGCAAGCTTCAGTTATTCGTCTTTTCATGTCCTCATGTGTTGTTGGCTTTTTTCTGTAAACCTCACTTTTTAAGTAGCCCCACAAGAAGAAATCAAATGACGTAAGATCAGGTGATCTAGCAGGCCTCGGTGCCTCGGACCCCCTCGTCCGATCCTTCGTTGATGGTAAACATTGTTTAATGGGCCCCGGGCTACTTGGGAATAATGAACTGGACAACAATCATGTTGAAACCACATTGTTTGTCGCAACTCCAATGGCAGTTCTTTTAGTAATACTGGAAGATGGTCCCGCAAGAAGTTTGCATATTTTTCGCCATTCAAGTTGCCTTCAATAAAATATGGACCTATTAATTTGTTCCCAATTATTCCCACCCAAACAATAACATTCCAAGGGTGCTGGCGTTCAACTTGTCGCAACCAAAAAGGATTTTCGGTAGCCCAGTAATGCATATTATGTCGATTGACCGTACCGTGATTGGTGAAAGTCGACTCATCAGAGAATAACACTTTGGCGAAGAAAATGGGGTCTCGTTCAATTTGCTGAAGTGCCTATTGACAAAAGGAAACCCGGTTGTGAAAATCCTCACTAGAAAGTTCTTGATGCATTGAAACATGATAAGGATGGTATTTATGCCGATGTACAATAATATCTTACAGACAGTCGTTTGAGAAATTCCTGATTCACGACTTATTTGGCGAGTGCTAATGTAAGGATCGTGTGCAACGGCAGCTAACACTGCTATTTCATTGTCCTCAACAGCCACCCTATCTGACCGATTCCTTTTCTTTGGTTGCACACTTCCTTCACCAGTGAATTGTTGGATGACCCGATAAAAGGAAGCGCGCGATCATATCTGGTCTGGGAAACGTTGGGCGTAAAGAGCAACAGCACCATCGATGTTCCTTCCACTTTCTCCATAAATCAATATCATTTCAATTTTCTCTTGAATTGAAATAGCCTGCATTATTAATCTGGAAAACGTTACTAATAATAATCAGTTCCTCAAAACAAATATCGAACTTCTAAATGAAGTATAGTTCCGTTCAAGTAGAAAAAAAGGGCAGAGTACACATCATACACTCTCAGATAAGTTTAGGACAATTTGTCTCTATCTGAAATTTCTTTGAGTTTTAACTTCACTCGAAGCAATAATGACTTCCTTAAAACAAATTTCGACCTTCTAACACCCTAACAACGTTGGAAACCGTTTAATGATTTAGGCGTGCCAGTGCAGTGGTATCTAGCACTGAATGAATAAGATCTTTGAGACAAGGTCGTGTGCCCCATTGAGGAATACGACTGAGCAATGAAAATCAGGAATTATCATTTGAACAACCAAAAGTGACCTTCGTTTTACCTTGAAAATGGGTCTCAAGGTCAAACTCGTGGTCACCATCTTATGTCCCCTTCAGAACCTCGTGACTTTTGTCTGCAACATTTTTCGCGATATCGCGTATTTTTCGAGAAATTTGGATGTCTCAAGTTAAAAAACTCACCCTGTATATAGAAAATATAAAATGTCACTATATTATTTCTATTATATATATTTTTTTTATTGTGTTCAAATCATGTAAATTTTACACATGTATTATATATAATGAAATAAAAAATACTACTACTACTACTAATAAGGAATCCAACTGTCTAACTTCCTGTTCCCGCATCCCAAGCTGTCCATGATTGCATCCGTAACTTTCGAATTCGAATTGCACTTGCTCTCGAACTATTGAAGACCACAAAACGAGAGCACTGTGTACAGCCGCCTGCCTTTGAGTCTACAAATTTGTAAACCGCTAATTAAGAGCTCATACCACGGTATCCCTGCCTTATAATTCACAGAGCAAACCTCCTCTCAAAGAAAAACACTTTCCACACATAGCACCTGGACGATAGCTGTAGGTGCTGGTGGACGCTGTGTAGGTGAAGGTGGGGGAGTTGTTTTATTGACGGTGAATGAATTGTAGGTGCTGGCGAAGGTGGGCGGTACTGGTGGTGACTTTTCCTTTCCCTTCCATTCGAATGTTTCGTTTGTATTTCTTAGCATCTGCCCCCGAGCAAAAGCCTGAGAAATTTTTCAAACCCACGTAACCCAAGGAGTAAATATTTTTGCAGCACGTAAATACCTCATTTTTTTGTTTAACCGTTATGTACATCAACCATTCAACAAGTGTTATTGTTGCAAAGTTACGCTGTTTTTGCTGGTAATTTTTTTTTTTTTTACGAATTTTTTACAGATGCGAGTACATGTTTACGAGTATACAGACGAGCGCCGTAGTCTCTTAGAGTGGCTTCACAGTTCCAACAATGAGCAACAACCACCAACCTCGTGGCATGTCAATGGGAGGAAAGAAGGTGTACCACTTACTACAGCAACCAGCGACAACACCAACAATAACAACTGAACAGAAAAAAAAAAAAAGAAGTGAAACCAAACCATTGAAAAGGTGGTAATTGGTAGTTACCACAATTGAGGTGAATTGGTAGCAGGAAAAGCTTTGTTTGCGCGGAGATACAAAAAAGTGAAAAAATGAAAAAAATTAAAAAAAAAGAAAAGAAAAACGAAGTAACGAGATAATGAGGATGAATTTTTTATTTTCCCATGATTGAATGAGAATACCGAAAGCAAACTATTCGATGGTCTTTATGGTAAATTACGTGGTTTCGAGGGGGTAAAGGCGTCCATAACAAATTAACCTCACTCCATTTACTAAGAATCCGAGAGGAAAAGTTGGCAATTTGGCTTCAAAGCCATGAATGAACGTTTTTTTTTTATAGAAAAAAATTTAAGAAAGTCATTATACTCGTATATTGTACGTACATTACAGCTTGGTAGTATGGTGAATAAAAGTGAATAGCTATAGGATTAAGCACGTGTTACCCTCTGTTTTCAGCCGGTAAAGAAGCTGCTTTCGGCAAGACATGGGACTTGACACCGAGGAGGGTCCTTTATATCGACACGGTTATGATAAAAGAAAAACAGCTACTCATACTTTAACAAGGATCCAAAGAACGCCCGGCTCTACCCCAAACGTACTGATAAATCTTCCCATCCTTGATATTCGTATCATGGATTGCACTCTCCACGCCAACCTTCGTTTAAAAAAGTCGTCTTTCGTACAACACGTATTGAAGTTTTGATGGGCATCTGGTCTCATGGACATGCCACCCTATGTCCAGGAATTGCTTCGGTCAGTGCTAGAAAAGGAATATCGTCGAGTCTTCATGTATGGCTCCAAAACCGATATAAGTTTTGGACGACGACTACGTTAAATTTAACTTTTCGTTAGGAAACTGAGACATCCTAATACCAATGCACTATATTGTGGAAAACAGGTGAAGTCGTAGGCAACTTTAGGGACAACTAAACTACGCTTAAGGTCTCACTCCAATCCTCACCACTTCCAAGCTACGAGTAGATCCAAAACACACAAAGCTTTTTTGAGCAGTATCGGAGGGCTGCATTCACTGAATATTGTTAAGGTTCCAGCTCACAATGGGATCATGGGAAATAAAATCGCCGCCAAGACAGCCGTTCTCAGGTCAACTTGCATCACACTTTCATGCTTTCTGCTGTCTCTAAAAGGTCAGCGACTTTTCTGCTGTCTTTTACGAGGAAAGACTGTAGACTACATACTCGTGTAAGGAACATGACCGGAGTACAACGGACCAGTTATTTGCCTTAATAAACTAGTAAATTATGCCTAGAAAAGGAAACGTTGAAAATATAATTCAAGCTAAGGACTAATCCATGGTTTTATAGAGGAAGAGGTTGAGGGCGAGAACTTACCTTTCTTTACTCAATAACAAGAAGTCATCGACATAATTCTTATTTCCCACAATTCAACACGTTTGATTAAAGAATGGAAGACATTTCTGGATCGCCTTCTTTTCAGCTTCACAAAAGAAAGCCTTTGAGGGATATATCGCTTGAAAAAGACCAATATCCATCAATTGCATGAAACATCTAGGCCGACTGATCAACGTGCTGACTTTAGTTAAACGATGACAAGGTCGTGTCATATTGGTCAAGCCAAGACCGCTTAATAGAATATCACGATTCAAGATCTAAGAATGGAAAGTCGACGACTTTTCAACAGAGTTTTATAATTTTTCATTATCGCAGACGCGACAATTCGAGATGGATTAAAGGCTAGCCTCCCCAGCTCACTGTTTGCACTTGTACTCAGAGGGTTCCAACAATTTTTCCACACTCCGAACAGCGCAAGAGTGGGAGAATTTTAACAACAGAGCATAAGTCACCAGAAACTGAATTTAGAAAAATCTGGAGTTTCTTTCCTTAAAATACAGAGGCATGACCACAAGTCCGAACCGTTATTATCTGCAGAAAAGCTCTTGAAATCCTTTCAGTTTCTAAAGACAGTAGAATACTAATAGATAGGACCACCAAAATCTGGCTGAAGCCCACTCAGAGGCGCACTAAGAGTTTGTCACATATCCTAGTGGGCATCATCAGAGTTGGTCTTCCTTTTAACAATTTTTGCTGGATTAGGATTTAAACTTTACCTGCGCGTCTTCGTATACGTTCTTTTTTATAGTAACTTGGTGGGCTTGCTTTCTTAATGAATTCATGAATTGGTCAATTCTAAGTCTAATAGTGGCCACACATGGTCTCGCACTATTACCATGTTCCCTCATATCCAAAAGACTGTCTAAAACGAGGTGTCACCGTACGAGTATCAAAATCATTAGAGGCTGCCGGAAATACTTACTTACTTAAGGTGGGTTTGACCTGGGCTTCAACCAAGAATTGTCTCCAGCCGGCTCGATCTTCAGTCAATTGCCTACAATTTCGCAACCTAAGTTGGTTAAACTACCGTTCCACTTCCGAGTGCCATTTGAGTCGCGATCTTCCTCAACTGCGCTATCCGTCGGGAGCGGATTCGAAAATATTTCGGACCGGAGCATTGATGTGCATCCGATCTACATAATCCAGCCACCTCGCTCATTGAGCCTGGCTAAGTCGACGTCGCTGTACAGCCCATACAGCTCGTCTTTGTATCTCCTCCATCATTCACTGTCTATGCAAACGGGACCGATCAATCGCGATCACGCGGAGAATTTTCTTCTCAAAGCAGCCAAGAATACCCTCATTCATTTTTGATAAAGTCCATGCCTCTGTCTCATAGAGCAGAACTGGGATTATTAAGGTCTTGTATGGGGTCACTTTTGATGTCCGAGACAGGACTTTGCTGGCCAACTGCCTTCTTAGTTCAATGAAGCAGCTATTGGTGCCGATGCCGTTGTCTGAATTAATAGTGGAGCTTAGGTAGACGAAGTCCTTAACTACCTCAGAGTTATATCTGTCGAGGGTGACGTTATGTCCGAGACGTCGGTGTTGGGTGTCCTTTCTTGTTGACAGTATATACTTGGTCTTGCCCTCATCGACGGTTAAACCCATCTTCACCGATTCCGCTGCTTCACGCTGCTTTCTTCCGATTATGTCAATATCACCTACGTATGCGAGCAATTAGACAGGCCTTTGACAGACTGTGCCTCTTATGTTGACGCATGAGTTTTGCAACAAGAATAATGTCAAAGAAATCGCATGACAGCGTATTTTTATTTTATTTTATTATCAAGGACACGATACAAATTAATTTGTAGCGTCCGCGATTTAACGCCGGGGTACTATGCCCATGTGGCGTTTTGTCAACTGCACGCGGAGTACCGAGTTCCCATGTAGTCATTCATCTAGATACTTACCGCGCCCAACAATGCTTGATTTCGGTGATCTAGTGGGAACCGATGCTTTCAGTGTGGCGAGGCCGTCGACTCATGACAGTGTATTGTCTTGTCTACATCCTTCTTTGACATCAAAGATTCTTTACCGACCTTTACCGTGCATTCTCCATCGTCATTCTGCACAAACGGAAGAGTTTGGCAAAGATGCTAAAGCTAGACATTGCTCTGTACAGCTCGTTTCTACAGATGCTGTAATACGCGGCCTTAATATCGATGAATAGGCGGTGCGTATCGATTTGGAGTTTATTCCTAAATCTACAGGAGTGTGAAAATTTGGTCGATGGGGGACTTTCCTAAAAAACCTCACTGATATGGACCAATCAGGCTGTTGACCAAGACCAAGGACCTTGTAGGCGATATTAAGAAGACTGATGCCTCCGTAGTGGGCGCAGTTCAGAGGGGACAAACAATACTGAGGTTCCATTCATCGGGCACACGTTCGTCCGACCATATTTTACAGATGAGTTGGTGTATGCTCTTGAAGAGGTGGGCAGTCAGGCCGTCCGCTCCAGAAGTTTTGTTGGACTTAAGCTTAGATATGACTATCTTCACTTCGCCCAGGTGGAGTGGACGGAATTGTTGGTCTACATCGTCCAGGTTACTCATCGCCGTTATATAGTCTACAAAAACGTCATCTCCGAATCCTCAGCATCGGCTGCGACTCTACTAATATGTTCCTGGTTCGGGCTTTATATCCGTGGTAGCTTTTTTCCACTTTCGGTAAAACTTCCGAATCTTATTCCTCGACCGCGCGCTTCCCATGCTCCTTCTTTTTCTTCCCGAGAAATCGGTGTTCGTCTCTACTCTTCTGCTTGTAAAGCTCATGAGCAGCTCTAGTCCTTCTATGTAGCGCCGTTTTGTATGCATCTTGCTTAGCTGCATGTGCTTGCCAGCATTCGTCCTCAAACCAGAGGTTTCGTTCTGATGGTCGAATGAAACCCATTACATCAGCGAGGGCATCTCTAATGACTTTTTGGCAATGTAGTCACTGGCCTTCGATATTTGATGCAGGCGGCATAGGACCTCTTAAGAGAGATGTTCGTTATATCCCCGACCGTACCTTGGCTCTAAGAAGGTAATAGTACGAGTCTATGTTGACCCCTCGGGACGTTCGGACAGGAGAGGAGTGGAGGAGTGCCTTGCATCGATCGCAGTGTGTTCGATCAAGTTAATGGTTGATTGATCAGGAGTCCTCCAGGTCCCCTTGTGAATATCGAGATGTGGGAACAGCGTGCTAGCTATGACAATGTTTAGCCTGAATTCATTATCGGAGATGGTGTCATCCAGGCTATATCTTCCGGTAGTACTACCATAGATGTACGCTCTTGCTAAAGTTGCATTAAAATCTTCAAGGAAAATTTTAATGCTGTCGGAAAGAGAATTGAAAAATATGGTCAGTTGGAATTCTTTGACATTCTTCAAGGTCTCCTAATCACTGGGTACTAATTGGTATTGATTGGATCAGGACTAGGACCAAAATCTCAGTGGCATTTGCTATGAGCAGTTAAGACTCGCATTAAGCGACCATTTTCGCATTCTGCAAAAATGGGTTATAGATCAATCCGTCTAACCTCCCGCTGCCTTTCAAAGCGGAACGTCTTTTCAGACAGTTCTTAAAAGTAGCTGTGGATATAAGGAATGCTGGAATAACTTTAAGCGCATGATGGTGATTATCGAGTTCCTCCATCGGGATCCTTCTTAAGGATTTCCACATTTAAACGAAAACTTCGTAAAGAAAAAAAATCTGCTATATCACGGTCTCCTTATATGGTATTCCAGAATTCCACAACTAGCATATGGTACTAATGAATAGTCTGTTGGCGACCCCAGAAAAACTAAGGACAATCGGATCTACACATGAATTTTAAGGTGCTTTAGACAACATGTGGCCGAACAATTGCATAGGTGATGCCATAGACTAACATTAAACTATAAGACTGCTCCTACCGACACCCTGATGCGATGTGATGAGTTAGTAAAAGGGGGATGAAACCATGTGAATTCTACGACCACTGATACCAGGAATTGCTATAACACTAGTTTGACTATGATATCTGGTTTGACGCAAAATAAGGCCAGAATTCTTGTCCTAATGTTCCAAGCACTAGGGCATTGAATGCAAAGCTGATAAAGGAGGAATTATTTCGTAGTAAAAACATAGCACGGCATAATGCAACGGATTCAAGCTAATGGACTTTGCAGTGGGCTTCGTTAGGCCTCATCGCAAATGGATATAAATAGGTCAGTTGTGATCCTTAAATGAAAAACTGGGTGGGGATAGGGTCGGGAATTTATTTACGGCACTTCATTGATGATTCCACTTGCCGTCTAAAGTTGACTAACATTAAGTTCTGTCGTCGATCCTTGAATAGATTTTCAGATTGCAGCGTAAGGACTGGATACTTGCCAGCCAACTCGATTGCTCAGTAAATCTTCATTCTACAACCATGATATAACATTTTATAGTCCATATAGGAGCCTAAACTGTGTGCGGGGTAAATTCTCTTCCCATAAGGTAACTCTGTCTTAAAACACTTTTGGCTACAGATTCTTGCAGATATAGAAATCCAAGGGTAGTAGCCCAAGACTAGTCTCCCGCTTTACCGATAGCATTGTTGTCCTGGCACTGGATGTGTCAGCAGATACAACTTTCTACACTCCTACCAAGAAATTATTTGTGGCTTGCCACCATACTAGCTACCGTACGTTAAAGTATTGTAGCTAAAGTAGCCATACGTTATGTTCCCAGCATATTCTCTGAATATGTGACTATAGACTAAGGGCAAAGTGCCACTATAGATCCGAGTGAACCGTCCACACATATTGAGCCCCTATTATTGTACAACTCGTATGATTTTTGAATGACCTCAGATCTATATAGGACCAATAGGTCCACATCAATGTGAACTACGACCTAAAAAGTCCATCAAATATCTACGGTACGCAATAATTGGGCAGAAGTAAAATACGCTACTATACGATTCATTCAGGCACCAGGGCAACATCAAGATCTATATGTACTACTCCGACACACGTAAGTTCAATTCTGAGCAAAAACTTGCAATACATTGTTCAACGCAAGTCGAACGGCGATGATCATTGGGAAAACACTGTGATCCGTCAATATTGCGCTTGATAGTTCAGGAACAGAAATGGCAAAAATGCATTTCAGGGTCAATCGTCGAAGGTCGCAATAACCATGAACCAATCTCAACCTCAACAACAATGGGCCAAGCTGTGACATTTGTTCATCATCCAAAAAATCGGTCATGGCAAGTGTTGTCTCTTGATCGCAGAGCTTAGTGCAACCTTCAAAGAAGGAGCACTAACGCTAGCCCAACAAGACAAAGTTTGTATGCCGAGAACTATCACTGGATTAGATCAACAACCTGTTAAGTATGAGTAAAACTAGACTTTAACATAAGGTGCCCAGATAAGAACGATAGGAAACAAAACAACAACGGTGTGGGATGCCATTATGTGTGGAATAGCACATCATTCAAATGGCCGCCTCGGCTTCGCTGGCAGTGCTTCAAGCGGTCGGTCCAATATATGCGGCGTTATTCCGGCAATAGCGGGTCGGTTGTTGGCATCGAACTCGTCTAAAGAAGGTGGCTTGTTAGCGTAGACTAAGAACTTGAAGTAGCCCTAGAGAAAATAATCGAGTGGTGTCAAATCGCATGGTTGCGGCGACCAATTGACAAACGCTCGCCGTAAGATGACTCAGTCGCCAAATTTCTCTTTCACAACTTCGAGCGTTACGTTGCTTGTATGACATGTAGCGCCGTCTTGTTGGAAAACACAGCTCGGATATATCGATGTTGTCGAGCTAGGACCACAGAAAGTTGGTTTACATCGCTCTATACCTGAGACCATTTACGGTAACGGTGTCTCCTTCCTCATTTCGAATGAAATAAGGTCCGATGTTGCCGCCATGTCATAAAACCTATTAAACAGTTAATCTTTGTGGATGCATTGATATTTTACCGAAAACTTGTGGGTTGTATTCGCTCCAATAACGAAAATTTTGCTTGTTGACATAGCCGGTGAGCCAAAAATGGGCCTCGCCCGAGAAGTTGATTTTTTGGTTAAAATCCGGATCTCCGGTCAACATCTCCAGCGCCCAATTAGCGAACTCACGGCGTTGTCCATGGTCGCTCGGCTTCAATTCTTGCGACAGCACAATCTTATACGGATGTAGGCGCAAATCCAACCCAAATCAAGCCGGGTTGACTCTGTGGCGATGCCAATTCAGCTGATCGGCGCCGAATCGACATTTCTTCGTTTCGCACCAATCTCTGTTTGGTTGGTGGCTTAATATCCAAAAAAGTGTAGTCACGCTCAAACTGTTCCACGGTGCGACGAATTGCCTACACACTGAAGCCATGATGACAACCGACCTCACGACGAAATTCACGTTGCATATATACAACTGAGCCGGAATTTAGAAATTAGAAATTAGAATTAGAAATTAGAATTTAGAATTGGAGAAACTATCAGTGCTATCTGCTCACCAGATAGCACGTTGCTTTTCACATACACGGCTATAGTCAAGAAGAATTGTACATAAATCCGATTTAAGAAACATTAATCTGCAGTAGTGATCTAGAGATAAAAAGATACATGTAACATAATCATAGAGCATACGGTCCATCAATTAGTCTGCCATAGATTTCCGTAGTTTTCTGCTGAAGGCACAGCACATAACCAACAATATTAATCAATATTCACGACCGTATTCATTTGAGAACACCAGTTTCTTACATAACCGAATTGATAAATGTCTCACACTGACATTAGGCAAGCCTCAAAAAGTTTCACACTAATCAAGAGAGTCAGATAAAATCAGCTTTTTTCCTGGAGAACTTCCACCGCCATATACTCGCAATAATTGTTATAACCAATATTGTGGCTAATATATTTATATAACATCTTGCGCAAATATTTATCTTGTAGGAGTGTCCACATTTTTACATATTCTTTTGATTAATATCAAAAATTGTTTTCTATAAAACACCACCATCTACTGTGGCTCTTTCGATGCAACCCGACACATGTCACGGAATATATAAAAAAAAAATCCCAAGCATAACAAACATGAATTGCCTCTGACGTATGATGACGACGAACTCGCAATCAATATTGCACAAGGTGATTGTTATTTTAAGGGAAAATTCAATTTTCTGCTCTGCACTTTCCAATCACGAAATGGCCCTATGGTGTTGTTTTTTTTTTTATATTTTCCGTCTTTTATTTTGAAATAAAATCGCTTTTCGAAATGTTTGCCAATAATACTGCCATTGGCAATGAAAATGTTCACAATAAAACTCAATAAATTCAACTAATTTGGAATCCGCTGAATACATCCATTCAGCCATCGTCTACATATTTGCTCGTGGAGAAAGAGAGAGGTGATTATAATTATAAATGACGTTTCGTTTATGATGATTGACAGAATGTCAAGTTAGTGTTAATTTCTGATTTGACTAATATTGTGCTAATTTTGTTCATAAATATTTATTGCCTGCAATAAATTCGTTGCTGGCACGATAATGGTTCGTAAATTATTTTCAATTAGCATTAAGATAAGCCAGCGGTGTAAACAATTCTTAAACAAACAGTTAAAATTCTGTCAAAACAAAGGTGAAAGCGCGACGTCATTTGGCATTGTTCTCAAAATTCACTATCGTCCATAAGATTAAGATCAAGAAGAAGTTCTAAGATACTTTCCGTGTTGTTAATGGAGAGGTGGCTGATGCAGATACCACAGAGACCAATCTATTGGGTCTATAACTTAAGTTTGCTAAGAGATGGCGTAACTTGTACTATTCCATTGGAACATGCGTTGGAAAGCTACTGTCATTGTACGTCATTTCCGTATATGTCATTCATTTGAAGCATAAACAACAATAATTTTTTTTCACTCAAATATGTCGAACTTTGTGCCTGAAAAAGTGTTTTTGCGGGGAGTTCTTCTTCATTACTTTAATATGGAGAAAACTGCTGCCGAAAGTCATCGTATTTTAGTGGAAGTTTATGGTGAACATGCGCTAGCTGAGCGAACGTGCCAAAAGTGGTTTGCACGATTTAAAAGTGGTGATTTTGGCTTGGAAGACGATGAACGTCCTGGATAGCCAAAAAAGTTTGAAGATGAAGAACTGGAAGCATTACTCTATGAAGATTGTTGCCAAACACAAGAAGAGCTCGCAGAATCTTTGGGTGTCACTCAAACAGCCATTACAAAACGTTTAAAAGCAGCTGGATATATTCAAAAGCAAGGAAATTGGGTTCCACATGAACTCAACCCGAGAGACGTCGAAAGGCGGTTTTGCATGTCCGAAATGCTGCTGGAACGCCACAAAAGGAAGTCATTTTTGCATCGGATTGTTACTGGTGATGAGAAATGGATCCATTACGACAACCCCAAGCGCAAAAAATCATATGTGAAACCCGGCCAACCAGCCAAATCAACGGCAAAGCCGAATATCCATGGCGCGATGGTAATGCTTTGTATTTGGTGGGATCAGATGGGTGTGCTGTATTATGAGCTGCTAAAACCTGGTGAAACCATCAATGGACAACGCTACCGAACACAATTAATCCGTTTGAAGAGAGCAGTGGCCGAAAAACGCCCGGAATATGCGACCAGACACGAGGCAATAATTTTCCATCATGACAACGCTCGGCCCCACGTTGCTATTCCGGTTAAGAACTATTTGGAAAACAGTCTTACCCCACCCGCCTTATAGCCCAGACCTTGCCCCTTCTGACTACCATTTGTTCCAATCAATGCAGAACGCCCTCACTGAAATACAGTTCACATCAGAGCAGAATATCAAAAATTGGCTTGATTCATTCTTGACTGCCAAGCCGGCGCACTTCTTTTGGGATGGGATCCACAAATTGCCAGAAAGATGAGAAAAAGTCATAGTTTCAGATGGGCAATACTTTGAATAATACTATTGTACATGTTTTTCTTAAATAAACGTTCAAATTTTGGAAAAAAAAAAACCACACGAATATATTTATATACCCAATATATCGTCGTGAAGTTTCTGCAAACTTACGAGCCATACAACATACTCAATGTTGACGAAAGTGGTATGTGTTACAAGGTCTTACCAAGTGGTATTGTGACCAGGCGAGGTAGTAATGTGTCAGGTGGAAAAGTTGAGAAGGCTAGGCTCATCCTTCGCTTCTTGGTTTTGTAATAGAGAAGCCCAAGAATTCAAGGTGTTTCATAGACGATTATAGGGCCACACTTCTTCGTTGAAGCCGGAAGATTTTGCTTCGATGTCGTGCCTAGTTTTCATACTAGTTTCTGCTAGTTTCATCTTTTCTCGGGTATTTTCGTGCAATTTACGAATTTTGCGGCGCAAGTCATCCACGTAGTCGATCACCTGCTTAGGGTCTATAGGAGGCGTTTCGAATTTTCTTTCACTTTGCAACCGAACTGACCAAATAAGATCTCTGATGTGTTAATCTCAGTCCCGCTGGCAGCTGCAGAGACCATAGACAGTTGTCCTATTAAATCGCTTCACCATTCCATCGAATTGATGGTGTAGTGGCGTTGTCCTTGTCTTCCTTGTCCTTGTCTTCCCACGCATTTGTTGACTATTTATTCTGTTACGGTCTTAGCCTCTTGATTTGCGATTACAAACACTTCCGCCCACTTACTGACGTGTATCGGCTGCCATTAAAGGTTTTGGGAAACTGGCCAGCAATTTCAATGGCTATTCGTTCAAATGATGCTCCGACACTGTATTTGTGCATTCTTCCCTATAGCTTTACTTTTGGGCCCTTGGTAGCCGCACGCGTTATGCACTTTTTGTACTAGTTCTCGACTGACATCTTGTTTCGCACTTAGCCAATAGAAACGTTTCCTTCCTTCTCCAACGTCTTGTTAATTCACAAACGACCTCATGAGGTTCAGTCATGTACTTCATGGACATTTTGCTGGCTCTGGACCGTGCTACGGTTAACTGCATTCGAGCTGTTGTTCCATCTTGACTCAAAGCGAGTCCTACTGCGCCTAATACGCCTTCAGAGTACTCAATTTGAGTACCCATCAAATGTTCGATCGAAGGAAAATTTTTAAAGTAAGAATGAGAGGTAGCAATTAATGTTGGTTTTAAATGTTTGAGGGTTATAATGACTAGGAAATATAGAGCTCGGAAAGTCATTCCATAAACGAGTTGTACGGCTTAGGAAACAATCACGATATCTCAGAGCATTTTCGCTTTAACGACAGCAAACAGCATTGTGTTTTGGAAACATTAAATTCTACTCTGTTAGTGGTTCCCCAATTAGATATCAGAATCTAACGAGCTTAACATACGCTGCCGTTCCCATTCTATACCCGAAGAGCAGGGGCGTGAGTCCGGGAACGAATATGAAAAGCAGAGCGTACTGTCGTCAGCAAAGGAATATATTGAATTAGAAGTAGCTGACATCAGATCATTGATGAAAATTAAAAATAGTATCGAAGACAAAACAGAACCCTGGGGCACACCAACATTTATTTTTTTTGAATATCAGGCAACTGGATTTGAGCGTTCAAATTCCTTGAAGAAGAGATTCGTTGATTCCACAAGCACGCATTTTCGACAAAAGAACCTGATGGCAAACTCTGTTAAATGTCTTAGAAATCTCAGGTGCAGCTATCTGGTTTTCGCTAGCTTGGTGCACGCCTTGATTCCACTTTTCGGTGAAACATGCCATCAAATCACCAGTGGACCTGTTGCTACGAAAAACGTACTCCCAATGGTCAATGGGAAGTACTAGGTGACGCAAGTCATCACCCTATTGGAAGATGTTATAATTTTTGCAAATGGCCGCAAATCTTAATTATACTCTGACATTTGTGAAGTAAACAGATACAAAATACCCGCGAACAAGACATGAATCGCTATACTCCTAAATAATGCGAATCGAGTAATTGTTACGACTTTTTTGCGGAATAATTCGGCGGTGGTGTTGGAGCAGCGTGAATTTCGGCGCATATTTCCCGGACGTCCGACAGCAACTGGGCAAACACTACGAAATTTAGCCGCTCGCCTAGAAGAGTATGGGACAACACGAGATGTTGCCATGTCTGGTCGTCCTCGGAGCAGCCTTTCTGCTGAGAATACCGCATCTTTGATTGAAGATGTCACAGAGGAAACCGGAGTATGGACAAGACGTGCCACGCAATTGGGCATCAATCGGGGGTCTTTATAGAGAATTTTGATGAAAGACCGTAAGATATTCAGTTACAAAGTGCAGACAGTGCATCAGCTATTAGCTGTTAACCGCCAAGTGCGTATAACCTACGCTCAAGCATGCTGAATATCGACCATGACGGAGACAACTTTTCATCGAAAATCATCATGAGCGACGAGGCCCATTTCCATCTCTGTGGATATGTGAATAAGCTAAATTATCGCTTCTGGGGCATCTGGGGTCATTACAACCGCCCCAGACGAAAACGCTGCGGGCCAAACGAATACAGAGGACCGCGAGCGCTACAGAGCCATGCTCAGGCAAGGAGAAACCTTCCTCAATTGGATGAATTGGGACTGGAGAACATGTGGTTCCAACAGGATCGAGCAACGGCGCATACTGCACGAGCCACAACCGATATTCTGAAGGCTGCATTTTCGGGTCGCCTAATCTCTGATTTAACCGTTCCAGACTTCTTTTTGTGTGTTTTTTTTTGAAGTCATGAAGCTACGCCAACAAGCCTCAGACTCTTGAAGTCTTCAAAGAGAATATCCGTCAAGAATGCGAGGATCTATCGCCGCAAGTTCTGCCAAGAGTGATGGGAAATGACACAAATCAGGCCCGAATGGTCATCAATTCTGGCTGTGGCCACTTAGTCGATATCGTTTTTTCGACTTAATGGAAAAAATTTTAAGACAACAAGTAAACACAATCCAAAAGCAGAACCAAGTTTTTCGTTTATAAAAAAAATGACAGCCAAAGCACATCGGGTGACAAGTTTTGCGCCACCTTGTATCATTGTTTCTAGATACTCGTATTTCATGCTCTGACGGTTTATAAGCGTTTCCATGAGCTTGGAAAGAAGGGACGCAAGTGCAATGGGTCTGTAGGAGAAGGCAGAAGAAGATTCGCTTTTTTAGGGACGGGCTGGACATTTGCTGTTTTCCATATCCTCGGAAAGTCCTTAAGAGTAGGATCGATGAAGAAGCTTACGGAGTAGTTTTGCTAGCGTAGAAGTACACCTCTTCAGAAGAAGGAGGATATAACATATCATCTGGACCAACGGATTTGGGTATTTTAAGATCTTTAAGTACTCTTGCTACTACACGACTGAGAAAGTGGATTGGTCCCTGTTAAAATTCGACCCACAATCTGGAACTGCTGAGCTGGCCGCAAAGTGTACAGCAAGCAGATTGACCTTGGCCAGCTGGAATGTCATTATAAATGAGCGTTGGGATGGAGGATGAGGCAGAATTTCTAACATTTTTGACGAACGACCAACATTTTTACTACCTTTGGGACATTGTATTTAGCATTATTTGCCTCAGTGTTTGGTCGTATTCAAATTGTACGTGCTTGAGAAGGATCTTTCAGTCGTTCCTGGCTCGTTTGAACTTTTTTCGGTTGTCCTCTGTACATTCGGTCTTGTAGGACCGACAACATATTCCCCTAATCCGGAAAACCTCCTTATAGCTCGAGCCGTAGCACGCCGTTTCTTTTGGTTTGATACTCTTCATCCGAAGAGGGATAAAGGATCTCATTCCAAAGAGGATAGTGTCTGTGATCAAATCAGTAGCGGTATCCACGTGGTTATCGAGGAAACATGACGCCCAGTTTGAATTCTTAAGTTCGCTCCAGTTGGTTTTCTCGTAATGCCATACAGTTTTTTTTTTTTGGAATCTTGTTGGTTAGTATACGATAAATTAGCTGATATGATGACGAGCCTTAAAGGGATAGCACATCGACTTTATACTTATCAGGGTTAGAAGTTAAAAACAAGTCCAGGGTGTTGGCGGTATGACTCTCAATGGTATTCGCAAGGGTTAATTTATTGTACAAGCTGCGTCAAGTTGTTTTCCGCACCGTCCTTCGTCCATTGTCTGTCCAAAATGTCGAAGCCACCCAGAATTGCGTATATTAAAATCGCCCGTAATAACGATTTCAGTATGAGGATACAGGAATACAATTCTTTGAATGGAGTCAGACACAACAAACTCGTTAAAAGTCGAATTGTTGTCCAGTTTGGGGCTTCTGTAAATAAAGCACTAGTGGATAGTGTGCTTACGAAGATGGAATTTTAACCACATGTGGAAATTGGTAGGCTACATCACTACGCACGTAAATTGCGGGACCGCGATGAGAAAAGAATAATGGTACTTCGTAGTTCGTAGCAAGTTAGCTTCAGATCAGATCGACCTGAGAAGTTGTTGAGGACATCTACCCGTGTTTCACCAAGCGCTAAAATAGCTGGCATCTATTTTTAGACGTGGACATACGCAGCAAAGTGATTACTTTTTAGCCTGCGAATATTTGCTAAATTCCCAAATCATTACAAAACAAAATATAAAAAACACAAGTCCCAACGATGCTAAGCAAGGATACGAAGTGAAAATTCTGACGCTACTGAATAGAAAAGCCATTAAAAGTCAGAGAAACGTCTCTATCATATCTCTCACTGTTTTGGTTGGAACAATATTTCAGGGTCGTTTAGTTACTACTAAAAGATTCCTTGTGAAGAAGAATCAGAAGGCTCTCTGTCCAAGTGATACAATTTTAATTGGAGATGATTGCGGTTGCCAAGCTATATTGGAACCCATTTATCCTCCTTCCATTTGAGTCGTTCTCCTATTAACCAAAACTTGGAACAGCATTCTTATTCAGATTTTTTATGTTACCCTCTTTGTTCGGAATATCAAATGAAATCCCTGGTTCCGCTGAAGGAAAACCAACTTCAAACTTTACGATGACCTGAACATGTCTGCTCAGCGGAATGTCGAATGCAAAGCTTTCTCTTCACCCCAAATTCAGTCGGAAACTTATGGACTGTAGTGTAGTTCATAGAAAACTTTCAGAACCTACATCTGAGTCTAACTAGAATTCCTCTCACCGGTTTTTGTGGAAATACACCAGGCTATTTCCATTCTTTGCTTCTTCATTTTCTTTCCAAAACCAAAAAAAAAGGGAATGCCACCATTTTACGTTTATTTATACCAACATGCCTTTGGCATTTAATTTTCATAATTTCATTATTAGCCGGAACATTTGAGCCAACTCAACCACCTGTCATTTTATGACAATACCCCCAACATCCTTATCGTCAGGCGGTCGACCGATTGAGTGTCCTTTTGAAGTACCCGTCAACAAAACGAAATGACACACTTAAGTCCTTCTAATTGCGGGGGAGACGCTTGAAAGCGAACAGCGAAATTTTATAGCCTATTGCCCCCCGACATTAGGTCGTTATAGCACCGAATGACCTTATAACAGGGTGTTTAACGGTTTTAAAAATATTTGCTCAGAGATTGGGGAAGCTCTTGGCAAACAAAAGGATATTGCCAGAGTGCACAGATACAATTAGAAGAAGTAAATTCACTTAACTGTCGACAGGAGGCAGAAGAAATGAAGCGATTACATTGTTTGTTCGGTGTGTTTTTCTTAAGGGACATTCAAGATATTTTTTCAAGAGGGTGTAAAGGGAATTGAATATTCTCCGAATTCATAAACTGCATGAGGAAGAATCACATTGATCAATCTAAATTAGTTGATAATGCCGATAACGTCCAACGTCCAAAGGTTTCTGATTTAGGAGTATTTGAATGTTTTGAAATGTTGCGGCCGACCTCTAATAAGACCTCCATCATCTTAAACCTGGAACTTGGCAGTTGGCAGTTAGTAGTTTACTATACTCGTATTTAGGAAGCATGGTCTCAGATGACGGTGATTTTGAGCTGAATGTGGACTCAAAATATTGTACGAAGGACAAAGTGGCAGTGAATGAGTCAACGGACAGAAATATGTTCTGCATCCATTAACTCAATCGCCGCCATAGGCAAACATGGAAAAGGACAGTCGAGGAGATTATTGCAGATGCCTTCGGGGGATGTCAAGCGCGAAATAGAACTCCGAACCTACATTAAATTAAGTAAAACCACTCTACAAAGGTGTCTTCTACATTCGTCTACTTACGCCTCCTGATTATGTTATCGTCCTTACCTGGAAAAATTAAGAAAATTCTTTTATTACGAGTAATTTTAATTACCAAAAAAAAAAAGAAAAAAGATTACGTAAAAATTAAACAAAAATTGTGTCATTCTAAAGCGCATATACGCTGAACTATTGCGTTTCTCTCTCTGCTTCTCTGTCCTAATCAGTGGAAATCAAAATGTTGCAATCCACCAAACCCCACTGAAATTGTCGCGCCATCATCACAAAATGTCCCCAAGAACATTTTGATTTCTCTCAAGGGATTACTCTTCATAGATACGAGTACATCCCAGTTAAATCACACTGAAAGTCGTTAACCTTTTCCTTTAACAAGAACATCGCAGAGAAGACTCGAAAGAAGAGGAAAATTAAAATCAATTTATTCATTCCAGCTGTTGCATACCAAGGACTCTTCAATCTCTATCATCCCTACTGCTGGTCTAATTTCCATAACGATTTCGTTTCATCAAAATCACTGAAAGTGAAATAACAAAATTTAAATCAGCAAGGACGATGTGCAAAAAAGCGCACACCAAGGAGCAAATCGTCCGAAAAAATTAAAACGGATCATACCACCATCACTTAATTGAAATCAAATTGTTGACTAGTTGACCAGTGATTAGTGCTGAATCTGCTTCCACTATACGGGTTACTCGTATGTTGCGCTACATCATTCATCTGAACGAAATCCTAGATCCATCGTCCTTGTCATTTTATACGTCACTGGCAATGGCAACACAGAGTCGGGACAAATTGGGACATGTTTGTGCACTGTTAAGTGCTGCTGACGGGTAAAAGAACTTCTGACTGGTGGTGTTAGCTCAGTTTTTTTTTTCGAGATCTGTCCAACATCATGCAGAGCATGTGAAGTTAGGGATTCCCTATCATGTAAGTGCTTTATGTTTGCAGTAATACCAGTAATGCCAGCTTAAGTGTACATCATTTAGAGCTCTCAATTTTGGGAACACATGTTTGTGGATATTTTTTTTCTCCTCTCGCCAAAAAAAAAGATACGTACTATCCCCTCAAAAAGAAAGAACAACTTCCCCCCCAAGGATGTGAATGTTTGTTTTAAAACTCATGTGTCCGGGGGGCCGTGAAACATAGATTCTTCACATGCGTTCGGGATACTTTAATTCAAACTTCGTTTCCAAAGAAAGACGAGAAAAAAAAATAAAAATAAAAATTAAGTGAACAGCAAGGCGGTTAAACTATTTCGAAAGTTGTTGTACTTGAAAGAGTTGTTAGAAGGGCACTTCGACTTGGAGGAAGACTTGGTGGAGGAGTTCAACTTTTCGTAGATTGTTTGTCAGTTTCATTTAGAAGAGAGATCACCCTTAACTGCGAATGATGGTGGGTAGAGTCTTAAAACCCTTGAAGTGCCTTAACTAATTAGATGAACAGAAGACGAAGTGAGCTCTCACTTTATATAGTTGGCAAACAATTTAAGGTGAACTTATAAAATAATTTAGATATTGTTGGAGTTTTGAAGAAGCATTTAAGGGTCTATTGTGCTTTGATATGAGATATGACACTTAGGGCGTCATTAGATGCGTTTTTATAGAAAGGCTATTCTTTGAAACGGGCGATGCTGTATTTGACATTCGGAATCGTTTGTCCTTAAGTTCTAAGGATTTGGGTTTGAGTTACAGGAAGTTTGAATATATTTTTCGTTGAAGTAGCTTTAAATAGCCATTGAGTGTCACATTATAGTATTGTTCTAGTTTCTGTAAGAAAAGAACACATTCAAACTTGATTTTGGATAGTTCTAGAGCCATGGGGTTTTTATTTTTATTTAATTTTTTTTGACAGCAATACAGACTTACAACTTGCCCTTAGTTACCGGCGGCACCTGCCTTTCAATCCACAGCCTACTGGTTGCTATTGGATATACGAATAGTATCACTTTACCCAATATTTTCAGTATGAAAACGAGGTGCAAAAACGCGGAAGGAATGAATTTCAGAACCGAGCAGCAGCCCTCAAAAAAGATTAAACTACGAGTAAGTCAGCTTAAGATCAGAAAGGGCCAAAAGAAAACACTTTACGCTCCTATTTGAATTGAGGGCACTATGTTAGATTAGATTCTTAGAGTATCACCCTTATCGTTAAATCCGCCAGTGGGAATTAGTCACCGAAAAAAATATTTCGGCATAGTCAAATCCGCAAAGTGAACAGTTCCCCGTGTCGGTAATGTGAATGGGTTCCACTGCATCATAGAAAACTAACGAATCGGATTTTTCCCGAACAAAATGACATTTGTCAATCGCATCAAAATCATTGCGAATTTCATATGCTTGGCTTGGCTGCTGACTGCCGTGAGAGTTTCTACAAAAATGTAAGTGAAATTAAAAAAAAAAAAACAACAAAGCTGCAAACAGAATACAGTTTAAAGGAATGGTAAACTCTATGAAGGAATCACCAGATATTGCTAAAAATATAAGTAAAAGGCCACTAGAACAGGTGAAAAAGTGTTGGGAAGATCTTCGGCTAGAGCTGAATAAATATAGGCCACCAGTAAAAGAAGTAAGCGAATGGAAGAAGGTAAGAAATTCTAACATCACATAACACACGGTACCAAGTGTTTTGTAAAATGTTTCAGGTTTGGAGCGACCACAAATCGTATCTGAAAAAGAAACTCGCGTACAACAACAAGGAGATATCAGCAACTGGTGGTGGACCATATAAAATTCAACAGTTCACAGCTGATGAGGAGGAAGTAGTTGCTCTCATTTATCTGTGAGAGTCAGTTTAGGGGGGTGGGGAGGGGGAGGTTGAAGGAGCTCGTACTTTGGCCCGCCACATGAAGCAGACGTATCGCAAGTTGCTTCATCAACAAAGACGACATATTTAGATACTGTTGACTTAATTCCACAAGTTGGGAGCTTGTGTTAATCCATTGTTCAACCAAATTCCAGGATAAAGAATGCTATGAACAACATTTTCTTAAACACAGTAGAGCGAGGGGAAAACGGTAGATTTGTAGTTAAACTGCCATTTAAGGATAATCCGGAAGTGTTAGGAGAATCGCTCGGCATTGCAAAGAAAAGATTCTTTTCATTAGCAAAAAGGTTGGATAAAAATCCAGAAGTTAAGACAAAATATTGCGAATTCATGGAAGAGTATGAAAAGTTAGGTCATATGGATAAAATTTCTTCACATCAGTTGGATCAAATGAAATGTTTTTGCCCACATCAATGTATACTTAGGCCAGAATCGTTGTCGACGAAACTTAGAGTAGTGTTTGATTGTAGTTGTCCCACATCAGCAAAAATTTCGTTGGATGAGGTGTTGCTAAAGGGTTCAGTCATTCAAGATTCGTTGTTCTCAATAATTCTACGCTTTCGATTATACAAGTACGCCATAAACGCAGATGTATCGGCAAATGCGAGTTGAGGAAGGCGATAGGAAGTACCAGTGCATAATTTGAAGGAACAAAGCCGCGGATGACCTACAGGGATATCAGTTGAAGACGGTTACGTGTGGAACAACGTCTGCGCCCTTCCAAGCAACGCGCTGCTTAAAGATGCTAGCAGATGGCAACACATTGAAGTTCCCCTTAGGGGCAAAGGCAATGAGCGAAGATTTTTATATGGATGGCCTCAAAAGTGGAGGAGATTCTGCAGAAGAAATCTTAAACATATACACAGAAGTCAGTACCATTCTTCAAGAAGCGGGATTTGAGTTGCGGAAGTGGTTGACAAACGAGAAACTACAACTACGACGCATACCAAAAAACCAGAGGGAAATTCCAATACGAATCAATGACTCTGACATCATAAAGGCGTTAGGAATCAAGTGGAACCCGCAGAGTGATCAGCTGCAGTATATGGTTCCACCAATATAATTTGCGAAGAATATTACTAAGCGTGTCATTCTAGCGGAGCTGTCCACTCTTTTCGATCCGTTAGGCTTAATTAAACCCGTAATTGTAAAGCGTAAGAATCTGTGGGTGAAAAAGGTTAACTGGGATGAATCAGTCCAAGCTAGAGTCTTTAGCGAGTGGGAATTGTTTCGAAGTCGGCTTAAAGAATTAAGATTCCACGATATATACTAACTCCACAATCCAGGTCAGTGGAAATCCATGGATTCGCGGTTGTTGGAAGCAGATTGCTTTGGCTGATGGTGATGGCATATTTCTTTTCGAAGAAATTCGAGATCCAATCAACATCAGCATTTGGCGGTCGCCTTTGATAAGAAGCGTAGTGACCAATTGAGTCTTCGAGGCAACCTTATCAAGGCTAGGAAGGTTTTCAAGTTGAATTAAAGTGATTGTTAAGCTTCCGTGGGGCAGCGATTGGAGGAGCTGACATAGATGTGTTCTCTGTTGTCAGGTTGGAGGAATCTTCGCAAGAATCAGTGGGTTGGACCGCCCGCATATGACTTATATGTGGGGGTGAGCATGACTCCACTTCAGACTCCATTAATTCAGCCATGAGTGATGTATTGTAGCGAAAATTCTGGTAAGGCTGCGGCATCGTTCGTGTGTCAACGATTTTACTGTTGCGATGTGATGTTCAATATAGCATACGAGCGATCGAGTCGCAGTCGAAGATAACTTCGAGCATAGGATCAGATTGTTTAGGAAATAGTTGCGACGCGGACTGGAAATAAATATCAATGTCGTAACGCAGGGAACTTATCAACTCGCACGTTTTTTGGTTGGATATAACCTGCACAGAACAGATAGCTAAGAGGTCACTTAACACTTTATCCAGGTGACGTAAGATGGTTTCTTCATCTCCCGGAGTCTAACTCTGGCAATTCCGTAAGATATGTTTCTTTTTTGAAATGGTTGATATTGCACTAAACACACGATCGCGTAAATTAGTTGTAAAGGTCAGTGAGGGTTTGGTTAGATAGGGGCTTTGTACTGAAATCTGCCAGCAGACAAAAAAAAATTAATGAATTCGAGCACTGAGGGTCAAGAACCGGAAAATGCAATTTGATGAAAATTAATTAAACAGGTGAATAGAGAGAACAAGAAAAACATGTCTGACTGGTTTGAGTAACTGTTAAGTGATCGCTATCACAGCAAACGTCCTGTGAGGTGTTGTCACTCTAGAACGGCTCGGTGCTTAGCAAAAGCCATTCAAATGCCGTTAAGTAGTCCACAGTCTTTCTTACTGAGGAAAAGCAGAAAGCCCTCTAACCTTTAAGGGTTGTTCGAAACTATTTGTTTGATCTGACCACAAGCTAGAGAGTCATAAGACACTCAACTGTCAACGAGGATTGCCAAACAAGCTCATCGGAGATCCCATTGTGACCCGAGATCCAGAGAAGTCTCAGTAAATTCAACCTTCAAACTGCCATAATAGAAACCTTGCAACCTCGAACTAGCTTAGATATAGTGAGGAAACTACAGGAAAGGGGTTCCGGTCTTGAAATCAAGATCAAAAGATAGTCAGCGTAAAAATTAAAAAAAAAAATCCAGTAGGAGGAGAATGGCCTAGAGAATACAGCACATCAGTGCGACATAAATGTATCCCAGTTAGGTATGCTGAGAACAGCTCCAAAACAACTGGGACAAAACATTCTTTGGGGTCTGGTGAAAGAATAGAATTCGGCTCTGACCTTGCCGAACGCTTTTGTATACTGCAGCCGAAAACTTTTTGGAGCCGTTTGCACTAAGAAGGATGAACCCAGATATCTACTCGTAGGTTCGTTTTATTGTAGAAACGGATGGTAATTTTTTTTGGACTAGGTGAATTAAGTCAGTTACGAGTAGCTTGTTTCTTCTCGTGTAGATTTGAATGAAAGCCGCATCATCGATTATGTTAGAGCTGCCTAAACAAACATACGCTGGACATGATCTGACAAATAGAGCTCTATTAAGCAGAAAGTCAATCAACTATTGAAATAGAGGCAGGACGCTGCACTCAGCATCAGCGATCATAGTTTTATTAACTGCATTGCTATATTGGACAAGATTTCTGATTCCTCTATACTATCTGGCCGAGTTACATTTACCGTAAAAAGTTGGTTTATTGAAGGGATGTACCCTCCTTGTTCGACGATATTGAGGCTCTTCTACGCTATTTGTGTTAGCATAAGACTTACGCCCGGGTCTGGCATGATTCAAGCGGTTGTCAGCTAGTAGTTAATCAGTATTCCAAGTGGGCGAAAAGTACTTACGAGTACCAGCATCCTATCATCTTGTTTTACACCACAAGATGTCCATCTAGTACCTCTTTCTGAAGTCAAAGAATTCTAACATTATGAGGGCTGTTTGATGCGAACACGGATTATAGATAGGTGGCGCTACTGAGCCAAAATGAGTTTACCATCATTTAGTGTAACCTCTTTTAGCCCGCTTGTCAAAATTTGGTGACAATCTAACGCTTACTTCAAAACATCGTGTTAGTGTTTTTTGCGAGAATGGAAAAAGAGCAGTATCACTCCGTGATCCGATTCTTGTTTTTGAGTGACAAAACCTGCGAGGAAATCAAGCCGATTCTCGATGGTGTGTATGGGACCCATTCACCTTCCCGTATAACCATTTACCATTGGGTCGGAGAGTTTCGCCGTGGCCATACGTCGGTTTTCGATGAACCGCGCCCAGGTGGTCAAAAACGGTTACCACAGAGGACACCGTGGAAAAAATCCATGATCTCGTATTGGCGGACCGCCAAGTGAAAATTCACGAGTTGGCTGAGATAGCAGGCATCTCCTGCACAAGATTTTGGGCATGAGAAAGCAGTCCGCGCGATGGGTGCCGCATTTGTTCACACCGGAGAACCAGCGCAATCGTGAGACCACTTCAAAGACGTGCTTGTCCCCGTTTATTTGAAATCCGGAGGAGTTTCTGCGTCGATTCATGACCGTCGATAAGACATGGATTCATTGGTACACACCAGAGACCAAAGAACAATCGAAACAGTGTGACTTTTACACGGTGAACGTGCTTCAAAGAAGGCAAAGACAGTGCCTTCGGCCGGAAAGGTATCAAAACAAAACCAAGCGTCGGATTGTCACCAAATTTCGACAGGCAGACAAAAAAAAGTTATACTAAATGATGGTACACTCATTTTGGCTCAGTAGCGCCACCTATCTTCAAATCCGAGTACTCATCATACAGCCCTCGTATGACTCTAATGAACCAATATCCCGTATGCTGCGTAAGGTAAACTCTCTCCCTCAAATTCGATCTCCTTCGCCATTCCTAGTAGTGACTCCTGGATTTGCTAAACCTTAATTTTTATTAGCTTTTAAGTCCTAGTTTTTAAGCATGTATTAAGCCAAATAAATGGGGCCGTTAGTCGCCACCAAAATTAAAGCACAACTTACTTACTGTGATGAGTATGACACTGATTATCCTCGTATTGAATTCAGGGAATACTTTGTCGGGTTTGTGGTCTTCTAACAACTCCTGTTCGATTCACTCGAACCCAGCCGACAACTGAGTATCTGTGGAGTATTTCTGGGTGATCTTTTAGAGCGGCAGTAGCAAAACAGGATCTAATGATGCTCACAAGGCAACAAAGAAAAGACCAACGTTTCGCTATATATTTACCTTGGGTGCCAAAAGCATGGACTGGATCCCACTGCACAGAAATCAGGAATCAATTGAAAAAAAATACTGGCGTCCCACAAGGACTCGATGACTGCAGAGAATCAATGTGTTAGGACATCTCATGACCAGAATACGACATTCACAACCAAAGAAGTACGTGAACGTTTCATCAAATCAACTAAGTGTTGATCGTCTACTTGTGCCATATTGTCAAATCTGATTTTTAATCAAAAGTGACACCTCACCTGGTTCCACGATTGGTCTTGCACATCGCAGACTTCTCCTCGATATCTACCAGAACAAAAAAAAAAATCTTCTAAGAAGTCGTTGAAGCAATTTCACGCTGAAGACATTTTAATCGAGCTACCGCTGGTTGTTTACAATCAAGCCAACTACCAAAGCTGAAACAACAATTGTATCCCTCGTCCTGTCGGTTCAACTACTATCCAACTTCATTATTGCTGTTTTCGTTCGCATTTTTTTTTAGTTTTTTTTTTTTTTTTCTTCTTTTGTTATTTTCTCACTCAATTGCTCTTCATCTACACCCCATAACAACAGTAGCCAGTGCGATGAGAACGAATCCTGCCCATAGTGTTGCTGCAAGGATAACTCTAAGTCAAAATCGATAGAGTCGATAAAATTGAAAGAGAGAAAGAGATCTCGATTAGCAACGAAGCACAAGAAAAGCAAATCATTATGCCCTCCTCGGGGCTGTAATTGAATTTCGTATTCGTTCTTTGGAAAATATCGATTTACGAGTATCTTCTCGTCTTCATATTTTCCATTGGAATTCCCTTAAAAACGAAAGCACAAAAACAAATTCGATTTTCCTTAATCATCAGCTGAAGGGATGTACAACTCGTGCATAGAAGGACGACGACAAGAATAAAAGCAAAAAAAAAAAACAAAAAACAAAAAAAAAAAACACTGTCTCGGTGATGAAAGGACTAACCGTCATTGTATTCGAAATCAATTTCGCTTTTTCGCGCACTGTTGCCATTTCGAAAATAACAATTTTCAACTTGAGCGCACTAAAGCATTCGTAAATGCGAAATCAAAACATCCTTTGGATGCCCACCAGGGGGTGCAATTAGTTTTCTCTTCATTTCTTGCGACCCCGTCTCAAGTGGGGTAGAGATAGAAAGTAGTCACTGTACAACTGCCGACGACACCTTGATTGGATGATTTACCCAGTTTAATGGTAGGCACTCGTATCTATGTACGTATACACGAGGATGCATGCATCTTGGTTTTCAATACAAAATCAGGCGATCCTGCATAATGCACGTCTCTTAAAAAATTCAATTAGAATCGATTTAGAAAGCTTAGTGTGCACATGGAAAGCTACAATGGGCATGGAAGTTATAATGACATGTCAAGGACATTACACCAATGTCCACCAGTCGATGATGGCAATGCAGTAACTGCAATGGGGCAAGGCAACTATCCGTGTGTAGCAGATTTGTACCAAGAGGAAGTGCACGCTTAAGTTGAAAATCGTGTTGCACTCAATTTCAAGGACGAATGACTTATAATCGAACACAGCAGCACTCTGTTGGCAGGCTAACTACGGAAACGTATACGAATGCGGAGAAGAGTACGTACGAGCATGTAATTCAATTACAGCAGGCTATTGTATGCTCATGAAACGTGACATGTCAACGACTTAAACTATTTGCAACAAGTCTGTGTCGTATTCTGATGCGAATTGTCGAATTGGAATGCATTACTGGTGTGATGGCGTGCAAATGGCTTACAAGTGGAAATGTCATCAACTCTGGATTAGGGGGATTAGGATTATGGGTCATTGTATTCGTAGGTGAAACTATGCAAACATCAAGGATAAAATAGTAGTAATAGTATTCCAATTGACAGGATGTTTCAACATTTCAATGCTGATGGTATGGGTAGTGGAGAGAGCTTGTCAGTGGGGGATCTATAGCTTAGACGTACAGAGTGATTGTTTAGAGGCTAGCTTGGAACTTAGGGATCATAGGGGCCTCTACGATGCATTTGAGTTGATTAAAGATAATTTCTTAGACCGCGGAAAGGGTCACACACTCTTTGTATGGTTACTTCTGCCACTCCTATCTCGCGATGTGACGTAATCCCCAAGTTGGCTGATGAAGATTCTAAAAAACTTTGGTCTTTGTTATTAAAGGTCTCAGTGAACGAATCCTTGGCCATATTTCCAGGAACACTGGTTCTATGTTAAGCAGGGCAGGACAACTATGTGGAATAACCATTCTTGATGGAATACCCTGAGTAAAGCGCAACACTAGCGGCTAAGTATATTATGAGCATTATACAAGCGGCGACGCATGGCTAGTCAATCAACCGCAAGTCTACAAAGTAAGAACCTGAAACTCAATATCTCTGAGTGAACGAATGGAGTAACAGCTACAACACTGTCTACCGTAAAAAATTATGATGATCCACGTCCAATACGCTTGGCAAGCGTGAAGTGGATAACCAGTAAAACCAATGAAGACTCAACTTGGTAAGCTGCAGTTCCGAAAGCCGCGCACTCTGAAAATCTACTTGAAGATATTATCGAACGTACCGATGTCAGTCCCTTTTGTCCACGGGTAAAAGGAGCACTTTGACAGAGATCAATTACTCCAGTCAAAACTAGCAAGACATCTCAGACGGCAGCCTCTCTAAAAGGGAAGAGATGTCCTAAATGCAGAATCAAAAATGTCAATGACTTATGTGCTCTCCTCTTACTGGTAATTCTGTTTGCGCATCAAAGCGAAATCAAGAATAAAACAGATAAAGCCCACCAATCCGGTGGTCCAAGGCCGTCAGTAATCGGATGAGGCATTTCCTGAAACCGAAAAGATGAGCAAAACTTAGACGAAAGATGAATGAGGTGATAATACTCGTATCAACAATGAAAAAGAAAATAGGCGAAAGTGGGTACCCTTTAAGAGCCATCCTTGGCAGCTCAACGGTACCGCCAGATAGTCCAAACAGTGAGAGAATCATCTGCATGAGGTGACTTTGCCAACAGATAGCACCTGGTAAAGTTCAAGTCAGCATGATGGTGTTCCAAATACACAATAGCACGGACATTCAGTTTTACAAACAGAGTATTAGTAATAGGATGATGCTTGTATCTAGGTCATCAGATACGACAGATGTACCACTACACTTGCAACTTTCCAGGATTCGCTTCCGTTTCTGTGACAACCAAAAACGCGCTCAAGGGGCTTCTGGTACCCTTAAAATGTTTGCCCACATCGCGGGCAAAGGAAAGTTAGGGAGGAAGAAAAGAGAGATAGCCGATGTACGTTGGTCTTAAATGTTTGCAAATTATAATGACTAGGAAATAAAGAGTTCGGCTTAGGAACGAATAACGATATTTCGGGATACGTATGAAAGTAGGTTGTAAAAGTGGCTCTTGGAAAGACCAACCCACTTAAGCATATCGGCCCATTGTGATGCCACGAGGATCTATGATCCTCCTACTCTTGGGACCAATTTGAGCATATGGTGAAGCGTAGGAGACTGTTAACGTGTATATTCTTTAGATCGCTTAAGTCATTTTAGAAGAAAGTTCCTAAGTGAAGTTTTCTTCTTTGGAAGAGAGCTGAACATGTACAAAGCAGGTTGAGGATTGTCTCCTCTTCCTCCTCGTCCATGAAGCTTCTACAGAAATCGTTTGTAAAGGCCCCAAGCCTTCTTGCAAGCTTGCCTGTAAGGCAGTGTCGCTCAGATGTTTCCTATTTAGAAGGATCAAACACTTAGAGCGATTCAGATCCAGCTTTGTTCTAGGGACCAAACCCTAGACATGTTGTCCTAACAGTTCACCTAAGGTCTGCTCTTTTGTTAGCATACAGCTTTAATATTAATTTACACGTAGCGATTGGTATACCGATGCTACCCTATTCCGGTAGAATAAGTAGAGTGGTTCCAATTTTTCCGAGTTCGTCCGCCCTACAATTCCCTGGAATGTCTCTGTGGCGTGGCACCCAACAAAGGTGAAGGTTGAACTGGTCTGCCATCTTCATAAGAGAATTTAATAACATTGAGTCCAGGAACTTGATAGCGGCATGTTTGACTTATTCTCCATGACAGCATCTTCATTCCATAAGGATCTAGAGGGGAAGCTAACATGGAATTCTTTGTCAAACCAAAGTTCAGGTATGATGTAAACGATGTTCTCTGTGAGGATTCTTAATTCATTAAGAATGTTAGCGTGGCCAAATGAATTATTTGTTCTCAGTGTAGTCGCAGCTACTTGCCTGCTGAAGATATCGAGGGATATCAAGTGAAACAGAATAGAGCGTAGGGCTCCTCTTGTGCGTAGACATGCTATTCCTTGGACTCTGCTTAGTTTGCTGTAGTTGGCTGCATTGTCTAAGGCCGTCCACTAGATAACAACCCCGAAGGTGTGTATCGGTTTCATGACCGAGATGTATAGCCAGTGGGTTATGCGAGGTTGAAGGACGCATTTGTTTCCAGTTTAGTTTCCTGTCAAAACTGAGACCCAGATATTTTGGGTTTGAGGGCTAACTGATGAGCATTTATAGCGAGATGGGTCTTACGGTTGAATGCTTGAATGATTGAAGGGGCGGAATGCTACTGGCAATTTCATTAGAGCACTGGTGGTAAAAATAATGAACCAGGTGAGGCAGGAGACATTACGTCGATGTTTGAGGCTACCAATTGACTGTGAAATATCACCACGGTTTTGAATCCATGCAGAGATGTTTTAGGAGCATCTGTCTAGATATGGGCATTCTAATTCAATTTTGGGCGGATGAATGACGGATGAATCTAGACACTTCGCAGCATTTTCGACGATGCAAGTACCATTCATGGATAATGGCTGGATGTTAAAACTTTGCCCTGACGACAGCAGTTGGTAGTTCGCTAGTTAGTTACTCGTAAGTTGTTAATATCAGAATTTAATGGGCTTAACATACGCTGCCGTTCACGTCCTACAGCTGAAGAATTGGCAAGTGAGTTCGGGAATGAATATGAAAAGCAGAGAGTCTGTCGTCACCAAAGGAATATATTGAACTAGAAGTAGCAGATAATCATTGATGAAAATTAAAAAGAGTATCGGAGACTGAACAGAGCCCTGCGGCACACCAGCATTTTATTTTGCGAATATCAAAATTGAAGCCATCCAAGACAACTTGAATTGGTGCAAGAAATCAGAGTTTTGGTACCAATCAATTATTGTAGATGAAACTTGGATTAGAGCAGATGAGATTGTTGTGGCAGGTGGTACATTGAATCCCAGATCACTGCAAGCACAGACGGACCTATTGTGATGTCTCCCATTTAGAGCTCATCCATGATGCCGCAATTTGTTAGGAAGGCGGCTACGACATTAGGTGAGCTGGCAGGTATGCCCGCCGCTTCAAGGTACAATTTACCTAGGTAACGTTGACGTGTTTTGGTTAAACCATTACAGTCACAAAGTATGTCTTCTGATGTTTCTACGTCCTTGTTGCATAGTCTGCATGTATTGTGTGGTGCTCTGATGACCATGGGGATCAGGGGTTTTTTTCATACCGCAGTGCCCTGTGAGAAACCCTGTGATCAGTCGAATCTCACATCTACTTGGTTGTAGTAGTTGTTTTGTTTTTTTCGTGGCAACTGATTGGTATAAAGTTTTTGGCTTGTCTGTTTCCTTCGGTTTCTCTCCAGAAACGAAGCTTCTTTTCCTCTAGCCAGGCTTTAATACTTCCTATTCTTGTGTTGATAGCCCACAGAATGGTCTTGGCATCATCAATTGTGACGCTGATCCTTTTCTTGCTAGTTCGCTAGTTCGTCAACTTTTTCGATACCTTCATGTCCGCTCTGTCCTGGCACCCAAATCAGATGGACTTTATTTTTGCGGGCCGGTAATTGTAGGAGTGTAATGCAATCCCAGACCAGTTTTGATTTTATTTTAAATGCGTTTATTGCAAGTAGCTCTATTGCATGGATTTCATCCTGAAATACGGAGCTGCTTGTATCCATACTGGCATGTATGGATGACTTAGTGCGAGGACCGTATACTCCGGCTCCAACTCTTCCATTAGTTTTGGGGCCGTCTGAATACATGTGAGTCATTGGCAAATGTTCCTGTTCCCAGTTAAGACGGCCTGGAAAGTCATATCGTGGTAGACATTTGTCTATTAAGTGTATTCCAAGTATTGTCCTTGCTTTTTTTTTTTTTGAATTCATGAAGAATTGGAATTGGATTCATCTTCTGTCCTGAGCACATACCATCGCTTCTATCATGAGTTCTAGATGTAGTGTTACTGTTGACCCCTGCGTTGTTTTATGCCACCAAGCGGCGGCTGCATACGTGATGACTCGTTATTGCCATGTATATCCACAGTGTCATTTTGGGATTAAGTCCCCAATTTTTTCTAGCAAGACTTTTGCTGGTCTATATTGAGGTCCTGGCCTTGCCAATAGTCTTAGAAAGATGAGTGTTTCACGTAAGTTTTTCATCCAGTGTGATTCCTAGATATTTGATTTCCGTTGAGAACGACGAGTCTCCTCGTCTTCTTCTCTTAGTGAAACTAACAATGGTGCTTTTCTTGTCATTGACTTTGAGGCCAACTTTGGTGCACCATTCAGCAACTACGTTCAAGGCCCTCTGGAGGCTATCCGAGATTGTGTCCTCGAATTTACCTCTGATTAGGATAGCAATGTCATCTGCATGTCCTTGGATATAGAAGTCATCATTGCTGAGTATAATTAGTAGTTCATTAACTACGATGGACCATAGTAGGGGTGATAGTACTCCTCACTGAGGGCATCCTTTCGTAGCTATCACATTAGTGATAGTGGGGTTTTTATTGTTTGATCCTCTAGCATCCATTTGCATGTGATGTCGTCAACTCTCATGTTTTGAATGCCTCTATCTGGGAGAATTCTGTGTTGTCGAATGCTTCTTCTATATCGAGGAAACAACCGACAGCTACCTCTCTCTGAGAGGTTTTTCAATCCTTGTGGTAAGGTTTTGTAGAGCGTATGTGGTTGATTTTCCAGGTTGATAGGCATATTGATATTTGAGAAGGGCGTTCATTTGAAGTGCCCCGTTTCTGACATTTCTGTCGATGATTTATCCCATAGTTTTGAGGAAAACGGAAGTGAGGCTGACGGTCTGCCCTATACCTTAGGAATATATTTGATCGCAAACTCCTTCCACTTTGTTGGTAGTATCCCCACGCGTAGTTAGCTCTGAATAAGTTAATTAGTACAGGTAGGCGTTGCGGGATGCCGTTTTGTAGTAAAGTTGGGAATATGCCATCCTCACCAGTGTCTTTGAAGGGTTGAAAAGAGTTGGTTGCCTACATTATTTTGTCTTTATGAAAAATTTCCTTTGCTCTGTTCTAGTGCTCTTTGAGCACTACTCTGAGGATATATCATTGTGTATCCTCCAGGAATGAAAACACAGTCAAAACAGTGGACTACAAAAAGAGAATTGACTCCAAAAAAAGCAAAGTTTATTCCTTCGGCTTGGCAAGTGATGGCGACTGTTTTCCTGGAAACAGAGCACAGAGAGTGAGGAGGTCATCACCTTCACATACAACTATTCTACAGAGAAAGACACCAAGTACCGTTTAGGCTGGAAATGTATATAAATTTGAAGCAAAAATGTCTTGTTTCTTTGTTCGATCGGAAAATTTCTTTCTCCTCTACACCACCTTCTGCAGCTATTAAGTGAGCGTCTAAATCCCCTTTGAATCACCTTAATCGGTTAAATCAAAAGAGCTTCCGGCGGAGAATAAACCAAATATTCACATTACGCCAAATCTCGGAAAAGATAAGTGATTGTCAAATCGATACCCACCATCCCCTTTAAATTCAATATGACAGCATTCATCGCATCAAGCTCTTTATAAAACTCACTTCGAGATTTCGAAGAAACTGATCCAGTTACGTCGTTTTCCGTGCAAAAACATGTGATACACCCTCCAATTTACAGTCGAACTCTTCCAGACATACGCCAGGTTTCGTCAAGAGGTCATGACATGAAAGACAATATTTTCTTCAAATCAGGTCATCATTCACGTCAAGGAATATTACGAGTACATGCTACCCTGCCATACAGGAGTACCTTGTCTACCTTTCAATGGATTGGATTACACTTCTAAATAGTATATTGCTCCAAGTAACGTGCTCTTTTAACACTAGACTGGCTTATCTGGTATTGCACGGTCTGCAACTCTTTTACATGGCCAGATTATCGTAAAGAATCGTTTACATTCAAGGTTCAAGGATAAATATACGCAAGGTGATTCGGAGCGTAATGAACAGATTGAACTGACAGAAAATGAGTCCACTGAACACCGTATCTCACAGTATATCCACAGAGATTTAAAAATAGCTTTTCGTTCTCCCACGGGAACACTTAAATTACAACAAACGCATAGAATAATGAATTTACAAAAATAAACTGACAACAAAGTCTCAGTGGATCTCAGGGAAATCGTATAAACCCCTATCTGTCTTCCGACATCAGCCGTAAACCCAATCAACAAGGTCTTAAACAGAACTCCTCACCGAAGAAGAGCCTGCCAGAAGGCCTATTACCCGGAAATTGAGAGCAATAACCTTGAAAATGAGATCATTGACGTACACACAAACAAGCAGAAAACCAAAACACAAAAACCAACCCAAATACCAAACAAGGATTCAGGGGCCAATAAAACAAGTTTATCGCATCCCCGCCGTGCCGTTCTCGTATCGTATCGTATCGGCAATCTTCTCCGACAAAGCAAAAACAGAAAATCAAATAAATTAACAGAATTATCTGCGATATCCTGTTACAAGAAGTTCGAGTTCGAGTAGCAACAACAAGAAGACGGACCAAAATCAATCGAAGATTTGCCATACATACTCGTACATACGAGTTTGTATGTTACTCCTATGAACAACCGAAAAGTGTATCCTTGTATCTGAATAAATTAATTACTTCCAATAACGCAGCGGCAAATCCCCAACTTCCGCCGAATATACACCGAACGTCGAACCAACAACCAATAACAAGAACAACAAACAAACAATCTAGATGGACAGCGCCGAAAAGTGATTTAACCAAATCTACTTTCCGCCTAAATAGATACATTTCGTTTACCAAGAAATCTGATCTGATCTGATGTGAAAAGAGGTGCAGGCGCTGCCATAAGTCTGGCTGAAGTGGTTAAGGCGGTTTTATTAGCCAAGGCGTTGGTAGTAGCCCTTAATCATTTTCTAGCCACCACAATTTTGACCCATTACCACCGTTACCACCATCGCTTTAGGCTCTCTTTAACGGTTAGTCTCTCTCTCTCTCTTTTGGTTATTTTATGATTTTCATAATCTCATTATGGTAAAAGGAAGTTGTCTATTCAAGCGAGAAATGTAGGATGCGTCCGACTTTCGGGAGGGTGCTGTGCTTGTGTATGGAAACAAGGATGTGATAAGAAAGAACATGGTAGCTTGTAGGGCGTGGGGCGTCGGGCGTGGGGAGTCGGGCGTGGGACGTTTGGGTATGGGGTATGTTCGCGCTTAACACTGGGAGTAGGCCAACCAAAGTTACTGACTGTGAATGTAATAAATTTGGCTTGGAACATATTTCACTTTTGGGATGGAAATATTATATCAGAGAGCCCTTTATGGATATGAATGTGGAATGGAATCTAGGATGAATGGTTGGAAAATGCGTCCAACCCCATGGAAGTTATATAACGAATTTTATAGCTTTATAGCTTCAGCGGGGGGGAAACAGCTTGTACGAGTGATTAGGCCTTTGCTTATTAAAAATTACGAAAAGTAGGTTGCAGAAGTTGGACAAAAAGGGAGGAGGAGGAGAACGGGATTCTCTTCGGATTTAAGGTGATCTAATGGCAGATATCATCAACGCCCTTGCCTAGAAATACACGTCCCGTAGATTTAGTATTCATTTCCGGGACAGCGTTTAAAATGGATTAAAGGGGATAATGAGTATATTTTTTGCTTATAATTTGAAGGGATTTTAGTGCCCTTAAAGTGCTTTCACATAGCGCTGACGAAAGAAAATCCGGGAGGGAAGAAATATCGAATTGTAAAAGGAAAAAGGACTTGGGTCTTGGGATTTGTAACCACAAAGGATGTCTACTGCAGTGGTCATGTCAATTTTAATTCGTTAAAGCACTGAAAAATAGCATGGATATGGAGGTTCTCTGGGTTCACAACGCATTCAATCAGGTAGCTACTGAGCGTTCAAAATCCAGTGGTGTAACAATAGGGTTTTTGAAGAAATTCTTGTCTTGTGGTGCCTAGGAACTATGTGCACAAACTCTTGTGCTCGTAGCCTAAGATGGCAAGTGCGCACTAGAACTCTAACTATAGTCTAGGTGACGTAGGCGCTAGCAGTCTGCGTCACTAAACCTCTACTGCTACTGAAGTAAACACCATGTCTCGGATGAGGACTGATCAACTGATGGCATGCTTTTGCTATCTTACTCCGATGGGCCCGTTTTGGTGCCTATTGTCTATGTGATGGCATATCCATCATAACACCTGCCTAACCTATTATGACTATTATTTGGGAAGAGATAATAGTCCGAGGGATCCAAATCCAGTTACCAATCGACGCCAAAAGTCCCCCGATTCCGCATCAGCAAGTCCAAATACTCTTTCGAAGTGCTCTCGCCTTTGTGTTTTTGGGCAGGAGTGAGCATTCGCGGCACCCAGCGGCAGGATAACTTTTCCATATGTAGAATATTGCCTAAAATATGGCGTGTGCGCTCAGTACTAATCTTTGTGGTATCTGCTAGCTCGCGCACCTTCACTTTCCGGTCATCCAACGCCATTTCATGTATTTTTTTGACATTGTCCTCTGTAACCGCATCGGAGGGCCTGCCACTGCGGACTTGATCGGTAGTGGAGTTGCGGCCACCACGAAACTCTCGAAACCAATATTTGACGGTGTAATCTGACGGAGCATTAGCCCCATAATATTTATCCAACTTTTCTTTTGTTTCCTTCGCCGTTTTGCCTCTCAAAAAATAATGTTTTATGAGAGAACGAAAATCGTTTTTGTCCATACTCAACATGACGCCAAACACGTGAACAACAATCAGCTGTGAAAACGAAACTAAATACAGTATCGCACTGAAATTTGGCATATCTGCCTAAATATGAACGGACTTCAAGGCACCATAACCTTTTTTGCAGTAGCAGCGCATTCTGGCGGTCAAGAAGGTCATTTTTCACTCCATCTAGTATACAAAACGGACGAGCCAGTTGAACCTGAAGTACACGGATCAATTACGAACCGATATCTACACATATGCGAATCTAGTTGCGATCACTTACGCCTAGTCTAGCACACGACTTAAACGCCCTAACTACAGTCTCGTTAGCAAAAGTGATAACGATATCGCTTCTGCCGACACCTGCCACAACAAAGGTATATAGCTCACTTGGTTCATTGATGACGTGGATGCCATTGACGATAACCCACTCACTAAGTAATTCTCCCCGCTGTTGGTTTGTGTTGCCAAACGATTGCCTAGTAGCCTTGCCAGTCCACGATGAAGAGAAGGCATTAGCGTCAACACTAATGATTAGGGTCTTATTCCTGGCTAAGAAAATAACCCCCTCCATGCATGGATCAATGTCTTCGTAGGATTTGCAGTAGATGCTGGCAAGAAAGGTCCTGCCGAACGTCCCTTCTGTGCTTATTCTCGTACATGCACCGCATTGAGTGGAGTATATGCTTAAGCAAACTAAATTAACGTTCCTGACAATAATTGCGGCTCGCATTTCTGCTGGCAAAGCAAAGCAAAGCAGACCTGCTTAACCATTTGCACTCCTAAGTCAAGTCTCACTGCCCTGACAATTTCGTTCAACGACTTTCAACATCCTAATTTTCAGATATCGCCCTAGCCAACGCAACTACGTGCAGGGGGACAGTCAGCTGACTCCCCCTCTTCACTTGCAGTTTTTAGACTGAAACGTCCCTTTGCAAGAAGTAGCTCTGTGAGCTTCCTGTCCGGAACAGCGGCGATATGTAAAGGCTCTTTCATTAAGTGCTTCCTATCTTTATAATCATCGGAATTTTTTATTCGTTGGAAAGGCCTATCGATGCCATTATGTGTGGAATGTCCGCCGCGGCTTCTTAGGGTGTCGCGCAACCGAAATGTCCAATTTTCCGTGAACTTTGCGCATAAATCAGGCTGAATTTGACCGATGGCATGGGTTATGTTGGCTTTGAGAGCCGCTGTGGTTTGCGGTTTATTTGCGTTGATCTGCGAGTTCAGAAAATCCCACGAAAAAAAGTCTAACAGGGTCAAATCGCACGATCTTGGTGGCCAGTTCTCATCACTTCCACGTGAGATAACAATGCACTCGAATTGTTCGTGCAGAATTTCCAATGTGGCGTGAGCTGTATGGCACGTAGCGCCGTCCTGTTGAAACCACATGTCGTGGGTATCCATATCATCCAAATCAGGCCAAAAGAAGTTGGTAATCCTCGACCTATAGCGCCCGCCGTTGACAGTGATGGCCTGGTCAACGTCGTTCTCAAAGAAATATGGACCGATGACGCCGCCAGCCCAAAATCCACACCAAACAGTGACTTTTTCGGGATGCATTGGGCGCTCTTGCATCTCATGTGGATTGGTATCGTCCCAAATTCGACAATTTTATCCGTACGGACGTACCAATTGATCCAGAAATGGGCCACCTCCCTGAAGATGATTTTTCGATGAAAATTAGGGTCAATTTCCAACTGCTCCAGAGCCCATTCAGCGAACACACGTTGTCTATGGTCGTTTACCTTCACCTCCTGGGTCAGTTGAATTTTGTACGGGTGCAGGCCCAAGGCACGACGCAAAATTCGCCAAGTTGTGGTCTGGGAAGGGCCGAGTTCTTGTGAGCGACACGCTAAATCGACTGCCTCGGATTCTCCTGCATACTCTCACGGACAGCGGCGATGTTTTCCGCAGATCTTGCGTTTCGTCGACGTACGGGTGTTGATTTGTAGTTTACTGAACCAGTTGACTCAAATTTATCCACCACGCTGCGAATAGGTGGGACGATTATGGCGACTGTAAAATGTTGCCGGAACAGAACATCTATTTTGATAAAACAATTTTATGACAGCCAATTTGACAGACGTAGCTTCAACAATATGGCTACAGCAGTATCAAACAGGTTAGAGGTCACAGTACGAGTAGTTTATTGTCCTGGGAGCAACACGATGGAAGAGTAAAGTAAGCAACGTTAAATCTTAATAAATCTATCTATCTGTGCGTCTTTAACAATGCGACCCTAAACGGAGAGTTCGTCATTGTGATGGATGAGTTAAATACCCAGGTCGGCACCGACAATCAAAGGCTAAGACATGTTAGGGATACGCATGGGCTCAGAGAGCGGAATGATAATGGTGAACGGGTTGTGAATTTCTGCAACGCTATCTACTTCATCATACGAGGCCTTGTTTGTCATTCAGACGTTGCCTGTTAGATGACCGAAAATGGCACGGAGTTGAGATGAGAAGGGGCGTGATGCCCTCATACTGCGAACTGTTTCAATAACAATAACAGGGCTTCATAACATTGTAAGGATTCTCAAGCGCAGCGACGACCTACTAAAGAATACTTCCGTGCAACAATAATTAAGAGAAAGAAAGATGCTCGTCTTGTAGCAACCCCAGCAGGTAGAAGCAATGACTCACTATATCAATCAAAGATGAGAGAAGTAAACAGCTTAGCTGTGACCAGATAAATAGAACCACACCAGTAGTAGGGCCGCGGAAGCAAAAAGTTATAAAATATGACAGCAGAACCATTTACAGAATCACTTAAAGGTTGTATGGTGGTCACAGTTCCAGAAAATACCCAGTGAAATCCTTTGTTTCGGATGAGAGCCAACTCAAGAAATTGAGGAAACATATCTGTTTAGTTGTTAACCGAGTATTCAGCAATGATAGAAACGAAGTCGGGATAACTTTGTCCGAAGTGACTATTCGGTCTTACAAATATGACTGCCTGACTACCGTAATAATAGTACTGAAGAACAAGAAGGCGGAAGCACCAATGGTATTCCTGCGAAGTTTTAATCAAAAACAGAAACTGGGAGACTGAGTATTCCTGAAAAGTGCAATTTTCGTCGAGCTTCCAAGAAGAAGCAGTCTTATAGAAGGCAAATTGTATAAAGCGAATTAGGCGCAGCCTTAAGGCTACATTCGACGTCGAGAAATAAATTTTGGATCGGGATCCTCCTATGCCGAACTCCTCATTTTAAAAGGACTTCAATAGCATCAACAGGGTTTCGAAATCCAGAGCGGCAATCGACAAGTATCCTTTCTCCAATGCTATTTTTATTGGGGATAAGCGATATAATCGCGATGCTCTATCTACGGGAAACGGAGGAATTCGATGAGCTCGGAGCTGCACCTTGACTACGATAGGACTATGGACTTCTACAAAATGACAAGCGCTGTGAATAGAAAAGCACGCGTCATTGCGTTTAGAACTAAAGCCATCACCGTCCCACCTCAACCTTACAAATTGCTTTGCAGGATAGTACATACTTCCAATACCATTGAAGTAACACCTCTGAGGTAGGTAAGGGTGAACTTATAATTTAGAGAAGCAATGCTATCAGCTTCTACTGTTCAGATTGCATCGCATCGCAAGGACATTGCAAACATTTTTGAATATGTGTCTACGGAACATCTTAAGGAGTTTTTTTTGGCAAACCGTCTTTTCCAAATCAAAGCTCAATGGAAGAACAGCGGGCGACCTGAGGATGCATGGCACAAAACAGGTGAAAGGAAGCATGTCAACTAGGGTTACCATAAGCAAGGGAGAGTTAATACAAGTTATGATCTGGATGAAGTGGAAGCTCTAAGACCCACAGGGTATACAAGGCATAAGAAGGTATCTCGTAAACAAGTTCACTCTCAAAAATCGAGCATGGCATTATGGTACTCGTATATGCCAACACCGGTATGTGATCATTAGCAGTTAAACCTACTCTTGATAAAGACAAGTCCGAGTTTTTAAATAATAAAGTTTACAGCTGCAAAAGGCAATCAAACGATACCTTTGAACCTAAACGGTTCATAAGCGCGATTTGAATTCATGTTCGAAACAGTGGTGGGCGAGAGTTGTAATAGGTTTTCTTAGGTGTTCTTCCCAAAACGAAATAATGTAAAAACACTTTCAGATTCTATAATTTGTTTGAAACTGAGACATCGTACAATTTGCTTGGAACGTGAAGCCCTCGGCCGTCGAAGATGGTTACAAAAGGTGGACATATAGCCTCTAGTTTTTAACGTAAACCACCTGTCGTGTAGACTTATGTTTACGGGATGCTTACCTACTATAGATTAATAGTATAATACCAAAGCAGAATTTTTGTTGGAGGCACAAATTCCACCCTTGGTATGGGTCTAGGCCGATCTAAAACCTCTTGCTGCTCTTAGGGTCCCAGCACCCAGTACTTATTTGCTACTCTACAATGGGTCAAACCAACAGGAAGACCCTACCCGCGATTTGGGTTTAAACCACAACCACCATGACGCTCCCACAAGGGGGCCTATTTCAACAAGCCAGGGCCGGACCGAAATCCGGGGGGCTCCTGACTCCCATGGTACCGTGATTTAAGTTCTGGTAGGGACTATCGGTGGTCTTGCCGCCAACAAGACCTATGACCGGCAACTTGTAACTGGTCAAATCGTAGCAATCTTCGGTGGCGTCATCTAAAGATGTTCGCAATAAGACCAGTAATATGCTCTGCCGCAACGGAGAATAGAAACAGTTTGGTGGCAGTGACACCCACTGAACCCGACCAACCTCTCTGATCTGAAACGGCGCCCTCATTTTCTATCACGAACAGGGCTAAGAGGAAGAAAGTTTCCGACACTCCCTCTATCAGTGAATCTCCCGCGTACGATGTCCGGGTGAAACTGGTGCTGCAACCATCAAAGACTGCAGTTCCGGTGGACAAAAATCGCATGAAGCGATCAAACTCGTCGACAAAAATAAAACCAGAGGTGGTTGCACACGTACACGATGTCCGAACAAGGCCGGTGCAACAAACAGGCCGGTCGAATACGGTGAGAAACAACTCCAGTGGTGGCATCCAGTTCTGGTGGATGAAGTTTGGACGTCGCTGGAAAAGCATCTTTCAAGAAAACCTCGAAACGCCAAAGGGTACGAGATCGGTGCACCTTTAAGGATGCCACTATTTACTCTCTGGCACTTCGAATTGGGAAAGCTGGCAATGACAACAATATGAACGACGCTGAGTGCAAACTCTGAGTCGATCAACTGTGGGAGCTAGCAAAAGCACAGAATGCTTACATTAAAACAGAAGGTTACGATATGAACAGTGGAACTTTATAGTGAAAAATAGGAACCAAGACTTTTAAGGTTTTCGGACCTCGGGGTTCCGGGGCAATTCAGTGCAATGGGAAATGTTCTGATGCGTCTTTATATCCAGAACCCTGGACTGGACACTAGAAAGTGCAGAATCTACTCTCACAGGGAGTAAAAGATTCGGGAAAACAAGGACGGCTCTTCTCTTGTTGTGGACTTTGGCAAAGTTTCGGTCGAGACCATTAAGTCTATGTATGACGCACGTCCCTATCTGCTAATAACTTGGATGGGTTCATTTTCACTTTCTTTCCAAATGAGTGCAGATAACAGATGAGCACCCCAGTACTCATCTATTTTGTGTACTCAGATCAACCTTCAACATTCCAAGTCTGCTGCTGTATCCCTATGTATTGAGACTTTCCGTGTTGAATACAAAACCTCAAACCATGGGTGTGGAATAAACGCATATGTGCGATTATCACGTCCTGGGGCAGTAGCAAATGCAACGTGAGACAAAATCATCTGTTGGATTCCATACTATCGTCTGACCTGGTTGTCAACAATTTTGGTTCCCAGCCAGCTTTTGTAATGAGACTAAGACAGCAAGTAATCAACTTATCTGTGTCCAACAGGTATGGTAAGGAGATTAATGGCTGGAAAGTAGTATCGATGATCGCTATGTCAGACCATAGGTACATCGAATTCAGAATCAGATGCGAGGTTTCAACCTTGTTGAAGAGGAGGAATCCGCAGAAAATCAACTGGACACGATTTAAGGAGGACAAGTCTAACGATGCTCCCTTAAGCTCAGGACAAAACAAAAGCTAGAGGAAGCTGTTCACAATCCGAACGGCACCCTCACCAAGTGTTTTGAAATGGCATGTCCACCTAGTAAGCAATCCTGCAGATCGTCCGTTTCTTAGTGAAACGCAGATCTGCTGCGTCTACGTAAAGAAACCAGAAAACTTCTAAACAGGTCACTAAACCCTAATTTGATGGAAGATTGGAATCTTTACAGATCGACGCAAAAGGAATATTAGAAGCTTATGCAGATTTCGAAAAATGCCTCTTCTAAAGATCGAAAAAGTCGTTAAAACCAGTAGACTTGTCAACGTCCTCAAAAGGGTAAGATCAACCTGACTCAACCAGTCTCAACAACTCAAAAAATCAGATGGTACCTATACCGAGTCGAAAGCAAAGATCCTATTAACGAAGCTGCTAGGGAGGTGAATAACACAGCACGCCTTAGCTGGTATATCTCATAGGTTGTGGTGACGGATGAGGCCATTAAACATGCTGTTGCTCCCTTTGATGGCTTCAAGTCGCCTGGCACCGATGGCATATACCCAATTATGTTACAAAAAGGGATAGATCAGCTGCTAGTAACTCTGCAGAGTACCTTCACTGCTAGCCTGGCAGTGGCATATATACCGGAAACCTGGGGAACAGTAAAAGTAACCTTTAGACCGAAAATCGGATAAGAGGACTACACGCTCGTCAAGAGCTTCAGACCGATAAGTCTGACTTTCTACCTCTTCCTTGAAGAGAGAATCATCGAGATCCATGCGCGCAAAGCTGCCTTGCGCGAATGCATACTCTGTCTGCGAAACAACACGCCTATCAACGCAGAAGACCCTGTGCATTTCAGTGTGTGGTAGGCAGAATTGAAGCCGCACTCCATAAGAAGGAATACGCCTTGTGCATTTTCATCTACGTTGAGGGTACTTCCAACGGCATGTGCAAGACGGCGTTCTGCCTTCACTGTTATGGTGCATACTGAGCTCAACGTGCTCAATAGTTCTGACGTCTATGCACAAGCATACGCGGATGATGTAGCTGTGCTGTCTCTGTTGGGTAGTGTCTTGCGACGATCGATCCACTAGCAATGGGCTTTCAGTCAATCCTCTCAAAACTGAAGTTATCTCTTTACGAGAAGAAAGTTAAGTATTTGGGTGCCATCCTGGATAACAAACTTCTATGGGCTAAACATGTTATATCGAAAGCCTCTTCTGCCCTTCTGGCAGAGCAATGGAGCTGTCGGCAAAACATGGGGACTTGGATCTTGTGCACGACCATGATAGGCCAATCCTATCCTATGCGCCCCTTGCCTGGTGGAATAAGCTTTCACGAAAACACGTCACTGCTGCTTTTAACAAACTTCAAAGGGCGGTCTGTCTCGGGTACATGGGGGCTTGCTGTGAAGTTGATGACAAAAAAAAAATCGATAGTCCCTAAAATCGACGAGGACGAAGAATCAGCAGTTCTTCTGATTTGAACATAACACTGACTCGGAGCCCACTTGTAAGTAAGTACACGTAGTCCAGCGATTTTTTTTGTTTTTTTCAAACTTAAACTTAAAGCTATCTCTGTGTTTGTTTAATTTAATTTAGAATTTAATATTACTGAACAAAAAAAAAACGGTATTTCAAGATTTTTTTTGTCCACATTGTGCACCCCACTTCTCTGTTTAAACTAGCATGCAACTTAACACCATAAATGTTGAAACACTCCACAATCACTATCAATTTCAATGGAAATTACCATTTTTCCATCTAAAAGTCAATAAAAGATTTTAAACCTTAAAAAAATATTTTTATACTACATTTTATTTATTTGATTGAAATAGAAAACGTCCGGTGGTTGTGCTTTTTTCATATTAACCGAAATCGAAACACACGTTTCCCATTAAATATTGCAGATAAATTCACATGCAGATTGATATATCCACTTAGCGGGAACAAAATACACACAAAACTATCCAAAAGAGTCTAGCATATGTCTATCAATTAGAAAAAAAATTTAAATTGCAACGCATTGACCATTCAAAGGGCTTATGCGGATACGAAAACCAATCGGGTAGAGCTTAGTAAGTTATAACAATTACGAGTAAAATCCCGAATCACTGTTACAAAATTGATTGGTTCCACCCTCTCAAAAAAAAACAAAAAAAAGGTGGGCATCTCCCATTTATATTTGAATTTAAATTAAATCTGATTAAACGTTTAGTTTTTCGTAAATGTTAATAATTTTGAAATTTATTTTATGGCATTAGATACGGAAGATATAGGAATCACATTGAGCTTAGTACTTTAAAAAGCATGCATCGTTAAAAAGATACATTCTTTGGTAAAATGAGGGCGTCCAGGCCGACATACGAACGAGATACATAATATGTATTGTGTATCTACCTAAAGTCGGGTTTGTCAAACTTTTGTGACGAGGTCGGCATCGCTACACAGTCCGTACAGTTCGGTGTCGAAACTGTTCATCATTGATGCAAACGAGACCAGAAATTACCCGAAGAACTTCTCTCTCAAAGAGCCCGAATATCCAAGCTTCTGCAGTGTAAAGCAGGACTGGGATGACCAGTGTCCTTTGTTTTTGGTTGCTCACGATAGGGCCTACTTAATTGCCTTGTAGTCCGAAAGAAGCAACGATTGGCAAGAGTGATTCATTGCTATTTGTTTTAGCAAACGTACAAGACCTAGTCTTTTAGAGTACTATAACAATTTGTATGGGTAAGTGTACAATAATTCATGCTTAATTCTAAGTTATAAATGTAATTGTTAACAATTTTAAAAATAAATAGAAAAAGAGATGGAAAACAATAGAGAAAAGGAGAGGGCAGATATTGTAGAATTATATTTAGAAAATGTAAAGGGAAATATTAATGTGGAAAAAAAGCCCTGTAAAGTCCTGTGATACAGAGTTCAACTTGTGATAAACTACTATTCCATACTCAATAATAGGCGCCAGTAAGGTCATAACCAGTCTCAGTCTTGTGTCTTTTGGTGTGAAACTGGAAAACAATCAGAGTTTCCGAAGTCCCGTATAAATTCGACCAACAGTGTAATTTACGAGTAGGTTATGGTTTACAGGCGAAAGTGAATGATTCATTTTAAAGCCTAAATTTTTCACAATATCCACAAAATGAAGTTGAGTATATTCTTTAGATACACTGGGTATAGTTCTTCAGTATTAAAATGTTTTTTTCGGGTATTAAAATTCGATGGGCCTTGATAATAAACCCATCGTTCTGTGACCAGTTGTATATCACAGGTAAGTCTCCATTAAGTCTGCAAACGAGATTATTAACCAAGCTAATCCGTTTTCACAAATAAATTTGCCCATCATCGACGTAAAAGTGAGCAGAAGTATTAATGAAGAGACAAAATATGATAGGACCTGGGATTGAACCCTGAGGTACTCCTAATGTTAATTACATTGGAAAAGAAATTCTATTAACAGCCATGACCCTTTGACTACGACCACGTAGGTATGCACTTAAGAGACGCACTAATCTTACACTAAATCCAAAGTAAATCCTTAGTTTCATACATAGGATGTCATGGCTTACACTATCAAACGCTTTCGAGAAATGTAGCACGCCCAGTATAGTTATAACAGGTGACCAGATAGAATGATAGTTATTTCAATTGTTATGTTTCAGCTGTTGTCAAAGTTGCTAATGACATCTAGCTGTCAAAATATTCAGTAAAGCTTGCCATTTCATCATGCATCGTTTTACACTTGCCGAATGTGCGGAAGTTATTAAAAAATATCGGAATTGTAAATACGAACCGTAAATCGGTCGCGAACATGGCTTCGGTGTGCAGGCAATTGATCGCACTCTGGAAAAGTTTGAGCGTGATTACACTCTTTTGGATCTAAAGCGACCAACCAAACTGAGATTGGTGCGAAATGAAGAAATAGCCGCCATAGCGGCCAGTATCGAAAAAGACCCAGAAATGTCGATTCGCCGCCGATCAGCTAAATTGGGCATCGCAAGAGGGTCGGCTCGGCTTGTTTTACGGTTGGATTTGGGCCTACATCCGCATAAGATTGTGCTGATGCAAAAATTGAAGCCGGCCGACCATATGTAGATAACGCCGTAAGTTCGCTAATTGGGCGCTGGAAATGTTGGCCGGAGATCCGAATTTTGGCCAAAAAATCATCTTCTCGGACGAGGTCCATTTTTGGCTCAGCGGCTATGTCAACAAGCAAAATTGCCATTATGAAAGCGAACACAATCCACAAGTGGTCGGCCAAGCATCAATGCATGCAGAAAGACTGACTGTTTGGTGCGAAATAACCGTTACCGTCAATGGTCTCAGGTATAAAGTGATGTGAACCGACTTCCTGTGGTCAAAGCTAGACAACATCGATATATCCGAGCTCTGTTTCCAACAAGATGGCGCTACATGCCATAAAAGCGACGCAACGCTCGAAGTTGTGTAAGAGAAATTTGGCGGCTGGGTCATCTTATGGCGAGCGTTCATCAATTGGCCGCCGCGATCATGCGATTTGACACTACTCGATTATTTTCTCTGGGGCTACCATTTTGGCGAGCTCGAGACCAACATTCGACACGCAATTGCCAGAATAACGCCGCACATGAACCGACGGCTTTAAGCACTGCCAGCGAAGCCGATGCGGCCATTTGAATAACGTACTATTCCACATATAATGGCATGAACGTAGCGTCAAAATAATGCCAGAACTAATTTTATATCTCTTTCCTTTTTTTTTTTTTTTTTTTATAAATCTATGTCCTAACGTTCTTATCGTTCTTACCTAGATCATAGTTCGTCCGTAGGGGAACTATGACTGCATCGGAGACTGCATATCATATTGAGTAAGCTAATTTGATATCTGCCTCTCTTTCGAAAACCTTTGATAAGCATGGGCGGATGCTAATAGCGCGAAAGTCTGTGCTCGAATTGGAATTTAGTTTCTGCTTTACGGGAATGATCTTAGCCAACTTTCAACTGTCTGGAGAAGTCGAGGAAGTAATGCAAAAGTGGATTACATGTGTCAGACAACTCAGAAAGTTCGGCAAAATCATTTTTATGAATCGGAGTGCTACTCCGTCAACACCAATTGCGTCAGATTTGAGAGAACGAATAGCATTGTTAACTTTTATCTCTGATACAATATTAAATCCAAAGTCATTTGGGGGATCTATAATCGATGATTTGGAACAACAACTGAACCCCGTATTTTTCTGGAGACAAAAGCATTATTAAGGCTTATTACTCCAAAGCCTTTTAGGCTCGTACCAAGTTTATTTAAAAAGTATCTCGTATCGCGTAAGAAAAGACGATTTATTGCGAGCGTGACAATTCAAAATTGTGAGATTTTGCTCCCTTTTAGCGAACTTATTCCTCCGAAACCTAATGGCATTTTCAACCCCAAACGTGAAGCAGATCCAATTCTTATTACGAACTGCTACAGTCTTCAGCGGAAGATGCCTATCATAGAGGTCCAAGGGTAACGATTGTGAAAAGTTCATTTTATTATTCACGCCTGAGAAATAATAACAACTGCGCCATGGGAGGAGGTTCGCATCTAGTTGCAAGGGGCATGCTTGTTAATTGAACGAAATTGGAATGATGAACATATGGAAGCACCTGACAGGTCGATGTCGTATGTGCAGAAAATTAGGACGTGTTCTGACAAACCTTCCAGCGATATTTGGTCCTTTTTTTGTTAAATAATCTGCACGCGCTCACGGGTTTTGAATACTTGCACAGAGTGCGGTCAACGGAAGACAAAGGAGGAAAGAAAGAGAGGTGCCGATGAACGTTGGTTTTAAATGTTTGAATGTTAGAATGACTAAGAAATAGCTCGGCAAGGCATTCCATAAGCGAGTTGTACGGCTTAGGAACGAATCACGATATTTCAGAGGACGCCCGAAAGTGGGCTTAAGGGTAAACTGATGAGCATTCATAGCGAAACGGCTGTTACGGTTGAAGGTTTGAAGAGGCGCAATACTATTGTACTAACGATTTCAATGGAGCACTGGTGGTAGTAATAGAGATAGAACAAAGGAAGAGGCATTACGTCGGTGTTCGAGGGTGTCAATTGGTTGTGTGATATTAGCATCACTTATAAATTTTATCGTACTGGTTTGAATCCTATCTAGCAGGTACACCGAGATTTTTGGAGCACCTGACCAGATGTGACCATTGTATTCCAATTGAGGCCAGATCAGAGACGTTGGAATATTTCTTACATCGCTTGAGGAAACCTAGACATTTCGCAGCATTTTTGACGACATCGAATATGTGGTCGTTCTAACGAAGGCTGTCATTGACACACATACCGAGAATGGAAAATTTTTTAATTTCAACGACGGCATTCTGTTTCCGAAGTAATAAATTCTACTCTGTTAGTCGTTTCCCAGTTAGTTATGCTATTAATATCGGAATTTAATGAGCATAACATACTCTGCCGTTCCCGTTCTACAGCCGAAGAACAAGGACCTGAGTTCGGGAAGGAGTATGAAAAGCAGAGAGAACTGTCGTCAGCAAAGGAATATATTGAATTAGAAGTAGCAGACAAGAGATCGTTGATGAAAATTAAAAAGAGTGTCGGAGACAGAACGGAGCCCTGGGGCACACCAGCATTTATTTTGTGAATATCAGATTTGAAAGCATCCAAGACAACTTGAATTGAACGTTCCGAAAGGCAGTTTCTAATCCATTGAAGAAGAGAGCCGTCGATCCCAAATGCACGCATTTTCGACAAAAGAGCCTGATGGCAAAATCTGTCAAATGCCTTAGAAATAGCTTTGATTCCACTTTTCGGTGAGACATGCTTGATGACCAGTGAACTCCGAAATGGGATTTGGATTCGATAACATACCAGAGACTAAGCAGACTCGGAGAGCAGTTAGGTGCAAAGCGGGTGGCATATACATATATTCGCAGCAACAAGTTCAGACGCAGCGATATTGTCTAAAAGCCGATATGCTTTGGAGTCAGATTTAAAAAGATGGGGCGCTGAAATCACCGCAAATACTTACAAATGTGTGCATAGAGTGAGCAACATGCCTGAAATTCAGAAAATAATTCGACATAACAACTTCTGTTAGGATAAGATGCCACGCTAAAAATACATTTAGCGATATCGTCAAGGATCTTTACCAAAAGATACTCGATTTGATTCAACTAGTCTTACGCATTTAAGGGATTCGCTGTAATAAACTGCCGGTCCACCATCAATTCTGTCGGTGCCGCATAATTTTATAGCACGTGATGTTATATAAACCATTCATTGTACTGTGTTCTGGTTCTAGGTCCGTCTCATCTGACTGAAACCAAGTCTCAGTAACACAAATAACATCAACTACCGGGTCAACAAAAATATGGCGAAGTACTCAAATCCCGACAAATTTAAACTGCAAGCATTCAAGCAGTAGAAAATATCGAAATAAAGTTTTCAAGAGTTGATAGCGAAGCCGAGGTACAATAGATTAAGTCCCATGGCAGCGTAAAGCTGTCTATTACGTTTTGTCCTTGGCATTGTTCTTCCTTCATGTTCACCGCTAAATCCATCTTGCCGGTTCTGCTTCGGCAGTCGCAAGCGCACCACTGACAGCTCGCTGTGTTGTAATATAAAAATGTGATCTATGGGGGACCTTTCTGAGCTAAAACAACGCTAATAAGTCTTAGGTTCACTTAATATTGCAACAGTTCAAAGGATCTCCCTTTTTTAAAATCGGACAAATAATACTGAGGTTCCATTCGTCGGGATACCTCCATCGACCCAGATTTTAGAGATGAGTTGATGTATGCTCCATGCCCAATCATCACCTGCTGCTTTAAACTGCTCAGCAGCTAAGGTATTCTTGCGTACTTCTGTTCGGGCTTGACAACTTTGACATGTTCGTTTTACTTTTTGGTAAATTCCATTCTTCTTGCAACACCTCTTTAAAGCCTCGATTGAGTGTTTCTCGTGGTATTTCGTTTTTTTCCTGAGGTGCCTATGTTCCTCCCTTCTTTTCTGCAGGGTCGCTCTGTGTTTGACTGTTTTTATAAATTTGGCTTTCTGTATCCGTCATCAAACTAGTGGTTTCTTTGTTGGGGCGGATTGAGACAAAGAACACCAGAGGCGGCCTCGCTAATTGCTTTTCGGCAGGGATGCCTCGGACTTCTCGAGAGGCTAAGGGAAACTCACTCAGAACTCTCTTGCGGTTGTAGCCGTTCGACGTTGAGCTTCGTCACAATGCGTCGCTGGCTTTGGGCTGTTACGGATATTGGCCTCCGTACAACATATACCTCGGACTTCTCGAGAGGCTAAGAGAAACTCACTCAGAACTCTCTTGCGGTTGTAGCCGTTCGACGTTGAGCTTCGTCACAATGCGTCGCTGGCTTTGGGCTGTTACGGATATTGGCCTCCGTACAACAGCATAATTGTGCGATACCATGTTAGTTGCGCGGAACAATGTTGCGAGTGTCAGATCCCTTTATCGGCGTCAAGGTGTGGAAACCGTGTGCTGGTTATAGTTACGTTACGACCCTTCACAAAATCAATAAGCTTGTGTCTGTTTCCGGAGGTTGCGGCTGTACCTCCCCACTTTATTACCAAAGATGCCCTCGTTGTCTATGGTGTCATTAAAATCGGCAAGGACGATTTGCAATTCATATCTAAGACATTGCTCGTAGATTTTCTGCAGGACCTCGTAGAAGCAGTCTTTGGTAAGGTCGTTCTTCTATCAGACGTTATCTGGGTTTGGCCGTTTATGAGGTTTATGTTGGCAAATTTACCATCCATGCGAATCGTCGTCCGGCGTTCGCTTGCTCGCATGAAGTGCAAGACTTGTTCCTTAAGTCTTCCACTTACGGCGAATAAACGCTGCGACTGCTGTCCAAATCGCGCCAGTTGTCTCTAACATTCTCCATAGTAGATATCCCTTTTTTTTTATCTCTTCCATATAGCGTTGCAAGAAATATGACGGCGTAGGACAGTATTATGCCATTGGTCGAGCACCCACTTGCAATTTTAGCCTGCATGAGTAAGAGCTTACTAAGGATTTACCTTTGTACAAGAACGTTTATTGAAACCAGAAACTTCTTCTTCTGCAGTGAACTTGCTCTTCAGTCTTAACCCAGCTTCCTTTCCTAATTGACTTATTTCTAACACCGAATTTTGTAATTAAAACCACTTACACCGACAAAAAAAAACATTCGAACGAAAAGTACCACAGGTGGATACGAGTACTCGTAAATGTATGCAAGTCCTTCGTCCTTCATTTCAAAAGCATCTGCTTCTCCAGTCGCTATTGCCATTATTGCTGCAATTGCTGTTTCCATATTTACATTGCAAGTGTGGATAACCCCGAGAATGCTTTGAGCATTTTTGGTTAAAAGCCGCACCTCGCACCCTTGCCTTGAATAATGAATAGGTGACCAGGTGACCCAAGTATACGTCAGAGTATATGTTTTGTACTTTTTTTTTCACCACCAGGGAAGCAAGTACAAATTCATAAAGGAATTCCCAACGAAGGGCACATGGTGTGGGAATTTCAACCCACTAACTCTACCTCGTACAGGGTGGTTACAAAAGAGAACAAAAACCGCACTAAAAATTTTACTAAAATCCGTGCGAAAATTCAGCCAAAGATGGTGTAAAAATCCACTCGTAGTTGTGAAAGGGCACAACATTGCCAAGAAGGGTACGAAAAATTCACATGTTGATGCAAAATTTACGGATCGGGAAGGAAGGATAGATAGAGCTAGCTTTGAAAGTGGATGCCACACATATACGGATACCGTGGCAACTTACGTATAAAAGGACCGGTGCTTATGCATTTTGGATTCTGTGTTCAGGTTGTTGGAATTTTTTTCTATTTTTATTTATCTTTTCACGTTTCCCTCCGTATCCCTTAGTATTCGGATATTTTCTCACTTAAATCACCTTTATATGCTGTTCCATAGTTGAGTCAACAGTTCGCCTGGAGCACCTTTACTTTTGAATATGCCATGTCAAAAGGAAAATATTTTTGAATTTCCTGCAGGTGATTTTCTTTGACGAGGCTGCAGGTGGTTATGTGAGCTTTTAGTTGGCCAGAGAATCCATTTACGAAGTAAACAATATTTTAGTGCTTGGTGTTAGTTTTAGTTGCCAGATCTGGAGCCAGGTTGATTCCGGTCCTTAAGAGCCACCTTAATGGCGTTACGTAAGTTTTGTTTTATGGCAAAGTGTCTAGTGGGTTGATGGAGTGACAAGCCAAGTCCTTCTCCATGGTCCAGAGTATCGCATGTGACAGCAAAGCCAACAGGCGTAAGTTGTGAACGGCTGCTCCACATAAAAAGTGGAATAAAAAAAATAGTAATAATAAATTTTAAAGCACAAAAATGACCGTTGATGTGTTTTCTTCGAACTTCCGAATATTTTGCAAATGCTTTGTGCTCAAGAGCGTTTCATCAAAAGGTTTTTGAACTTTATTCTTGTCACAGGCAGGTACATCTGTTTGAGTTTGCGTCTTGCAGTTAACTTTTTTTTTGTTTTTTTTTTGAAGATGTACGCCAACATTTTACAGCGTCCTTAGATGTGTACTCGTGTCTAACTTTTTTGTTTCTTAGGACACAGATCTACGATAAGTGCTCTAGGAATGCCCGCCTTCTAAGTTAAGAACTCTGCTAGTCACTGTATTTGCTGAGTCTCAGCATAAATTTGCATTCCAACGAGGTAGCGATTACCCAAGTGTTACCAAGAAATCTGACACAACTTTTTCCAAAAGAGACAGGACAACGCAATACTGGTCGACTTGAAGAAGTCTTTAAAATCACATTGATGCCAAATATGGAAAGGATCTTTTCTCTTGCTGATCAGCGGGACACCAGTCCGCAAATTTATTCTTCCAGAGTCTGTAGACGGGTGCATACTAAACAACTTTGGAGCGCGGGACAAAACAACATTATTGTCAGCATAACTTTCGGCAAGATCAAAATTTAAAAAGGAACCGGGCAGTATCCACTATTGCACTTACAACTATTGGGAAGGCAATTGATTTGGCGACAGGCATGCCTCTAGCATATAGAAAATCTGGCTGTTTTGAGTGACCAAAACAGATGCAGACCACTATCTAACAGGTATTCTAGGATTGAGACCATGACCATATTTCATTAATCCTCAAAATATCACTACAATATCGTCAACATCAGGCGCCAAAGAGCAGTATGGCGCCAAAGACGATTATGACTTACCTAGTTACTTAAGGTGGCGCAACAGTCTTGGGTCGACAAGGGCCTGAACCAACTAGCGCCTCCAGCCTCCAGTTTCATACGCTAAGTCGCGAACTTTCTCTACTGCGTTGTCGGCGGATTCGAAGACTTTTCTGACCGTAACCTTGGTGTCCATCTGCTCTACATGGCCTGACAACCTCAGCCGTCATTGTCGCTATACAGCCCATACAGCTCATCGTTGTATCTCCTGCTCCACTCACCGTCTATGCAGACGGGGCCGAAAATCACACGAAAAGTTTTCCTCTCAAAGCAACCAAGAACACTCTCATCCATTTTTGATAAAGTCCATGCCTCTACGACTAGAGCAGGACTGGGATTGTTAAGGTCTTATATGGGGTGAATTTTGTTGTCCGAGAGAGGGTTGTGCTAGTAAATTTCCTTCTTAGCCCAAAGGAGCAGCGATTGGTAGAAGTTATTCTTCGTTTGCTCTCAGCGCTGGTATCGTTGTCTGAATTGATAACGAAGCCTAAGTAAACAAAGTACTTAGCTACCTCAATGTTATATCTGTCGAGGGTGGCGTTCTGATGCCGGTGTTGGATATCCTTCTTGTCTTGCCCTCGTTGACCGTTAGCCGCTTCCATCTCAATACTCGCGATAGCACCTCCGAAGTCACGCTGCTTTCTTCCGATTACGTCAACATCATCGCGTCTGCGATTAATTGGACGGGCTTTTGAAAGATTATGCCTCTTGTGTTGGCGCGTCAAGAACGATGTTAAAGAAGTCGCATGACAGCGCATCGCCTTGTTTAAATCCTTTTTTGGCGTCAAAGGTTTCGGTGAGTTCTTTACCGACCTTGATGGAGCAGCGTGCATTCTCCATCGTCATCCAGCACAAGCAGACGAGTTTAGTAGGGGTGTCAAAACTAGACATTGCTCTGTATAGCTTGTCTCTATAGTTGCTGTCATACGCGTCCTTAAGATCGATGGATAGATGGCGTGTATCGATTGCTCATGGGATTTTTCCAACATATGGTATGCCGGAGTGTGAATATTGGGTCAATGGTGGACTTTCCTGGCCTAAAGCCAAACTGATACGGTCCAATCAGGTTGTTGACGAATGGCTTCAAGCTTTCACACAATATGGCAGATAGGATCTTGTAGGCGATGTTAAGAAGGCTGATGCCACTGAAGTTGGCGAAGTTCAGAGGTCTCCTTTCTTGAGGATCGGACAAATAATGGTGAGGTTCTGTTCATCGGGCACATTTTCGTCCGACCATTTTTTTACAGATGAGTTGGTGTAACATATGCTCCTTACCAAGTCATTGCTTGCTGCTTTGAAGAGCTTGGCAGTAAGGCCGTTTGCTCCAGTAGATTTATTAGGCTTGAGCTTAGATGTGGCTATCTTCACTTCATCTGGGTCGGATGGACGGAATTGTTGGTCCTCAGAAAAGCCAAATCTAAGCCTCTCTTTCTGTCCTCAAAATCACTGTAGCGTGTTCCAGGCGGAAATTTTGGTAATTAAAGTAGCTCTGTCCTGGCTGAGGAAAAGCGTGTTATCTGGAAGAGACATCCGCATCTTTTCGGATAGTCAGGCCGCTATCAAGTCCCTGGACTCAGTCTCATTAAATTCTAGACCCGCCCTTGAATGCCGATCATCTCTTACGGAGATGGCAGAGCAATTCAACCATCACCTATTTTGAGTGCCGGGCCACAGAGACATTCCAGAGAATTGTAGTGCTGACGAACTCGCCAAAATTGGAACCGCACTACCTATTCTACCGGAAAAGGGTAGCATCAACGTTGAATGTTAACAAAAGAACAGGCCTTAGGTGGACTGTTGGATCAACATGTCTAGCGACCAAATAGATCTAGCCGAAACAGGATTTGAATCGCTTTAAGATTTTGATCCTTCTAAATAGAGAACACCTCACCGCCATCATAGGTGCCATCCCTGGACACTGCCTTATATGCAAGCATCTAAGAAGGGTTGGCACCTTTACAAACGATTTCTTTAGAAGCTGTATGGACGACGAGGAGCAACAGACAATCCTCCACCTACTCTGTACATGTCCAGCTCTCTCCCAAAGAAGAAAACTTCTAAAGAATATAGACGTTAACAGTCACCTACATTCCATTATATGTTCAAATTATCTATAAGTGTAGGAGGATCATAGATCCATGTGGCATCACAATGGCCAATAGGCCAAAGTGGGTTGGTCTTTTCAAGAGCCGCTTTAACCTAACCTAACCTAAATAATCGTCCGGGTTGAAACGACCATTCTGCCAGACAGCGATATTTGGTTCGTCATCGTCGTTATACAGTCTACAGAAGTGCTCTTTCCAAATCCTCAGCATTAACTGTGACTGTACTACTTTGTTCCCTTGTTCGTCTCTACAATCTTCCATTCGGGGTTTGTGTAAGTGACTTTAAAAAGTAAAGAAATACTAGCGAATCTCATTTCTGGAGTAGCATCTCTCAGTTTCCTGAACCACGCGCTCCTCATGCTGCTTCTTTTTGGTCTTGAGAAGCCAGTTTCCGTCTTAAAATCTCGGTTTAACTCTCTCAGATTAAAGAAATCACTCTGTTCCATCATACCACTGACCCATTCTATGTCGGAAATGATCACAGGCGGAGAGATACAAGTACAGTATCGTAAGGAACTCGAATGGTCACAACATTCGAGGTGCAACTTTAGAGCAGCTGGTTTTCAGTCCAGATCTTCACCGGATTATAGCGATACCAAAAGTAGGGTACGACAATAATCCAAATCGTTTCGCAAAATATCATCACAACTTGTCACAAGTTTGTAAAAGGTTTTTGGTTCTACAGCGGGATGAGGCGAGTTTAAGATGATAATCCTGAACATACTTTGTTCCAGAGTATTCTTTTGAAGTGGTCTTACTTATAGAGGAAAAGTAAGGCTTAATTTACGACTAAGATGTCAGATAAAGTGTGACCTTAAAGACATTTTAATATAATTATAGCTTAGAGCCACTAAAATTCGGCAAAGAGTCTAAGCCGACACTCATCTAAGACTTCATTGAAGCGCATAAAGCGAGGTAAAGTTTGACTAGCTTCTCCTATTTGATGGCTCAGTTAACTGAGAAAATGTGCCTGCTTTCGGATAAAAACTAGGCCTGTACAGGAGTAATGTCCAATAATTATGTACATCCAACTTGGCCATAGTTCTAAATGCTCAATGAAATCAAGACAGCCCAGGAAGTTTAGCAGATAGTTTAGTATGTCCATAATAATCGTAGATGCGTTAGTAACTTTTGTCGACGATAGCAAGTACTAAATTGGTATGCAGTCCATCCAAGGACTAAGAAACTCTTTCACTAATCCTACTCTATGATCTTCACCTCTAATAACTTTTATCTTAAGGCAAGCCAAACTCTGCCTGCCTGGTCAATGGAGGAGGCACTCTTATAGTTTTTTTTACTAAAAGGTGGGTACATATGTGTACAGCTCTGAACATAGTTTTGGGCTTATACCCCAACATTTAAACGAGTGATCTGTGCCATTGGCAGAATATGTTGATAGTCCTCAGGTTTTTTCTTCGAAGTTTATGTATGGGTCTTAAGTGAATCTCACCTTGTTCGACCAGTCCAAGAGAGAAAGACCATCGAACAGTAGGCGGGCGATGAGCAAGTAAGCTCAGCATCACTCAGTCCTGACAATAATCGATTTACGAGTAAAAGAAATTAATCTTCTTCTCCTAGTTTCCCGAGTAAAGACAAGATTTATGAATAAACATCTTGTAAAAACCAATGCAGACGGTGCCGATGGGAGCTGTCTCCTCGGAGATTTCAAAAAAACGGTCTATCTCGGTTAGCTGCGGGCCTCACTAGCATTCCTGGCTCTGCTCTAAACACACTGATGAATCTGTCTCCCCTTCTCAAAGCTGCCGAAAAAATGATAAATCGATATTCCCTCTGCCCATGAATGGTTTCGACCAAAATCTGAGCCACGAAATGGATATAGTCTCTGGTTTTTTTACCGTAAACCACCTGTCGTGTTGACTTATGTTTACGGGATGCCCGTACATCCATGGGAGCAAGCATACGCCTTGCCAACGCTCTGCCGCCTTCCTGAGATACCAAAGCAGAACTTGTGTTGGAGGCACAAATTCCACCCTTGGTATGAGTCGAGGCTGATCTAAAACCTTTTACTCTTCTTAGGGTCACAGCGCCCAGTACTCATTGTAACTCTACATTGGGTCAAACCAACTGGAAGACCCTTCCACGACTTTGGGTTTAAACCACAGGCACCATGACGCTCCCACAAGGAGCTTACCTTAACAAGTCAGGCCCGGACCGGGGGGCTCCTAACTCCCATGGTACAGTGATTTAAGTCCTGGTAGGGACTACCGGAAGTCCAGACCTATGACCGGCAACTTGTAACTGACCAAATCATAGCAACCTTCGGTGGCGTCATCTGAAGATGTTTACGATATTAGACAACGTCATTGATTGGCGAAGCCTTGATAATTGGGCGGGGGCCCACGAAAGGGAAATAGTCAGGTTTTCACGGATAGCTTCAAAACCGATCCAGGACCGGGCGTTGGTGTTTTTTTTTGATACAGCATATGATTTCACTACTCGCCATGAAAATTTGAGCCTGTCGTCCAATTCGACATATACGCAATCTTGATGGTAGTGTGAACTATCCTGCGAAGAATCAATGGACAGAGAGAAGTACTTGCGTCTCTAATGACAGCCAACCTGACCCTTCTCACCATTTCCAAGCCAGCTCATGAATGCAAGGCTTCTCTTAATGAATACAGTCGGAAGGCTGTTGTTTGGCTCCCAGTTCATAATGGGATCAGGGAAATGTGATCGTCGATGAACTTGCCAGGCAAACCTCAGAGTAAAGTTTCTCAGTACCCACATCTCCACTAAGACCGCCTGTGTTCTTTGGTTTGGACTTTCATTGGCAGTTGGGTTTCATGTTAGTATAGCTGCAGTGGCATGACTCCTCTCCAGGTTGCCAGTAGACCAAGTGATTGCTTCCCAATTTCTCTGATAGGTCCGCGTCTTTCCTGTTGTCACTCAGTAAGAAAGCCTGTAGACTGCTTACGGGTACTACCGTGCTTTTGATAAGCACCTAATTGCGCTCTGCAAAAGCGCCACAACATCCTGCGATGTTTGTTGTGAAAGTGATGACGGCAACGTAAATCACTATTCCCGTGACTGCTCCGTCTACGCTTATATCAGGCTGCATGTATTCGGCACTGACATGTTGGTACTCTGTGTACTTTATCACTGAAGCGTTGCCTCATATTTCTACTAAAGACTGGGGTATTCCATTACACCTTACAGTGGACTCGTTCATTGCGTGAGTACTCAGTTCCGATAGAGAAAAAGACATTTGTAGTTACAGTTCCAAGTAAAGGTTGAGGTCCGTGGACCCGGTTTCTTTAGATGATAGAGTGAATTCGACCCCATCAGAGGTATAGCTGTTAAAAACATCCATAAATTTCTAAAAGGCAAGAGGAGCGTTTTGGTGATCAAATGTGTTTGTTCCGCTTATTTGCATGGTGTCCGTCGTGAGTAAGCAGGTCAGTCAACACCCTAAACTAAAGATACTTGTTAACTAGTTTCCATAGCGACTGAGGCTTGAAACTCTTGAGAGGATCACAGTCAGCTGTACCTTGTTTCATGATTAAGGACGACTTCTCCGTGACAAAGAAAATTGCTGGCTTCATGAATACCAGTACGCAATGTCGTTAGTCTATGTACTCTTTCGCAAGAGAACAGGATCTTTCCGGATTGGAAGGAACAAAATTATTGATTTGACCTTTTTTCTATTTGCAGTGCTAACTTTAGCCTTTTAGGCAGTGACAACTGTAACACCCCATACCGTGCCTCCTCTATAGAATCTACAAACCATAGAAATGACGAAGGACATCCAATGTGCATCCAAAAGCCACGTACTCGCGTCATCCTTTGAAATTCTGAAATCAAAACTGTGTGCATTTGGTCTCCTTGAAACTGGAGGGTCGATTTTGTCAAATTCTGCACTTGTCAAAAGATGGAAGCACGGTCAAGTGATTTGGGGGACTTATGGTCGAGCATATTCAGATAATTTGAACAGTCATCGCCGTTAATGATTGCATTGAAACCAGTTTTACTTGTAGTAGTACTGAAGTCAAAGTCCAAATAATCTCGTTGCCCTCGAGGGCACATTGTCCGGCTTTACAAACAACACTCTAGCATCTGCTCCTACTGCCAGAGTTAATTCCGCCATCGGCAGCATGATCAAAGTTTATTCAGTCAAGTCAAACAAATTACTCACCGCTTTGATCCCTTTTGACGTGTTATTAAGTCACTTCAAAGGGTTGCCACAAAGAGAGTGCAAAAAATATAGTCAGTCAATCAGTTCCCATAACAAGCATATGTACGTACACTAACTTCCTCTTCCTTTGCAACATTTTTATTTATTTCTGTTTTTTTTTTCTTTTTTTTTTTGGTATTAGCAATGTTTGCTCTTGATCTCAGGTAACGTATGGCAACACAATCCTCTAATTGCCTTCCTTCACTTTCTATTTGGCGTAAGTACGACGACGTTAAGCGCTTTCCATTTTACTTGAGTCCTGTTGACACAAATAATTAAACCGATCAACGTTGACTGTGCAAGTATAGGACTTTATACCCCCCCTTAAATGAATAGCAAAAGTAAACCTCTTAACCACTCCGATAAAAGAAATAAAAAATAAAGTGAATACCATCAGAAGCTTCAACGTTTACCTTGATGTCAAACGACTAAAGGACGACCAAACGCTCAAGGCTGAACCAAATCACACATAGGGCACAGAAAAGAAGTGCAACTCCCTGTCCCCGAATAAAAGTACCAGCCGAATGGAAAACCTGAAGAGGGTAACACAAAATAAAAAGGAAAAAAAAAAAAAAGTCAATTTAACCACTCTTATCCTGAAGTGTCATTCAGAATTAAAACACCGTATCTAAGCGATATAAAATGCAGACACTTAACTTTTAATTTTCGTTACTGGGGTTACCTTCCTTCACGTATAAAATTATTCTCGAGTGGCCTGGCTGACGGGTGATCTAAAACTGGAACTGCAACTGAAACTGAAACTGAAACTGAAATCACAACCGTGACGAATTAATAAACACATTTGACTTTCGCTATTAGAGGCATAGGCCTACTTCATGACCCTCCCTACGTGCCATATACTGGTATTCCTGCTTTGCATTGTATCTGCGAATTTTCAACCCTTTTAGCTTTGTCAAGTGCAAATTTGTTTGTCGTACTGCAGTCAGCGTTGCCATCATTAGCAGTCGTAGATATTCCGCACTAAACGAAACCCGAGCACTTTCCATTAATGGGCGAGTAAAGTTGTTGAGTTATGCCTATGACATTGAGCAAGGCTCGGTCTCTTAGACCCTTCCTCAGTCACTTCGTATCTATACATATACAAGCAGAATAAACTCGTTGTCAGAGATTCAAAACGGCTTCATAAAGTTATATCGCGCTTAACAGTTACCAAGAGCACAGGCCAGGATCAAAGAGTTGCATTGCGCAAATCTGTTATTGCAAACATCATTACTCCGGAAACGATGGAAAACTATTCTTGTTCAGGCCAATATCAACTAACTAGTCCAATCAATCGTTCGCCACACTATTCTGATCTCTTTACAATCTTGAACCCGGAACTTCTCCCTCACTGCAGGGAGACTGATCTCCAACTAAGCGCTTCAACTTTTCCGTTGACTCTTGAAAATTGAAACATGGACATCAGGAAAGCACTCAGGACCTAAGATATACCTTAAAATATCCCTGAGTATTCAGGACATCAATCTAATTAGATATTTGATTTTTTTAATTATTAAAGTCCACAAAGAGTGAGGTACCGATGCCCGTTGGTCTTGAATGTTTATAGACTAAGATGGCTGGAAAATTAAAAATTCGTCTAAAGATAGATTTGAACTCAAACTGACGCCACGTGAAATGGTGAATCACAGACAAACTTGGAATCAACTTGACATCTTGCAAATATTTGAATAAGAGCAATAAATCCGTCCGTGACTGGGGTCAGAAAGAAGATCAGAAATAGAGGAATTCTGCTGACAATGCCACCAAGGAACCGGTCCTGAATAGCGGCTAAACAGAGCACAACAGAGCTTAAAAGTCTTAGTAACACAAGCTGTACTAAATTCGGCTCATTTTATACAACAGTTTTTTTAATCAATGCGTCATGTCAAGTTCTTGTAGAGGAGTACAATGTAGATGACGTCAATCCGGGCAACTGGTAAAGTGTACAAGAAATGATGTTTATTGTTGTCCTCTGCGCAATACTGAGGACATTGCAGCCATCGAATGATGACAGTTGTCCTACTTCTGTTAGATTACGAGTATGAGGGTTTCATACAAACCAAAACAGTGGGCCTACTCTGACGGCTGTATATCTTTATCCCAAGTGTCGCATTTCTCTGCAGAATTTAAGCTACACTAGAAGACAGCCACGATAGCGACGGAGGCAAGTATAGCAGATGCACAAGAAATGCACTGAGGGTCAGATCATACCATCTCCGTTAAAGGAAATAGTCTTTTTGACTAAACTGAGATATAAGAAAGCATCTCAAACTTTCTGTAGAATGGTACCGATGACAAGTCCCGCCCTCCTCTCCCTGCCTCACGAGTTCAGTTGTCGATTGAAGTTAACTACGCATGCGTGATGACAGGTGGCTTTGGTCTACAAAACGATGAGCATTTGACTGCTTCTAAAACTTTCGTGGATAATGTTTCTAGAAATTTGTATCTCCTATCGACTGAGACTCAAAAACTTATTCTCATCATCAATTGCTGTCTTGATAGTCCTGATCAAGATATAACTTGTCTTTACATACAGAAAGGTATTTTTGCAAGATGCTTTCGAAATTCCATGCAACACCTACTGAAGAAAAACATCTCCTATGGCATTGTACCGGCGTTTCCCGAAATGGAAAGAACTGTTCTAACCGCTACAGTCGTTCTAAAGTGAACTTGGGCCGCAACCAACAATCTTTTCAAGTAACCGCGGTGAATGCAAGTCATGCGACCACTAAGACTCTCGTGGGACCACTGGTGGCGCTTTACACAAGGCGAGGTCTTCATCTCGCTAATATTCATTCGCCGTACTTGTACTTACGGGTATCGTTATTCTTCTGACCAGGTTGATGTGGAGGTACAGCTTGTAGAGTTCGCTGTTATATTTCCCCTTTCAAAGCCGGTCAACGCAAACAGGGCCAATACTCAAACCAAATATCCTGCATTCAAAACGACCAAAGATATCTTCATCCGCCTTTGCTAACATCCACGATAGATACCCACGATAGGGCTTAATCAAATCGTTGACAAATGATATCAAGCGTTCACTTAATGGCAGCATAAATCTTGCACGTGATGGGAGATTCTATAGTTGGCGCAAGTTAGAAATACTCCTTTTTCGTGAATTGGACAAACGATGACGAGGTTACATTCGTTAGGCATTCTTTTCTCCGACCATGTACATGTGCTCTCAACCAAGTTAACTCGTGCTCCAACATCCTTTTTGTGCTTTAGCTTGGATATTGCTATCCTCACTTCATTTTAGTCGGTAGGACGCATCTCTCCACCTTCATCATCCAGATTGAATTTTTCTGTCTGCCAGGGAGTATAATTTGTGTCATCCTAGTAGATTAACAGTCTGTAGAAGTTGGTTTTCTATATTCTCAGCGCCGATTGTGATTCTACTACTGAAAAGCCAGTTCTCTTCCCTCTTTCTTGGCTTTTAGACATATAAGCCGCTTGCCTGCATTCCACATCAAACCAACAGTTTTTTGACTGAAACCAAACGCATCATTTCGGGCATTTCCGACGGCTTCTTGGTGCCACTGACATTCATCATTTAATGAAAGCTATCAACGCGTTGAGAATTTATGGAATACGCGATCCGCAAAGAGCCTTGCCACTAGTTGCGACTACAACAATTCAACATTAAATCTCCTCAGAGTCATCGAAGACTATACGGGTAACGACCATACCATCAATGCATAATCTTCGATCTGCGAGGAGACCAGCGAGTTCCAACACGAGCTCCGAGGTGGAACTTTAATAGACTCAATGAAGTGCTTCTCATATCTGTCATTGAAAAAGGCGCTCTGCTGCAGAAACAAAAGCTGAAGCCACGATGCAACTCATATTGCATGAGATGCGTCGATGCCCCGAGTTAGTAGCTCCAATAGAAACAGTGCCCCAGTGCACTGGTGAACGGAGGAGGTAAAGTTGTCCCGCATAAACTAGAAGCTCAGACGACTAACCCTCTGCCCTAAGTGAAGAAAAGGTGGAGCGCATAGTAGACACACTTATCCCAACTCACCCTGTTAGGCTACCCGACACAGCTCTGGCCAAAAGACAGAAAATTGTAGCTTTCAACGAAGAACAGTTGAGTCTAACCGTGAAAACCCTATTAAACCGAGAAGCCCTTGGACCGGGCGGAATACCCAAGGAACTGCTGAAAGCCATTGCCCAAACATGCCCACAGCTACTGCTGAACATGTCCAATATCTTATTGAGGAAGGGGTCTTGAAAGGGGAGTTGGAAGACACAACGCTTGGTATTGATCAGCAAAGGCGAATGAGACTCGGATTCCCTATCTGCGTACAGACCACTTTGAATGCTAGACACCGCAGGGAAACTCGTAGGAAAGATGCTAAAACCACGGCTCACAGATTCAGTACAAAGATCAAGTGACCTGTCCACGAGACAATACGGCTTCAGAAACGGCCACTCTACGATCGGTGCTATCGGAGAAGTTGTAAAGGCTGCCCAAACCGCCCACCAGGGCAACCACTACCCAAAGAAGATCGTACTGTTGGCAACTCTGTGGAGCGATATACTGAAGGCGCTGGAACGTACTTTCAACATTCTAGTTTACCACTTGCGGATGCTGGAGAACTACCTCAAAGACCAGGAGGTGATCTACGACACCATGGAAGGCCTTCGAAGAAAGGAAATCACTTCCGAAGCAGCACAGGGATCGATCCTGGATCCTGACCTCTGAAACATATCATACAGCAGCATACTTCATGTGGAGATGGCTGAAGATGTATCAGTAATTACAGCAAAAGACGCGGAGAACGCTCAAATGAAGCTGAACCAAGCTATTAGACGGTGAACTCATGGATGGATGAACACGATATTAGCCCAGCTACAGAAAAAACCAAGATAGCCCTTCTGACGAAGAAGAGGATCCCGACTTCCAAATCAGGCCCAAAGTTATAACAAGCATGGAAGCAGTAAAATACTTACGATTGACTATCAACAGTCCATTTCGGAACGAGCGTCGAAGATCGCAATGTCACTAAGCAGACCGATGGCAAACGTGAGGGGTCCTACGGCCAGAAAACGAAGTCAGTCGCACACCCCACCCTTCTAAATGTTTCTGAGATCTGGGGAGACGCACTTCGACAAGAAAAGTACAAGAAGCAGATGGCAGCAGCGCTGAAACGCGGGGCTCTACGAGTGGCAAGCTCATACCGAACGGTGTCGGAATAATGTCTAGGACAAAAAGGCGGAAATTGGAGTTGAAGGAGCTAACGAAATGGCAGTGGCAAGAGCGCTGTAATTCGCAAAGCAGTGGACGATGGACTGCGAAGCTGATCAAGGACGTGACTAAATGGAATGGACGAAAGCACGGCGAAGTAACTACTACGTCACCCAGTTTATCACTGCACGCGGATATTTCAACGTCTTTCTTCACAAGATCAATAAAGCAAACACACCAGCCTTCCAGTAAGTGGACGATGTAAACCACACCATTTACAGGAAGTGGGAAGTTCAACGAAGGGAGCTGGAGAGCAGCATTGGCGTAATCAACCCAGAAAACATCGTCGAAAAGATGCTGACGAGCGAAATTTGTTCGTTCGTAGAAGTCACACTCAGGCTAAAAAAGAGAGAGAGCAACAGACTGGTGAAGGCCTCGCCGGGAAGTTAGAACATGAGAAAGCCGTTCCCCAAAGGGGAAAGAAAACAACTCCACTCTGAAGTAATGCGATAGCGCTTCCGGAGTGGATGGTGTCAAGATGAAAAGGGTTAAAGTGGGTTTTAGTGGTTGACAGTCACACAGTACTTGAGCGGGACTGCTTGTCGTCGTTTCGATCATTGAAGCACTTCCGCTTGAAAACCTAAAAAGTTTAAACTTCGTGCCACCATTTCAGGACGGCTGCTGATGGTGCATCTTAAAAAAACCGGCAATAAAAAACTTTTTCAACAAAAATTAGCACTAGAGTCACATACTCCAGTTGGTTGGCAACACCGACTAAAACACTCAAATTTATGTCGTCGGATGAAAACGAAACGATTTCGGAACCCTTTTCAAATTGGCAAAGGAAAAAAAGTAAAATCAAAGCGCACACCGGATTAAGGGTTGCCCATTGCAACACTTCAAAGGGTTCTTTGGTTAAGTCTCTGTGCACCAAATTACGGGTTACAACTAAAAAGTGCAATTTAACTTGAAAGTGTAATTATGGCTGATCTTTTGAGCCTTCATCCTTGGTTTCAAAAAAAAAATTTTTTTTTTTCATAAATTCAATAGAAAGGCGGTGGAGGAAGAGTACAAAAATTCTTTTAAGCGAAAAATCCCCCTAGGGTGCAATATTGCAGCATAGCAGCATAGCAGCATAGCAGCATAGCAGAATAGCAGCATATCAGCATAAAACTACCCCTCTACATCCTGTGAATATTCGTATATCCTTGAAAGAAATACATTTAATTTTCCACGATTAATATGCACAAAGGACAAGTAATAATTTTTGCCTGCTTCCTGATGGTCGTCGAGGTACGATATAAATACTACGAATCCTAGATAGAACCCTTATTTCAGTCATTTTCCACCCTGTGATGATAATTTATTATTAGATTTGCAACTGGCCTATTAGGTATCTATTAGATGTTGTAATAGTCCTTTGGCATATCCTTTGATGGGAGAATGAACACATTTGCAGAAACCACCTCTCATCATGTTATGTAAGAGGGCTAACGTCGCGTTCCATGGGTTTAGGTTATTAATTTAGATGTTGGCTTGGAGTAGGTACATGTAGAGTACGAGTACCGTGGACGTACGGAACGAGTATGCTCTGCTCATATATCTCTTGTAATTGAGTGCATCTGAGGGTACCAACCCCTCGATGATTGTGTGTATGTGAGCAAAAATTACATTAGTTTCCTGTCGGGCACGCATGGTAACACCCCTGATGGGTGCGTGATTGCCTTCGCCTCAGGCAGCAGCAGAGGCAGCGCACAGCAATTGCGTAAGCGGTCGGGCGCAATACAATCACAGACGAGAAGGTCCTTCTTCTTCCGCATTTCGGATTCGTACTTATTAGATTTTTTTTTTTTTTTCATTCGTTCCTCCTTTTTTAGGGAAGGATACATTTATTCAATTTCGATTCGGAGTTCTTTTATTTGCTTTTGGAAATTTGATTTGAAATTGGAAGCGCACCACATCTTGCAAAGGGAGTTTTTCTACAGGATTAGCTGCGGTTGTTACATTCCTTCTGGCGATTGTTCAATATTGTCAAATTGTCAATTGTCAATTGTCTCCGGTTACAATTAGTCGACAGTGTAAAATTCATCATTTCTCAGTAATGGCACTGTCAGATGGAAGGTGTTAGCACCCATTAAAGGTATTAAAGCCAGGAATTTTCGGATGACATTTGGGTGCGGATTCGGATTACAAAAAAAAGAAAAAAAAGAAAAAACGAGAAACACTCTGAAATACGCCGGCAGATGTTACAGCTGAGCATCGTGAGGTGTCTGTGCAGTGATACGGATCTACTTTCATTTATTCAATTTATTTTTGTGGGTAATTATTTAATGATGTGGCACAATTAATTGAATAGTCAGAGAGGGGCGAGAACAGACAAATTGACGGTTATTAGGTCAGTTACAAACGAATGGATCTGACAGATGGATGTGCAATTTCTTTTAATTATTCACAGAGGTGTAAATTCATTTGAAAGCCGAATGCATGTGGATTTGAATAAAAATTATTTGGGTTCTTTGAGCTGCAAGTGCCAGTAGGCGGTAATCTTTGAATTGTGAATAAATGCGGGTCTGAGTGCTGAAAAGACAAAATATCTACCAGAACAGATGCTGCGATTCAAGTCTAACGTAAGGGTAGATTGGTTATAACGAGATGCATACGGACATGTATTTTATATCCTGTAGTTGAAATTCAGGCATAAAACCGTGGAAGGTGACCTTGATCCCACCAATAATTGCAAGATATTCTCCTTCAAACTGCCCCATATAAAGGAGGTATATTTGCGTCTCAAAACCCAAGCTGGTGGAACAGTTTTGGCCGGTGTTCTTTACACATTCACATATATGTAAGAATTAAGCAGGTAAAACGTGCAATCTGAAACGTGCTTGTACTTTATGGGCCCATACTCTTATACGAAAATTGGGCAAGGCAAAGGAAACAACGCGGCGTTAACAAAATACAATCTTGAACCAGAGCGCTCTTCGCGAGCGAGGTTTGGCTCAGGTATACCGAACAGAAAGTACAAGGATATATATTTTTCTATTATTTTTACTACTCACATTCATGCATGCCCCATCAGTTTAAGAAAATAGAATTGAAAGTACTTTACAATGCTCTTCATTCGCTTACCTGAAAATAAAAAAGAAAACAATTTGTTGGAGAACCTTCTATACAATTAAATACTTTAAAATATGAATGGCTGTATACTGGATAAAATGCAAATTAAATTTGGTTAAGAACTTGCAACGTCTTCCTCATACTTACTTACTTAGGTGGCGGTACAGCTGGGGGCGAACTTAGCGCTCAGGTAACCCGATCTTTAACTAACTGCATCCAATTCTACCCAGCAAGTCGGTTACGGTCTCCTCTTACTTATACGCATTAACACCGGGCCTGATTCGAAGACACTGCAGGCCGAAGCATTTGTGTCCATTCGCTCTACATGTCCCTGCCATCTTAGGCGATTGATGCGCAGTTTTCTGACAATAATAGATCGATGTCGCTGTACAGCTCTCATAGTTCGTCGTTAAATCTTCTCCACCAAAGTCTGTCAATGCAAACGGGACCGAATGTTTTTCGAAGGCTGTTTCTCCCGAAACAACTGAGGATAGATATCTTCATTCCCTTTCGATGGCTTCTGCGCCATAAAGTAGAACTGGGATGATGAAGGTCTTATATAAGGTCTCCTTAGTTTTCTGCTATAGGGCTCTACTACTCAATTACCTTTTTAGACCAATGAAACAGCGATTGGTAGGAGTGGTTCATATTATTTCTGCTGATGTAATGTTGGCAGAATGTATAGCAGAGATAAAGCAGAAAAAGTCCCTTACTACCTCGAAATTATAGCTGTCGACTGCGACATTCTGTCCAACTCGTATGTCTCTTCTGGTTGTCAGCATATACTTAATTTTGACCTCATTTACCCCTAAACCCGGTATAATACCTGCCGAGCTGCAAATGTCCTCAGATATTATCCTGCCTACGCTAGAGGATATCATGAGGAGTTGTGTATAACTAATCCACATTCTACTTTCATATTGCCCCAAAGGATCTCAGGCCTACAAGTCTATCATTTTTCCTTCTGAAAACTCTAGAACGACTGATTGATATCCATATACTCGTACGAGCTAAAATTGATTCAAGACTTCTGTCAAAAGCTCAACATGACTATGTAAACGAAAGTCGTCTCTGCATTCACTGACTAGCCCCATCTAACGATCCCTACAATATGGAGAGTACACAATGCCTGATTTCCAGGACATAGAGCGTGCCTTTAACAACGTCAACACATCCGCAATCCCGCAATCACGACTGCGCTGTCAACTCTGCAGGTAGACGGCTAAATAGCAGGATAATCAACAGCAAACTGGGTGCTAAAAGATGTGTCAAGAGAGGTACGCCGCAAGGCGGTGTCCTCTATCCCCATCTATTTAGTGGATAATGAACTGCTAATATACCTGGCAGCGGGTGGTAGCAGGGTGATTACCTATGCGGATGACATTGCTATAGCCGTCTCAGGTAAGCATCTTCATACCATTAAAGAACTCCTTCGGCTGAATCTTAACAGATTAACCCGTTGGGCAGATCGCTGTGGATTGGGAATAAACCTTCATAAAACTGATCTTGTCCTCTCTGCAAGCAAATAGAAAATTCCAATTATAGACCCTCCCTCAATAAAAGGAACCAGTTTAGTCTTTTCCTATACAGCAAAATACCTGGGTCTCATTTTGAAATGGAAATCTAACATTCAGGAAAAAGTCAAGAAAACTGCAGTTGCTTTAGTCATTTGCAAAAAATCCATAGGGAATAAATGGGGCCTTCAACCTAACATAACCCACTGACTATACTTCTCGGTCATAAGACCGATACTCACGTACGGGGTTGTTGTCTGGTAGCATGTCTATGCATAAACGGAGCCTTACGGTCTACTCCCTCTGCGGCATTAGATATTCTGTTTCACTTGACACCATTTGATATCTTCAGCAGGCAACTAGCTGTGACTGCACCTATTCACCTTAAAGCGACTAAACAGTGAACAAATAATTCATTTGGCCACGCCAGCATTCTTAATACATCAGGAATCTTCACAGAGAAGATCGATTACACCATACCTGAACTTTGGTTTGACAAAAACTTCCATGAAAGCTTCCCCTCTAGATCCTTCTGGGAAGAAGATGCTTTCATGGAGGACAAGTTAATCCATCTCTACACAGATGGATCTAAAACCGATAGCGGAGTTGTTGGCGGTGTTTTCTCAGATAATCTAAATCCAAGCCTCTCTTTCGGTCATCTAAATCACTACAGCGTGTTCCAGGCGGAAATTTTGGCGATTAAAGAAGCTCTGTCCTGGCTGAAGAAAAACGAGATATCTGCAAAGGATATCCGCATCTTTTTGGATAGTCAGACCGCTATCAACTCCCTGGACTCGGTCTCATTAAATTCTAAAACCAACGTTGAATGCCGATTATCTCTTATGGAGATGGCAGAACAGCTCAAACTTCACCTTTGTTGGGTACCGGTTGGGTACCACAGAGGCATTCAAGGGAATTGTAGGGCCTCTGACTCGCCAAAATTAGAACCACTCTACCTATTCTACCGGAAAAGGTTAGCATAGGTATACCCATCGCTACGTGCAAACTAACATTAAAGCTGGATGCCAATAAAAGAACAGACCTTAGGTGGACTGTTGGATCAACATATCTAGCGACCAAACAGATCTGGCCAAAGGTGGATCTGAATGGCTCTAAAAGTCTGATTCTTCTAAGCACAAAACATCTCAGCGTCATCATAGTTGTCATCACTGGACACGGCCTCATAGGCAGGAGAAGGCTTGGCACTTTTACAAACGATTTCTGTAGAACCTGCATGGACGAGGAGGAAGAGGAGGCAATCCTCCACCAACCCTTTACATGTTCAGTTCTCTCCCAGAGAAGAAAAATTCACTTAGGGGCTTTCTTCTACAATGATCTAAACGATCTGAGGAATATAGACGCAAGCAGTCTCCTACGCTTCATCGTAAGCTCAAACTGGTTCCATGTGGCATCACAATGGGCCAATAGGCCTAAGTGGGTTGGTGTTTCCAACAGCCACTCTTACCCACCTACCTACCGCTAAACCCAATTTAGCAGCTACCGCTTAAATACTAGCGAACGCACTGGTGACAGCCCGTTGAATTCTCCCAGTTATGTCAATATCATCGATAGTAGTCGCACAGACTTTTGAAAGATTGTGCCTCTAGTGTTCTCTTGTGAGTACCGCACAATTCTTTCACGTACGTACAAAGTTAACGAAGTCACATGCCAGCTCGTCATCTTGTCTAAAACGTTTTGTGGCATCAATGTCTCGGTTAAGTTGTTACCGATTTTGAAGGAGCAGCGAGCGTTCTCAATCGTCATTCTGCACATGCGGACGAGCTTAGCAGGGATGCCAATACTAGGCATGACTCTATATAGCTCCTCTATATAAATTATGTCATTCATACCATATACGGACTTAAAATCCATGAAAAGATGTTGAGTATCGTTTTGGAATTCTTGAGTTTTTTCCAGGATCCGCCGGAGTGTGAACATTTGTTTGATTGTGGACTTTTCTGGTTTGAAACCGCACTGATAGACACCTGTCAGGTTGTTGACGAAGGGCTTCAGACGTTTACACAATATGGCAGAAAAGATTCTTTTATTCGATGTTGGGGAGACTCCTTTTTTGTTGGAGGGGCATACGGTGCTAGGATTCCATTCATCAGGCATACACTCTTCTGCCCAGATCTGAGAAATGAGTTGATGCACGCTCTCCATAAAGTGATTTCCAGCAGCCTTGAATAGCTCGCCCGGTAAGCCGTCAAGTCCAGTTGATTTGCTAGATTTTGGCTTAGATATTGATATCCTTACTTCGCTTTGGTCAGGCGAACGGAAGTTTTGGGTATCATCGTCTATGTTGAATGGTTTATTCTGCCTGACCGCGGCATGTTGGACTATACAGTCAAGCATGGATCAGTGTACACCAAAGTAAGTCTTTTCTTAAATCCTCGATAAATGATGTCAACATTGGACAAAGGACAGTTCCAGTAAATTACGAAATCACGGAAATATCAGCTGGAATGGAACTTCAAGACATGATGGATCATACTGCAAGGCGGCTTTTAGAAAGAAAAGGTGAGGGGCTAAATATTGATTAGACTTTCAAGTATTCTTGCATTACAAAGTAAGTGGGAGTGTGATGGATCATCTGGGCAAGGTGCCTAAAAGCAAGAAATAAATACACCGGATGGTGAAACAGATGTAAACATGTGTATGGCATCAGTTGTTCCACTAGATCTTAACAGTTTAAATGGTGAACATTGGAGGAACCCTCGTCCATCATCAGTTCATTTTTGCCGACCATAATGTTACAATATGCAAGAGAAACTGGAAAACTCATAAAAACTGTGATATCAACAATATCAAAAGAGAAATTGTAACCTTCACCCTTCTGAATATAAAGTTGATGACGAAATAGGGATAGTTGTCAACCACGAGTTCTTTTTAACTATGGTTGACGGAAAAGTTCTGAATGAAATAACAGATACAAAGTCAACACGGTCATGTCCTATATGCAAAAGAACACAAAAAAAATTCACACAAAGATGAATCAAATGGCGGCGAACATAACTATGAATATGGAATCTCTCCATTATATACAAGGTCCATGGAATTTATTTGATGAATCTCTTAGAATCAGGCAGGGTAATAGGACCCGATCGGAAATCTGTGGAGATGAACAAGGAAACCCTATAGTAGAGTCACAGTCGGTACTGAGGATATGGGAAAACCATTTCTGCAGACTGCTAAACGGTGAAGACGGCACAAATTCCGCTGTCAGGCAGAGCGAACCATTCAATATTGACGATGCAAATCAACAATTCCGTCCACCCGACCAATATGAAGTGAGCATAGCAATATCTAGACTGAAGTCAGACAAGGCTGCCGGGCCGTACGGTCTACCCGCCGAACTATTTAAGGCAGCAGTAGATGACGGGATAGAGACCGTACACCAACTTGTTTCCAAGATTTGGTCGGATGAATGTATGCCTGATGAATGGAACCTAAGCATCTTGTGCGGGCGCCTGAAACAATTTCCCAACGATCTGATTGGACCCTATCAGTGCGATTTTAAGTCCGGTAAGTCCACAATTGACCAAATATTCACACTACGCCAGATCCTGGAGAAAACCCAAAAAGTCCAAAACGATACCCACGATATTTTCATCGATTTTAAGGCCGCATATGACAGCATCTACAGAGACGAGCTATACAGAGCCATGTCAAGTTTTGGCATCCCTGCCAAACTCGCAGGAAGCACGCTGCTGCACCAAGGTCGGTAACGACCTAACCGAGATCTTTGATGTCAGAAAAGGATTTAGGCTACTTGAAAGAATTGTGCAAAACTCACAAGCCAATGCAAGATCTTTTAGGAGTATGATCAATTGCTTGCATACGCCGACGATATTGATATTATTGGCCACTGGTGCGTTTGCGAGTATAGAAACAGAAGTGGCAAAAATGGGTCTAGCGGTAAACGAGGGCAAAACAAAGTATATTCTGTCAACAAAATGGGACACCTAACATCGACGAATCGGCCAGAATGTCACAATCGACAGCTGTAACTTTGAGGTAGTAAGGGCCTTTGTCTATGTGGACTCTACTATCACATCTGCAAACGACATCTCTTCAGAAATCAAACGAAGAATAACGCTTGCCAAACGCTGTTTCTTCCGGCTGAGAAGGCAGCTGTGTAGTAAGACGCTCTCCCGAACAATCAAGGAAACTCTATATAAGACCCTAGTAATCCCAGGCCTGCTCCATAATTCTGAAGCATCTGCCCTTTCTAAATCGGACGAACATATCCTTCGTCATTTCGAGAGAAAAATTCGTCGTAAGATATGTTATTTGGCCCCGTATGCGTTGCCGGGTTCTGGAGGAGACGATTCAACTCTACGAGCTATACAGCGACATCGACCTGGTCAAAAAACTGTGCATTGGGCGTTTAAGGTGGCTAGGACATGTAGAGCAAATGAACACCAACGCTCCAGCCCGCAGAATCTTCGACTCTAATCCGGTGGAACGATGCAGTAGAGAAAGGCCTCGCCTTAGGTGGCGCGCGCAAGTGGAAGGGAACCTCAACCAACTTAGAGTGCGTAACTGGAGGCAGTTAGCCAAAGACCTAATTGAAGAGCTTTATTGGTTGAGACCCAGTCCAAGTATTAGAATCAAGCAGGCAGAAAAAGTAAGAAAACAAGAAATCAAAACAAGGATTTAGAAATACCAGATTATAGAAATATTTCGAGGTGATTTTTTCAAGAATCAAAGGCAATAGCTCGTATAACTTGGGTCAGCAGAGAGGTAATAACGAGGCTTAAAGTAACACTTAATGTTTAGAATTGCAGGGAAAAGGTTAGCACTGTGGTGAGAAAGTCGTATTTCAGCAGAAGACTCTGAAACACCCTGCAAAGCATTCTTTTCAAAATTTACTACTTTCATAGCCCTGGAAATTTCCTTTAAGCAGTAAAAAAAAGTGTCACGATACCTTTATTTGTTTAACAGTTATAATTTTCGTAAGCAAACAAGTCAAAATGAGCCACAGTGCGGCGTGTCTGATGGCACCTTGCTACCGGTTCTCGGTACTTGATCTGGCGGCATAAGAGTTGTTGAGAGATTTCAGGATACGTGTTCGGCGAAGATTATGGCGGTCTCTTACGATTTCAGCTTACCACGTTATATCTTCTCACAAGATGGCGCTTGGGAAAACCGGATTCGCACTTTGGCTGCAGCAAGGTGGTGATCCGAGTCAAAATACTGAAGGCATGACCTACGTCTATCGCAAAATAATCAAATTGATTTAGCGTTTGATGATCCGGAGACCGCCATGTCCCCTTGTGTATAATGAGATGAGGAAATCATGTGCTTACTATAGTGGCATTTCGTCCCTCCACAAAGTCAATAAGTCTAAGTCCGTTGCTGGCCGTGTAAGCTGCACTTACCAACTGTCCCACCAAAGATATCCTCCTTTCCTATCCTGGCATTAAAATCGCCTAGTCCTGTCGACGAGCTTGTAGAAACATTCTTTGGTGGCGTCGTCATTGTCTTCCGTAGGGGCATGGACACATATTAGGCTTACGAGTGTGTTAGCGAATTCAGCCTTCAGCCTGCGGATTGTCATAGGACACTCACTCACGTGTCGGATGATCAAGACTTCTTGCCTGCAACACATGGCATCCGAATACGCGCTTTTTCTTTTCCCTATAGCAATCAGCATAGTACGAGTACATATCACAGTTTTCAATCCTCCATATGTCCGGGTCATTCCATCGCGCTTCCTGGATGGCGGTAACATAGGCGTGATAGCAGTTAAGTGTCCGAACATTCCACGAACAGATTCGGGACTCGTTGTCCTTTAAACATTTGCAAGGGTCGTCATCAGTGAATCCATTACTATCCGAGGCCATTAGTTGGTTCGTCATACATTTTAAGGTCGCCGTAAAGAGTTATGAGTCCTATGACACTGTGAGCCAGTATAATGCTACCCATACTGACCGAACATTCCCTTGCCATTTCAGCCTGTATGAGCAAAGGTTTACTTACGCATTTACTGAGCGCCACTAGTGGAAGGTAAGGCAAGCACTTCGCTACGAACTTAATTGTTGCACTGCTGGCTCAATCCCAGTTATAGGAGACTGCGCAGATTCCTGATCAATCGCCATGCAGGCCCCTTGAACTGTGGAATATCATCGAAAAATCTAGAAATTTATATGAAGTAGGGATATGCCACAATAGCCGCTTGAAGTCGTAGATACTCGTAACTCTGAATTCGTTAATATTTCCGTTGTTGCTATTTCGAACACGATGCACGATTCTTATAGAAAGATTACTTCTATTGATAATGTTGACGATAGTACACGAATTGTCCAGGAATATCCAGAGAGCATAGCTATTGCATTGGGACAACTTAATATGACACTCAGCAACGGTGACGTGCCCTGTGATTTTCTAAATTTTTAATTAACCAAATGGAAATCAGAAAGCCAAGTCACGCACAAAGACGTAGTGTATACGGGCTCCTTCAATTCATTCCTGTCACCAGTACTAAGCTCCTTGCAATAAATTCAATCTCTCAAACCTTTTAATATAATTAAAAGTCAAAGGAAAAAAAAAAACGAAAAAGCAAATTTAAACTGTCTCAGCTTATTCGCACGATTTCAGTTGAATTTTCCACTTCGGATGCACGCAAATTGCAAACTACTATCCATATCCATCCAAAGCCAAACTTCGTAAATCACAGTGAATAATTTAATTAAAAGGAAACCTCAAGGGATCCCCTTGAAACTTCAACCCTCAAGCCCTCAAGATCTCATATACGAGTACGAATACGAGTACGAGTACGAGTACGAGTACGAGAAGGAGTATGCCGACTTTTGGCCCCTCCATCTTTCTAAGGAGTCACGCAATGCGTTTGGCAGTGAGAAGAGAAAGGCAGAGGTTTGTATTCGTATTATTTCCAAATGCGTTCACTTGAAAATCGAAATGCGTGTATAAATTACAAATTAACCGCGCGCCAGGATATACTTAATTTATTGCGTGAATTTTGCTCTTACATTTGTCTTATCGTCCTTTCAACATGCCACCAAAATTTGCAAGGATCTACATAACTACATAAACCGTCCTTCACACAGCCTCCCTCTTCCATTCGATTCGAGTTAATACGAGTAGTTGCCACAGGGATACATGGCTTTGTGCGTTAATTGCATAAATGTTTTTGCCGACTTACACGCACGCATATGGATAGGCCGGGGCCTCCTGCTTACTGGCGACATTAATTACGCACAATAATAAAGCATCCTTGGTATCGTCGTAACCGTTTATCCGTACGTCTGGAATGTCATTAACTGTGTAGTGTTGCTCCCCATACCGCCGCTGACCACACCAAACCCTCTTGTACAATACAATTTAAGCTGCGAGGAGTCGTACTCGTGTATAGTTTGTCAGTAGTTGGCACCCTTGTTGTAAGCAATTATCGAACGCATAATGCCCAGGTCTATCCACTTGTGAATGCATACACACACTACACACGATTATACTCGGATACTTGTAGAAATTTAATTACAGGTATTTCGATGTGTAATAAGTTTTGTCCTCTGTCCAGGATACATGTATCCGTATCCGTACACAACGGGCAACAGCGCTCCATTTGAATTTATGTTCATGGCACGAAGGATCAATTATATCCGGGACTCTGTCTTATAATTTTCCAATTAGGGAGTGATTATGAGCCTTGCACGGTTTCGAATCATGTTCTCCAACGAATCGCAGGAATAATTAGATAAAAAACTGTTCATCAAAACGGTTCATTTCTAAACCCAATGGACGTTAGTCCCATGAGTTGGTGCAAGTATGCAGGGGGCACCAATAATTGAATACGTTTCACAAGAACAGCCTAAATGAAGGTGTGTCTGACGGCGTGTATTTGGTCGTCGCGTCGGTGTAAGGAAGGAAATGTTGCCTTTTCCGGTTGCCATATTACATTTTTGATTTTCTCCTCTTCTCCAACACAGATTTGGCTATGAAATCCTGGTCTATACTTACCAGCTGTTTCCAAATCGCACGAAAAATGATTTATTGTGTTGAACTCTGTTGAACATTGTTGAAGGGTGCAATTTTATTTAACAGGAAATCAACATCACAATCTGATTGGTTGCTGTAGAATGTTGCAAGGGGTGAATTTTTCGAGTTTATTCAACTTTTTCCAAGCAACAGGAAACGCTTGTCGTAGAAAGAAACTCAAAGCGGAATTTGGTAGGAAGGTACATAGTCCCTGGCAGGAATAGGAAAACGGGTTGAACAGTGAGCCTGTGGTATTACCAGTCGAAGGTTGTGATTTTGAAACGTCATTGGGGGTAGAATGCTATACATATATGAGTACAATATTGCTACTGCTTCTATGACACATTGGGGTGAACATTTAAAATGGCTTTCATCAGTCGAACATATGTATTTGGGTGGTGTTTCAAGCAGAAGCGAGTAAAAATTTATAAATAGAATCGGAAGAACCATGTCGTAAATTTTTTGTAGACTTACCTTAGGACTACTTGTAGCAACGACATTATGTATTGACACCACTATTATCTACCCTGAGAAGAATCGATGAGGTCCTAATGTGTAAAAAGGCTCATTGGAAGTATAGATTCGAAATCCCACAACTTTAGACTTAGGAGTACATCAGATTGGGCCAGAGGTTGCATCCTCTTTATAGAGCAGAGCGTGTATGGATGCCAACTTCGAAATACCTGTCTGGAACAGAAAGCGTAAAGGAAAACTAGTTGCCAACTTTTTATTCCGCACATTCCTAGGTGTCAACACTGACTCAAAGCACTACCTAGTACAAATAAATGTACTATTGCGGATATCAAAGGCAGGACAGGACCAGTTAAAGCAAGATATCGGCAGAGCCCTTAACGACCAAGTCTCCTTCTACCTCCCTCATAATAATGCTTCAATAACACCGAAGGACCAGTCGCGATGCTCGAAACGGCTGCCTCCCACGTACTTGGTTTCACAAGGCGACCACAAAGAAGAAACCCATGGTTCGACGGTGAATGCCGACTACATATCAAACACTACACACAAGGATCAGAACCAAATTGAGAGCTGCTGTCGACATGTACCAGCAGAGGAGCAAAATCGAACACAAACTTTTCCGAAGAAACTGAACTGAAGTTCAAAAACACAATGTCAACCAGTTAGGGAGATGCTCCTCTTGGAATGAGGTTTGCAAATTTTACGAGAATCGAAAACGGATATGTCAGGGCAACAAAACGTGAATTGAAGTTTCAAAGTCGACCACGGCAACGTCGTAGTTCAGATGTAGCCCGGGCAAATAAATTAGAAGAACTATAATACTTCTGCGGACTGTTAAACGACGAAGACGACGAGAATACGGCATTGAGGCAGGATAGACCTGACAAAGGACGCGAAAACGTCCAGCCAAAACGAAGTGAAGATAGCTATCTATATCCAAACTGAAATCTAACAAATCCTCTGCATCCGACGGTCTAGCTGTCGCGCTTTTTAAATGTGGAAGCAATGAGGAAAAAAGGACAATTAACATCGACGCCTTATGCAAAATGTACCTACAATTTGGAAGTGGTAAAGGAGTATATCTATCTAGGCTCTGCAGTTTAACGGCAGTAATGTGATTAGCGTGAAAGTTAAACGAAGAATAGCTCGTGACAACCGCTGTTTCTATAGGCTGAGGACGCAAAGCACTATATCGAACAACGTAAAAGACACTTTACAAGATCCTCATCATCCCTGTTCTGTTGTAGGCGCAGAAACGTAGACATACTCTCAAGAGCGGATGAAAGCTCCCTTAGTTGCTTTGAGAAAACACTTTTCCGTGTAATATTTGGCCACGTCTGCATGAATGAGGAGATATAATGCAGAACTACATCGGTTGACCAACGACTAGAATCTCATCCAAAGGCTTCGCTTACAGCGATTAATATGGGTAGGCCATATAAAACGTATGGCCACCAGTGCTCCAGCCCTAAAAATCTTCGTTATAAGCGTTTGGATTTCAATTGTCAAAAAAACACGGGAAAATTGCAAAAGTGTATAAAATTTTTATTTGAGCTGATAAATCAATGCTTGCCATTTACTCTTTAAAGACTACGTTTTAAGTGGTCCACACGGAGTGTCCTATTTTTAATAACTTTTTCGAGCATATTGGCAGGAATCTCGCTAATAACACGTGTAAAGTTGTCGTCCAAGGTCGCAATTGCCGTTGGTTTATCGACATAGACGAGTGATTTGAAGTATTCCCATAAAAAAAATAGTCCAAAGGCGTCATTTTACCGGTCCAAAACGAGAGATAAATTACTCACCGGACTCATTCCTCAATTGGTTCACCAATTCGCGTGCTGTGAGGCATGTAGCGCCGTCTTGCTGGAACCACATGTGGATTACGTTCAGCTCGTCCATTTTGGGCAAACAAAACGATGGACGATAGAGGGTGCCATTGGCAGTAACGTTGTTCTTACGGTCATCTTTGAAAAAATACGGGCCAATGATTTCGCCGGACCATAAACCGCACCACACAGTCCATTTTTCCGGGTGCATTGGCAGCTCTCGTATTGCCTTAACTTGCTCATCGGACCAAATGCAGCAGTTTTCTTTATTAACAAACCCATTCAACCAGAAATGACCTTCGTCATTGAAGACTATTTTCCGATAAAAAAGCGAATCTTCCTCCAGCTTTCCTATGGCCCACTCACCGAAAATTCGACGCTGTGGCAGGTCGTTCGGCTTCAATTCTTGCACGAGCTGTATTTTGTAGGGTTTTAGACCAAGATCCTTGAGTAAAATCTTCCACGTAGTCGAGTAACACAACACCAATTGCTGCGAACGGCGCCGAACTGACAAATCACACATACGGGTAGGTGGCTTAATGTTCAATAGCGTGAAATTTGTTCAAAATTTGGTCACTATGGCTTGAATTGCTTGCTCAGTAGGTCGACTAAGTATGACGAGCGTAAAATTGTCAAAGTGCGCATTTTTCACAGAGCACGAATTTCGATAAGAAAATGGCAATGCTAACTGAGCATGTTTGACTTTGGCACATGTCACGAATCAAGCGTGAGCTGTCAAAAATAGAACACTGAAACACCAAACCGCAAAAAAATCACACTTTAGCTTCTTATCCAATTAATTTAGATACTAGCCTCCGAAATAATACACTAGCATATACAATATGGTATCTGTTGCCTGAAATATTTTAGCTGTTGCTGTCTGCTGAAAAGACGCTAATTAGAAATATATACGGTGACTCCAACAATTATTCGCTCATATCTACAATAGGGACTTCCGAACTTTGACCGTTGATAGCGGCCATATTGTTGAAGCTGCATCTGTCAAATTGGCTGTCATTTATTCAGTCTCTTTTGCCAAATCACCACGGATGGACATAGCGTTCAACAACATGTGCAAATGATGGGTATTCTGTTCCAGCAACGTTCCGCGCATTTCGCCCATTTTACGGTCGCCATAATCGTCATACCGAGAGGACTATTCACAGTGTGGTGGATAAATTTTAGTCCACTGGTTCTGTAAACGATAAACCAACACCCGTACGTCGACGAAACGCAAAATCTGCCGAAATCATCGCCGCTGTCTGTGAGAGTGTGCAGGAGAATCAGAGGCCGTCGATTTCGCGTCGCTCACAAGAACTCGGCCTTTCGCAGACCACAACTTGGCGAATTTTGCGTCGTGACTTGGGCCTGCACCCGTACAAAATTCAAATGATCCAGGAGCTGAAGGTAAACGACCATAGACAACGACGTGTGTTTGCTGAATAGGTTCTGGAGCAGTTGGAAACTGACCCTAATTTTCATCGAAAAACCATGATGAGGACCATTTCTGGATGAATGGGTACGTTGACAAACAAAATTGTCGAATTTGGGACGATACCAATCCACATGAGATCCAAGAGCGTCCAATGCATCCCGAAAAAATCACTATTTGCTGTGGATTTTGGGCTGGCGGCGTCATCGGTCCATATTTCTTTGAGAACGACGTTGGCCAGGTCATCATCGTCAACGGCGAGCGCTATAGGTCGATGATCACCAACTTCTTTTGGCCTGAATTGAATGATATGGACACCAAAGAGATATGGTTTCAACAGAGTGGCGCTATGTGCCACACAGCTCGCGCCACATTGGAGCTGATGTGAACTGGCCACCGAGATCGTGCGATTTGACCTGGTTAGACTTTTTCTTATGGGGTTTTCTGAAGTCGCAGGTCTATGCGAATACGCCACAAACCACAGCGCCCTCAAAGCCGAGATAACCATAACCCATGCCGTCGGCCAAATTCAGCCAGATTTTTGCACCAGAGTCATGGAAAATTGGGCATTTCGGATGCGAGCCACCTAGACAAGCCGCGGCGGACATTTGAACGACGTTACATTCCATACATAATGGCATCGATAGGCCTGTCAAACGAATAAAATATTTCGAATAAAAAAATTTAAAAATAGGAAGCACTTAATGAAAGACCCTTTCAAAGGAAAAGGATAAAAAGCAATAATTCGATGCTTAAGGAAAATGTAATTCGTTCATGTAAAATCAAATCCTTCGAAGACGCTGAATTGGAGCCATTGCTCGACGATGATCCGTGCCAAATGCAAGAAGAACTTGCTTCAGTATTAGGCGTTACCCGCTAAGCCATTTCCAAGCGATTGCATGTGTTAGGAATGATTCAAAAACAAGGAACTTGGGTTCCTTATGATTTGAAACCAAAGGACCTTGAGCGTCGTTTTTTCGCCTGTGAACAACTGCTCCAGTAGCAAAAAAGGAAGGATTTTCTTCATCGCACCGTGACGGGTGATGAAAAATGGACCCATTACAGCAACTCAAAGACAAGAAAGTCATAGGGACTGCCCGGTTATGATTCTACGTCGTCGGCTCGGCCAAATATTCACGCCACGAAGGTTATCCTGCGTATTTAGTGGACCAGGTAGGTGTTATTTATTATTATGAACTGTTGAAACCCAACGAAACCATCACTGGGGAACGGTATCGACTTCAGTTGACGCGATTGAGGCGAGCACTGCGCGAAAAACGGCCACAATACGAGCAGAGGTACGAAAAAGTGGCTCTACAGCATGACAACGCTCGGCCTCACGTTCCCGAACTCAATAAAATCTACCTGGAAATGCTCAAATGGGAAGTTCTACCCCATCCGGCATATTCTCCAGATATTGCGCCGTCCGATTATTACTTGTTTCCTTCGATGAAACATGGTCTGGCTGATCAGCAGTTCCCCTCATGTACAGACATAGAAAAGGGCTTGATTCGTGGACAGCCTCAAAAGATAAACGCTTTTGCCATAGCAATATTCAAGCTCTGCCAGAAAGATGGGAAAAAGTTGTAGCTAGCGATGCATTCTAGCTGCTTCAGTATTTTGTTGGTGCTCCCTTGTTTCTTATAACGTGGTTCAGTCGAATTGGAAATGAATTAACCAAACTTTGGGTAACATTTGGAGTAATTGCTTCCCATTCTGTGGTTAGTGCCGCTTTTAGATCTGATTAGTGACGAATTGTATCTCTGTGTTGCTTTATGCTTTTCTCCAGAATATTCCAGACATTTTCTATTGGATTGATGTCAGGGTATTGCGATAGAGTTTCAATCTAAATGGCAGTATTGCGTGTCAGCCACTTAGTATTCCTTGTTGTGTGATTAGGATCATTGTCTCGAGTGAAAACTTAGTTGTTAAAAAGACCAATTTGAGATGAGTCTTAGAAATGTCTATGTAAGCATCCTCATGGATGAAGGATCTAGAGGGGATGCTTCCATGAGAGTCTTTGTCAAACAAATATTGAGGCATAGTGTAATCGATGCTCTCTGGAAGGAGTCCTAGTGTATTAAGAATATTAGCGTGGTTGAATAATTTATTTTTCCACTATTCAGTCGCTATAAAATCAATAGATGCGCTAGCAGCCACTTGCCTGCTAAAGATATCGATAGGTGTCAAGTGAAACTGAATATCCACTATCGCGGAAGGTGTATTAGGTAAGGCCCCGCTTAGAAATAGATATGCACAAACGTGCTGTCCTTTTGGCATTGCTTAGTTTGCAGTTCGCTGCATTGTCTAAGGCCGTCCATTAGACAACCACCTCATAGGTGAGTATCGGTCTTATAACCGAAACGTATAGCCATAGGGTAATGCGAAGTTAAAGGTCCCATTTGTTCCCAAAGGCTTTATTGCAAGAGCATGAAGCTTCTGTAGCTTTCTCTAATCTTTTTTGAATATTAGGTTCCTAGTATAGTATCACCCAGGTATTTCGCTGTATCAGAAAAGGCTAAGCTGGTACCGTTGATTGACGGAGAGTCTGTGATTGGTATTTTATATTGCCTACGAAATAGGAAAGGACCAAGACAAGTTTTATGGGTGTTTACTTCCAATCCACAGCGATCCGCCCGACGGGTTAATCTGTTAAGATTTAGTTGTAGGCGTTCTTCAATGGTATTAAGACACTTACCTGAGACGGCTATAGCGACAATCAGTCTGCTACCACCCGCTTCTAGGACTATCAGCAGTTCATTGACCACTAATTTCCAGAGAAGAGGTGAAAAATGACACCACCTTGCGGCGTACCTCTGCTGACGCATTTTTTGGCAGAAGCCCAACTAGCTTGGAGTTCATTATCTTGCTATTTAGCATAAGACTGATCAACTCCCCTAGTGAGTCATCTACCTTTAGAATTGGCAGCGCAGTTGTGATTGCGGCCATACGGAATGCGACCATTGTGTGATCTCTATAATGTATGGATGTGGCTAATCAGTGAATGTAGAGCCGTTTTCACCTACTCTCCTTTACAGTAGGCATGTTGAGCCGTAGACAAAAGTCGTGGATCAATTTTAGATCCTATACCAGGGCTGTTTGATGAGTACTCGGATTGGAAGATAGGTGGCGCTACTGAGCCAAAATGAGTGTACCATCAATTAGTATAACCTCTTGACACGCATGGAAAAAGAGCAGTATCGCTCCGTGATCCGATTCTTGTTTTTGAGTGGCAAAACCTGCAAGAAAATGAATTCCATTCTCGATGGTGTGTATGAGACCCATTCACCTTCCCGTGCAACCGTTTAGCATTGGTTCGCAGAGATTCGCCGAGGCCGCACTTCGGTTCTTGATGAACCGCGCCCAGGTGGCCCAAAAACGGTTGCCATAGAGGAAACCATGGTCAAAATCAATGATCTCATATTGTCGGACCGCCGAGTGAAAATTCGCGATAGCAGGCATCTCAACTCAATCCGTTAGCCATATCCTGAACGAGATTTTGGGCATGAGAAAGCTGTCCGCGCGATGGGTGCCGCGTTTGCTCACACCGGAGAACAAGTGCAATCGAGAGACCACTTCAAGACGTTTTCGTTTCGTGACCGTCGATGAGAATCGAAACAATGGGTTTTATCCGGTGAACGTGCTCCAAAGAAGGCGAAGACAGTGCCTTCGGCCGGAAAGGTGTCAAAACAAAAGTAAGCGTCGGATTGTCACCAAATTTTGACAGGCGGGCTAAAAGAAGTTATACTAAATGGTGGTACACTCATTTTGGTTCAGTAGCGCCACCAATTTTCCAATCCGGGTACTCATCAAACAGCCCTCGTATGGATATCAATCAGCCGTTCTAGAGTTTTCAGAAGGATGCATGATAGACTTATAGGTCTGATGTCATTTGGGATAAGATGAAAACGTTTTCCGCCTTTGGCAATGAAAACTACATTATCTTCCCTCCATGACAAGGAAATATGAACTATTTCTACGCGTTGGGGGATAATATCTGAGGACCTTTGTAGATCGACAGGTATTATTTATTTATTTACAAAAATTCTTTTACATTTAAAATTGGATCTTTTTAGATTGTGCAAGCTTGGCAAAAATTCATTACAAAGATCATACCTTCCGGGCCAACTTATATAGTAGTTAGGACGAAAAGAAAAAGACCTAGGTGACTGCCTTGCGGAACAGCAGAAGTAACCAAAAAAGAAGCTGAGAGGGCGCATTTAGATCAAAATTGATAGAAAAGGGAGAATCAAAGGTCGGACGAACTCTTGTTAAGGAATTCGGCAGAAGGAACATCTGGGCCAGGTAAGAATTCATCATTAAGTGGTTGTAACCCTACTTCGATACGAGTGCGATCAAGGGCTTGATAGAGAAAACTTTCAACGGAGTACTTAAGTAGGTAATTGAACTAGCGCAAAGGCGTTTACAAAAAATTGGTTGATGATTTGTTCTCGAAAGAAGAGCATTGGGACCTTTACTCGGCTATGTCAACACACCATATTTCGCTTAAACCTGATGTGTCCAAGTTCGCTTTATATTTACTCACCTTTAAGGCAGTAACTTCGTTTTGTATATAACAATTTTTGGTTCAATTGGTTCGTCACGAAGATTATATCGGTCTCCCACCAGAGGCACATTCAGGCTTACTTCGTAGCATTTTCCATGGCTTTCGCAATTTCCGACGGAAAACTCTGTTCTTCTTGTCGGGTGTTCACATTTAGGGCTGCCAAAGTTTATGTTGTCAATGAAGTTACGCCCGGAAATTCGTTGTGAAGCCCGTCTGTTGGTTTATTAATGATCAATCGTGCGGCCCGTCGTCAATTAAAAATTTAAGGGTTCTCTTAGGCATCTGCACGCACTTGCTCCTGTGCCGGCCACTTCTATCATTAAGCAGATATTCTCAAGGAGCGGTTAAACGCACCAGTATTTGCTCATTTGGCGCCAGTCGTCTGAGTTTACGGCGATTCAAAACCACCTATCTAATCGGTCAGATCGTCAGTGCTCCGCTAGGGCATAAAATGCCATTTACAAAAATGTGCACGCTCAGCTTTTACTACACAAGTTTTCACTGTGGCCAGGGATTCCTAGCATTTTAAAGGCTGTCTTTATTCGATGCGAAATTCACGAACCACTTTTCGTAGGGTATTCCATAATCCCTTCAAAGATTATATGACACGTTTCATCATCTCTGCAACCAGAGTGAAACTAAAACGTTTCATGGTCTCTTCAAAGTACTCGTACTGTCAATGCAACAGAAATTTCGTAGTTATTCTGCATGACCCTTCAGAATCTATTTAATAACCCGTCCCGTGACATGACAATTTCACAAGTATGCTTGTCCAGATTTCTCATCTCTAACATCACCTCGAATTGTGGTCTGACATCAAACGACAACTCTCATCATCATCACAAAGCATTCGAGTATACCTATTGCCTTGCTTTCAAAATTAATTTGTCGAGTTGGTCATAAGTTTATTCCGGCAATTAACTTCAACGTCTCTCGGATCCAGGATGACGGTATTATTCTTGCAGAAAACCGCAGTTGAATTCCAGTCCACATGACCTAAACCAGGCCACTCTGTTGCTTTTCAAACTGCTGCTCCACCGTTGAGGTTGGTTACGTCTTTGACCACTGATTGCTTTTGCCACATGCTCCACTCTCACTAGCCATTTCTACCGTTATAGCTGCTGTTCGTATTGCTATTGCTGTTGCTGTTGCTGTTGCTGTTGCCTTACTGCATAGACCTTGACCTGAGGTAGTAATCACTAAAACTAGGCAATTTAGGTTACAATAACTCGTCCACCACTGCAGTGTTCACATTCTTTTAACTGCCAACTGACGTTTGCATAATTTAGGCGCGAAACAAAAAAACAACTCACAGCCAGAACCACTTTCTGATGACATTGACGTTTTTGTATTCTCAGGCCAAATTAACCAGGGATGGCAGTGAGTGTGAATTGAAAAATTAAATTTACGTTTTCCGATGAAAATTAAAATTTTATTTCCACAACGGTATATGGTAGTTTGTAGGACAGGATGTGAAATCTGCCACGGGCACACACACATCAATACGGATGCACAAAACGTAAGGATAACGTTTTGTCGTTTTGTTGCCGACATCGGCTATCGTCGATGTTGTCGTCGTAACCATCATCATCGTTGTCGTCGTCTTTTCCTCGGTATAAATGCAATTGCCTTGCAGGCATGCAATTTACCAATCAACCAACCAAGCAAGCAAGTCGGCAAAGGAAGTATTGTATTAATGAAATATTTAATCCTGACAATTAAACGGTAATTAATTCTGTCAACGATATGCGACACTTAGAATTGTCAGCTATCCCCGAAATAGAAGCGACGGAAGAGAGGTCAGCGGCACAAAGGACTGTTTGGGCTTATAAGTTATTTTTGTTGCTCTTCGGGATGTTGTCTATATTAATGAGAATGCAAGTGATTTGTGCGATCCTGAACTGATTTCGAAATTGCAAATGAATTACAAATTTGTTTGCTGAGACCTTCAATGGGAATATGTACCATAATGTGACAGCTGGGTTATAGAGGTTATGTATATTCGATTGTCAATTTGGGTGATGCTAATTGATGGGTCTAAGAGAGAACGCCTTGAATATGTTATGCCAAAATTAGGTAAATTGATTTCAAAACAATAATGTAGGATACAACGGGAAAGAACGTTTAGGAACAAACGCCTTCTATAAGACGCTTTCGGAAAATTGTTCTGTCATCATGGCAGCAGTTCGACCGTTGATAGAATATGGTATGTACTGGAGGATATAGAAAGTGAATTTAGGACGTGCTTGTTAGTACGATTAGCAGGTTTCGAATCGCCAAAGAAGCGCCGAAAAAGTTTGGAACGGATAGGATACCTCTAATTGGTTTCCATCAAATTCAGGACTCACAGGTCTATTATTCACACTATTTATTCAATAGATGATGTTCCAGGGATCGCGGTTTCCTTGTTTTCGAAGTCGCCCTGATTTTTGAATAGATTTTGACTGCGCGATGAATAGGATGCAGTTAAAAAAATTTAGAAAGGGTTAAACCCTTGCTTTTGAGGAGGAAAGTGAATAGATGAGAGAAATTTCTCGCCGATTAGGATTCAATGAGTCGACGATAAGCAGGTTTTTAAGAAAGTACCAATAAAGTGGAGTTTTAGAGCGGAAAAGTTGAAGCGGTCGCAACAGATACACTACTCTAAGGATCGGATAGCTGGGTTCTGTAGAGATAGGGTACGCACTAAGAGGTGACAACTTGACGATACCAGTGTTGTAAATGTTTCCCCACATCAATTGTTTTATCAATTATTTTACCTCTAACGTGGTCAATTTGGATACATCGACGTCCATCCGGACTCGACTTCCCAAACTTATAAGCCCGAGTGAAGACCAGCAGACAAAAATAGCAGCACTATATATGGGCCAGCTGATGAATTCCCCAGATGTAACCAACGGTGAAATGAAGTAAATAAGACCTGATTCGTGCTACTTCGACATATTTGGAGCTCAGATCAGTAAGAATTTACGAGACTACGTCATGATTTTGGAAAAGAAATCGTGACGTATGAACGTTCAATGGACTAACGGCAGTGCTCAAATCCCCGAACGGGTTACTAGCTTCGTTCTAACCGACCCGTCGAAACAAAAAGACTCGTACACAGGCGGATTTACGGTTGACAACCCCTGCAAGCGAAAAAAGGGCAACGAACTTCGTATCTGGACGTGGAGTGTTAGGTCCCACAATAGGCCACGTACAGCCAAGAACTGGACTCCGCTATCCAAGAAATGTAGTGCGATGGGCCGAACAAAAAGAAGATGAAAAACTGCGACATCTACTACGGCGATTGCTATCAAGGACAAAAGAAGTGCGTATTTTTATGCAGGTCCATTGTTAGAGGCAGACTAGCCAAGAAGTCTTGAGACTCGGGCATATTAAAGAGCACCTCGTAGAAATCTGTATAAAGGATAAATTTTCCAACATTAACCATATATGTTATAGGTGCACGCCCCTAAAGATGAGAAAGATTACGACGCCAAAGGTGGATTCTACGAGCTCTTGGACAAGACTTACGAACAGTGCTCTGTTACAACATTAAAATTGTCCTCAGCCACTTTAATGCAAAGCTAGGAAGGGAAGGCATATTTGGTACTGCTGTGGGAAACCATAGCCTGCACGGATTCAGACTAATCGATTTTGTGGCGGGGCGAAATATTGTCGAAGCTGGCATGCGGTTCCTGCATCACGATATTCATAAGGGGACTTGGGGAACTCCTGATCAATCAACCGTCAACCAAATTGACCACGTTACGATCGATGCAAGGCACTCCTTCACTATTATCCGAACGTTCCGAGAGGCCAAGATCGACTCAGACGACTACCTTATTGTAGAGAATGTATGGTTACGAATATCCTGTGAGAGAGTCCGACGTCGGACGGCTAAAATCGCAAAAGATCCCTAAATTCTTTTCCAATCGAGTCTTCCTTAATATCTTAAGATGTCTTATGCCGCCCGCATCAAGTATCGAAAACCAATCGCCAAAAAGCCATCAGAGATGCCGTCTCTGATCGGTTAACGACGAGTGCCGGCGACTACATGCAGCTAAACAAGATGGATACAAAGCGGCGCTGGATAGAAGGACTAGAACCACTTACGAGCATCAGCTTTTAAAAGGAAGGAGCATAAGAAGCGCGCGTTCGAGGAAATTGAAAGATGCTACTCCAGGAAAAAGATCAAATATTTTACCAAAAGTTGAAAAAACCTTCCACGAACATAAACTCCGAATCAGGAACATACTCGTAGTAATAGAGTCACAGCCGATGCTAAGGATTCGGAGAAAGCATTTTTGTAGACTGTATAACGGCGATGAGGAACCTTTTAACCTGGATCATGTTGACCAACAATTCCGTGGGTTACCTGGACGAAGTAAAGATAGCCATATCTAAGCTTAAGTCCAACAAATCTGCTAAAGGCAGCTGGCGATGAGTTGGTAAAGAGCATACATCAAGTCATCTGTAAAATATGGTCAGACGAAAGTATGCCCGATAAATGGAACCTCAGCATTTTTTGTCCGATCCTCAAGAAAGGAGTCTCTCTGAACTGCGCCAACTAAAGAGGCATCAGTCTTCTTAACATCGTCCAACAAGGTCCTTGGTCTTGGTCAACAATCTGATTTGTCCATATAAGTGAAGCTTTAGGTCAGGAAAGACCATCATCGATCAAATTTCCACACTCCGGCAGATCTAGGAATAAACTCCAAATCGATGCACACCGCCTATTCATCGCTTTTAAGGAAGCGTATTAGAGCCTCTGTAGAGACGAGCTGTAAAGAGCAATCCCTAACTTTGGCATCCGTGCCAAACCCGTCCGTTTGTGCAGGATAACGATGGACAATGTACGCTGCTCCATCAAGGCCGGGAAAGAACCTTTGATACCAAACATGGATTTAGAAAAGGCGATGCGCTGTCATGCAATTTAATTAATATCACCCTTGAAAGAGTAGTGTAAAACTCGCGCGCCAACACAAGAGGCACAATCTTACAAAAGTCCGTCCAATTACTCGATTACGCCGCAGATATTGACATAATCGGAAGGAAGCAGCGTCAAGCGGCGGAAGCGACAAAAATAGGTGTGACTGTCGATGAAGGTAAGACCAAGTATATGCTGTCAACAAGAAAGGACACCCAACACCGAGGTCTCGGACAGAACCTAACCGTCGACAGATATAACTTTGAGGTAAGGACTTTGTCTACCTAGGTTCCGTGATCAATTCAGACAATGACTCCAATTATGAGATCAAACAAAGAATAACTCTTGCCAATCGCTGCTTCTTTAGGCTAAGAAGGCAATTGACCAGCAAAGCCGCCTCTCGAATATCAAAAGCGACCCCATACAAGACCTTAATAATCCCAGTCGTGCTCTATGGCCCAGAGGCACGGACTTTATCAAAAATGGATGAGGGTGCTCTTGGCTGCTTTGAGAGGAAAATTCTTAGGGTGATTTTCGATCCCGTTTGCATATACGGTGAGTGGAGGAGGAGATACAACGATGAGCTGTCTGGGCTGTACAGCAACATCGACTTAACCAGAAGAGTGAAGAGGTGGCCCGATCAGAAATGTCTTCTAATCCACCCGCAAGGAACAGCGTAGTGCAGAAAGACCGCGACTCAGGTGGAGCACGCAAGTGGAAGAGTACCTCAGCCAACTTAGCGTGCGAAATTGCAGGCAGCCAGCTAAATATCAAGCTGGCTGGAGACGATTGTTGGTTGAGACCCAGGTTCACCCCGAACTGTAGCGCCACCTTAAGTGAGTAAGTAAGGGGCAAAAAGACAGCCGAAGTTACAGACGTAGCTCTATAATCTGTCACATACGAGATCCGTATAATTCTGGAGCCAAATTGTATTTCAAACGAACATCAAATGCGAGCTGGTCTGGAGCCAATAGACAGCAATATACTGCAAGTAAATTGACACTGCGTTGGTCAGACTTTAAGAGATACGGAATCTGCTCACCCATTGAGGCAAACAAGCTGATCGTAGTAAGCAGATATTGACGAGAAGAATGAGAGATTAATCCTAATCCTAATCCCTGCAATGGGTCACAAGAAATGCAGAAATAAATAAACCCCCGGAATCAATAGCGCTCTAGAAGTAAAGTAAAGTAATTAGCGCATTCCGCCAAATTCCAAAGCCAAGAACAAATTGCTATTCTGGTCGGGCATATGGAATCCAATTACGCAAGTGAAAAAAGGCAGCCACACTCGTACGACCTGCTTAAGAAAACTGGGAATCATGCCAGTCATTGGTTGCGTTTTGGATAGTTCCAAGCAATAGCGATTGATCCCACTCGTCTAGTACAAATTGACAAGGCGACTAAATTGAAAGGTATAAAGACCCTTGTCCTACATGGACTCAGCCAAAGTTTTTTATTACTACAGGGCAACCTTTTCTGGTGAAATAAGTGACGCAAATATACGTGGAACAATAAACGACAAATTGCCGTAATTAACTAAAAATAAACTAGAAACTTCGATTCACAATAGCCCTACTAAAGACGTGTATAAACTACGTACGTAGATGTTATGGAAGTTCCGGAACCTCCCATTCAACTGAACTTATCTTGAAGTAAGATCGCATTACAGTACGCTGAAAAAAAAACCATTCCTTTCAATCGAATATGTATAAATCCCTCTCCCAGCAAATGTCCTTTTAGGTCGACGTACGTTCTAATGAAGCTTTACGACAGAGTTAATGACCACCGAAAACAAAAACACCCATCCGTTTGCTTTCAAAAAAAAGGTCAAAAAACCCCATACACTATATTCACAGGATAATTACCAAAATGTCATGTTTGATGGAATCACAGTTCCTTTACGACCCACCACCCAGCTACAACTCATCTCAATTCTTCTAGCCAAATACACAATGGAGCTGGGCTTTTGTTTCCATTCATGAATCCAAATGAAATTGAAACGTCACGAACAGGATACACTTATAGGTTTTTACCCAACTTCCCTCCCTCTTAAGTGCATTGTAATCTGACAAATAGCGAAATGAAAATAGTGCTCCTTCCACACTCTTGAATGATTCGTCTACTTGCCACTGAGATGGCGGTTCTGACTATCTAGGAAATATACTCGTACACTACACACAGGCGGCTTTGGATTGTTGTACTCGTATTTGTGTGAATCCTTTATAGAACCACATCCATCTAACCGCCCACTTACCGAGTGCACTACCGGCCTCAAGGATCATTTTTCCACTTTCCATCAAACGGTTTCTTCAGTCTAATTTACATAAAAGAACGTATACTCGTACTTGTCGCGAATGCATTTTTCGAGTCCTTGATGCGTGTACACACATTACACACATTACACAATTTCAGGAGAAAGTTAAATCTCCAAGATAAAGTCAGGATAACATTAATACATCATTTCACCCTCTGAGAATGGGAATAGAAAGCTACGTACGAACTACGAGTCTGAGGTAATGGTACGTACTCCTCCTATTCGAGTATAACCTATAAGCCCTCCCAGGTATTCACAGAAAATAAAAACGGATACATCCGTCATTCGGTAGCTCTCTAAATGTAGTTCGTTCTTCGTACCTGGTACTCGTAGGATGGGGACAGAATCGAGGGAGAGAAAAAATAATAATCCGCGTCAGAATGGTGGCAACATGTAAATTTTCGCATATCCTAAAGGTGGAAGGATATTGGATTCTTTTTCCTTTCCTCGTCCTCGTCCTCGTCCTCATTCTGTTTTTCTTTTCCTTTTTTTTTTATTTGTGTTAGATTTTAGGGCGATGAGTGTTTTTAGCCTCGGGAGTACGTGTGAGTATGTGTGTTATTTATGGTTGGTATAGTGAGCCCAAGATACCGGGGTACTGAGACGAGTCAGAATATCAACGAGAAGGAGACCATTTTTCCCAGAGAATACCAAATTCACCAGTGGCCCAGGCTTAGTGCCGGTATTGGGATACGGGACCCGGTGATATTATGGCCAAAGGGTGTGTTTGCAATAGTCCACCGGTGATTTCATTGCTTAGCCATTATATGTAGCAGCCTACGAAGGAATATGGCATACAGAATAGACATAAAGGAGTGCACGTGCCACGTGGCAATGTGCCGAAAATACATTTACTTCTCTCGAATTAAGCTCTTCTTTTTATGCCACACAAAAAAGTTTCCTTTTCCTATTTTGGTTGTTTTGGGAAGATTTTTTCCCTTTTTCGGAATGAGTGAGTCCTTTTAAGGCGATTGAGAACATATTTTCGGTATTTTGGTTGGTCATTGTTCGTTTATATGTTTCGGAAAGTGGCTGAGAAATGGTTGAGAGAAGATTTTCAAAAGAAAGTTGCTATAGTGCATAAGTCCTTTTTCGAAGGAAAAGCTTGATCTCTGTTGCAGACGATGGTGGTTTTAGTTGTAAATTTGTTAGTTAGAAACGCGTAAAGTGCCTAGTCTCTATAGACTTTGAAAACACTTGCAAAGCATAGGCATCAGGATCAAAGGGATTTGACCGGACTTTTAGTCGCTTTTGCAGAGTTTTTCAAATTACAAAATTTACTTCAAGTTACTGATCTGGTATCGCGTAAGTGATGATTTACAAGTCAATCAGTGTCTATCGGAAGAAGGAAAGAAGGTAAAACTTTAAGGGAACACCGCCATTCTATCGGATGAAAGCACTCGGAGGAAGAACTACTTTCGATTTCCTCTTACTGGGAACTACCAGTACTTGCAGCCTAATGCAATAGGAAGCACGCGACGTTGTCATGTCACAACAAATGTTGCAGGAGGTGATGCCACTTATGCATAGCTTACTTAAGCGCATACCAAAAGCGTACTACTTCATTGAGGCGCCAGTAAGCTGGCTTCAGAATTTCCAGCCAATGGATAGCATAAAATTCACTGAATTTTTGAGGACACGCGGAAGCATGGAGTCATTTCATCTACCAGAGAGACCCAACTGTCAATGGAGCCACGAACCGGGAAAGCAGACAGTCTAAATGCTGATTTAGGTCCTGAAAAGTTCTCCTTTTTGAGGCCTGGCTGGAAAGTTAAGGGATCTCATTTTCCCCGATCAAAGATGCATTTCATTAGGTAGAAGCTGATGAAGAGGCTAATAAAGATCTAAGGAAGATATGTTTCGTTCATATCCATTCACGTTAAGTACAAGTCCACTTGGAAGACCGACACAAGGTTGCTCAACGACCAGTGAAAAGTAAGATTGTTGTCCTTCACCAAGACGTCGACGATGCATTCTATGATACATCGATTCTAAGATCATCGATGAAGATTCAACTACGTTCCTTATGGTCGCAGTTAGTTTTGATTGCTGGAAACGTTCCCGTAGCAACTGGCATCTCTAACAGATCGAAGTTAACGATGTTTTTGTTCTCTGTCGGAACACAGCGCTCAGACATATAGTCCTTGTAAGTCCCTTTTAATAGAATCTTTCAGTCTTTCGAAGAAAGATGATTAAGCGCTTCAGTGATAAAATGCTTAAAGTTATGCTCATATGAAAACCAATTGTGAATGGAAGCTTTAACCGACGACGCCTCGTCCTGGAAAACGCTTTTATGAGCATTGTCTGGTGAGCTCATCAGCGGTTTCATTTCTCCTGATTCCATTGAGACCTAGGACCCAGACAAGACTAAGTGAATTTAGGCTTCCGACTGCACCATTGAAGTTTTGCATTCTCGAACTAGCTTTGAAGTCGCAGTAGAGTTGCACAAGGCTCTAAGCGCAGCTTAGTTCTTCACAATATAGTTCGTTGCCTTCAGGATTGCGTATATATCCGCTTGAAAAACAGCGCCAAATCCTATATCGGTTTTGGAGCCATCTGTGAAAACCCGACTGCATTCTTTCTCTGGCCCAGATACTGGCCGAAACCAATCTTGGGCACAGGGAAAGTCGATTTCGTATTTAATTTTTTTTGCGGCAAGAGTTCTGGTGTCATTACGTCAGATGGCTAGTCCATAAGACCAGAGTCAAAAGACAGCAGGAGTGCAAGGTCATCAAAGCTCCAGTGTGTGCTGCTATATCACAGACAACATGTGGAAGATGGCCTAGAGAGAGCATTACAAGGTTTCCCTAAAAATCGCCAGTAGCAGTGCGACCATTCAAACTTTTAACCGTAACACCCGTCTCGCTATGAATGCTCATCAGTACACCCTTAAACGTACTTTTGGACGGACTCTAAAATATCATTATTCGTTCCTAAGCAGTACAGCTCGCTTATTGAATGCCCTGCCTAGCTCTTTATTTCCTACGCATTATAACCTTCAAACATTTAAAACCAATGTTCATCGGTACCTCCCTCTTTTTCCCCCCTAAGATTCATTCGCCGCGCTACGTGCAAGCATTTTAAGGGTACTCAAAGCCCCTGAGCGCGCGCAAATTATAAATTATAGCACCGCTAGGCATGTCAGCGTTCAGGTATCAGTGGCATATCTGGGTGCAAGGTTGTTCACCCAAACAACTGAGACATAGGAAAGAATTGTTCTTTACGAAGCCTACACGGTTTACATCAGCCTTCTTGGTGACAAGCCACGCCTGTTACCAGAAACTCTTATAACGTAAGGTCCCGAGAAGTTTGCTAACTAGTAAGACACTCAAATATTTAATGTCGTTGAAAAGACTGATAATGATGTCTTTTACCATAGACAAATCCAAGCCAGCCGATTTTCGGTATAGAACCTACTCTCTCACTGATGGCCAAGGGATCGGTTGTGGGTTTTTCAGCGTTGGCAGTAACTGACGTATACACTTTTGCAGCATGACTGCAAATATGCCTGGACGCCAGCCTATTCATTGCCATAAATGGACAAACAGTGTATTTTATGGCCTCAGTTGTCAACACATTACACGCCAGCTTGTGCTACTTGGTTCACTTGCAGTTCCAGTGGTAGGAACAGGTTCTGAACTGGTTTTCAAACATAAGACCAGAGTCTTTACTTTTTCAAGCTGGCCGACCTGTTCCGTTTGAGGTCTTTACACAGAGTTTTGATGTCCCTGTAGCAGGCACACCTCAAAATCCGAAACAGCATCTTATAACCTTTCTGCTCCAATCTGTGTAGATCCCATTTTACTTTTAAATCAATCCTGTGATCTGTTTAGAAGCTATTGAAGCTGGCGATCCGAAGAGTTTTTTTCTGGCAGAACACGTCAATTTAAACCATTTAGTGAGGGTTCGGCTCAAGTTCTGAACAGATTCATCCGCCTTTGATTCTTCTGAGACGGGATTTTGACGGCTTTGCCAAGCGCCTATATAAAGTCTATTCAGCTTGTTTTTCTTAGACCCCTCCTCTTTTGAAAAGTCGAAATTTTGCATTAGCTTTAGAATTCGATGTATCTGTGGCCAGACATGAAAAGATCTGATAGTACCTTCTGGCTAGGAGTCAACACGTATCGCCTGAGTTGTTTTCTTTACTAGAGCAACGACGACTTGATGAAAATAAGAGATCCGAAGATCCCATCGGCGTATAAAGCTCCGTGTTTAGGTCGCAATACGATCATTGCGGTCGCAAAAAGGCCTACCTGTTAGTCCTATTTTGCTGCTTATGATCATTGTTCCGAGCTTTTAAAGCGATTGCGTCGCACATCTACTTCCGAGAGTTGCCAAGATTTTTCCTTCTTCAAACTGACAATGTCAGACACCTACATAATAGGTGACCGATGGTTTTATCTTCCTGGTCTGTACAGTGGTTTAAAGGGGCAAGTATGGTTAGCTTAGTTACCTGTCAAAGTAGCCTAAGCCCACGGCGGCTCATGCACATGGAATCACATTATAAAACGTTAATCATCGCCCAAGTTCCATCTTTTGGAGGACATCAATTGGTAAAACGTTGAGACACATCTAGGTTTGGTTAGGTAAGGCACATTGGCACATTGTGATGTCACGTGGATGTGTGATCCTACTACTCTTGGCACCAATTTGGTGCGTCGAACGAACAATAGGAGACTGTTAGTGTCTATATTGCTTAGATTGCTTAAGTAAGAGTAGATTTTTCTCCTTTGGGATAGAGCTATCCATGCACAGAATTTGTGCAGGATTGTCTACTCATCCTCCTTCTCCATGCAGCCTCTGCAGAAGTCGTTTGTAAGAACGCCTTGCCTTCTTGCCTGCTTGTCTATAAGGCAGTGTCTAGTAATGACACCTATGATAGCGCCGAGATGTTTCCTATTTTGAATCAAACTCTTACATCGATTCAAATCCAGTATTGGCCATACTTGTTTGGCCGTTAGGCATGCTAATCTAATAGCGTCCAGCTCTGGTTTTAGTTTACACGTAGCGATTGGTATACTGTTGATACCTTTTTCAGGTAGGATAGGTAGAGTGGTTCCAATTTTGGTGAATTCGTCGAACCTACGATTCCCTGGAACATCTCTGTGGCCCGGCACCCAACACAGGTGAATGTTGAACTGATCGGCAATCGAGGGCTGTTTTAGAATTTTGTGAGACTGAGTATAGGGATTTGATATCCGTTGGAGCTATCACGTTTTTCTTCAACCAAATTTTCCCCCTGGAATACGCCACAGTGATTTGGAAGGCGAAAGGAGAGGCTAAGTTTAAGTTTATCTAAAAACACCACCACCAAACCTTCTATCAGTCTTGGATCCATCAATCTTAATCCTAGAAAGATCTAGAGGGGATGCTTACATGAATGTCTTTGTCAAACCAATGTTGGGGCAGAATGTAGTCGATATTCTCTGGAAGTATTATTAATGAGGCAATGTAATCACATGCGTCAATCTATGGGTATTGGTGCCCTGTATTTGCTATAATCTCAAGTCAAAATTCCGTCCCTTTCATTTGTTTTAAACCACGGAGGGAGGGTCTATCTAAACAGCTCAGGGCGAAACTGATGTTACAGAGACTGACTGCCTGATCGCCCTAGCCTTAAAAACCGTGTAGTTGGGCAAGTACGTGAGCCGCAGATAGCGCTTATTTCTGGGTCCAATGGCACAAAACCAACAACTAACCGCTCTGTGTTCGACTGATTTAAAGTACGCAATAGAATTGTCGAGGGCACCAGGAAACGGAAATCAGGCGCTTGAACATTGAGCACCTGACTTCACAAGTTGGCGGGACCTAAATAGAATCGAAGCGCTATACAAAGTATTTTTATTTGACTATAGCCGTACCGTCGGTTCCATTTTCAATTTTTTTTTTTTACCAACGCATTGCCTCGACAATAGCGCCAATGTCGCCACCAGTGGCGGTAACTAAGCCATGTATATAGGTATAAAAAATTATAAGAAAATAAAAAAATAGAAAAGCACTTGAGTTATGACGACTTGGCCTCAGGTCATCGAGCTTATAGATAGCGGCAGGATATTGATACACGAGGATTGTTCGTGTAATTGTATTTCAGTTTCGAACACCAACTAACAGAGCAAGTTTTTTATTATTAGTCCTCCAGTTGGTATTACAATTGCTCCTGGTGCAAATTAATTCCTCATTCTCAAATATGAACTTCAGTTCGTTGCTTACCTGAAATCAGAAAAAAGGAAAATAAATTAAATAAAACTAAGAAAAAACATTAAAAATTAAATAAAGAGAAAAATTGTATCTTAAATATTAATCTACTATAGCTCCTTTGCTAATTATAGAAACAATCGTTATGGAAACGTAGGTGCGAGTGTTTATCGTGGTATGGTCGATGTCAATTTCATACTTAGGGGGCAGTTTCAAAACAAAATCGAGAACAATACTATCAAGGAACTGGACCAGAGCACCATGCAACGCTGCTAATAAGTCCCACTTGGTATTTCGGAATTAAACGCCTCAGATACTGACAAATAGTTATTTGATGATCTTTGCATATACGGACAACCATCAGATTCTGGAGCACGAAGACGCCACTCGACTCACGAAAAAAGGCACTCAGTACGCCAGATTGTCACAATGCGAGAAAGACAATTGGACATCTTACAGCTGAGCAAAATGGGGTAATGATGAGAAGCCTTTGCAAATCGGGAGCACTACTTTCGAAAACTAGTTTTGAATCATGTGTGACATCACAACTTCATATTGAGGAAACTTCGCAGTGACCATATATTGATAGCAGGATTCTGCTAAAAAAATTATACTGTGTTGCGACAACTGTGGACAGCTTCTAAACTCAACCAAGTGCCGTCTACAGCCTAATGGCTAACGATATCACTTTAATCGTGTTGGGAAATTCAATGCGAAAGGTAGAATGGATGCAATAATAATGCACTCAAACACGATATCTGAAACACAAGGGGAGCCTAAACCGGAATGGAACATGACCAGCATTTTTTAGCACCCAAAATACGCTTCCGCATTGCATCCATTCATAACAATCACAACATCCTTACGATTCCCAGGTACAATACCAAAAGACTTCCCGTAGTGCGTCAACACTCTGGTGACCATCTCAAGGTTAGAGGCGGAAACAATCAGCCGATCTGAGCACCGAGAACTGTGGACTGAAAAGCAAAATCTGTTTGTGAAAAAAGATTTTGCAACCGTAGAGTGGTTATGTAAGACACAGAGAATCAACATGGCTATCAGCAGTCACATGGATACAAACGGATCGATGAACGTACCTCGGTTAAATTTCAAAATCAAGCAGCCTAAGCAGTAGAGAGACTTGAACTACAAGCCACGGTATAGTAAAGAGTGTTTTTTTAGAGGTTTGGCTTTTAAACGGGCGACACTACTACAGATTGTCAATTTGACAGTTGAAAGTTGATTTGTGGTTTTGCCATTTTACGATGAATAGATTAACGTCAGAACAACGCGTGCAAATTGTGCAAACTTATTTTGAAAACCATGGTTCGGTTCGCCAAACTTATCGTGCGCTACCTTCATTTTACGGTCGACATAATCGTCCATCTGAGCAAGATATTCGGAACACGATGAACCGTTTTCGCACCACGTACACTCTAGTGGCTAATACGTATCCCCAAAGACGAAAAACAGTGCGAACAGAAGAAGTTATTGCCGTTGTGGAGCGCAGTGTTGAGGAGAATCCGAATGAGTCGATTCGCCATCGTGCACAGCAATTGGAGCTATGCCCATCCACTTTGTGGAAGAATTTACGGAAAGTTGTTGGCTTAAAAGCTTACAAGATCCAGCTTGTGCAGGAGTTGAAACCGCATGGCCATTATACTCCGAAAACATGGTTCAGCTTGATCTTCATTTTCAACGTAAAATTTTTTTCTCCGATGAGGCCCATTTTTGGTTAAATGGATATGTAAACAAGCAAAATTGCCGAATTTGGAGTGGAAAAAACCCAGAAGCCTTTGTCGGAGATGCCCTTACAACCACTAAGACTCACTGTGCCATCCAGCCATCAGCCAATATTTCTTCAAGGACGATGCCGGCCAGAATGTTACCGTCAATGGAGAGCGCTATAGAAACATGATTTCTGACTTCTGACGTGATAGAGCTTTGGTTTTAACAAGATGGCACAACATGCCACACGGCACTCGATACCATCGATTTATTGCGGGAAGCATTTGTTGAGGGCATAATTTCGCGTAATAGACCTGTGAACCGGCCTCCACGATCCTGTGATCTCACACCTTTAGATTACTTTCTTTGGGGACATGTGAAGTCACTAGTCTATGCCGCTAAACCAGAGGTTTTGGACGATTTGGAAGTCAACATTCGCCGTGTTATTGCTGATATACGGTCCCAGATGCTCGATAAATTTGTAGAAAATTGGATTCACGATTGTGCTTCATTCGAGCTAGCCATGGCGCGCAATCATATTTAAACATGAAATTATCTATTAAATAAAGGTAATATCATAGACATTAACATCAGCTTTATGCGTTTTATTTCATATTGAATTTGTATACTTCTAAAAAAAACACTCTTTACAACGCAGTCAAACCTTTAACTGTAAAACGCTGCAACAGCTCGAAAGAGGAAGCTGACAAAACAATATACCGTAGGAACCCCAGGGGAATTGAGGCCCGGGCCAAGCACGCTTAAGTTCTAGGCTTAGAGCTAAGAAAATTAACTTGAAAACTAAACTAAAACTAAAACTAGGCGATGGGAGGCGTAGGGCGAAAGGTGTAAAGGACATTTTTTTTAGGGACAGCTTGTTGAGGTGAAAGTTGAAGAGAGGTTGGACATCGTTGACTTGCAGTGGTATTCTAGACATTGATTCAAGAGAACCGTAATTTGTGCGGTGAAGATTGAGGACCTAAGATTAAATGGGTTAGTGCTGAGAGAGATAAGTTGCAGTAAAGACGGGCTATCAATATTGCCAGCTAAAATCTGGATGAACAAAGAGTATATCGGCGAATTTTCGGCGTACAAAGGGAAGCTGTAAGTCTATAAGTTTTAGTCGATCAATGTATGGTGGTAAGATCATGTCACGAGTCCAGGAAAGTCCCCGTAAGGCGATTCGGAGAAACCTACGTTAAACAGCTTCCACCCGGAGAATGTGTGTTGTGTAATAAGGTGACCAGGCTTAGCTAGCATATTCAAGAAGAGGACGAACAAATGTTATGTAAAGGGATTTAGTAACGTAAGGGTTGCAGAATTCCTTAGACCATCATTATCTATATAGCAACTAAAATTGAATTCCCTATCACAGATTTAATTATCAAGGGGACGGGTTGATTTAAGATTGAATAAGTGCGAAACGGTGTTGGAAGGCGCTTACAAGGGTATGTTACTGTTTGGCACTTGGCACAGGGAAATGCATTTAGAAAATCTATCCAGATCATCCTACAGTGGCAAACAATCAGCGGGTGATGAGATATGTCCGGAGATTTTCGTGTCGTCATGATAATAAAGTCTACATTATTACTTATTAAAATTAATAATAAGGGCCCAAGATGGCTACCTTGGGGTACTCCAGAAAAGGCTTTAATGGGTTTGGAAACCACCTGCGTGTATAAGACATTGTAATGTCAATCTTCTAAGGAGGACTTGATTGAAAGCCTAGAGCCTTTAGTTTGAACAGCATGATTTTATGGGAGGTAACATGAACATCTACCCCACGTTCGATAAGCTTTGTAGTTGTTAATCGAGTTTTTGTAAATGCACGTTGATTTTGGGAAGAGATAGACTTGCAATGAAAAAACGTTGAGGCGTAAATTATGCTCTCAAACAAGTTAGGGATGCAGGAGATTTTAGCGATGGGTCGACAGTTAGAGATTTCGTCCTTGACGCAATTTTTGTGCAGATGAATTATGTAGAAGTTCTTCCAAATCATGGGAACGATGAGAACTCGTCCGCTCCAGTAGAGTGAAGTTTTTTATTTTCTTACTAACTTGTTCCAACATTGTTTCGAACGTTGTTTGTGAAAAGTTGTTTAAGTACGAAAAGTTCTTAGATATGATTATCGAACAACTGACTGAAGAAGACAGCAAAAAGATTTGCAATTACTTGGGGTAGTTATAGGACTTTCTTTTGATGTTGTTAAATTGAAAGAAACGTTTGGGATCGGTGATGAAGGTGTGGCGCATTCGGTCCAAATAACTGTAGTAAAGAGATTGAGAATTCGGAGAATTCAAAAATCAGCATTGGACCGTGATCTAAGATAAGTGTACCATGGCTTATTTGTTTTATGGTGAAGTGAGCATAAGATTTTGCTGCAGCAGGGGGGTGAATGCGAGAAGTTTTTCTTAGGTGCAAATGGTACAGATTGAGCTAGGCAGTTAAAAATCTCTACAAGAGCATTGTTAATCGCAAAGTAAAGTAAGCTGAAATTAACATTACTAAGAAGGTTATTTAGCTTACTGTGGTTTTTTTTATAAAAAATCTGCCCACGCTCAAGGTATTTGAGTACCCTTAAATAGAATGCACACAGCGCAACACTGCGCTGTCAACGATATACTTGCGGAATTTTCCCAAACTGCATCAAATAAATTGGGGGCCTGCGTGGCGATTGATCGGCAAACTGCTGCTTGTCCTGTTGGCTGACCATCGTATAGCCTTGGTGGTCTCCGGTAACTACATGTCCAAACCCTTGCGCATGCAGACTAAAATGGCAAGGGTATGCCCGCTCAGTAGTATTATACTGGCCTACTCCGACATAGGGCTCACAATGTTACACGGAAGAGATTAAAATATGTGACGAACCAACCAAATAAAAATAGACCCACTGTTGATGACCGTAGCAAACGCTTAAAAGACAACGGCGTTCGGATCTGCACGTGGAATGTTCAGACACGTAACAGGCCATGTTCAGCCGAATAACCAGCAGAGGCCCTTGAATGCTATTACACAGATATGACTTCCATTCAGGAAGTGGGATGGGATTGGCCCGTCATAAGGAGGATGGAAAACTGTGAAAGGCACAGTGAAAAGAAACTGGCATATGTGGCAGACTTCTGTACGAAATTTTGAGCTTTCGAGACGTGAGCGAGCGTCTTATGGCAATCCGCATCAAGGCTAATACGAGCCTATGCCCCTCTGGAAGACAAGGACGACGGCACCAAGGAATGTTTCTACAAGCTCTTCGATAAGATATATGAGCAACGTCCGAAGTATGACGTTAAAATCGTAGTAGGCGATTTTAACACCAGGATAGGAAGGGAGGACATCTTTGGTGGGACAGTTGGTAAGCGTAGTCTACACGACACCACGTCGGCAGCGAACTTGGGCTTTTTGACTTATTGACGAAATATCACTATAGCAAGCATACAGTTTTCTCATCTCAATATACAAAAAAGGACATGACGGTCTCCTGATCATCAAACGCTAAGTCAAATTGATCATTTTGCGATAGACGTAAGACATACTTCCAGTATTCTGGACGTCCGATCCGAGTCAGCCAACACTGACTTGGATCACCACCTTGTTAAGCCTAATGTGGATTTTCCAAGCGCCACAACAAAAAAGATCCACCGTGAGAAGATATGACGTAGAAAAGTTGCAATCGCAAGAGACCGTCAGAATCTTCGCCGAAGGCTTGTCCCGAAATCCCGCAAGAGCTCCTGTGCCATCAACATCAAGTACCGAAGGACATTGGCAATGGTGGGTTTCACCCGACCACCACCAAGAAATCCCTGGTTTGATGAAAAATGCCGGCAAGCACTATCACCTAATCAAGAAGCCTACAAAACAGCGCTCCAGAAGAAAAAAAAGAGCACGAGAGTCGCGCCCTCGAAAATATTGAGAGGTTGTAATCCAATATGGAATAACCATCGGAAGTTTTACAAACATGTAAAAATAACATGTTAAGGCGAGAAGATCCGTCCAGTAGCCTGTAGACATGAAGAAGGAAACTTCGTAGTAGAGTCACAGTCGGTGCTGAGAATATGGAAAAACTTTTTCTGCAGACTGTATAATAGCGAAGAATACCACTGTCAGGCAGAATAGACCATTCAACTTATTATATCTCTCCTGCGAAAGGAGGGTCCCGATTCACTCTGTCAATAGCATTAGATATCGAAATCGATGAACAACAAATGAATCGGAGGTCTATGCTCGACGCTTTGGTCTATGATGATTCAAGTTGATGATATGGTTGATGCAGAGTTCAGCTCGAAAGCTTGCCTGTTCGACGTGGAGCGTTGAATAAAGATGTTGTTTCATTTGATGTAGCTATAAGTTTAGTGGCAGCAGAAAACACCCATACTCTCTAGGAGGCAGATTCTGTGAGGTTTCCATTCCATCTTCGGAGAAGTACTCAGTATCCCATGCTTTCCTTAATAGCGCCAGGCAAGAATCATTCCATGTCGCCTTTAAAGCAAATGAAAAAAACGGCACAAAGTATACTTCTTGCAGATCATTGATCCTGAATTGTGTTTCACAGTTTCGACAGATGCGGCAAACAGACTGTTTGTAGTTAAGCGATTGATGAAATTTTATAAAAGTTTAAAAAAAAACTGACAGTACCGTCTTGAACAGAGACTTAAAGCAACCCTTTCATACTCAGTGGTAAGTCCCAAAACTTCTGTAGTGAGACTCAGACTCGGGGTGATTTAGAAGTGGTAATAGCTCAGCACTTGCTTCCTGATGAAAGTAGGGGGTCTTAAGAGTGTGATTTTTTTATATCTTAACTTCGAAATGATTCAATCGAAGCGAGTACCACTTGCCCCAGAAGGGGCAACTGTTTAATTATTTACTCTCAAGACTGTCACAAGTATCTACTGGGTGTGTTTCATTTGTGTATAAATATGTTATCCCTATCATCTACAGGTTCTATACAAATATTTAATTTATGTTAAACAACAAACGGTCGTGGACTTGTAATTAGGACAAGTGGCAGAAACAGAACGAACCGAACCTCTCTCTCGCCAACCTAACTTCTAATTGCTTCAACAAATTTCCTCTCAAAATGAAAAGAAAACACACAAAAATATTCGTAACACAAGCAACTCATAATTGAATGCAAATAGAGCGATGAACGTTTGGATATTCTCAGTGCCTGTCTAGGTGGAATTATGATTTTTTTTTTTTTCAATTTTTTTGGAGAACCTTCAACAAATAGGACCGGGCCAGCCTACCCAAATTAAGCTGTCATAATGCCTTTCTAAAGGAAACACAGTTCTGCTTATTTAGCTTTGTAATTGTTGGAAATTTGTCGGATGTATCTGGGAATGCCAATTCGTTCTACATGTCCAAAATGTATTTGGCAGGTGACATGAGGGAAGAAAATAAATAGTAGGGGCCTTTCCCTGTCACTCTTTGGAGTGTTCGATTTTTTTTCAAAATTTTTTTTTTTTTTTTGTTATTTACCCTGCAGCGTTCCTCGACTTGCTAAAATAGAAACGCAAACATGGTAAAATGTCGGATATCCTCTGCTTTGGTTTGGTTGTGCGCAGGAAAATCTATTAAGCGGAACCACACAGGTAAGTGTAAAACGAAGGATACGGGTACGAGTATTGTTTGTTGCCCACATAAAAAAATTCAGTCTTTTCGGATGGCTGCTTAGATAGGTCCCGGTACCGATAGCGGTCCGATGTTGTCCGACTAAACACACGGATATGTATCTTTGGGAACCTAAACAAACAGAACTCATTGCATGGTATACTCATATTTGTACTGTGTTTCGAGTATTTATATGAAGTTCAAGCGCTTTGTTATTTTACTATCTTACACGTGAATATTTGTTTAACATTTCTCCACGGTGCATGCGGTCTATTCAAGGATTTCACCTGAATTTCCTTTTGAGCATAACTATCATGGGAAATTATGAAATGTTGCATCATATTTCCGTCTTGTCCTAGGCCTTTTTATATACGAGTACATATGTACTCGTATATAGAAGAATTATATTTTTGTGTGAAAGAAAAAAATCTCACAAATTTCATTAGAATAAATTAACACATTTTCGCTGTCTGTTAAATTAGTTACGACATAAGAAAGAGTAACAGCTCATTTTCAGAGTCGTAATTTTGTATGTTTTTCTTTTTTTTTTGTTTTAATGTCCTGTGGTTGTGGACCGAAAGAGGACTTTATTTTTATTATTTTTGTCATTGCGGCTGTTGGCATTGGTTTGATTACAACGTGCAGTTAATTACGCAGAGAATTGCTGAAGCCATTATCAGTTGCAGAACTATAAACATAAATGAATTGCTTGTTAATACCAGATAGCATGGCAAAATAATTTCCACACTTTATGTAACGCTTTTAAGCTTACTTTTCAAACCGACAAATTCAATTTCACTCAACAGGGACATCATTTCAAAAAAAAAAAAGCAAAAAATAAATGCGTCGATGCCAGGCATTATAAATTGAGATTAATTAAAAAAACAAAAAAAGGAAAAGCATCACCAACTCAAATTGTATTAAAACCACTTTATTGGTTAAGCGGATTGGGGGGTCAGAGTTCAGCATGATATATTATTTAAACAAAACAATACAAAAACAAGAAAATCATGGTGACATCACAGCTTTATCTGCTTGAGAGGACGACTGTTGAAATTGCAGCTCAGTCGGATTTAACCTGTGATAATTATGCCAAAGACTTGGTGAAAAGCAATGCGAATCTTGTTTACCGACCGATTGCGGTGTTTCACCAGGAACGCACCTTTACCTCTTACACAGAATGTTGTTGTAAGCCACCCATTTTTCGTCCCCCGTAAACACTCTTTTCAGGAAAGCCTCAAGCGAGTTCCATCTCAACAAAGACTCACAGCTGATTACGAGATCCATGATGCATGATCATCAACTGCTGACTACTGCAAATCAAAATGCCACCGAACTTCGTCTGCACAACCTTGGTATCGACTAGAGCTCCAGGTAATCTAATGCAGTGCGAAAACTGGAGAGGTATCCGCGTGCTCTCTGCTGTGGCCAAGATAATAGCTAAAATCAACCTGGAGCGAATCAAAGAACACCTCGAAGACACACTTGACGCCGAACAAGCAGGTTTCCGCTCTGGATCCTCCTGTGTCGACCACATCAACACCTTGCGGATCATCATCGATCTCCACTTCACCTGCTGTTCAGCGATTTTGAAAAGGCGTTTGATAGTGTCAATCGGGAATTTATCTGGCGTGCCTTGCGCAGGAGAGGCATTCCTGATAAATTAATAGCAATTATCAAGGCCACATATGATGGGTCTACATGTCACGTCTTACACAGATGAAGACTGTCTGAGGAAATCGGAATCCAAAGCGGGGTTAGGCAAGGCTGCATACTTTCACCAATACTGTTTCTATTTGTGATTAGCGATGTGCTGAATGCGGCTTTGTTAACAGGAAATGGAGGAATTCGATGGCATCTTACATCTGAACTCAAACACCTTGACTACGCCGACGATGTATGCCTTTTGTCTCACAGAATAATGGACCTTCACCAAATGACAACAAATGTAGAGAGGGAAGCAGACGTCGTTGGGCTGAAAATTAACTCGGCAAAAACAAAAATGATCAGCCTAAGACCAAACTCCAATACTTTGGAAGTATTGTCTCAACCAATGGCGGAACCGAACTGGATATAGCCAACCACATAGGCAAAGCAAAATCTGCGTTGGCGATGCTATCCACAGAGAAGTAATGCAATTGGCTTAAACACCAAGCTACGACTGTTCCATTCCAACGTTGAATCCGTGCTACTATATGGATGTGGTACCTGGAGGATGACCACCACTATCACGAGGAAGCTGCAAACGTTTGTCAATAGGTGCCTACGCTACATCTTAAGGATATTCTGGCCAAGTCGTGTCTCTAACGAACAGCTTTATCAGAGAACGCACCACGAACCTATAGGCACAACCATACGACGACGAAAGTGGCAGTGGATTGGTCACACCCTCCGAAAGGGTGACAGGTCCATAGCTTACCAAGCGATGCAATGGAACCCGCTTACTCAGGACGGCAGGATGGGCGGCGGTCGTAGGAGTACGTAGCGCAGAACAATTGAGAAGGAAGCACGGCAACTGGGAAAAAGTTGGGGAGAGCTGAGGCACATTTCCAGAAACAGCACTCGATAACGTCTAGGCATAGTTGAGGGGCCCTAGGACCCACAAGCGGATACAGGAACGAATGAAATGATGAGTTTTTGAAATTTAAAATTTTAACACTTCCATGGTAGGGGATGAGCACGTTAAACTGGTCGTAATGTGATATATAGAAATGCCATTAATTAGATCACCGAAAAATTTCAGCTCAACAAAATTCAGAGAAGAACTTCTGATGATCCAAAGCGGCGCGGCGTTAGAACTGTTATAGCCTTTAGTCAAGGTTTCCACTGGCAATTGGGGTTCTCCTTGTCATAAAAAGAGGCATCAGAGTACGGAGAATCGTGAGTGGCATACAACACTACATTTTTCCTACCATATTTCAATGTGCGAAACGTAAGCAACGCCATCTCCTGCGACGCTAGTTAAGTGACGATCCCACTCTACGAGTATTAATTCATTTTCGATATTTTTTCGATAGGATTTCATTTCAGAGAAGAAAAGCTCATTCAGATCCGAAGTGAATGACTTTCAGGATAACATTTGACACCATGGGACAGAGGCTGCCATTTTAAGTGAATCTCTCACAGATCATATCCTCGTTAGCTACCACACGTCTTATCAAACCCAAATCGCATGGATTACATAATAAAGAACACAAAGATCACATCACAGCACTGAAGGACTTCCACCACAAGCTTGCCAATCACTCAGCTTAACACTGAATATGTGTGCAAGGCTACCATTAACCACCACGCAACAGTTGAACTGCCTGTGGTCATCTGCTTACATGGAATCTGACACCCAACCCAGAATTAAACTGAAAATCCATTAAAAAAGAGACAGAACCGCTTGCAGGAAAATCTACCATTCATCACTTTTTAAGTAGCAATAAAAAAGCAGCGCTCTACTACGTACCTACATCCTCGTATGTATGTGAACACCTACTATTGTACTGCACCGTCACATTGCGCATCTCTCAATTAACAAATAACTCAAAACGACGAATCTATTAATTCGTGCGTTATCCATCGTATCCGTCCGTTCATCCTGATGCAAATGCTAATTTAATTACAACAGATACTCTGTACATTTAAATACGTATCACCTCTATCCTACCTCTACCGACCGTGCAGAATTTGCACGTTTGCCATTCCCACAAAATAAAAGAAAAAGGAAAAACCTACAGTAACGCCTGAAAAAAAAGGTCGACAGAATTAATGAATTAAATAAATATCTCACCACCATTCACTCGGAATGCAATTAATCAGCGCATTCGTCGAGGACTGCAGTAACAATCATTTATTAAATTTTATCACCACGGATGTTGGGTGGCACGTTACGTGTACGGACGTCGCAATGGAGTATCTACAAGAGTGCCTTTAGTTGGTCCTCTTAGGTCTGCACATTAACTGCGCAGCGAAATTGACATTAAACGTATTTATTCGTATTTGTACCGGTTCCTTCGGACAGTTTGTAACCACCATCCCTGTCCAGAACATTTAATTATGTTTCACTCTTTTTTCCAGATAACTTTCTGCAGAGCTTTGCTTGAGTGTGTGATTGCGTAAGCACTTCCGGAGGAAGAAAATTTTATTTAATGCATCCTGTGGGCGGCGTATGTATTTATTTGGAGTGAGTTGTTGGAGTTGATGGTTCTTTGACTTTGCGATCAATAAATGCATTTAAATTAGGTCTTTGGATGCAAATCAAACAGAAACCACTAAATCAGCGACAGGGGAAGTGTAATTGAAGGCATTTTCGATTGAATGGGCTTCAAATTTGACATGGAAGGGCTTACAAATTCATAACAAAAGCGAATCCCGTGAATTCGAAATCCAATACGCCATATGGACCAGCAACTGGATTTGGTAAGCTATCCGTGGATCTGCGAATTTTTCCTTTCCTCAACATCAGTATTGAGAATGATTTCTAAGATCTCTTGTGTCAGAAGCTGCTTACTTACTAAATCATCAGCCGGTTCATTGCCTTTAATGCCTCTGTAACATGGTAGGATACCCGTAAAAATCTAAGCTTGCGTTTGGATATATTTTGAAGATTATTGAAGCAGTCTGCCACAGGTCTTATATCAAAAACCGCGTTAATCATATGGTGATCGACGCAAGGTGCGCCTCCAATGCATGGACACAAATTCCGAAACGCCACCATGGATTCAGATCACTAACTTCTTCTCTGGGAATGGAGATTGGAAGAGCAGAAAATACTGCGAGGAAGCGTGACGTGGGAAGACTGCAATCGCAAGACTTTTGCTGATCAGATGCCCATTAACGTTGTTTAACGTCCTGCGTCGTCAGCATCTTTCGAAATCCAATGGCAAAGTTGCACACAAACAATCAAAGATGCGATAGCAATTTGATGGGAAAGGTTCTACTCAATCACCACTGCGAAACCAGTATAAAGAGCGGCTCTGCTAAGAAAGATCACAGTGGCACGCTAGCTTTACAAAGGAGAATCACCCGTTTTTCAGAAAGAAGAAATAAGAACGAGATCGAGGAGACGAAAATTTCAAAATAAGGTAAAAGGAATATGCCAGTTCAATAGAGTGCAAACGGAAGTTTACAAGGACGAACAAGTGAACCTTGGGGTCGGTCGATGCTGAAGATATGGTGAAACCATTTCTGCAGACTGTTAAACGATGATGATGAGCAACATTTCGATTTCAAGCAAAGGAAACTCGTCAACCCTAAAATTCGGATAGCCATATCCAAGCAAAGTCCAACAAGGCTGCAGGTACTTAAGATACTTGTGAAGGGCATGCACTAAATCATCTCTAAAATCTGATCGCACGAAAGCATGTCACACGAATGAGGGCTCTGATTTGTATACCCAATCCTGCTCGATTCTTTAGCCTACGTCAACTATAGAAGCGTCAATCTTCTCAACATCGTTGAGATCTTCTCTTTCGTACTATGTAATCGTCAAAATTTTGTTTGTGAAACAAACTGGTTGGTCCTTTTCAGTGTAATTCCAAGCTTGTGTCGGAATTTTGGACATTGACACATACTCTTATTTGTTTTTTTGAAGGCCACATGTGACAGTGTGTGTGCTGTCATCCCTGCTTAACTCATCTGGTGCTGCAGGGTCACCATGGAGATGGCTCGCTGCTACGTGAGGCTCGGTTGAGAATGCACCAAGACCTTTGAAGCTGAAAACGGCTTTCGACCAGATGAACAACGATCAGGCAATTTACAACATCAGACGCGTATTGTGTATTTTGGGAAGCTTGAAGGCACAATCTGTGTCTGAACAACGTCTTGGCTATGCGGATGACAGAGATGATGTCGGCAAAACATAACGAGCTGTTTGTGAGGCATTGCAAAAACGACGAAGATAGGTTTGGTGGTAAACGAGTGAAGTGTACGCAGTCATCGCGAAGAGTCAAACAACATCCACGGCTCAGACTAAACATCGCTATAGACAGGTTTAGCTTGAAGATAACCACCAATAACTGTTATTCTTGGCCTCAGAATTTCCTTCTTACAGAGTCCTTTCTCGCACCACTCCATAAAAATTAAATCGTTTTAAACCTCCGCCATGACGCAGAGGTATGGTATTTAGCCAAAAAGAATAGGGAAGCGTTTCGGAAGGGCTTCGAGTGAACTATCGCCCTGTCTGCTTTGATGGGGAGTGGATTTAACCAAGAATTATAACGGCTATACAGCGACATGGGCTTAGCAAGTCAGAATTCATCAGCTTAGATGGCTGGGATATCTTGAGTGTATAGACACCAGCAGATGAAGATCCCACCTCAGGTGGCATGAGCAATAGGGACTTCCACTTGCCATGCAAAATTTGAAGCAGCTAGTAGACTATGTAACTCTTAAATGCGTGTTATATATTGGGTCTATAACTTAATGCGGTTTGCTAAGAGATGGTGTAACTTGTATTATTCCATCGGAACATGCGTTGAAAAGCTACTGTCATTGTACGTCATTTCAGTATATGTCATTCATTTGAAGCGTAAACAACAATAATTTTTTTTCACTCAAATATGTTGAACTTTGTGCCTGAAAAAGTGTTTTTGCGGGGAGTTCTTCTTCACGAAGAAAACTGCTGCCGAAAGTCATCGTATTTTGGTGGAAGTGAACATGCGCTAGCTGAGCGAACGTGCCAAAAGTGGTTTGCACGATTTAAAAGTGGTGATTTTGACTTGGAAGACGATGAACGTCCTGGGCAGCCAAAAAAGTTTGAAGATGAAGAACTGGAAGCATTACTCTATGAAGATTGTTGCCAAACACAAGAACAGCTCGCAGAATCTTTGCGTGTCACTCAAGCAGCCATTTCAAAACGTTTAAAAACAGCTGGATACGAGGGCGGGTCAATAATTCTGTGCATTTTTGAATTTCTGACCTCTTTCCTGAAACAGCAACACTGCTCCTGTCAACAGGCATTTGTCAGTTGACTCCTGTCAAAATTTAAACTTGCTGCGTCAGTTAATTTGTGTTTGACAGCTATTTTTATCAGACTACTCACTAATTTGAGGAGAAAATGGAAAAAAGTGAATTTCGTGTGCTTATTAAGCATTATTTCTTGCGAAAAAAAACCATTACCGAGACCAAGGCTAAGCTTGATAAATACTGCACCATCGATTTCAATGGTAAAAAAGTGGTTTACTGAATTTCGTTGTGGCCGTACAAGCACTGAAGATGCCGAACCTCCTGGACGCCCAGTTGAGGTCTCTACACCCGAAACAATCGAAAAAATTCACGATATGGTGTTGGCCGACCGAAGATTGAAAGTGCGAGAGATTGTGGAAGCCGTAGGGATCTCACATGGCTCAGTGGTTTCAACTTTGAATGATCATTTGGGCATGAGAAAGCTTTCCGCAAGATGGGTGCCGCGTTTGCTCACAGTCGACCACAAACGCAATCGTGTAACAACTTCACAGGAAGGTTTGGCGTTGTTTAATCGCAATATGGAGGAGTTTTTGCGCCGTTTTGTAACCGTGGACGAAATATGGATCCATCACAACAAACAACAGTCAAAACAATGGGTTTCTAGGGGTGAATCGGCGCCAAAGAAGGCCAAGGTGGGTTTGTCAGCCAATAAAGTTATGGCGACTGTTTTTTGGGATGCACGCGGGATAATCCACATTGACTACCTTCAAAAGGGAAGAACAATCAATGGGGAATATTATGACAACTTATTGGACCGATTCAATGACGATTTGAAAAAAAAACGACCTCATTTGGCCAAGAAAAAAGTTCTTTTCCACCAAGACAATGCAAGGGTGCACACATGTGCAGTTGCCATGGCAAAAATCCATGAATTGGGCTATGAATTGCTCCCTCATCCACCCTATTCTCCAGATTTGGCTCCGAGCGACTACTTCTTGTTCCCAAACCTGAAGAAATGGCTTGGTGGAAAAAGATTTGACTCCAATGATGAAGTCATCTCGTCATTTTGAGGACCTCGACAAATCATTTTTTTTGGAAGGGATAAAAAAGTTGGAGAAGCGTTGGACAAAGTGTATAGAGCTCAATTGAGACTACGTTGAAAAATAAAATTATTTTTTTATCAAAAAATCTGATTTAATCCAAAAGTCACGGACTTATTGACCCGCCCTCGTATATTCAAAAGCAAGGAAATTGGGTTCCACGTGAACTCAAGCCGAGAAACGTCGAAAGGCGGTTTTGCATGTCCGAAATACTGCTGGAACGCCACAAAAGGAAGCCATTTTTGCATCGGATTTTTACTGGTGATGAAAAATGGATCCATTACGACAACCCCAAGCGCAAAAAATCACATGTGGAACCATGGCGCGAAGGTAATGCTCTGTATTTGGTGGGATCAGATGGGTGTGCTGTATCATGAGCTGCTAAAACCGGGTGAAACTATCAATGGACAACGCTACCGAACACAATTAATCCGTTTGAAGAGAGCAGTTGCCGAAAAACGCTCGGAATATGCGACCAGACACGAGGCAATAATTTTCCATCATGACAACGCTCGGCCCCACGTTGCTATTCCGGTTAGGAACTATTTGGAAAACAGTGGATGGAAAGTCTTACCCCACCCGCCTTATAGCCCAAACCTTGCCCCTTCTGACTACCATTTGTTCCGGTCGATGCAGAACGCCCTCACTGAAATACGGTTCACATCAGAGCAGAATATCAAAAATTGGCTTGATTCATTCTTGGCTGCCAAGCCGGCGCAGTTCTTTTGGGATGGGATCCACAAATTGCCAAAAAGATGGGAAAAAGTCATAGCTTCAGATGGGCAATACTTTGAATAATACTATTGTACATGTTTTTCTTAAATAAACGTTCAAATTTTGAAAAAGAAAACCGCACGAATAAGCCCCAGGTCCATCCCGGACTATAGCGTCATCTACTCGTAAATAAGCAAGTAACTGGAGTCATAGTAGTATTGTAGTTACATTAGAACCATGCTGTTGGCACAAGAAACTTCTGGAGTTTGAAACTAACAGGATCCTTCTACCATTTGTACTTTTTGGGAAATCCCCAAATGAGTGGTCTAAATGTAGAAGTAACTGATCAAATATTACAAGTACCAGCTGATCAAGTACTCAGGAACAAATTTTTGATTTGTAGATAAAGGACCTCTTCTGCTTTGTAGGAAGAGACAATCCTTTTCCGAAAGCTGGACTACACTTTAAGAAAACCGACGTGACTCGGATTCCCTTTTCCTGTGATGGAAACAGCCTCACTTTGAAGAATATTGACTAACATTCCATTGTGTCAACCGACAACTATGCTTAGAGCTACTCGCATTTTTGGGGGGACGCTAGCAACAGAAAATAAGAAGCGAGAGGCATGTGACTAAGCGTAGACGTCAGCAGTGTTGTGGTCATTAAGCAGGCAGTTGCCCAATAAGCACCATGACAGTTGAGTCAGATAGACGCTGCTTTGTGCGCCGCCCATATTAACGGAACCTTCAAGGCAAATCTGTTTAAAAGTTTTGCTTTGAGCCATAAAACTGGTAGCTCGTCTACGCCTGGTTTCCGACCTGACAATCAATTTTGTTGTCTATATAATGCAGTCGCTTATTTGTTTGTAGTAGCCATAGTTCTCTTTGGGCTTTTCAGCGGGATGGAAGTCAGACTAATGAGTCTAATGGTCCTTGCTGCTTTACCGATCTTTGTATAAAATCTTCGTCCATCGTTCGCAATTGTTTTTGACCCATCAATGGTATGGCATGGTAATAAATACAAGGCTTGAACAAAGGTCCTTTTTCATTGCGACCAGATACTCGGATACCTATATAATCGTACGAGTATATATACGTTCTTCCATTTGTTATTTAATATTTCCAGGAACCGGATCAGGCTTTTCTGAGAGATCGCTTTCAGATCCTGTTCATACCGAATTTATATGTTTTTGAAATACTGCTCGTGCCGGGCGAACTTACGTAGCTGGTGCTACAGTTCGAGGCGCACCTGGGTCTCAACTAACAAGCTTTTCCAATTAGCCCGGTATTTAGTTAACTGCCTCCAAGTCGGTTGAGACCCCCTTCTACTTCTGCGCGCCATCTTAAATGAGGTCTTCCTCTGCTGCGTTACCCCTCTGAGTTCGATTCGAAGACCCTGCGGCCCATTGGCTCTATATGTCCATATACAAACTAGGCACAACTGTATTTCACTGTACATCTCATACAGTTCGTCGTTGAACCGTCTTCTTCAAAGCTCGTCAACGCAAACGGGAGCGAATATTTTTCGAAGGGTTTTCCTCTCAAAACGACTGAGAATATCTTCATTCGCTTTCGATAGAGTCCATGTTTCATGTTTCGGATAAGTCGTTGCCCACCTTGACGAACCAGCGAACGCTCTGAATAGTCATTCTACACAAGCGGACGGCAAAAATGCCAAAAGTAGACATGGCTCCACATAGCACGTCCCTGTAAATGCTGTCGTACGCGGTCTTAAGATCGATGAAAAGATGGTGGTTATCGATTTGGACTTCTTGAGTTTTTTCCAGGATCTGCCGGAGTGTGAAGATTTAGTCGATTGTGAATTTTCGTGGTCTGAAACCGCACTGATAGGGGCCAACCAAGTTGCTGACATAAAACTGCACAAACAGCACATCTTGTATGAGGTACTGAGCAGACTTATGCATCTATAGTTGGTGCAGTTGAGGGGTTCTCCTTTTTTGTGGATCGGGTAAATGATGCTGAGATTCCATTCATGAGGCATACACTATTCTGACCAGATCTGAGAAATGAGTTGGTGTATGCTCTCCAAAAAGTCATTTCTAGCAGCTTTGAATACCTCGGCCGGTAAGTTGACAGATCCAACTGGATTTCAGCTTAGACATTGCTATCCTTACTGCAATTTGGTCAGGTGGACGGAAGTGTTCGTCTAAGTTAGATGGTCTACTCTGCCTGACGGCCGTATGTCGGGCTCTTCGCCGTTATACAGTCTGCAGAAAAAGTTTTTTCATATTCACCCTTCACTCTATAGATTTCTGTATGGGTCTTCTTGCGTTCTGTTTACCTGTTGGTAAAACTTCCGTACGTTATTCCTGGAGTACAACCTCTCGATATCTTCCATCGGGCGCTTCTCGTGTTCTTTTTTCTTCTTCTGAAAAAGCCGATGTTCTGCTCGTCTCTTCTGCTTATCGATCGCTGCTTTGTACGCTTTTTGTTAAGCTGAATGCGCTTACCGGCATTCTTCACCAAACCAGGCATTTCTTGGTAGTGGTCGGGTGAAACACAGCACATTAGTTGCGGCGTCTCTGGTGGCACGTTGGGAGCGCTACCACTGGCCTTCAGTGCTTGATGCTGGCAGCATAGGAGTTGTTGAGAGAATTCGGGACAAGTCTTCGGAACAAGGTGGTGTTCCGAGTCAATATTGCTGCCTAGAATGTTCGGACGCACAGAATACTTAAATCTGCCGCAAAATGCGTTTGCGATATAGGTTTAATTTGAGACCGCCAAGTCCGTATATTAAGATGAGGAAACCATGCGTTTGCTATAATTATATTTCATCCCGCCGCAAAGTCAATAAAACTAAGTCCATTGGCAGACGAGATGTCGTGCAGACAATGCTTACCATCTGTCCTACCAAACATGTTCTCCTTTCCCATCTTGGCGAACAAACTTCGGACATTACGCATACGTATGTCTTGTCGAGGAGCTGGTAGAATTATATTAGCGAATTCAGCTTTGATGCGGATTGCCATAAGACGCTCGCTCACGTCTCGGAAGCTCAGGACTTCTTACGTAAGTTTGCCACTTATGCCAGATCCGAATAAACGCTGTTTCTTTTCACTATAGTAATCCCGATTGTATGTGCCTTTCTCAGTTTTTCATCCCCCTTATGTCCGGCCAATCTCATCGCACTTCCTCGATGGTGGTGATATCTGCGTGACAGCAATCAAGGGCATCTGCTAATTGTTCGGTTGCACATGGCCTGCTAAGAGTCCGAATACTCCACGGGCAGGTCTGATGGCCGTTGCCTTTTAAACGTTTGCTAGGGTCGTCAAGAGTGAATCCATTTTTATCCGAGGTCATTAGTTGGTGCGTCATATCTTTTTAACCTCTTCCTTATAGGGCTGTGAGCATTTTAGACTAAGGGTTTACTCACGCAGTTACCGCTGGCCACCACTAGGAGGTAAGGCAAGCGCTTCGCTACGAACTTGATTGTTGTGCTGCTGGTCCAATCCATGTTATAGGACACTCAGTAGTTTCCCGATCAATCGCTATGCAGGTCCACGTAGGATATGCGATTTTTAGTTAGTACCAACATTCAAGCAGCAAGTGTCAAAACTTGATAACACTTCGGCCATAAATCATCGAAATATTGATGTTTTGGTGATGCACCTTCCGATATTTTCAAAACCATGGACAAAAAACGTTGACAAAACGCTGTTATTTTATGGGGAAAAATACCGTTAAAACTCAAGAATGGCTTGAAAAGTGTTATAAGAAATCTGCCTCGGCGAAATCAGCCATTTGTCACCAGTTTGCTGAAGCCAAACGCGGTCGTGCAGACACAAATGATGCTGAATGCTCTGGGCGCTTAAATGAGGCTGTTGCGCGGGAAAACCTAAAAAAATATCCACAAAATAATTTTAAATAACCGCAAAGTGAATAGATAGCTGACATCGTATGGATATAAAGAGACCTTTTACATCATTATTTGGGTATACGGAAGCTCTGTACCCACTTCGATACTGCGTTTAAACGAAAAACACCGCATTGAAGATTCAGAGAGCTTTTTGGAGCTGTTTAAGAAAAGTAAAACGAACTTTTTCATGCGGTATGTGACAATGGATGAAAGATGGATCCTATTACTTGTTCGCAAACCTCACAAAAAATGCTCGCAGGAATATGGCTCCAATGAAGAATTGATCGCCGAAACTGAAGCGTATTTTGAAAGGCTGGACAAATTGTTCTCTAAGAAGGGCATACAAGTAGAAATATTAGAGTGGTGCTGGAATGATTGTATCATCCTAGAAGAAGACGTATTTTGTTAAAAAAAAATGTGTTCTTATATGTTAGTGTCGGGACTTTTCGAACCACCTGTTAGATACTTAACCACTTCCTCTATGTGCACAACAGTCCCATCTGTAAATGGGTTGGAGAAATTTGTCTCTCATTTCCTTCTGAATTGAATAATTGCTGGCTTGCTTAAATGATTAATTGAGAGCCCTTATTTATTACACCAGTTCCAGGTAGTCGTCAGAGCATATTGCATGAGATTCCTGATGGACTGATATGCTTACCCGTAATGATAACAGAAATATCATCTGCATATCCTATGGTTTTATATCTTTTGGAGTTCAGGATTTGCATGCGGTCGTCTCGTATGGAGGACAGTACTTTACCATGAGAAGAGCCCTCTATAGTAGTGATATTCAATTTGTCATGGCTAAACCACCAAAGACCGTTTTAGCGTATTTCATGGCCTCATCTTCCACCACAACCGACTACAGATACCAACGGTGGTGGGGTGTATTGCCATGTGCTGTGCATATTTGCTGTCCCAGTAGCAAGAGCTTGGCGTGGGCGAGGTTAGACCTTATTTTGTGGGAAGGGAACAAGACTGATGGTATCCTACTCCGAATTGGTGGGAAAACCTCTATAGTTTACGCCTGCAAAGGGATTTTCTAATTTCTTTACCTTCAATTTCTTTGATGGTTTGAGTATGCTTCTTCCTACTTAGCTTTTCTCGGATGCTTCTGCTTTAGCAAGATAAAGGCTGTGCATTCGATATGAAACGCGATGTCTCTATGGTTTGACATTAGGCACTGCCATTAGAACTTCCCAGATGGTTAAGTTTCTACTGCAGCTGTTATATGTTATTTCTGTCTTGCTTTCATAACAAAGATAAGGAGTCTGCCAACTTTTTATTGACCAGATCTGACTACAATGCGAAGCCGAGGACATGTTTGTAAATTCCTCAGTCAAAAGGTGTCATAAGCTCATACGAGTATGTATCTATCGTAGCTGGCTGTATCTATCATAAAACAGACTAACACATCATAAGCTTTTGTGCTTACGTTGCTATAGTACATACACTTGCGGTCATAAAAACCGCACCACCTAATGAGTTCTCAAAAAATTCCTAATTACATCAGATCGTAAGGGTTTTCCCCATACTAATGAAGGGTATTCCCCATAGCGGAATTCGGCCTCGTATTCAGTGCAAAAAAAAAAATCAGTTGGAATTGAGTTGTGATGGTGACAAGTAAAAAAAAGTGAAATGTCTGGTAAATATCATCAACAAATATTGACTTTAGTAGTAGAAGAGCTTGGCTATCGTGCGATTGCGGTTAAAATAGGATGCTGTCATTTAACTATCGTACGACTGATGAAGAAAAAAGACAATTTGGATCCACTGGAAAGGAAAAAAAGGCTCGGGACGAAAACGTAAAACAACCCAGAAGACGGACAATGTATTACAACGAATTAGCATGAAAGATCGCTTTAAAAGTGCTGTCCGTATAAGAACAGAGCTGAGTGAATTTCATCAAGTTGATCTAAGCGCCGAAACCATATGCCGACGGCTACGGGAGATAGGTTTATATGGAAGACGACCAGCGAAAAAACCTCTCCTAACCATAAAAATGAAAAAAGCTCGCTTGACGTGGGCAAAAAAGTACGAAGATTGGACGCAGGATGATTGGCGATGTGTGATATGGTCCGATGAAAGTAAATTTAATTTGTTGTGTGCCGACAATTTGCCATACGTACGACGATCAGCAGGTGAAAGGTTCAAGAACGAGTGCATAGTCAAAATAGTGAAGTTTCCTCAAAGCCAGATGGTTTGGGGATGTTTTTCTTTTTACGTTTTGGGCCCTTGCACTTATAGTGCAAAGTGCAGCAAACGCTCAAAAGTATGGAGAAGTAGTAAGGGAGTTTGTGGTACCAGCAATTGAACAGCATCATTCGTATACTGACAAGTGTATTTTTCAAGATTATTCTGCACCTTGCCATGGCGCCAAATCCGTAAGTAAAGTTCTATAAATCAACTTCTAGATGTCTACTTTATAAATAATAAACAGACAAGTAACTAGAGTCTTTCAATAATTTTCAGCTCAAGACAACGTTTGATGATCTCGGAATTGCCAGACTAGACTGGCCAGCTAATTCGCCCGATTTAAACCCAATCGAACACTTGTGGCATGCAATGAAACGTAAGGTGGCTGAACATAAACCAGAGAGTAAAAAAGAAGTTCTGGAACATGTATGGAATACTGAAATTTCAAGGGATATTACTGAACTTCTAGTAAACTCGATGCCTTCTAGAATAAAATCGGTTATAACCATCAAAGGAGGAGCAACTCGGTATTGAAAATTTTTTGGTAAAAGTGGCATATCTAAACATCTTATATACACATACATAAAAAATGGTATCGTTTGATTTTGTTAACCAATGACTGTATTAAAATATTTAAAAAAAATAAAAAAAATTAACTGGTTTTTTCTTTTTTTGTTAATATCTTTTTTCAAACATTCAATAAACAGATGGAAATTAGATAGAAATACTTATAAACTACTGCGGAGTACTCAACAAAAATTTCATTTCATTATAAAAATTATTATCGTAGTTATTAACAATTTTTCAATCATTTTGATATGGTGCGGTTTTTATGACCGCAAGTGTATCTAGATTCGATTTGAAAACCAGGGGATCCATGTAGCCCATACATTTCATAGAACTAGAATATGGCAAGAGAAAATATCTTGTCGGGCCCTATGACTCCATCCAGCAAATACCGGCAATGATAAACTAGATATTGACAATACGATATGTGGTTAACAAAAAAAAAAAAATCCACAAAAATATTTTCATCATTTCTAAACCTCAATCAATCGTGTGCTGTGTGTGTCTACTAGGTCCACCTCCACACTGTGTACATCAAAATCCAATATGAATTCCCATAAATATTAAATTCGATTAAATCCAGGTCCACTGAGCTCTATCATGACCTAGCTCCATTTTACCGCCTCCCCATTGTCCGACACATAATCTCAAAACCACAATCATCAACCAGAGCACAATCATCATAGGACCGAAACCAAAACTGAAACCTTAAAAATGCGTGCTAAACCTCCAGTCACCCTAGGAAAAAAAATTTCCCAAAAATTGCAAATTTGTTATGAGCTGTGGTATTTGCCTCAAAAAAAAAAAAACACAGTTTCCTTCCGACAGACATTTAACAAAAAAAAAAAAAAAAAAAGAGCAAAATTCAAATTAACAAAACATGACAATTTGCTGGGAACGGTCTTCATCCGTGTGGGCGTTAGACCGTATGCGATCCACTATCGACCTCCTAAAATCTACATTCATAACCACAAAGTGTGAATATTTATGAATTCACAAGCGCACATATATACGAATGTGTAGAGTAACTATAAACCTACCTAAGGTGTGCATACCTCTAAATTTTGAAGTTTCAACATTTTATGGTCTCTCATACACTAGTATCCGTAGCGTACATACTCGAACTAGGTTCAAACGACAAGTGTGAGAAATTACAGTGCAACTAGAAAACACTCTGAAGCACAATTACCTATACACACTTATGTATGTACTCGTATATCCAACTCAGTATCCGTATCTGTTGGCCCCGAGAGGCAATGAATGTTGGGACCACTTGAGGCGTAAAATCAGTAGAAATTACGTGTAAACGGTTTTTGGTTTACGGTTTATGGTTGGCGTTTGAACTCGGTTTTTGGAAATACGAATAAACGAGTACACGCTCCACCAACATCACCAGCACCAGCACCAGCACCACCACTGTCAATCCGTGACATTTTGCCCTCTCTGGACGGATGCAATGATTTGTGGGTAGCTGGCTGGATAAATAAGAGGATTCGACTGTAAGTTAAAACGCCAGAAAGCTACTTTCGCCTCCCACCTATTGGTTGTGTGGTAATCCCCATCTAAGTGGTTTGTATGAACTGTGGGGGCCCTTCAAGCCAATTACATTGCACCTCATTAAACCTTCCATCGACCGAAGTCAAGTTTTACGGATACCAGCGATGTCACATATCAAACGCCATGTCACACATTAAACGCTTGTCACACATCACAAAAGTATCTAAGTAGCTTGTCGTTTTTCGTTTTTCGTTTTTCATTCTCGGTCGGAAGCGGTATACCCAACATACATGTGTATATACTCGTACGGCGGACACATTCCGTGGAGCGAAAATGTGAAAAATCCCATCGAAGCCCATATCGAGTTGCGGTGGAAAATGGAAATCAAATTGAGTTCAAATCCCTGCAGACTACGACTACTCGTAGGTTGAGAATCAGGATACTCTGATAGACGGAGGTTATAAAATTTGTTTGAGATACCCAATCAAAGGATGTCTATCTGCTTGAAGGGAATAAGAATATTGTAATGCAAATAAATTGTGAAGAGCAAACTATTCGCATATTTCAGATCATCTCCTGGTGTGGAGGGCGGCGCGGCAACTATCGAGCAGGGATTATCTTTCCACCATTTTGCATCCTTTGGTGGGAAACAATTTGAAGAATTTTTTTTTATTTCATTTCCTTGGCTTTTGTTTCTGTAAAGAAAGCGCACAATTAAACAAACTAAAGGTTAAGTTGAAACAGGAAGAACAAAGGAAAAGAAAGTTTCCCTTCTCTTCGGCTTTATGATTTCCTATTTTGCAAGTTTTCTTTTTTTAAGAACAAAAAGGACTACTTCTTTACCAGGATAATGCACTTATGTTTGGAATTTTCAAGCAGGAAGTTAGTTGTCTAAAGGTGAACACAGCAATATGGTAGAAAACTGTTTGTTCTATAGAGTGTGGAGTGAAAGTTTTATCACTCATTGTCGTTGGGGCAACTCGTAACACACAGGAAGTGTCCTTAAAAAGTCACTAGATTCTGTGAATGTAGGTGATGGAGATGTGATGAAAAGCACTTAGTTCCCTATGTTGAAGATATTTGCTGATTTATGTTGAAGTTGAATTAGGAATTTCATTTCAATTGAAGCTGAATGAAAAAAAAACAAAAACACAAGACGAGGGGGAGAAGTCCTTGACAGAAAATTTCCACTTCAAGGCAACGTGTCTACGTGTAGGTGAAGCACTTGAATGTCGATTGTATTTTGACTGCGTATTTTTCCAACTAATAGCAGTCATAGAGAAGAGAAACTATGAAAACTTTAATATTTCTGAGATCAACATTTCCTTTAGGGGACTGTACACAAGTTCTTACGAAGGACTTCGTGTTAAGCGCAGTAATGGTCGACTAGAATTTAAGCATCTACTTCAAATTTGTCTTCATATAACGAGTATGGAGGTGAAATTTATTGATAGGGAATAGTTTCAAAGAAACAAACAAAGCATATGAGACTTATGGATACCACTTTATCCGGACTAACCGCATTATGGAAAAGGTCTTACTTATCTCCATCTCTTAAAGATCACCTTGATCTGACTCACAATCTCGGAAGGAATGTGTTGCATCAAAAACGGCATGATAAAACTACCGGAGATCGGAGGTATGATTATCTACTAACCAAATAAAGCATTGCAGTTTGAGAGTAATTTCACGTTACTATGGCACGAATTAATCAGAGGGAGGACGGATTGCAGATGAGTCAACGTGGCGGATACTATTTATGGTGTTGGACGAACGCACAATATAACAACGACAGCTCCTATATCATCGAAGCGGATCACTGACTCCAATACATCCATCCCCTTTCGACTAAAGGATTTCAGGAAACGTCTAAAAACCCAGGTGACGGGTTGCGATTGGGGTTATCTGACCGCGCAAAAATCCCACTGTTGCGAAGGAACCGAGAGCCTTAGGTAAAGATGGGTTCACTGTTTACGTTCTTCTTTAGCGAACACCAATATCGACTGTGGAATGCTTGGACCTTGAATACCCCATGTGCATTAGCACAATTATCGGATGTCTTAGACATAACCGCATATCATCGGATTCGCAGACGATATACGAGTAGCTATCGTGGTCGTCGCAAAACACACCCATGAAGTCGAGTCAACCACAAACGCAGCTGTTGTCCAAATAAAGCGGTGGCTCGAATTTGCGGGTTTCAAACCGGCGGAACAAAAAACAGTAGCCGTTCTTATTACGAGGAAAACCGTGGAATATATCAATATTCAAGTCGGTAACCAGAACATCCGATCGAAGGAAGCGGTAAAGTACGTAGTGATGTTAGACAACCGGCTACGGTTCACACAACATGTGGACTACATGAGGAAAAAAGCGTCAGCGCTACAAGCGGCACTCTGCAGAATACTTCCGAATGTTGGCGGACCTGGATACGCAAAAAGGATCCTCCTAGCTAAAGTGGTCAGCTCGGTTATTCTATACGCGGCACCAGTCTGGGCAGATATGCTGAGGAGGAAACTGTCAGCGGTATACCGACTCGTTGCACTAAGGACAATAAGCGGCTATAGGACGATCTCGGACGAAGCCGCGTTTGTCATCGCTGGAATGATTCCCATCGACATCCTCGCGGACGAGATTAGGAGAATTTACCGCAGGAAAACCTCAATGCCAACTGATGCCATGGCAATAAGGAGAATGAAAGAGGAAGAAAAGGTACGTTCTATAGCCCTATGGCAATCTCGATGGGATAATGCCACAAAGGACAGATGGACTCGTACCTTGATTCCAAAAATCGATGTAGAGCCCAAGGAAACTGCAACTATCACCTTACGCAGTTCATCTCTGGTCATGGCGGATACCGAAAGTATCTATACAGATTTGACCATGACAACTCCCCCCTTTGTCCCGAGTGTCCAAATCAGGAGGAGGACGTGAAGCACGCAATTTTCCCTTGCGGAAGCTTCGCGGAATGGAGATAAAATCTGCCAGACCCCCCAGAGGTAATTAAGAGAATGGTGGAGTCGGAAGAATACTGGCTAAATATCTGCGGATTTGTAAAAACTGTGCAGACCGAGCTATGGAGAATAGAAGCCGAAAGAAGAGCGGCAGAACCAGCCGAACAAAGAGAAACACCGGAGTACTCGTAGCATGAATTGCTTGACAGCTCCGCGAAGTAGTACCTAGCGGCAGTTCCGCGGGGAGAGTGGTAGAAATTTGCAGGGTGTGGTTTAGGACGTAAGCGCGAGGAAAATGGAGAATAATATCCCGTGAAACGTTCAGGCTGGTAACACGGGTTATCTCGTATCTTGAAGAAGATTCCACATCCATTGGCGCAAACCATAAAAAAAAAAAGATACAACGACGATGTTTTCAACAACAACAGCTGCCAACTGCGGTGCAGATTTCAATGGATCCACTATTTGACAAAGAGTTCTTGACTATATCTCCTAAACAAGACAGTGTGCCCTTAGTTACGTCGAAAGGACATCTTTGGTAGTGCTGTCGGTACTGCATGACCCCATCTCCGCAAATGGAATCTAGCTACAATAATAGACCTTGCGTCTCCCTCATCTTAATATTTACAAGGGGACTTGGAAAGCTCCCGATGTATCGACTGTTAACCCCACCACCACATTGCGATCGACACAAGGGAATCCTTGAGTATTATGTATGTTCCGAACCTTCTGTGGGACGAAAACTGGCTCGGATCAGTACGTCATTATAACTAAAATATGTCATCGGATGTCCCTTTATCTCCCAAGGAGTTTGTCAGCAAAATCAAAGACGCGGCATCTAACGTATTGGTTTTCTCTGGGCTATCACAATAAAACTGCAGATACGAAAAATTTCTGAGAAGCACAACAAGCTGCATAGGACGACCACAGCTGCTCTCAAGCTCTATTACCAGAAGTGACAAAATAAACATCAAGCGAAGGATATAAGAATAAGAAGCACACGGTCGAGGAAATAATGAGGGTTCAAAGCCCAAGCCAATATAGACGGACAGAAGAACACAATAGAAGACGATCAGCCGGAAGCTTACTTGGTGAGAAGCATTTTCCAACTCATTAAAAGTTATACTACTTAAAGAAAGAAATATGTACACCCTATGAATGGAGCCTCACCACTGCTAGTCTGATCCTCAAAACAAGTAAACCTTTAAACTGCCCTTACTCTAGACTACAAATCCTTTCAACAGCGTCTGAAACCATTCATCAACAGGCTGGTTGGTCCAGATCAGTGGTGTTTCAGGACAGGAAAGTTCACAATCGATCAAACATTCACACCACGGCAGGTCTTTGAAATGACCTAAGAACTTCAAATCGGCACTTACCATCTGTTTGGCGACTTCAAACCCCACATATGACGAGCTATAGAACGCCTATTAGGTGCGCAACTGAGTTATGTTTTTTTTGTTGAAAATGCACCATTATTGTGACAAAATGGTTACAAATGCATCATTCAAAATATTGCCCATCGCCAGCTAGAACTTTTTTCCATCTTTCGGGCAGAGCTCGACAAAAGTGTTCATCTTTTGAGGATATCCACGGATCAAGCCATTTTTTGATGTCTTCATATGAGCGGAACTGGTGATCAGCCAGACCATGTGCCATCGAACCGAACAAATAAAAATCGGACGGGGCAATATCTGGGGAATATGGCCGGTGGGGTAGGACTTCCTTGGTTTCAAATCTTAAGGAACCCAAGTTCCTTGTTTTTTGAATCATTCCCAACGCATTAAATCGCATAGAAATGGCTTGGCGGGTAACTCCTAATACTGAAGCAAGTTCGCCTTGCGTTTGGCACGGATACTCATCGAGCAATGCTTCCAATTCAGGGTCTTCATCATCGAAATCACCGTCATTGAAGCGACGGAATCAATCACGGAACGTTGTTTCACTTAGAGCAGCATCTCCGTAAACTCTTTGGAGCTCTCGATGGCATTCAGCCGCCGTTTTCTTCGAATAAAAGAAGAATATCAACACTTCCCGCAAATGACTATTATTTGCCACAAACTCAGACATTTTTACACAACCAGAAGAATATGATGCCAGTACAAAATCACTAATGTGTCTAAGCTTGGTTCATGACGTTTTGGATATGTCAAAATCGACCAGCACTTATTGCCATCTATTGAACTTAGTTGCGCACCTAATACTTTTGACGTCCCTGCCAAAATTGTCAAGTTGTGCAGGATGGCTATGCAGAATTTCCGCTCCACTATCAAGGTCGCTAATAAATTAGCCGAGACCTTCAACATTTTAACATCGCCCTAGAAAAAATCCCAGAAAATCCATTCACTGACCAAAGGGGCACGAGATTTTTAAGCCCGCACAATAATCTACGTACGCGGATGACACTGATATGATGTAAACGAGGACAAAACACAGTACATGCTATCATCAGAAAACGATGCACAACACCGACGACTTGGCCAGGAGTTATCATTGGCTACTTTAACTCTGAGGGACTTAAGAACAGAATCTACTTTGGCTCCGTGGTTATAAGCAGCAACGACATCAGTGCAGAAACCAGACGCGGAATTACTCTTGTCAATGCAACCGGTTCTTTAGGCTCAGGAGGTAACTGAGTAACAGAGCCGTCTCTCGTAAGACCAAAGTGCCTTTATACAAGACCATTATCACCCCAGACCTACTGTATGGCGCAGAGGTTTGTACTTTGCCGCGGCGACACAGCAGAGGACGACCGTACCTAAGGTGGCGCATGCAAGTGGAAAGGGATCTCAGCCAACTTGGAGTGAGGCAGTGAAGATAGCTTGCGAATGATCGTGATAGCTGAAGAGTCTTGTTGGTTGAGGCTCAGTATCACCCCAAACTGTAACACAACCTAAGTAGGTAAGTAAGTAAGAAGGCAATTGACTAGCAAATCTGACTATAGCACAACTAAAGTGGCCTTATGTAGGACTCTTATCATATCGATCCTGCTGAAGCATACACTTTTCCAACAATGGATGAAGCCGTTCTATCCTATTTCGAAAGGAAAATGTGAGGTCGCCTGTCCCTTCTACATTAACGGCAAATATAGGATGAAATACTCGTAGCTACGAACTCTACAAATTTCACAGCGATTTCGACAAAGTCAGAGGATTTCAAATACGTTGACTACAATGGATGGGGCATACATGCCAGCATTGTTTGAAAATCTTCGAGTTCATCCCGGAGGGTTGTACATGAAAAAATTAAGACCTGGACTCAGGTGGCGCACGCACGTGCATTGGAAATACGAGAAAGCCAATTGGAGCGGACTTAAAACCTTCTTTAGGGAATTTAACTGGACGTTACGTTTGCTCGATGACGACGTGGATGCCGCTGCCGATATGATTATACCGCATCAGATGAAGAGTATCAAACCAAAAGAAAAGGCGTTGTACGACTTGAGATATAAGGGTTAGCGAAAAGTCCTACAAGACCGAACTAACAGAGGAAAACCGAAAAAAGTTCAAACGAGCCAGGACCGCAACGTCTTTCTAAATCGCGTGAAATTTCAATACGGCCTAAAGTTGAGGCAAAAAATACTACAATGTCCCAAAGGCAGTAAAAGCGTTTGGTTGTTTGTCACAAATAGCAGAAATTCTGCCTCATCCTCCATCCCAACATTCATTTATAATGTCATTCCAGCTGTCAGCTCTTTGGACAAGGCTAATCTGCTTGCTGTAGTATTGCGGCCAGCTCAACACTTCCAGATTGTGCTTTTTCTCCGCCTACACTTGAGTGCGTCGAATCTTCAATGGGACGAATCGACTTTCGCACTCGTGTAGTAGCAAGTGTACTTAAGGATCTCACCATACATAAATCCGCTGATCCAGATGGCATATCTCCCCTCTTTCTGAAGAGGTGTTCTTCCACGTTGGCAAAACCACTGCGTAAGCTTTTTCATCAATCCTACTCTTTAGGACTCCTTCCGAGCAGATGGAAAACAGCATTTGTCCAGCCCGTCCCTAAAAAAGGCGAATCTTCTTCTCTCTCCTCCTACAGACCCATTGCACTTACGTCTCTTCTTCGCGAGATCATGGAAACGCTGATAAATCGTCAGCTCATGAAATATTTCGAAACACGAAAACTTCTCAATGGCACCGGCCATATGGTTTTCGTAGCAACAGGTCCACTGGTGATTTCATGGCATGTCTCACCGACAAGTGGAACCAAAGAGCAAGATAGTTGCACTTGATATTTCTAAGGCATTTGGCAGAGTTTGGCATCAGGCTCTTTCATCGAAAATGCGTGCTTTTGGAATAAACGACTCGCTTCTTCAATGGATTAGAAACTACCTTTCGGAAGGTTCAATTCAAGTTGTCTTGGATGGTTTCAGGTCTGATATTCACAAAATAAATGCGGATGTGCCCCAGGGCTCCGTTCTGTCTCCGACACTCTTTTTAATTTTCATCAACGATCTCTTGTCTGCTACCTCTAATCCAATATATTCCTTTGCTGATGACAGTACTCTCTGCTTTTCATATTCGTTCCCGGACTCACGTCCCTGCTCTTCGGCTGAAGAACGGGAACGGCACTATATGTTAAGCTCATTAAATTCCGATATTAACAGCATAAACAATTGGGGAACTATCAACTGAGTGGAATTTAATGCTTCCAAATCACAATGCAGACGACATGTCGTTAAGGCGAAATTTAAACACCCAGCCATTATCCATGGATGGGACGTACATCGTCGAAGCCGAAAAACTTTCCATTCACGGTATGTGTGTCAGTGACAACTTACGTTGGAATGACCACGTATTCAAAGTCGGCAGAAACTCTGCGAAATGTCTAGGTTTCCTCAAATGATGTAAGGAATACTTTTCCCCTTCTGATCTGGCTTCAATATATAACAAGGCATTCATCCGCCCAAAATTGGAGTACAATGCTCGCATCTGGTCAGGTGTGCCTAAAACATCTCTGCACCTGCTAGATAGGATTCAAAACCTTGCGATAAAACTCATAGCTGATACCAATATCACTCAGTCAATGGACACCCTCGAACACCGACGAATTGTCTCGTGTCTCGATCTGCTTTGTCGCTATTTCCACCAACAGTGCTCCATAGAAATCGCAAGTCCATTCAAACCTTCAACCGTAACACCCATCTCGCTATGAATGCTCATCAGTATACCTTCAAGTTCACTTTCGGACGTACTCTAAAATATCGTGATTCGTTCCTAAGCCGAACAACTCGCTTGTGGAATGCTCTGCCGAGCCCCCTATTTCCTAGTCATCATAACATTCATACATTTAAAACCAACGTACATCGGTACTATCTTTCTTTCCTCCCTAGATTCCCTTCGTCCGAGCTGTGTGTAAACATTTTAAGGGTACCTTAACTCCTTGAGCGCACGCTACTTTACAAAAAAAAAAATACGCAATTGGAAAAGGATCTCAACCATTTCGGCCTACATAACCCGAGGTAGCTATTTCATGATTGAGCTGAATGGGGAGACTTATATATTGTATATGTTGAGAGCCAGAGCCATGTGAGCCCCATCTAAAGTTAGTAACATATTAGGACTCCAACTTCAATTTACAATGAAATTTAGACAACTCGAGCTCAGTGACCATTTGACATAAATATCCTTTGAACCAAACAAAGCAGTTTTTGAAACAATGATAGAGCATTCTAATGGACCTCTCTAATCTGTTTCCCTCTGATCAATCAAACCCTAACCATCGAGCCATTAATTCACACACACATATGGTATCTATTGTACAATAAATACCGAATTAAGCGACATCCATTTGAAAGCAAAATTCAGTTGAAATTCCAATTAATCACCCACCAAGTGGCGATCAATTAGTTTGTAACTCAACACAAAGAACTACTCTCAGTTCAGTCTCCATATCGCTCTACCCGAATTGCAAATTCCAATCCGATTTGCGGTACTCTGGCCCATTCAACGTAATTAAACGTCCGTTTTTGATCCAAACACTCGCATCCAAGAGATGGCCTATTAGTTGAATTGAAAAAAAAAAATAAAAAATAAAAAATCATTCTTTAGTGACATGACATGATAATGATGTCATTTTTGATTAGACAAAGTATCTCAACGCCCTTGTCTCTATAAAAAGCGGACGGATGGTGACCTTTTCTATTTTGCAAATTATTTTCGGTTCCCTGCAAGTGTTGACAGCGGGCCACGGTCCTTTCGACCTTTTTTAATTGACTAAAGCGTTGGAGAATTCATGAATAAAAATTCAAAACATCTTAAGCAAGGATCATAACTGATTACGTTTATCATATTTTAGTTACTAACTACGAGTACTTCAAGGGGTTGCTCCGGTATCTAATGGGGGTGGAATAGGTCTGGAGAAACTTTTAAATGGCTGGAAGTATATAAGGACCTTATATGAATCCTACTTGTAGAGAAAACAAGCACAAGCAACTGCTGCTTTGCTTGATGTAGTGGAAATGTTGTTGAAATATTTCCCAAGCTAAAAATCAACAGAAAGGGAAGAGCAGATTTTTTTCTAGTATCCGCAGATACTACCATACACACGTAGTTACGTATGAGTATACGCCTAGGGTTATTTTTACGTAGCTCTACCTAATGGGGTTGTGCATTAATTTCGTGTTAGAATTAATAGGAAATGATTGGAGGGATGAATGTTAAATGAAGGGTGCCATGCAAATTCTACATACTCGTACATCTACTTTTGAATTTATTTATCCGTTGCGATAGAGATAAGGAATTGTTAAATGAAGTGCATGGTGTAGAAGGAGGATAAATATTTTGTTATCCGTAAATAAGGAAATTCAAAAGTATTATAACATACGAGTACTTCCTTATAGACGGGACCTAAATTTAGGCTCTCGCTCTCGAATTATATCACAAGTAAAGCCTTCTAAATCAGGACAATGCTGGAAGGTCGGTCTTTCACAGATTTGTTGCCGCACAATTTCAATGCATTGGCATCCATCAAGTCAATAAGAGAAAGCAGCAAATTCGACTTTAAGCAAAGTCCCCTACGTTAATAATATTTTCAATGGGGAACTCAATTAAACTGGCCAACAAAATGCCAAAGATCTTCGAAAACTCCCCCGAAATCGTCAGGCATGTAGTCGTTTTGTATTTATGTTTCCTTCTACTATTTTTTTATTTTTGTTTGATTGTTGATATACTCGTACATACATAGGTGTATATGGTATCCCCGTAATCTTCATCCTCCTCCCTTTGGTTTAATTCTGAGAATTTCATCTTCATTTAAACAACTTTGTGAGCATTCACCGAGAGAAGATGCTGCTGAAAGAAGTCTTTATTCCAACTTTTGACAAGATGAGACACGAGTACTCCTACGAATAGGGATCAAATTGAAAGTTAAATTGTGCTTGTGATTCAGTAATTAATATTAATCGATTTAAAATTCAATTTGATTGGAAATGTTGTGGCTTTGAAGTAAGTGATTAAAGTATCCGAAATTGAATGGATCTCGGAACATCCAAGAAGCAATTGTTGCTGCTGAACGTCTTGGAGAAAGGTGATCCCACGAACAGAACTGGATTGAATTCAGGATAAGGATTCAAAAAGTACAGATTATTTCAGAGACTTTTGCTTTCACCTGAACAAAAACTCCTCTCTAAATAGATACTAGGACTACTGACCAAGAAGATACAGCTACGAGTACAGGGAAGGTTCAATAAATATTTTAAGGGAAATTCCCCAAGGCAGACAACTTTAATTCCAAAAGATTGGCCAATGAATAATAAATGACTTAAGTACACAAAAGTATAGGCACTTTGTTGTGCATGCCCATACAAGGTTGCATAACTAAATTTGTCAGGTGTAAATCGAATGCCAAGAGGCAGCAAAAAAGTGCTTTTGGAATGTAATTTGCTTTTTGCAGGTGTACAATCTCGGCGAATGGTCCCTTCTTTAAATTCGACTGTAGTTCTTAAATTTCTCAATCTATACAGTCCCCAGAAATTACAAGCAAAATTTTGAAAATGACCAAGATAAAGGCTTCCCTTACATGCCTACTTAACACGGCAGTTCTTCACTTTCTATGATCTCGGACGCGATGTGGTAATTTGTCCAGGACAAAGAGCTCTAGCATCCACGATAGCTCGACTCTTAAAACGGAGGTTAGGTCTCGAACCTGCGATTCGAAAATCCTCTTAGCTGGGAGAAAAAGTGTAGTCGACGTGCTTGGGCTTTCTGGACTGCATCCATATCTTGACACAGCTCATATTTTTCGCGGCTGCATCTTTTCCTTCATTTGTCCTCTTCGCATACGGAATCAAAAATTCGACGAAGGATTTTTGTCTTGAAAGTGTTCACTATCTGCACCGCTTTCCTGCTCGTCTTCCAGCAGTCAGCTCCATATAGCAGAACTGCCAGGATCAATGTTTTGTAGAGCACCCATTTCGTCTGCCGAATTAGGTTTCGTTTTGGGAAAAAATCTTAGTCAACTTATTCGTGAGAAGAATATTGCGGCTGTACAGGGGTCGGTAAATTAAAACCGAAATCAAACGGATTCGCGCTGTTCTCAAGAGATGACCCACAATCCAAAGCCAAATGACCAGAATACACGTCAAACCTTCACTCATTGGCGTCTATTGAAGATAGAAGAAGATTCGTATTTTGACCGAAGGATCTACCTCAGCGACGTGCCACATTGTTTTGGGTAAATGGTTTTGTTAAAAAGCAAAATTTCGACATTTGGCCAAGGTAGAAATATTCCCAGAGCTGCCATTGTATGCAAAATAAAATAACTGTCTAATGTGGTTTTCATGGCGACGGTGTCCCTGGGCAGCATTTTTTCCTAGACGTTGCTAGCAACCATTACCATTTTTTTTATGTAACGGGTGACCCGAAAGCAATGATGGTTTTTCCGATTATTATGTTTCAGCAGCTGTTAAAGTTACCAATGACATCCAACTGTCAAAATATTCAGTAAGGTTTGCCATTTCATCAAGCATTGTGTTACGCTTGCCGAACGTGAGGAAATTATTAAAAAAAATATAGACATTCCGGCTCAGTTTTAAATGCTAAACTTAATTATCGTAGTGAGTTCGGTTGTTATCATAGCTTCAGTGTGTAGGCAATTCGTCCCACCGCGGAAAAGTTTAAGCGTGAGTACACTCTTTTAGATCTTAAGCTACCAACCAGATAGAGATCGCTGCGAAATGAAGAAAACATAGCCGCCGTAGCGTCCAGTATCGAAGAAGACCCAGAAATGTCGATTCGCGCCGATCAACTGAATTGGGCATAGCCAGAGTCAACCCGGCTTATTTTGCGGTATAATTTTGGCCTACATCCGTATAAGTTTGTGCAGACGCAAGAATTGGACCTGGATGACTATAGACAACGTCGTGAGTTCACTAATTGGGCGCTGGAAATGTTGGCCGGAGAACCAGATTTTGGGCAAAAAATCATCTTCTCAAACGAGGCCCAGTTTTGGCTCGGCAACTATGTCAACAAACGAAATTGCCATTATTGGAGCAAATACAATCCACAAGTGTTCGGCTGAGCATCAATGCATCCACAAAGATTGACTGGTTGGTGCGGTTTATGGCATGGCGAAATGAGGAAGGAAACATCGTTACCGTCAATGGTAACGGCTTTCTGTGGTCATAGTGAGCTATCGATATACCCGAGCTGTGGTTCCAACAAGACGGCGCTACATCCAATACAAGCGACGCAGCGCACGAAGTTGTGAAGGAGATATTTTGGCGACTGGGTCATCTCACGGCGCGCGTTCATCAATTGGCCGCCGCGATCATGCGATTTGACTCCACTCGATTATTTTCTCTGGGGCTACGTCAAGTCCTTTGTCTAAGATAACATGCCAACCACTTTGGGCGAGCTCGAGGCCAACATTCGACACGCTATTGCCGGGCTAACGTCGAACATATTGGACCGAGTCGTCAGAAATTGGACCGACCGCTTGAAGCACTGCCAGGGAAGCCGAAGCGGCCATTTGAATGATGTGCTATTCCCCACAGAATGGCATGAACGTAGCTTCAAAATAAAGCCAGAATCAATTTTATATCTTTCTCCGTTGTTGTTTTATTTAAATTGTTTCATACCTGGTCAACCCTTATATCATAAATGTTAATTGGGAGGCGTGGAGGCTATGTCGTTTCAAAGGGATGGTACCGTGTGCCACAATCTACTTAGTGAAGACGAAATTCGGTGATCATTTGATCGCAAGAAATGACTCTATCCATTTGCTGCTCTTTCGTGCGATTTAACACATTAAAAGCGTTTTCTTTGAGGCTACACTTGAGTCTAGAGTCTATACCAACAAGCTAAAACCTTAAACCCACTTGGAGGCGAACAGTCGACGTGAAATTGCTGGAATATCGGCCAAGTCATATGACTAAGTGATGGAAAATTGGGAACTGCTGAAGTGTTGTTGGCAAATTTTATAGCAGAGTCAAGGTAGAAACCATTTACTACCTCGAAATTATAGCTGTCGATTGCGACGTTCTGTCCAATTCGTCGTTGTTTTGCGCCTGTTCTTGCTGACAGCATATACTTGGCTTTGCCCTCATTTGCCAGCAAACCCATTGCTTCGTTTGGCAGTCTCCGATTCAATACTAGTGAACGCAGCCACATGTCAATATAATCCGCGGACGCAAGTAGTTGCACAGCCTTTTGAAATATTCTGCCTCCAGTGTTCACTTGTGAGTTCCCCACAATTTGGATATATGGATTTAAAGAAGTCACATGACAGCGTATCACCTTGGCTAAAATTTTTGTTGACATCAAAAGTCAGGTTAAGTCGTTACCGACTTTGACGGAGCAGCGAGTGATCTCAATCGCCATTCTGCACAAACGGACGAGCTTGTCAAGGATGCCAAAACCAGACACGTCTCCATAAATGGTCGCATAAACGGCCTTAAGATCGATGAAAAGATGATGGATATCGATTTGGACTTCTAGAGTCTTTTCCATCTGCCTGAGTGTGGAAATTTGGTAGATTGTGGACTTTCCTGGGCTGAAACTGAGAAACCAATCACGTTACTGGTGAATGGTTTCAGGCGTTCACACAATATGGCAGATAAGATCTTGTATCCGATGTTGGGAAGACTTATGCTTCTATAGTGGGCCCAGTTGAGGATGTCTCCTCCTCCTGGACAAACGATATTGAGATTCCATTCATCAGCCATACACCCTTGTGACCAGATCTGGGAAATGAGTTGGTGCATGCTTTCCGCCTGCTTTGAATACCTGGGCCGGTAAGTACATAGTCAGGTCCAGATGCTTTGTTGGATTTCAGCTTAGATATTGCTATCCTTACTTCGTTTTAGTCAGGTAAACGAAAGTCTTGGCTATCATAGTCTAAGTTGAAGGGTCCGTTCTGCCTTACAACGGAATGTTGGGCTATTTCGCCGTTATACAGTCTGCAGAAAATGTTTTTACATATTCTTGGCACCGACTGTGACTCTACTACAAGGTTTCCTTCTTCATCTCTGTACTGTACTGTACGGCAGCGCCGCTATGTGCACTTCTTTTTAAGTTGCATGTGCTTGCCGGCATTCTTCATCAAACCAAGAATTTCTTCGTGGTGATCGCATGAAACCCAGTACATCAGTTGCGACGTCTTTGTTGGCGCGTTGGCAGAGCGTTACCACAGGTCTTCAGTAATTGGTGCTGGCGACATAGCAGTTGTTGAGAGAATTTGGGACACGCGTTCGGCGAACATTCTGGCGGTCTCTCACGATTGCAGCTTTTCTATGTTATACATATCTTCTACTGGTAGTTCTTCTTTGTTGTGGCCCTTGCGAAATTAACTCTCGCACCTAGGCTACAACAAGGTGATGATCCGAGTCAATGCTGGCTGCCGGAATACTGGAGACATGCCTTACGTCTATCGCAAAATGATCAATTTGATTTAGCGTTTGATGATCCGGAGACCGCAATGTTCCCTTGTGTATATTGCGATGAGGAAACCATGTGCTGGTTATATTAATATTTCGTCCCGCCGCAAGGTCAATAAGCCTAAGTCCGTTGGCAGAATTAGTGCCGTGTAAGCTATGTTTACCAAAGATGTCCACATTTCCTATCCTGGCGTTAAAATCACCTTAGTACGAGTTTAGCGTCATTCTTCGGGCATCACTCATATGTCTTGCCGAGGAGTTCTTGTCTTCCGTAGATACACGGGCGCATATTAGGCTTATATGGTATTGGCGAATTCAGCCTTGATGCCGATTGTCATAAGACGCTCTCTTATGTGTCGGAAGCTCAAGACTTCGTGCCTAAGTCCGCCGTATATGGCAAATCCGTATCCGAGTAAGCGCTGTTTTTTTCTCCTATATACTCGTATATCACAGATTTTCACGCACTTCTTGGATGGCGGTGATATCTGTGTGATAGCATTCAAGGGCCTCTGCCGGTTGTTCGGCTGAATGTGGCCTGTTAAGGGCCCGAATATTCCACATGCAGATCCGAAGGTCATTGTCTTTTACACATTTGCTAGGGTCACCAACAGTGAGTCTATTTTTATTTGGTTTCTTCGTCACATATTTTAATCTCTTCCATATAAGATTGTGATCCCTATGACGGAGTAAGCCAGTATAATACTACTGAGCGGGCATGCCCTTGCCATTTTAGCCCACAGGGATAAGGGTTTTCTTATGTAGTTAACGGGGACCACCAATGGGAGGTAGGGCAAGCACTGCGCTATGAACTTGATTGTTGCGCTGCTGGTCCAATCCATGTTATCGAGCGCTCAGCAGTTTCCCGAACAATCGCCACGCAGCATATTCATACGATTTTTAGTTTTAGATTTTAATCAGCGAGATGTTGAAGTTTTAGCGATGCACTTTCTGATATTCTGATATTCGAATCTGCTCCGTCGAAAGCAACCGTTTGTCGCTGGTTTGCTGAATTCGAAGGCGGTCGTACAGACACATTTACAGACACTCTCTGGATGCCCAAATAAGGCTGTTACACCGGAAAATTTAAAAAGTAATCCACAAAATAAAGAGAAAGTGCGTGAGATACTCGTAGCTAACATCGTAGTAAGGATATCAATAGACTGCATGCATCAGTATTTAGGTACGCTAAAGCTCTGTTCGAACTGGGTACCGCGTTTGGAACCCAAACAACAACGCGTTGATGATTCAGAACGCCGCTGTTCGGAGCTGTTTAAGAGAAACGAAGAGAACTTTTTCATGAGGTATGTGACAATGGATAAAACATGGATCATACGAGTATTACGAGGGCGGGTCAATAAGTCCGTGAATATGAATTTCTGACCTCTTTACTGAAACAGCAATACTGCTCCTGTCAACAGGCATCTGTCAGTTGACTCCTGTCAAAATTTAAACTTGCTGCGTCAGTTAGTTTGTGTTTGACAGCTATTTTTATCAGACTACTCACTAATTTGAGGAGAAAATGGAAAAAAGTGAATTTCGTGTGCTTATTAAGCATTATTTCTTGCGAAAAAAAACCATTACCGAGACCAAGGCTAAGCTTGATAAATACTATGGGGACTCTGCACCATCGATTTCAATGGTAAAAAAGTGGTTTACTGAATTTCGTTGTGGCCGTACAAGCACTGAAGATGCCGAACGTCCTGGACGCCCAGTTGAGGTCTCTACACCCGAAACAATCGAAAAAATTCACGATATGGTGTTGGCCGACCGAAGATTGAAAGTGCGAGAGATTGTGGAAGCCGTAGGGATGTCGCATGGCTCAGTGGTTTCAATTTTGAATGATCACTTGGGCATGAGAAAGCTTTCCGCAAGATGGGTGCCGCGTTTGCTCACAGTCGACCACAAACACAATCGTGTAACAACTTCACAGGAAGGGTTGGCGTTGTTTAATGGAGGAGTTTTTGCGCCGTTTTGTAACCGTGGACGAAACATGGATCCATCACAACAAACAACAGTCAAAACAGTGGGTTTCTAAGGGTGAATCGGCGCCAAAGAAGGCCAAGGTGGGTTTGTCAGCCAATAAAGTTATGGCGACATTGACTACCTTCAAAAGGGAAGAACAATCAATGGGGAATATTATGCCAACTTATTGGACGGATTCAATGACGATTTGAAAAAAAAAAACGACCTCATTTGGCCAAGAAAAAAGTTCTTTTCCACCAAGACAATGCAAGGGTGCACACATGTGCAGTTGCCATGGCAAAAATCCATGAATTGGGCTATGAATTGCTCCCTCATCCACCCTATTCTCCAGATTTGGCTCCGAGCGACTACTTCTTGTTCCCAAACCTGAAGAAATGGCTTGGTGGAAAAAGATTTGACTCCAATGATGAAGTCATCTCGCAAACAAAGGCCTATTTTGAGGACCTCGACAAATCATTTTTTTTGGAAGGGATAAAAAAAATTGGAGAAGCGTTGGACAAATGACCCGCCCTCGTACCTCTTTGCAAACCTCAAAAAAAAATGTTCGCCGGAAACAGCTATGACTCCAATGAAGAGATGATGGCCGAAAATGAAGCGTATTTTGAAGGGTTGGACAAATCGTTCTCTAAAAAACTGCACAGACATGCTAGAGCGGGGCTGGAATGATTGTATCACCGTAGAGGAGGCTATGTGGATGAATAAAGTCAAATTTTACCAAAAAATTATGCTTTTATGTCAGTCTCGTAACTTTTCGTTTCACCTATTCTTTTAAGAAAACGTTCGATAACTATTTTTTTGTTAATGAAATTCTCTATTTTACTTACACGTTTGTGAAAGTGATTTCTGAAAGCCGTTACATACCTACAAAAAAAAAATAAAAAATTAATTGTAAATATTTATATATAAATGATATTAAAGTTCTTATTAAAATATAATAAATCAAAAAATCCTTCAAATCATTGCCGAACTACAAAGACTTATTGTCGATGCCCTTTGGCGGCCATCATTGAGTTCAAATTTTATTTACCCAACACGTTGTTGTGAATTCTAAGGCCTAAGTGCAATTTATTTCGTTTTTCTTGAAATCATTTCCAAATGATTGAATGCCAATTCATGTAGCAAATTTAAGTGAAAACCATCAGACAACCCTAAACACACCTCATGTAGCTGACAGAAACAAAACTGCAAGTCAGTAGGGTTCCTAAGTTTCCTGTCTTTTTGTTTGCTGCCCGCATACCGTGAAAGGGTTACCTGGTCCCCATATTAAATAGAGTGCTTCAATGATTCTCAAAAAAAAAAATAAACAAAATTGTATTTGTTCAAAAATTAAAAACAAAAAAAAAACATTTTTCTTTAAAAGCACAAATTACGAGAGTGTAATTTTGCGAACATAATTGAAGTGAAAGACGGCATTGATTAATGGTAGGTGTACTCGTCCTCACATTAACATCCGACAATGAGGTTAAAACAATTAAGTTGCAGTGTTTATTTGTTTATTCGAGGTTCACCTTGTCTGCAGTGTTTGTTAAGTTATATCGCAATCTCAACAAGAACAATTGTTTACATTACGAGTATTAGAAAAAAAAACCAAACTACTCGTATTCAAAAATATAATGACTTTTTAATCTTTTTCGTAACATGCAACCGTTTTGAGTAGCGGATTAAGAAGAATGAGAGGAAGAAAATGGATGAATCTTTTATAAAGTGACTGGAAAGAGTGAAGAATCATTTCTTACAAACAAGACAGACAGGAAAGCACTGAAAGAGCCATAAATATTACACTCGACAGAGACTGAGTAGAGTGTTAAATAAATTTGCAGAAATTAAGATAGAATGGGCTTACACTCGTAAGTGTCACAGAAAGTGTCAAAGTTACTTTCACCACTTTTCGAAATGACAGAAATACGAGTAATGTCGCATCAAAAATGCGCTTGGTTTTTAGGGATTTTACGACATGGAAAGGGACTTTGCTAAAACAAACCGACATATAGGCAGAGATCTTTCTATGGATTCCGAAGTTTAAATAACAAGCTCCTGATAATTACCTTTATATCCATAATATGCACTATAGAGACTGGTTCAAAGTTTGGGACCACCGCAAATATCAATACGTTTCTGCAGACTCGTATATGTAGGCTCCAGATTTCTTATGAAGCCAAATTCTGTTTTTTCCCCTAAGCTGTTGCTGAAGATTATGCAATTTCGTCTTAGTTTTTGTAGAATATTGAAGTGAAGAAAAGGGTGAAGAATTTCTATTTTTTGGCTTTCGTTTCACTGCCACAAAAAGTGGTCCCGAACTATCGTTGAGCAGGTTACCACTAAGACATGGCTTAGGCTAATATCGTCACCTTTTTGAGTTCGCGTCAAGTGCTGTCTTATCTATCTGTGGTAGCCTCTGGAATCTGCACGCGTAGACACTTTTGCGTGCCTGTTCGAATTGCAAACAAAAGAACTCCCGTGATAGGACCAACCTCTGGACCTGGTAGTCGTTTTTCAGAATCAGTTGTCAGGGTTCCTGAGTCTTTTTTATTGAGCTGACGGGGAAGAACTCAAATTAGAGGTACCGCTCATAACCCCATACTAACACTGCTGAAAGCGGTCCCTATATTCAAGGGTTACCCGCGCTGTGTGCAAACATCCAAGAGTGCCCGAAAGATTGGCTTTAATCATTGTGTCAACGCTCCGGCAATATAATCGAAAATATATAGTCAGCGTTGAAAAAAACACGACTACGAATGATGAAGACCCAAGGTACTCGTAAAAGGTACCATTCAAAGAGTGCGACGGAATGGACCGGTTGTAAGAAGGATGAAAACCTTTAACAAGTACCACGCTGATTACCAGCGAGAAGATAAGCAGCGTCTATTTTGATGCGAATTTGTTTTTAGAGGCAGACTTAGGCAAGAAGTATTGAGTTTCAGGACTATAACCGAGTGTTTCGAGGCAATCGTCATCGAGGTGGATCGCCAAAACCGATGAAACCCAGGACTGTTTTTATCTGCTCTTCGACAAGGAATATGCTACAACTTTCTAGCCATATGTCCACTGTTTTAAACTTTGGCAAAGCAAGGAAAGGAGGATATTTTCCAAAGCACAGCCGATTAATATATTCAGCACAATACCACCTCCGACAATGGATTCAGGATTATCGACTTCGCTGTTGGGAGAAATATCATAGCAGGCGGTCTGGCGATCCACTGATCAAACTTCAGTATTCTGTATGTCCAAACATTCCAAGGGACCACTACATTGTTGTAGCCGCAGTACAAAGACGAATATCAATAACGTTTGACGTCGGAAGAGTACAATCGCAACAAGCAGGCAGAACTTTGCCGGTTAAAATACCCTCGCTTGGCGACCGGCACCGCCATCATCTTGTCACATAACCCAAAACTGAACCGCCACTATGAAGCCCGTGGTTTGACAATGCATGCCGCGCTAGTGCATATAGAGCAATAGAAAACATATACAGAAACGCTGCAAAAGAAAGGAAGACGAGCACTGGCTTCTCAGAGTTGAAAATAATAACGAGATCGAGGAAATTGAGAGATGTTATAGCAGGAAAGACGTTCGAAAATGTTACCTATGGTATAAGCAACATGCCAGTTCAAAATAGTACAAACTGCAAGAAAGAAGAAGTGAAACTATGAGTAGATTTGCAGTCAGAGCTGAGGACATGAGAAAACGATCTCTGCATACTGTTAAACGGCGATGAGGATCAATATTTCGAACCATTCAGTCTGAAAAACTACGAGTATGTGAGGATTGTTATATTTAAAATTTAGTCCAACAAGTCTAACGGTTTTGACGTCCTAGCTGTCCAACTGTCCAAGGCAGCGGATATCTCTGACTTTGTAAGGAGTATTCACCAAATCATCTCTAAAGTATGGTGCATGTATGCCCGAGCATGAAGAAAGTAGAGCCTCTAGTCTGCCCAACTGTAGGAGCATCAGTCTCCTCAAGTAATCGCCTAAAACCTCTTTTCATCCAACTGATTGGTCCTTTTTAGTGGTATGTATTTCAGCCATGGCAAATCCATGTTTCCATCATGGTAAATCTTGGAAAAGACGCTTGAATTCTGCCCATGACGCTACGAAGTCATCTCCTGTTTTGAAATCACTGCAAGATCCTGGAGAAAGATCTCTGCTCCTTGAGGGTCGGTAAGGATTGTATCAATTTCTCTGCGATTTCTTCAACATCGATTTGAGAGTATTTCCAAGTATTGAAAAGAAATGGCGAAGATGGATCAGGCCTTAAACGCTTGAAGTACATGCCGCCATAGAGAAAATAACGTCGACGACTAAGACAAAATGTCCCAATAGACTACGATACCACTTAGATACCAGTCGAAGAGTAACTTATGGCAATCACTGTTCCTTTTTTGGGTTCAGAAGGTAATTACATAAAGAGACCCCTCTCAGACAAGCAAAAGGCGCTCGATGAAACATTGATCGTCCCAGTCCCCGTCTATGTCGCAGAGACATGCACTTTATTAAAAAAAAAGATGAGGTAGCGCTTGGTCGCCGCGAGAAAAAACAAAGTCTATCGACGGCCCACTCTCCATCGCTGGAGGAGATTTAACAAAGAAATGTTCGGTCTAACAGCAACATGGAGTTCACTAAAAGAGTAAGAATTCATTGGTTTAGATGTCTCCAGCACTCCAGCTTTGAAAGTACACCGAGGGAAAACGCAGCAAAGGAAGACCAAATCTCTAGAGGCCCCAGAGAGTATAGATAGACCTCAACCAAGTTTCTGTGCGAAATTGGAAGCAGCTGGCAACCAAAAGGGATGGCTGGAGAGGTACTCGTACGTAAGTTGGTAGAGTCCCAGGACAGTAGCACCATACAGGAAGGTAAGAAGTTGTGAGAGAGTAATGGGATTGACCCTTTTCCAGGCGATACAAGATGTTCAAACTAACAACGCCCTTCCATTTGATTTGATGATAAGCAGACAGATCCTCAAGGAATTGACAACGAAACCCCAGACTAAGCTTATTCATATTATAAATGCTTTAAAACTACCAAACGTTCCAGAACAATGGACAGTCTGAGCGACTTGTTATGATGCTACCCAAACCGAGAAGTTCTCTAAACGTCAAATGGTTAGTAGGTGAAAGGGGCTGTTGGAAGGACCAACCCACTTAGGCCCATAGGCCCGTGGTGTGCCACGTGGATCTGTGATCCACTTACTCATGGAACCAATTTGAGCTTATGATGTAGGGTAGGACACTGTTGACGTCTATATATTTTAGACCGTTTAAGTCATTGTAGAAGACAGAAGACGGCTCCTGAGTGAAGTTTTCTTCCCTGGGAGAGAGCTGGACATATACAGAGTAGGCGGAGGATTGCCTCCTCTTCCCCCACGTCCTTGCAGCTTGTACAGAAATCACTTGTAAAAGCTTCAAGCCTTCTTGTATGCTTGCCTATGCCGCAGTGTCCAGTGATGATACCTATGATGGCACTGAGATGTTTCCTATTTAGAAGTATCAGACTCATAGAGCGACTTAGCTCCAGCTTTGGCCAGATCTATTTGATTGCTGGACATGTTGGTCCAAAAGTCCATCTAAGGTCTGTTCTTTTATGTTGATTTGCACGTAGCGAGTGGTTCCAATTTTGGCGAGTTTGTCGGGCCTACAATTCCCTGGAATGTCTCTGTGGTCCGGCACCCAATAAAGGCCCGGCATTCAAGTGCGATTCTAGAATTTAGTGAGACTGATCCCAGGGACTTGATAGCGGCCTGTCTATCTGAAAAGATGCGGATATCCTTTGCAGACATCATGTTTTTCTTCAGCCAAGACAGTGCTTCTTTAACGGCAAAATTTCGGCCTGGAACACGCTCTAGTGATTTGGAAGACCGAAGTAGAAAACCCTTATCTCAGAAAACACCGCCACCAACCCCGTTATCGGTTTCAGATCCATTTGTGTAGAAATGGATTGATTTGTGCTCCCTGAAAACATCTTTCTCCCAGATGGATCTAGAGGGGAAGCTTATGGAAGTCATTGTCAAACCAAAGTTCAGGTATGGTGTAATTGATGTTCTCTGTGCAGATTCCCAATTTATTAAGAATGTTAGCGTGGCTAAATAAATTATTTGTTGCATTAGCAGCTACTTGCCTGCTGAAGATAACGAGGGGTGTCAAGTGAAACAGAATATCTAATGCCGCGGAGGGAGTAGAACGTAGGACTCTGCTTATACATAGACCTGCTGTTCTTTGGACTCTGCTTAGTTTGCTGCAGTTGACTGCATAGTCTAAGGCTGTCCATCAGACAACAACCCAGTAGGTCGGTATCAGTCATATGACCGAGATGTAGGTTTTAAGACCCCATTTGGTCCCAATGCCTTTTTTGCAATAGAATAAAGCTACTGTAGCTTTATTGACTCTTTCTTGAATATTAAGTTTCCAGTTTAGCTTCCTGTCAAACCGGGTTAATCTGTTGAGATTTAGTTGAAAGAGTTCTTTAATGATATTAAGATGCTTACATGAGAGGACTATATCAACGTCATCCGCACAAGCAATCATCCTGCTACCATCCGCTTCCAGGTATATTAGCAGTTCATTAAGCACTAAGTTCCAGAGAAAGGGAGAAAGGACACCACCTTGTGGCATACCTCTGCTGACACATCTTTTAGGAGAATTCCCACCCAGCTTGGAGTTGATTATCCTGCTATTTAGCATAAGACTGAGCAACTCCCCAAGCGACTGTTAAAGGCGACCTCTATGTCCAGGAAAATGACCATTGTGTACTCTCTATATTATAGGGATCGTTCGATGTATCTATTCAGTGAATGCAGAGCTGTTTCCACCGACTTTCATTTACAGTAGGCATGTTGAGCCGTTGACAAAAGTCTTGGATGAATTTTAGCTCGTATATGGATATCAATCAGTCGTTCTAGGGTTTTCAGAAGGAAAGATGATAGACCTATAGGTCTGAGGTCCTTTGGGACAACATGAGAACATTCTCCGACTTTGGGAATGAAAACTACATTGACTTCTCTCCATGACAGTGGAATGTGGATTAGTACTACAGAGCTCCACGACCGACAAAAGCTTATATTGTACATGAAATTTCAGATCTGCCAATTGACTAGAGTGCCACAAGGCTGCATATAAGGTCCCCTCTTCTTGATTTTTTTTGTATTGTAATTGAAAAGATGTTTATTGGTAGAAAGACAGGTACATCCCCGAGTAACTAAAATCGTCATTCGTGTGGGCACAGATTTTTTTCACAACAGTAACAGTCTTCACAAAATCCCTGCCTCAATCTCTAATAAGACCATGCGTCTCGAATTTCAAGATAGCATACTACCGGATTAACATACGGAAGGAATTATGAGTTGCGCCTTTTCTTGGCACGTGCCTGATTGCAACTCTTAAAGCTCAGGAAAAATATCCAAACAAATCCATTAGCCCGAGTCATACTGTTGAATGGAAAAGTCACAGATTTACATCTTCCTCATCGGATTAGTAGCCAATCGTTATTATTCCCTTCTTCCAACACCCTTGTAATCGCCGCCGCCTGTGTTTATGTTGTGCATCCCATCACATCTCTAATATCGCTCTCAATCAAGCGCTTTCCTCTTGATTCAATCTAATGTCATTACTGTTAATCCTCATCATCAAATCACTTAGAGCTTCTCATCGAAAACACACAATTCTTCCGAAATACTTCATCTTCCTATTCCCCAGCATCTCTGACATTTCTCAATCTACAATATATCTCAGCAGCGCCACCATACCAATTGCGTGTTCGCTTCTCGATTGGCATTTATGTTGCTGCAGATACTTTCGTTTTTAAGAAGAAAATTTATTTACTCTCCCACTCGTCGAGTCGTTGTAGGTCTACTTGTTCTCTCCATTTACGTTTTATCCCTATGTGCATACGAGTATGTATGTCTATAACACAACTTCGATCAGAAACGTTATCCTGTCGATGGCGATAGCCCCCGGTAATTCCAAGTAACCTCTGCTTCCCCCTGGTAGTATGTGTGCATTAGCCAGAGTTCTTATGTCGGCCTTAGTTGGCAATTAATGTCGAGTTCTTTTCTTGTTCCTTTTGGATGTGGCCCGAGTCCCGACATGGACATACGAGTACGAGTACATATGGGGAAGGGAGGCCAAGGTACTAAATATCGATATTATTGTTCGCACCCAGGACCCGTAGAAGGCCGATATAATGGTCGGAATAGCCGGAATAGTCATGCCGAGCCAATAGTCTTAGATACATTTTCCGGCTAAATGGACACATATCCTAGTACACTCTTTCCACTCGACTCGACTAATTGCACGGACTAACCGTTGAGTGGTGTACGAATATGGTAGTGGTGCCTTTACTTGTGCAGTTAGTAAACGGCTGTGGAAGTGTAGTGAACAGGGAATGTGTTATCCTGTTTGGATAATTGTGCAGTGAGGAAAAAATAATGAATGGCGCTCATAATCATAATAATAATCCGTCGCAATGATAACGTTCAAGAAGGGACCGCATATCCTTTCATCATTCCAAATGATGGGAATATACACAGACGTAGCTAGCAGTGGATGGAGGAGGGTTCATTACTACAATACACCAGCTCCTGCCCCTGTATCTGGCTTTGTGCGTGTTGATGGGATTCTTATGGGATATACTCGGATGTAGTTACTCTCGAACAAAGATATCCACTTCCAATGTTTAACTATGAACTATCGCATTTATTATATTTTCCTTTTTTGTTCCGTAGTCCGTGCGCCTCCTCTTTACAGGAGATGATTCGCTACGTCTTTTTTTATCTTCTTTTTGAGCATCACGACATGGATCAGAATCGAAATCAGGATGTGGACAGGGACCAGGTTCAAAAACCGGGACCACGAACCCAGCGAAAGGAAGGAGAGGTAAACTTAATTTCCCACCGTACCGTAAATTTGCATGCGTTCGAAGGTGTGCAGCAGGACAACGGCCAATGTCTCTTTTATGGTGAAATGCATTTTTACGCCCAATGAACAATGAACCGATGATTTCCCAGTTTTTTGTCGTGTTTTTGGACAATTTTTTTTTGAAATTCTTGCTATTTCTCTCCCAGGATTGTTGTACTCGTAGTGGGTAAATTTTTTTTTTTTTTTTTTTCGAAATGAAGGACTGACAGTAACGCAGAATTGCTATGTCAGAGACACCCGTTTGGAGTGGCTGCTGCTGCTTTTTGTGCTCAAAGGACTTTGGACTATTTGATGCATGAGTGGAAACAAACTACATTGTCCCTCTGTTACTTTCACACACAAACAAACTTACAACGTAGGGCAACACGACTTTGATGTATTCATTTGTCGTGTTCATTAACAGGGATTACAGGGCATTAAAAGGGATTGACAGCAGGCAGGATGGCTCCCTGAATGAATACATCCCTCTTTGCTTGGAGCGGTATTAAGTAGGACAGTAGCAAACTAGATACTCATTGTATCTGTACATCGTACAATTGGGTATCTAGGCTAAGGTTGACAGATATTTTGTTTATGTGTTAAAGAAGCAAACACTGAATGTCTTTTGATGTGGAAATGAGTTTTTTTTTTTATTTTTGTTAATACCTAGCCTTAGTCAGATGGATGAGATTGGCTATTTTTTCGCATCGATTGCAAATAGAGAAGAAGTAGGTCAGGGATCTAGTGTTATACTTATCGATTAAGCGCCAGCTACATATAGAGATGCCAGATCGTGTGTCAGAATTCACCTAAAGGACTTCTAAGGAAACACTGTGAGCCGAGCCCTGCGATTATAAATACAATGACGGACTAAGGTGGCAGACTTGCGGATTCGACTTGATTAGTTCCCTTGTTGTTATTAGGCCGTGATACTGTGATTCTTCTCCTATTTCTTTTTTTCGTCATCAGATGCTTCTTTAGCGAGTATGACGGCAGGAAGAAGTGAGTACATATTCGTGCGATACATTGGCGCGACTGTTGGGATTGTCGCCTAAGAAAGTCGATGATGACATGACAAAGGCAATATCAGACTGAAAAGAATTGAAAATGGCTGTGTGTCTTACAATTCAAAATTGTCCGCTGCTCTAAACGTTGATTCATCAGCTACACCCTTAATCATTGAGGAGCCACCACGCGGTCGAAACTCCATGAGAAGAAATTAGGGCAAAAGACCGCAAAGAATTCCTGAGAACTGCTCAAAGCGTTAGTTGCACAGCCGATGGTAGACCACCTCACGACAAGGAACAGCAGTGGTCTAAGACTGGACATTGCTACGTATATCATTTGGCTGGAGTTTCACCTCGGTGTATGTTGATACTCGTCTATGACCACACTAAATGGCTTCTGTCCCACCGAAGATAAAACCTATTTCAATGCCTCCGCCACCTACATACATGACACCGCAAATAAACAAATGAAACTGATGATGTCAGGTTGAAAGAGGTTGAGGCTTGCCAAATATAAATAATTTCACCTCAGCTAGCCCTTTACTGACTTAGAGACTTACACATACTTCTTCTAAATGGGACCAAAAAAGAAAAACAATCACTCCTCCTTAAAGCCCAGAACCCAGAAGTATGTGGGAAAAGGGAAGACAACAAAGCGTCTGAACCGGATAGCATCCCAAATAGGGCAGACAAGACTACTACGAAGGTAAGTCTGGACGACTTCGTAGTAACCATCCAATGGTGCGTAGAAGAGGTGGTCTTCCCGACGCCATGAAAAATTCAACATTTAAGAATACCTTTAACTCGGCGATGCCAGAATGGATACACCATAGATATTCACAGACAACTTAAGCAACACTAGGTCTAAATATCGTACCGACGAAGGAGCTACAGCGTTTCCGTGAGAATCCCGAAATCGTCCATATACGGACCTCTCGTTTGAAACATAATGGACGATGGAGTTTTGCTACTAACACTGTTAGAAGGAGTGAGGGAGATCAGATTTGCTAACGACATCGCCGTGGTACCGCCACGGATGAGGCCGTTGCGAAGATCAGGGACTGGTAATAGTCAGCCGGTTTGAAATAAGCCGACTTCAAACCTAAAGCTGTCCTAAGTCACAAGACTGTGGAGGATGCAAACTTTCGAATCGGAAAATAAACAGATTGGTCAGAAAAGTCCCTAAAATAACGAGTCCAGTACCTCAGCAAGAAGGCATCGCTGATGTAGGTAGCATTCTCTCGTATCTTTCCGAATATCGGTGGCCCAGAATACGGCCAATGTGGTCAGTTCGCTCCTCCTCTACTTTGCTGCGATATGGGCCAGTCCACTCTCCGCTGTCGTCAGCGTTTAGGTTCTGCCCAACCACAATAATATCGGACAAAGGCTGCTTTGTGAATATGATGCAGACAATCCTCAGACCGAACAAAATTGTGGAAAAAGAAGAAAAAGCGTCATAGGCACTGGTAAGGGAAGCGAGATATGACAGCTCCATCAATGGCAAGTGTACCCACAAGCTAATTCCCGCCATCGAATCACGCACAATGGGGGCAAGAGATGACTGTAATCATCTGCTTACACGGTCCCTGTCCGGGCACGGCTACTTTCGGAAACATTTCCATAGATTTGCACGATTGTCCGCCGCTGTATCCAAAATGTCCGGATGCGGAGAATATATTGTTTTACTCCAGACGTTACGCAGAAGAGAGGACAAACCTGCCAAGTCCGGAGGATGTCATAGGTCATATGACGGGATCAGAGGGTATTGAATGGCCATCTGCTCAATTATAGTGCGTGTGGAGAACGAGCGTCAAAGAGCACAAACCTTAAGAAGAGCCCAAGAACGGCCCAGGAGAATACAGCAGTCGACTTCACATCCATTGGCACAAACCATAAAAAAAAAACTCCGTCCGTAGTTCTTGCAAGGCTCGGAAGTATACAGGAAATGTCCTCTCTCCAATCGTCTTCCTAGAAGAATATTTTTCTTGAGGTCACTATGAGAAATCAAAGCCGAACGAGGCTCCCCTTCATTCAGCTTCTTAGTACGAGTTTAGCCCAATCGATTATTCGTAGAATGTCGAGTGCGGAATGAGCATTAGGTTTATAGATTTCTTTGGGCCATCGCTGGTGACTACTTAGGATTTCAAGCCAATTTAGTTTGATAATTAGAATGTATCCTTCGAGAACAATGCCTGACCTTGCACCATTGGCCTTTGTAGGTGAAATTCAGTAAGATGATTTTGCTAACGAAAGACAAAGGCAAAGAGAGAGTCGTGGAGAAACTTCTGTCATACAATCGATGGCACCAGAAGTTGTACCTGCATTCATAAAATATTCTCTAAGCAGCACACTAATGGCATATACGCCGGAAACGGGTTACAGATTTTTCAGATCTTAGCAGAAACACACTTCCCAGACTCGACGACAGTTCCAGAAGCCCAGGAAAATCGTCCCCAGAAAAGGACATATAGACCGCTCAGAGAGGACTGGCACAGAGCAAAGGAAATTTTTCATGAAGGCAAAATATTTTGGGCAATCAACTCTTTTCAACCCTTCAAAGCCTCTGATGAGGACGGAATATTCCCAGCTTTACTACAAAATGGCATCCCCCAACTGCTACCTCTACTAATTAACTTAATCAGAGCTAGCTACGCGTGGGGATACTTACCAAAAAAGTGGAAGGAGATTGCGGTCAAATATATTAATAAGGTACAAGGTAGACCGTCAGCCTCACTTCCTTTTTCCTCAAAACTATGGAAAAAATCCTCGACAGACATATCAGCAACGGCGAACTTCAAATGAACCCCCCTTCGCAAATATCAATATGCCTCCTAACCTGGAAAATCAACCACATACGCCCTACAAAATCTTACCACAAGGATTGAAAAATCTCTCATAGATAAAGAGGTAGCGGTCGGTTGTTTCCTCGATATAGAAGGAGCATTTGACAACACAGAATTCTCCCAGATATATAGAGGGAGTTGACGACACCACATGCAAATGGATGCTAGAGGATCAAACAATAAAAACCTCACTATCACTAATGTGATAGCTAGGAAAGGATGCCCTCAGGGAGGAGTACTATCACCCCTACTATGGTCCATCGTAGTTAATGCGCTACTGATTGTACTCAACAATGATGGCTTCCATGTCCAAGGATATGCAGACGACATTGCTATCCTAATCAGAGGTAAATTCGAGGACACAATCTTGGACCGCCTCCAGAGGCCTTTGAACCTAGTTGTTGAATGGTACACCAAAGTTGGCCTTAAAGCCAACCCCAAGAAAAGTGCGATTGTTAAATTCCCCAAGAGGAGGAGGTGAGAAAGACTCAAAAATGCCACACTCTTCGGTGAAACAATAGAGTTCGAAACTGAAGTCAAATATCTAGGAACCACACTGGATGGAAAACTAACATGGAACTTTCATCTTTGATAAGGCCAGGACCTCACTATGGACCAATCTACAATAGCTAGAAAAAATTGGAGACTTAGTCCCTAAATGACAATATGGAAGTACACGGGAATAACGAGACCTATCATCACGTATGATACGGCGGCTACCGTTTGGTGGCATAAAGCAACGCAAAAGTCAACACAGCCCAAACTCAACAAATTACAGAGACTAGCCTACCGCTTCCCACAACAATCTGAATCTAATCTGCTAACGAAAACGATAGCATAATCAGCCTTCCTTTATCAAGTTAGGGGTAGGCTGAGAATCAATTAAAAAAGCTTAGTTGAGTCACAGGGAGAACGCAGAACAGAATCCTTGACAGCTCCGAGTGTAGGGGTCCCAAGCATTTATTCCGTCCGCCTTTCATGTGTCAACGCTTACAATCGTTTTATCTCTTCCCAAGCTAGAAGAATGTATCACAGAATAACCTAAGCCGTCCAAGACATTCATTTATTCAATAATTACGTAGCCTGAGAGGACTAGATTGGTCTTCTGTGTTTTTGCCATGTTATCGTTGCAATAATACTCTTTCTGACAGCATATCTGTCAGCTTATGAAAGGACACGCAATATTTCTGACAAAAATCTCAACATTATAAATTCAAGGATCTCCTTCCCAACTGAAAGTAGTGTCCGATTACAGAGAATTGTAGACAGGGGCAAAACGTCACTAAGAACGTCTACATAAACCAATTTGTAACCAAATCGATTCGTTCACTATTTTCTTTAGAAGCGACACCCAAATAGTTCTCTGGCGCATGAGTTCAGACCCCAAGCCTTCTTCCGAAGACAAGCATTTTACCTCCACCAACAGAGCATATAGAACCACCGCACGAAGTACGTGAGATCCTACCAGTTACGTAAGCGGAACTTCTGGATGTATGCAAACGATTTTGCAATAATAAATCACCTGGATTGAACGGCATACCAAAGAAGGTCCTTAAGCTAGCCGTCAAAATAAACACAGAAGCATTCGTGGAAATGTATAACAAGTGTTTAACAGAAGGGGTCTTTCCAGACCAATGGAAAAAGCAACGTCTTGTGCTGCTGCGCAAAGGGAATAAACCACCAGATGAGCACTCATCATACCGTCCCATATGCTTACTAGACATGATGGGTAAAATACTGGAGCGAATAATATGCAACCGACTGGAGGTGTCAATTCATGAAGCCGGAGGACTCTCAAACCAGCAGTATGGATTTAGAAAGGCTCGCTCTACAGTAGTTGCTATTCGGAAGGTAACTACGATCCTAGAAAAAGCCATTCAGGGCAGAAGATGAAGAGGAGTATTAATGTTGGACGTCAAAATTGCGTTCAACTCTGCAAACTGGGGGCTTATATTACACTCTCTTAGGTCAATGATGGTGCCATGGTTTTCAATAAAAATTATGCTGTTACTACGACAATCGGTTCCTACTATACGATGCCGACGATGGGGTAAGTCAGTACCACATAACTGGCGGAGTTCCACGGGGATCGGTACTAGGACCTCTCTTATGGAACATTATGTGCGACAGGGTTCTAAGACTTTGAATCCCGATTGAGGCTAAAATCGTTGCCATTGTTGTGGCGGCAAAACACCTGGAAGAAATAGAAGACATTGGCAATGAATGTGTTCGAAAAGTTAGACGGTGGATGGCAACGGATGTCTCTTGTGTTTTACGTAGGTACCTGCCGTGAAGGCTTAAGCCTACGGTGCGTCTTCGCACAAGATATCAAAACAGGGCGTTGATAAGCGCCCTTCGGGTAGGACAAGTACTACCACCAGTACCAGATTCGAAATCGTGTGTAAGGCACGAACTTCCCCTTTGGTGAAGGGTCGACGCCTATCTAATACCTCAGCCATTCTGTGGGTCATGGCACCCGGTTGCAATGCAACTCCACATCGAGCAGAACAATTGGTTCCATAGCAATCCCATGGTTTCGCACAGGTCGTAGTACACTACACATATGGTAAGCCATGAGATGTCCAAGTACCATCAGGTCCATTCTCCCCGCGATTTTGGGTACAAACCTACAGCCATCACGATACTTCCACAAGGGGGCTAACTCCTAGATCAGGCCGGAATCATAGTTCCGGGGGCTCCAGACTTCTCATAGCACCAGAATATAGCTTCCGGTCGAGCTTCGCAACCTTGCGGTCACTTCCAGTTGGGCACCTCACTGCCCAGGACTGGCGGCCGCCTTTCAACACATTTAAAAATTCCTATGTTCCACCCGCTAGTTACCTACTGCGTCTTCTATTAAATACCTCTTTTGCAAAACTACGGGTTCTGTCGAACCGTACGGTACAAGTGATAATTCCACTGACATCGTAGGCCTCACCATTAAAGATGATGCCTATAGCCTGCAAGTCCCTAATGTCAGCATAATTGGGACACTCACATAGGACATGAAGCCAGTCCTCATAAGTGGCTTCACATGAGCAGCTCGCAACCCCGCTAAGCCCTCTCTTATGCAAGAATGCCATGCTCGGTCAAAAAAAAGCACAGGCTGAGGGTAAAATTCCGTTCATGAAATACTCTCATGGTTAGCACATCCCTTAGGAAGCCATAAGTAACCCTGCCATTTTCGCAAGCATCCCATCTAGATAGAACACATGCGTGTAGAAAGGTTTTACGCTGCTTCAGGGATAGGCCATCCACTTCTTCCGGGGAAACCCAATCTCGCCCATTTAGAGGGAGACCTTTTCTGATCTTGAAGGCAATACCACGACGTATCACTTCCAGATCCAGAGGTGGCACTCCTAGCAACACCTGCATTGCCTCTGTGGAGACAGTGTGGCACACAGGTAAACACCCAAGTAAGACGAAGCTTTGGCAAGACAAGATCCGCTTACGACCATCCAGAGTCATAACCATGTCGTACCATATCGATGCTCCATATGTTGCACAAGCAAGAAAAAGGCCATCGTATATGACACGGACAGAGCGCCTGTTGAGCCCCCGATCGGATTGCAAAATGCGCCTTACCTGGCCTACAGCACTCAGCATGCGTTGTCTAATTCGAACCAGGTGACCTCAGTCACACATCTAATGCTAACGCTGTTCGAATGTATTCAATTTGCCTTTGAGCTTCATTGAAACAGTCTTATCCTGCGACACACTTACCCCAACGCTTTCTCCCCATTCGGGAACGACTTCTAGCGCTCTTTCTCCTAATACCTCGATTTGGACTCTGGACTAGCCTTCAAGGATGAGGAGCAGGTCATCTGCGTAGGCGCAGCGATGGATGGCAAAAGTTGGGTTAGACCTGGCAGAACATAAAACGGAAGCAGTTCTGGTAACCAGCAAAGAGAAACAATCACCATCAGGGTGGGCAATCACGATATAACATCAAAACCGGCTATGAGATACCTAGGTATGATGATCGATGATAGGCTCACTTACAAGGAACATCTTGAAAGAACGTGCGACAAAGCCGCAAAGGTGAGCGCTGCCTTATCCAGAATAACGATAAAAATAGGAGGACCCAGACAACAAATGAGACTAGTTCTGTCAAGGGTGGTGCATTCAATCACAATGTACGCGGCACCGATATAGGCGAAAGCATTGAAAATTAAGTCATACGCAAGAAAGACTACTCTGTCAACAGACTATAAGCTCTGAGAGTTTGCTGTGCATATCGGACAGTGTCAGATGATGCCATATAGGCATGTCATTGCGGGAATGCTACCAGCAGATATACTGGCTACTGGGCTATAAAGTACCTACGATGCCAAAATTCGGGAACCCGGAGTTTCAGTCAAAGATATCAAGCTGGGAGAAAAGCAGCGCAGCACAAGTGCATGGCAAGAGAGATAGAACCATGGGTAGAACCTAATTGCGGAGAAGTTGATTTTTACTGAAGTCAGCTCCTAACTGGACATGGCTGCTTTCAATCATATCTATAGAGGTTTGGGCTGAAGGAATGCACAGTGCCCACATTTCAGAACAGAGCACAGAGAACTAGAGGAGAAAATTGGAGAGATACCAACTCCTGAAAACATCGTAACCCATATGCTAACATCAAGCGGTGAAACAGGCTGCGGCAAAAATAATGAAGGAACTTCGGTGGTTGAAAATAGTCAGAGAGTGCACCAATGAAAATCAAACCCAGACGGCATCTCTAATACAACACAGAACACAATGTCCAACCAGCAAACGGAGAAAGAAGGGCATAAAGTGCTTACCAGCCCCGCGAAGTAGTACTAAACGGCAATTCCGCGGGGTGTGTGATAGAAGAGTACATGGTGTGGGTTAGTACGTAGGCGCATCCCCGTAATCGGGTACTTGGGGTTTTGCGAATCGTGCATGCCGATAGCCAGGCCTATTAGTATCTTTCGAGGACTGCCACATCCTTGGACGCAACCAAAAAAAAAGCATTTTACCTCAGGACTGTTGGATTTAAGGAAGTAGTTCTACGTGCGATTGTACACAGACGAAAGCTCTGCGTTGCCCCATTAGCACCGATCAAATTCGATCCATTGTTGCGCATATTCACTTATTCGTTTGCTTCTAACTGACCAAACTTCATTGAATCTGAGGACAGAACGTACCTGGATTTTTAACGTAAACCACTTGTCATAAGACCTTATGTTTACGAGGTGCCCATACACCCATAGGGAGCAAGGATACGCCTTGCCATCGCTAATTACTCGTTTTATATTTATTAATACTTGGCTTATATATTATACCAATTCGGAACTGTGTTGGAGGCACAAGTTCCACCCTTGGTATGAGTCGAGGCCGACCTAAAACCTCTTGCTGCTCTTAGGGTCGCAGCACCCAGTACTTTATTTGCAACTCTACAATGGGTCAAACCAACAGGAAGACCCTACCCACGATTTGGGTTTAAACCACAGTCACCATGACCCTCTCACAAGGGGGCCTACCTCAACGGACCGAAATCCAGGGGGCTCCTGACTCCCATGGTACCGTGATTTATGTCCTGGTAGGGACTACCGGTGGTCTTGCCGCCAACAAGACCTATGACCGGCAACTTGTAACTGGTCAAATCGTAGCATCCATTCATGCTATAATCTGAGGATGTTTTCGATAAGACCAGTTTGGAATAATCTGCCCCCGCTTTTTATTAGACAACGTCATTGATGGGCGAAGCCTTAATAATTGGGCGGGGGCCCGAGTCTGAGGACAATACGATAGGCAGATGCGACATTACAGATCATTCCTGCCGAGATAATGACTTATAAAGCACACAGAAATATTAATTAAATAGAAAGCCGATACAGCGTCATGGATGCGCCAAGATCTTCACAGCTCTAGAAAGCAGGTCTCACTTGATAGAGCTTAGACAGAGCATAGTAAGCGAATTTCAAGATCACATGGTCCACTCATATGGTTTTACAATTTGTTTATGAACAAAACTTACACGCAATTCGGGTGTGATAGCTATCAAAGCTACTGACTCGGCTACTGTATCCTCCAAACTAGTGCAGGAGTGCCGAAGCGAGCGTGCCTGCCTTGGCGAACGCTTTAGAGTCACCCTGCTCTTGGCTCCAGGGCACAGTGACATAAAAGGAAATAAGCGTGCAGATGGATTGGCTAGGTAGTGCTCAGCAGACTCGCCGCCTAGGGTCCACACTCCACTAGGAGCAGAAAGCCAACCTCCAATGGAGAACCGGCACAGATATCGTCAGAATTGGAGACCATGCGGCCAACAATGAAAATGTGGAGGAAACTCTGTCGCATTTTCTTAGAAAATGCCCGGCGCTAGCAAGAGCCGAACTGCGTGCACTAAACCAGCCATTCTTCGACATCCCTAATGACATGTCAGGTAAAAGAATACGAAATCGAATTAATTTTCTTACCTGCATAGGCTGGACCCAGGCACCCACTGTCTCACATCCTCAACAACACATATCATCAAACCAGTCACACGAGTCATGGTAACAAAAAGGCGTATTCTAGTACAACTTGGGTTCAAAATCAACCGCCACCTCTACCTTCCTACCACGAACAAAATTTAACCATTGGTAAGCCACCAATTCAACTGAAATTGCATGACATTCCTGACCATCTTACTCCGAGTCCACCAGAACCCTTTGAATCTACCATTCGGGTCAATTTCTGAGAAACACCTTCCATCATAAACTTGTTGATTAACTCGACCATTTGCCGAGGAACAAAAACTTTGTTAGCAAAGCCCTACCGGTTTCCCCAGAACCGACTTTTTAACACTTTCCTATGCGTGCAATTCACTTCGTCCATTCCGAATGCAATTAGTGACAGTTCAATGTGAGTTTTACAACTTAAACAGCACACGTACTGCACCCATCTCCTTGTATCCATGTGACCTTCCGGTCGAGCTCTATGTGACATTTCTACAAATTTCCTCTTTTCCTGGAATCAAGTGCTTGGCAGCGCATATTAACTTTTCCAAGTACAGTAACTAACAACAACGATTGCCATATTCCCGGAACTCAAGAAGACAGGGAGAGATCAGAAAAGTTCAACAGAGCACATTCAAATTCATTTGCCCACTTTACGGGACAAACGATGAATACCGAATTGTGTCAGGTCCTTTCTCCTGAAAAGTATTTTCGTATCACCACCAGGAATCTAGTGTGTTCGTGTTATGTGTACGCCATGTGTCAGAGAATGAGTTGTTAGAAAGGTTGAAAAGGCTTAAAAAGGGGGCCAGCATCAGATACTTTCTAAAATTCTCAAAAAGCTCTCCATTTCCCTGTTACGTTTGGTTCAGTGAGTCCTTAACATATTGTGTGCGTCCCTATGAATTTCGCACACTTTTATATGCTTGCAATCATCAATGCTCTATCTGTGTCCTGGGTCGTCTCATGCAACCCCCCGTCGGTAAGTGGTTCTCCACTACGGCAATGGCGGCACAATTATTTGATGCACTTTTCCATCGGCTTAGTATGAGTACCTGTGTGTGTATCAGTGCATGCATGCCACTCAATGTGAGTTGCTTGCCAGACTCGCTTTGCATCTTTGAGTCTGATAAATTTTCCCTCCACCCTCTGGTACTTGCATAAAAAGTCACAGATACTTCCACCCTCAACGCTTGGTTGTTTATGATCTGATGAAAGATACCGGCCGGCACAGACCAACTTTTTTTTTCTTTTTTTTTGTTGCTTTGCCCTGCCTTCAACCTTATTGTTGGTGTAGACGGGAAAAGGTGTGCGCGATACACATCAAGGGCTTGAAGACTTGCAAACTGAAGACTGAAGACTGAAAGCTGAAGGCGATTTTGCTGCAAAAACCATTTAAAGTCAGTCAGGCGTTGTGCATGAGTATCTTTGTATCTGTGAGGTTCTTGTTTTTGCATATCTCCATGTGAATGTTGATTGATCGCGATTAAAATATGAAAGCGCTTGGATGAGGGGGGGGGGATTTTGTATATAATAAAAAAAAGGCTCAGGTCGGAATTTTGCGGTGAATGGTAGACACGTCGTATCTCGACGTCTCGACATGTTTCGGTGAAGGGCCTTTTTCCAAAGGAGGTGCATTGTAATAGCTTGAAGTTATGCGGTTGATTGTTGTCTCTGGTTTGGGTGTGGGTGTTGTCTGTTGTGTGCAATTGTGTGGCTTGATTGCTTCAAGGTATTCTGTTTTGTTTCTTTACAACCGAGATACATGGTTACATGCACATGACTGGTTATACAAAGCATTCATGGAGGGCAAGTTGAATTTTGTGCTAAAAATTAAAGTGAAACCGATTGCCTTTGTAGATTTGAAATTGAATTTGAACTTTTGCCAGATTAACAAAAAAAAGAATGTGGTTTAGGTGGAGGTCTTCAGGGCAATATTATTGTTTTCACCAGATTGGAAATAGAAAAGGTTTGGCTTTGTGTGAAAGTACATTTTCAGTAGGTAGGTAGACTTTCCTTTCTTCAGCCTTGAATTGATATCTATGAGCCGTAGGGAGGGATCAAATAAAACTCTGGAAATAGGTAGTCCTAGACATTAATCCAAGGTCTTCTCAGTCAGGGATTTACGAGTACAATGTGGAGAAACCTGTAGAAGACTGAGTCATTATAAAAAAGTATTTTCTTCCGATTCTATGTAATGTCATTTCGGCATGCCACTAAGAAAAGTAGCGGTGACAGTGTGTAACCGTGAGGTACTCCACACACTTTAAAGCAACCTTAATACTTACTATTGGGCAGCAACCTTATTATATTCGGAATAGCCTTAATAACAGTAAGACGGTTTTCGGGAGGATAGCAGTTTGATTTTGATTATGCATAGTTGGAATCTGTGAGCGGTTTACGAGTATGAATTGAGGACATACACTCGACACATTACAGAGCAATGTGTGGTCTACGCTGGAGGATTCGAGTCGAGAGCTTAAACGTTCGTTTTAGAGAATCAGGCCGAAAGGACGTTTTCCTCGATATATATTCATCTTAAAATGTATCATGTTGCAACCCCATGGTACGAGTAGTATGAAGGAAACCTGCTTGATCTACGAGGGTCGTATACAAAATATGCATATACAAGCCTAAGGTCAGCTTTTCGGCATTTAATGCAATGCTTATATTCCTACATCATCACATCATTGCAATCCGAGAAGTGCGTAGCGTCGGTCTGGCCAAAATAGTGAGACTACAAGAAACTGTAGTCACTATGATGAGTGCTATAGAGAGCACAAACGCCGCTTTTTTTTGATGCAGATTAGTGCTCAGAGGTTTTGATTGAAAAGTCTTTTAAACGTATGCATCAGGCCCAAATTCACATAGCCCTAAATGCAAGTTATTGCTTCAATATTCTTGAATTCCGGGGGTTTTAGGGAACTAATATTGACTCAAGCGAATACCTGATCTGTCGCAACAGAGCACTCAGACAAAGAACTAGCCCATTGTACTCTAAGTTTTTTCAGTCTTGCGCTTCAGTGAAAAAGTGCCCTACAGTACCAGCACCCAGCACTTCAACACCGAGTACCTGCAGCCTGCACGAGCGTAAACCGGACATTCACAGAAGTAGTGCTCCACGGTGTCGTTATTGCTTTAACAGCAAGCATCGCAGGATGTTGTATCACTTATGCCCAGCAATTAGCAAAAGTATAGTGACGGCAGTAAGCAACCTGCAGTCTTTCATGCTGAGGGACAGCAGGAAGGCCGTTGACTTCATAAAGACATCTGGAAGCATTCGTTTGATCTGCCTGTAATTTGGGGAGTCATACTCACACATGCAGTTGTGCTCATATCAAACCCAACGTAGGTTGGGGCCCTGAAAAATTTTCCTCTGAGCCTTCCCTAGCAAGTTTATCGGCGATATCATTTCCCGTGATTCCATCGAGACCCAGGACCCAAACAAGGCTCAGTGAATTTAGCTTTCCGACTGCGTTCAGTTGTGTCTTGCATTCTTGAACTAGCTTGGAAGTCGTAAGTTAAAGCCGGAGCTTGGCTCTACAGATACAAATACTTCGCCCCTTCCACCGGTTCTTTACAATATAGTTCATTGCCATCAGGAATGCGTATATCCCGCTTGAAAGACAGACGCAAGTTTTTCTAACGAGAAGTTGTCGTTCTCCAGAAAGCAACAGCGCTACATCCTCTATCGATTTTGGACCCATCCGTGAAGACCCGACTGCATTTCTTTCCTGGCTCAAACCCTGACCGAAATCAATCCTGGGCACAGGGAAAGTCGATTTCGTATTTTTTTCCACAGCAGGCGTTCTGGTGTGACTGCATCAGAGCAGAGACCATTGGACCAGAGTCATAAGATAGTCAGCGCGTAAGGTCATCAAAGGCCCAGTACATGTTGTACCAAAGACCACTTCTTTTTAAACGGAAGATAGCTTTGAGAGTGCAGCCCATGATGAGAATATCAAGGGGAGGGAGATTCATCAATACATCTTGAGCGGAGCCAGTTGTGCTAGGGAAATCCCCCATGGAGCCGAGACAAGCAGTTTTTGGAGTCCTTTAAAAGCAGCAATCACGCATTTTCGTGAGAGCCTATTCTATCAACTGAAGCATAGGATATAAATAGCCTTATCATAGCCGCATAGATCCAGAGGACCCTTCTCGGTGACAGGCCCCATGTGTTCCTAGCTCCTTAGAAGGTTTCGAAGTAACATAGAAGTTTCTTATCCAGGATGGCACCCAAATATTTAGCTTCATTGGGGAATTGGATGGTGATGCCTTTAAGATGAGTCAGACCAGACAGGTTCCTCCTTCTCGCAAAGAGAACAACCTCAGTTTTGAGATGATTAACTGAAAGCCCACTACTAGTGCACCAATCGTCGCTGGACACAATCCAACAGCTACATCACCTGCGTACGCTTGTGCATAGACGTCAGAGCTATTGAGGCCGTTGAGCAATGAGCAGTGGAGTAGTGGAGACAGAATGCCGCTTTGTGGTCATACCTTGTTACACCCCGCCACTACATATTGGCCGCAGTCACCATCCGCAATCAATGTCCTATTCACCAGCAATGCGTTTATCCGCAAAACTAGTGATTCGTCTACGGCGTGTTGTTTGGCCGAGTTACACATGCCGTCAAAAGTTGCGTTGTCGAGAGCCCCCTCAACGTCAATGAAAATGCCCAAGGCGTATTCCTTCCTGACGAGTGCGTCTTCAATTCTGCCCACAAGATTCTGCAGCGCATTCTCGCAGGATCTTCCGCTTTGCTAAGCCTGATGCACCGCAGACAGAGTTTGCATTCGCAAGGCAATTTTGGGCACATGGTTCCCGAACATTCTCTCGATGTTCTTCAATATGAAGGAAGTCAGACTTATAGGTCTGAAGCTCTAGGCAAGCGTGTAGTTTTCCGATTTTCGACATGAATTCGTCAAGGGTCCGGTACGTATGCCTGTGTGAGGCTAGCAATGAAGATTCTCTTCAGAATTACCAGCAGGTTCCGGGCGACAAAGGAAACATATTTAATGGAAACCGATTGAAGAAAGAAGCCCAAGAGGAGAATGCCGCGAAAGAGGAGGCGTACAAGGTAGCCCTACAGAAAAGGCCTGGGAGCTTGAAGGGATAATAGGAGCATTGTACTAGAATTATTGTTGGTGATGATAATTTTTTTCTGCAGACTGTTTAATGATGGTGGTGACCAACATGATCGAAACCACCAACCATTCTACCTCATTAATGAAGGCCGGAATTTTATCCTCCTGATCAAGGCAAGATTTAGATAATGTTGGAGTGATCTGACTTCCTACTGAACTATTTGAGTGAATTTGATAAAGACCACCAACTTTCTCATCTGTAAAATATAGTCGGGTGAAGAATGCCCGATAAATTGAATTGTAAAACCGGCTGGAATCAGACTCGTTTAGATCGCATTGAACATTCTATATACCGTTTTCTGTGAACACGATTTTGGGTCTGATAAGTTTTCCATCAACCACAGCGAATCTTGTATAAGACTCAAGAACTCAAGAACTCCAGACCAAAGACCACTACCCACTCAATGATGTTAAAGTCGTCTGTGACATTCTGCGGCTGAGCAGAACAGAACATTTATAAAGGCGGGTACTGACATTAGCCAGACTTTTGATAGCAAAGAGGCACCTTATATGCGCTGTCAACTTATTTCATCAACATCATACTTGAAGGCAATATCTTTCTTGTGAATCTTACAAACATCAGCGGCACAATAGTTTAAAAATCTGCATATTCCATCTGCCACAAGCCATACCGCCACGGTCGCCTAAGTTTGAGGTAAGTTAGACCTATCTGGGCTCCGATATAAGCTCACATAACTCAAGCGAAGGCCGCTCTTGTCAATCATATTATCAGGATGAAGGTCCGGTTATTGTTGGTTATTGTCTAGTACGGGGGAAGACTGGGTTCAAATCCAGACGGCACATTGAAAAACAGAAAAAGAAAACTCTAAGTCAACATTTTTAAATGTCTGCCTGCGATAAGATCTCTTATTTTGTTGACGTTTAGAGTCGGTAAAAAAAAGTACAGAATGCAGGTACAGGATGTACTGTGAACGGCAAAAAATCATTTATTTATGAGGATAGTAGCGAACAAACGGCTACATTTCGCTCTGTAAAGTCACTTACAAGGACAGCCTACTTGTAGCTAAGAATTGGTTCAAGTGGAAGGTGACCTCAACCAATTTGGCGTACGAAGACTAGCTAAGCCCCAGACTGTATCACTATCTAATCATTCAAGTCTAAGGTTAAATACGTTCGCGATTCAATTGGTAAGGCGTCGATCTATTGGATGATGCCCAACTAATGGTTTAGTAGAAATTGTGGTGAATCACTTTGAAAGCAGTGATTGTGAAAATTGTTATTTTCGTTTGTAGTCCTAGCATCTGTCGGAGAATGGCAATGTAGCCATCAAATCACCAGTGAACCTCTTGTTTCAAAAACCGTACCGCCGGTTATTGAGAAGGTTTCGCTATATTTCAAGAGCTCACGGCTTATGAGCATTTCCGTCACCTTGGAGAGAAGGGATGTACATAAGTGAATGTAACATATGTTTCCCATCTTCTTAAAAAAAACAGTCCTAAATAGAATGATTGATGATATGGCTTATGCAATGGTGTTGGCAGAGTAGAGAACACCTTCTCAGAAGAGGGGGGAAATGTGTATGCTACACCATCTGGACGGGTGTAAAAGTAAATTCGTCCCATGGACTGTTCCACGCGCTCCAGACAAGACATAAACTGTAAGAGTTGAACTAGCTGCGAGGTCCTCAGCCACAAGATTGTCGTTCCTCAAAAAGCTGACAGCTGGAATGTCAATATAATTCAGGTTAGGTTAGGTTAGGTTAAAAAGGGTATGATGGATATGCCATCATACAGACACCAGGCACCAAAACGGGCCCATCGGGATCCCTGTGGAAAGAGGATAAAGCAGAGTTTCTAATGAAATTTAGATAACGACTGAAAGTTCCTCTATTTTTTGAACACTGGTTCAGATTTTGCATGCTTAAGAAAGGTGTTGCAGTGATTTCTGAATCGTTAGTTTTTTTTTTCTATCGGGCTGGCGTCTTTGCACCTCGAGTCGTACAACACCTTTCCTTTCGGTTTGATACTCTTCAGCTAATGGTAGATGCAGTAAGCAATAGCCCCACTTTGGATTCGGTAATTCGGCTATTTTATACAAAAGAACACATTAGGCCCAGTGTGCTTTGGGTGAATCCGCGTTTGAGTTCGGAAATCTAAAATTCTGAAGGGCGTGTATGTTTTTACTAACCCCAAAAACCCTGTCATAAACGAAATCTATGCGTATCTATGCGTAAATGAGGAGTTTGTGTCCGTTCCTATATGTAGAGGGTGTTTTTTTCAGAGGTATACAAATTCGATATGAAATAAAACACTAACACTAATTTTAATGTTTATGATGTTAGCTTTATTTAACAGATGATTTTATGCCATATATGTTTAAATATGATATCGGGCATATGTGCGCCATGGCTAGCTCGAATGAAGTGCAATCGTGAAGTCTAATACCCGACAACTTAATCGAGCAACTGGGGACGTATAAGTATCAGCAATAACACGGCAAATGTTGACTTCCAAATCGTCCAACGTCTCTGGTTTATCGGCATAGAATAGTGACTTCACATACCCCCAAAGAAAGTAATCTAAAGGTGTGAAATCACAGCATCATGGAGGCCAGTTCACAGGTCCATTATGCGAAGTTATGCGCTCAGCAAATGTTTCCCGCAATATTTTGATTGTGTCGTGCGCCGTGTGGCATGTTGCGCCGTGTGGCATGTTGCGCCATCTTGTTGAAACCAAAGCTCTGCTCTGTTTCTTGTTGAAACCAAAGTCAATGCCATTCAACTGAGGAACGAAGAAGTCAGAAATCATGTTTCTATAGTGCGCTCCATTGACGATAACATTCTGGCCGGCATCGTCCTTAAAGAAATATGGGCCGATGATTCCACCAGCCCATAAAGCACACCAAACAGTGAGTTTTAATGGTTCTAAGGGCGTCTCGATAAAGGCTTCTGGTTTTTCTCCACTCCAAATTCGAGAAGTTTGCTTGCTTATATATCCATTTAACCAAAAATGGGCCTCATAAGAGATCAAAATTTTGCGTTGAAAATGAGGATCAAGCTGAGTCATGTTTTCGGCCCATTCACCGAACCTACGACGCGTATAATGGTCACGCGGTTTCAAGTCTTCCACAAGCTGGATCTTATAACCTAGAAGCCAAGATCTTTCCGTAAAATCTTCCCCAAAGTGGATGGGCATAGCTCCAATTGCTGTGCACGATGGCGAATCGACTCATTCGGATTCTCCTCAACAATGTACCCCATCTGGGCACTGTTTGTCGTCTGTGAGGATGTGTATTATCTACTAGAATGTACGTGATACCAAAACGATTCATCGTGTTTCGAATGACTTGCTCAGATGGACGATTGTGTCGACCGTAAAATGGATGTAGCGCGCACGATAAGTTTGGTGAACCGAACCATGGTTTTCAAAATAAGTTTGCACAATTTGCACGCGTTGTTCTGATGTTAATTACCGTAAAATGGCAAAACCTACTAATCGCAAATCAACTTTCAATTGGCAAATTGACAGACCGTAGAAACAATGTTGCCAGTTTAAAAATCAAACCTCTAAAAAGAAACACCCTTTACATATGTCAATCGTTTTGTAGTACAAAAAACTCAACGATAATCCCTTGCAAATTAGTAGTTTCCGAAAGAAGGCCTAGTGTAGAACTTACTAACAGAACTGCATAGTTTAGGACGCATTTGTTTTACAGTTTCTAAATTGTTGGCGTATTCAAGTTACTCTTAAGTTTCATTTAGGGGTCAAGTGAAACTCAGCACAAACAAGGCGGCGCTGTCCAAGATGGATCCTTGGTTCCTCCGGCTTTGAGGTTGTACCTTCTTTACCACGTTAAAAAGAAATGACTAGAAGAAAAACGCAAGTCTTGGACAAAAGTTTGGCCCTCATTGAAAATCACAACCTCGATTGTCCACGGACACGTACATATGTACACCATAGACTCCAGCTACTCCAACAACTTTAATCCGTATTCACAAGGCAGATATTACCGCGATCCAGGAGATATAAGGGATAGGATCAGATATGCAAATTCCTATATTTATCACAGCTGTTAGAGACAACTGCATTTGTAAGGATGCCTTATCTTCGTCGGAAATCGTATTGTGTGACTGTTTCAAGCCCTTCTGTAGCATATTAATCGGCATGCATCCGTCAAACCGACGATGGACCAAACTTTCACACTAAGGTAAATCCTGGCAAGGACCAACGAATTTTAAGTCGAGGGTCACTATGAGTTCATCAACTCCAGACCTACATATGATAACATTCATCGTCTGGAGTTCTACATGACCATGGCAGAATCTCGGCAAAAATAGCCCGGCTGGGCCTCGTGCAATGCGCAATTTCTAAAGAGTTTCTTCAAGTTATTCCAAACTTATGCACTGCCAATGATGCCTTCAATCTATGTACATAGTAATGGAACGGCTGGTGCGCAAAGTAGGTTTTAACACGACACGCAGTATCTTCAACAAATCTGTCCATTTGCCGAGGTACGAGTATGTGGCCAATATCAACATCATCGGTCGCTCCCAGTGTGCCGTAATAGCGGCTCGAGCGAAAGAGCAATACTCGTAGTGCTCCAGCAAAGAGGATCTTCAAATCACAAACAGAATTACGGGTTCGAGGAAAACCGAACTTTCGCTTTGAGGATCCAGCTATCGCTGATGTCAAAAGTCTTAGTCTGGCCAAACTGGAAACAGTGTGCCTGGTACTGGATTCTACGAGTTGTCAAGACGAACACCGCAGTGGTCGACCAAATGAGGTCCACAAAATGGTATTGGATGACCGTCAATTGAAAGTCCGTGAACTAGCAGATATTTCAGGCATTCCAAAAACCGCTATACATCGCATGTTGACCGAAAATTTGAACATGAGAAAGCTGTGCGCAATGTGGGTGCCGCGATTACAAACAATGGAACAAAAACAGCGTCGTTCGAATGTTTCAATCGAGTGTTTTGCGAAGTTTCACAGCAATTAAGCCGAGTTTTTGCGTCGATCCATAACCATGGATGAAACATGGGTCCATCACTTCATACCCGAGATGAAGGAACAGTCAAAACAATGGACTCAAAGTAGTGAATCGGCTCCAAAGAAGTCGAAGACAGTTCCATCTGCAGGCAAGGTCACGGCGTCAGTTTTTTGAGTTGCGCGTGGATAACTTTCATTGATTATCTTTTGAAGGGAAAAACAATCAACGGCGTGTATTATGCGAAATTATTGCAGCGTTTGAAAGATGAAATGAAGAAAAAACGCCCGCATTTGGCGAAGAAAAAAGTTTTGTTTCATCAAGACAATTCACCAGTTCACTCATCCGTCATCGCGATAGCCTAAATCAATGAGTTACAGTTCGAACTGCTTTCTCATGCACCCTATTCGCCAGATTTACCCCCCTTAGATTATTTTCTATTTCCGAATTTGGAAAAATGGTTCCGTGGTAAAATATTTGCCAACAGTAAAGAGCTGGAATCTGCGGTTGATGGCTATTTTAAGGAGCTCGACGATTCTCACTAGAAACAGGGTATAGAAGTTATTGAACATTGCTGGGCAACGTGTATTGACTACGTAGAGAAATAAACATACGAGTATTTCACCCCAATTTGTTGTGTTTTCTTTGTTAGGTCGGATACTTCGGGGACTGCCCTCGTATACAGACGAATATCGGCATCACACTGAATGTAAGGATAGCGGATGATCGGATAACAATTGAACTTCTTTTTTTCAACGAAAAGATATCCTCTACTAACTATCAACCTATATAGTGGAACATCATCCAGTCTGAAAGTCATTTCAACTAAAGAATTCACCACCCCTAATTCCTAATTACGAGAGCTACTTAAAGTTCAACAAGTATTCGAAAAGAAAAGCTCTTTTACGACTCATTAAAAATTATCAGCATTACACAACGTCCAGCTTTAAAGAGATAACTTGTGCCCGAATTAAAACCTTTTGGAAGTCCTTCAATCCGCGCGTATTTATCTAACATCTACATATCTCCAAAGGATAGACAGCTCAAATAAACAAGGAAATCATTTTTAATTTCCTTTCCCTACTTTCGTCTTTTATCCACAAACAAAAAAAAAAAAAAAAACGGAAATCAGAAAAAAGCCAGTCCTTTCCAAAGGTCTATGCATAAGTAGATGTGAACATCCAGATAAAATTATAGTCATCCAGACTATCTGCTGAAGTAGATGCCCGCCTCTGATAACTAATAACCTCTATTGAAGAAGTACGCTTCTTTGCTTCTTTGCTTCTTTGGTTCTCTACTCCTGAACTCTCCACTTGCCCCTTCTATCGTGTCTTTATTGGATTTTACTTTTGGAATAATTTTATTAAAACTAGAAATTTGAATATTTTTTTCTTCCCTGATGATCATAAGGTTCGGGTTGGATCTTACCTTGGTCGGTTGAGTTTGGGTTTGGTTGGAGCAAAGGATTTACGTTTTAATTTATGGTCTCAAGAAGGAGGAAATAACCTCTTCAGGTGACAGGATGGATGGAAGATTCAGTTCTTGAGAGTTCCATCTTCGTCGTTGTCGTTGTCGTTGTCGTTGTCGGTGGCGGCGGGAATCCGGTTTTATTCATTTCAATTGGAGGTAGGTATGTAGTGAGCCTATCTACTCGTCTTGGGCTTTGTTGCTTTCATTATTTGAAAAAAAAAAAAAAAAAAAAAAAGAAGTAATGATGAATATGATTAGGGGTATTGTGTTGTACCTAAGCGATTGAGAGAAGATAGGATTGTTCAATTAAAAGGAATATCTAAGATCTATCTCTTTGTTCTGGTCTTTTGTTTGGATTGAATTCTTTAGATAATGTAAATGACTCACTTAATGGTAGAGTTTATCTTGGCATAAAATTCCATTTGTCATACCAATGCCACCTATGTCATGCAACTGGAGTGCAAAGAAGTTGGATGTTGCATGCATTCACTCAGGCGAAACATTCTGGTCGTTTCGCAACTCTACCAGCTCCAGTAACAGCACCAGCACCAGCACCTGGATGTCGATTGAATGAGGAGTGAATAGTGACTCTGAGTTCATGGTTTCCACTTTTTCTTTCTCTGTTGTTAATTCGAAATAAACGGGCACAAGCCGGTTGGGACTTAACGAGTCAAAAGTTGTGAATTCCGCTTGAAATGGATCGCATGACTAAGCATCGATTGTGACTTGTCATATTGGTGAGGAGATTGTTCCAATCTTACGAGGGGGTTGATGGATAACGTAGAAAATGTTAGTTCCATACTTTATTTGGCTGCAGTCAAATGCTGGTTAAATATCAAGTGGTGTTCCACAAGGGAACCTAGTTGGACCTACTCTCTTAACTTCTAATTGATTCATTTTTGTAAATTGACAAATATCTTATGCCTGGATGAATTTAGATAGTCGAGCGTGTTTTATAGAAGAGCGTCTCCTAGTGAGTAATAGTGGGCTGTGGAAAGGGTAGTTCGACAAGGAAACCCCATCCTTTCATGAATCTAGTGATCATCAGCTAGTATATCAGCGCCAGTGTAAGGTGAAATGTGAAAGGTTAATCGAGGAGAAGTTTTCTCTCTACTTTTTGAAGCGTATAGAGCTTCTTATGACACATAAGATACTTCCTATATATTAGTTAAATCATTAAGGTTGTTCCGTTAGAAAGTTTCTAGGCGGAAAATTACTTTTTGGGAGAAAGAAGGACATGTACAGAAAAGGTTTAAAATAATGTCTTCCTCCTTATTGTATGATTCTTTATTCTGTCTGGCATGACATCATGCCTACATGGGATGGCCTATAATCACTCTTTTAAATATGTAGATTACATCTTGAGTCTATAGTTTCCTAAAACAAAAGGTTCCGGGGCCTGTAAAGACTTAAGTATAGTTAGGTAGGTAAGTTATAAATCCCGAAATATTATTTTAATTCAAATCAATAAGTTTCTGAAGCCGTAAGCCAGCCCCATTTAAGTAGCAACCACGCTTAGTGATCGAGTGAGAACTAATGCATTCGGCATAGCCAGTAGGTTAACGCATCGGTGCCTGAAATTTGCCTTTTTCCCTTGGGGAAACACATGGTGTCAGCTAGATTGAGTCCGGCTATAAGCAGTTTTATATCCTTCAGAGTCCCAATGAGCTTTAAATAACCCTTGAAGTTAGTGAAACCAATAATAAGACTTTTGACGATTTTTAAGCCTCCGTTTTGTCGGTTAGGCCTGTGGCATTTATCAATTGCTTTGCTTACGATCCTTAAATCACAACGGTCGAAAGAAATTATTGGAAGTTGCAACACTTTCAGCAGATGTAAAGAACTTATTCCTTTTTTCGGACTGCACCTGCAACAGCGTGGTACCATTCCTGAAATGTCTATTCAGAAGTAGTATCAAGTGTGGATATGTGCCAAAATGATGGTGGTATTCATTCCCAAGCTAGGTAAGTCCAGCCACATCCAGCCAAAAGGCCTTTTGGAAAAACTGTTTGACCCTAATATTCTAAGTAATCTGCACCCAGAAGACTTAGTCACTTAGTCTCAAACCAGAATGCCTATACAAAAGGTAAAGGCACGGAAACGGCCCTATATGAAGGTGTCATCCCGATTGAAAAAGTCACTACAACAGTCTTCCTTTACATTGAAGGAGCCTTCAATAATGTCAACATTCCCGCTATAAATAGAAACTTACGAAATGCTGGAGTTGATCTTGCATTAACGAACCTGATGACCTGTATTCTCCGCAACAGTAACATCAGCACTAGGTAACACCGTATTAAGGGTCGCTACCTTAAGGGGCACCCCTCAAGGAGGTGCGATATCACCTCTTCTGTGGAACCTAGCTTTTAACGAAATACTTTTGAAGCTAAAAAGGGAGGAATAAAAGCCACTCCATATGCGGATGATGCAGTTCTTCCAATAAAATTCTGGACTTTGAATCAACTCGCTTTTTGAGTCATAGCTTGTTCTGTTCACAAATAAAAGGATAATCCCAAAATTTGACCTGCCTTCCATGGAAGGAACAACCCTTCGACTATGTAGGTGACAAGTGTATAGAGGATTGCAGGTATTGGCACGATCCATGCCATGAGAACGACGTCAAACGTGGGACTAGAAAATATACTTGGTCACTTGCATGTAGATCTACAGTGTGGCGCAAAATTAATCATTCAATTTTGTTTTTGAATTACTTTTTTACTGAATTTAAAAAAAATTATTTTGAGTGATGGAAATCTTTATTTGGACCTTTACAATTGTCTCTGTTAAGTGGAAAACATGATATCCACCAAGTGGCTGCCGCCAGTGTTGATACATATTTGTGCCTGCCCGTTTTATCATATTTTCCATGACTTTCCGCAAGATTTCCGGTGATAACTCTTCGCATTCCAGTCGAATATTCTCCAAGGACTGCGATTGTCTGAGACTTGCTGACATAAGCCCGCGACTTCAAGTAGCCCAAAAGAAAGAAGTCTGGGATGGTTAAAAAGGGCGATCTTGCTGGCCATGCCAAATCGCCAAAATGGGAAATTATGCGACCAGGAAACGCTTCCTTCGCAATATCCATTATGGCTTGTGCTGTGTATGCGGTTGCACCATCTTGTTGAAACCACATGTTCACCAAGCCCCGCTCAACCAATTCCGGCAGTAAGAAGTCGTTTATCATGGCCCTGTAGCGTTCGCCTGTAACAGTGACCGTATTGCCGATGGCGTCCTCAAGCAGATACGGCCCAAACACTCCTCCCGCGTGAACGCCGCACCACACGGTAGCTTTGAGTGGATGTAATGGGTCTTCATGCATCACACACGGATTTGCAGTGCCCCAGAAATGAAGATTTTACTTATTGACGTAACGGCTGTGGAAACGCGCCTCGTCGCTCATGATGATTTTCGACACAAAACCGTCCTCTTCCTTGTTGAGATTGAGGATGGCTTTACAGTAATTCACACGCGACTGACGGTCAGGAGGCATTAACTGATGCACTGTTTGCACTTTGTACGGGAAAATGTGTAAGTCTTCTTCCGTCTCTGGTGATGCCCAATTCGGGGCCCGTCGTCGTATTGTTGATGTTTCTTCGTTCTCAGCGACATTCTCGGCCGAACGACCAGTCCGGTGGCGGCCACGCCCTGCATGGTCTCCTGTGGTTCCACTCTGTTCGAGTCGAGTCGCTAAGCTAAGGTCAGAAACATCGACACAATTATTTCATGCTCTTGTGGAGTATAGCGCTCCATTGCTTGTCTGTTTCTATCCTGCAGCTGTTTAGTTCACAAATGTCAAATATGATGGACGTACGACGTCATTCGAGAATCGCTCTAAGATTGGATCAAATTGGAAACCAAACCCGAAACGCCACGACTCAATCTTTACAAGTGAACTGGGTTAACTCCAATACGGACTACATGACTATATACTCGTAATACCCCATTACGACAGATGAGAGATGCCTAGAGGCATGGGACAGAAACCATATAGTAGGAGACGCAATATCCATCTTTTTTCTTTTTTTTTTTTTACTGAACGTGCGTTCAAGGGGTTTGTGTACCCTTAAAATGTTTGTATACAGCGCGGGCGATGGATTAAAGATGGAAATATGGACCGGCGCCGATCAATTGAACTTACGATGATCACGTCCCCTGCCGAACTGCAGCAGTGTTTCTCAGCCCGAGATGTTGGCTGTAGTAGAAGCATCCAAACCTACTGACAGGGGCATATTGATCCCACGAGGATATTACTATATTTATTGATGGCCAGGCTGTCATTAAGGCTATCGCAGCAGTCGATGCCATTATATGTTCAGCATGAGGTTATTATATGCTGCGTCCCTGGCCACAAAGGTATGGCAGGCAATGAACATGCAGACGAGCCAGCTCGAAAAAAAATCTTCCCTCGAAAATATCAGACCTCTACTCTGCAGTCTATTAATACAAGTGGATTGACCGATACAAATAAAAGCCAATGAAAGGTGGAAAATATGGCCGGAACTCACCAAATCCAGAACAAGTGAGATTCTGTTGAAAAGCAGAGCTGAACAATCTTCTACGCTTCTTGGATTACTCATAGGCCTTAATCTGCTCAAATTTCTGTGCCACTGTCCCAGTAATTTGAATCAAAGAACTTGACGAAATAATTCCACGACTTCTTAGAGTTATCTGTTGCTTCACTTACATCTCTTTTCAGATTCGCGGATGCAACAAGATGGCTCAACGACAACCCACGGAAACACAATCTAATTCCCATACCTTCCCAATTCCCCCGCCCTGTACAGACCTATGTATGAGATATAGTGTCTTCGGCTGCAGATACCGCAACAACCCGCTAATCTACGAGTAAGCACTCTTCCCAACATAGAGTCTCACGCTGCTAAACACAGAGAAGACACGTTTCACTTATATAGAATCGGTTTCCTTAGATGCTATAGCAGTTTCGGTCCTTTCCAAATTGCCAAGATGCTTTTGAATGGAGATGTTTAGCTCAACCTCTAATAGTACGGTCCGAACGGAAGAATTTTTCATAAAAAAACTAGAAATTACCTCAGCAATGGCATTAGATCAGCGCCAACAGCCTCATGCCTGAGGTTTTGTCATTACTCTCACGACATGCATCGTAAGAGCTGGTGTCACTTACATCTAGCATAAGCGTAATCCTTCATTTAGACGCCACCAAAAAGCACTTCCCCTTAAATGGCGATAGCTTCGGTGTTGCAGCCCCGTGTTATCAAAGGGAGGGATATTTATCAGTGCGTCTAGAGCAGAGTCAGGCTTGGTAGGGATAGCCCCAATTCAGCCGAAACAGACCGCTCTTTGGAGTTTCGTAGAATAAACAGTGATGCATTTGCGTGAAAGGTTATTCCACCAAACAACTGATGTTTAAGGAAGGATTGATCGTATCAAAGCTGTGTTGATCCAGAGAACCACATCTTTATATATTAATAGGCTACATTGTCATACGTAGGGAGATGAGAGTCCTTAAGTGGTTCAGATCAGAACATTAAATGCACAAAAATTTACTCTTTGGGGCGCATTCGATTAGGCTGCGTCATCTCTTGTAACTTTTTCGAAAACGATTGCAGTTACAGTCAAGAGCATGCTTTAAAGGCGCAAGTTAAACAATTACTTTTCGCACTAAATTGAAAGTTTTGATCTGTAGGACATGTGGTTCCAACAGGAAGATGTCACATGCTGCATAGTGTGCAATAAGATTTGTCTGAAAGCTTTGTTGGACGCATCATCCTACGTCTTGACGACATCAACTGCCGCCAAGATCAAGCGATCCAGAGGAGGGCATTTTACTGGTATTGTGTTTCATATACTAGGTGGCGCATAAGCCATCACTGCATCAGAAAATGCTATAATTTTTGCAAATGGCGGCAAATCTTAATTATACTCTGACATTTGTGAAGCAAACAGATACAAAATACACGTCAACAAGACATGAATCGCTATTCTCCTAAAGAACGCGAATCGAATGATTGTTACGATTTTGTTGCGGAATAATTCGTCGATGGTGTTAGTGCAGCGTGAATTTCAGCGCAGATTTTCTGGTGGTCCCACACCAACTGGGCAAGCACTACGACGTTTAGCCGCTCGCCTAGAAGAGTATGGGACAACACGAAATGCTGCGATGTCTGGCCGGCCCCAGAGCAGCCGTTCTGCTGAGAATATCACAGCTTTGGTTTAAGATGTCGCAGAGGACCCGGAGTGTCGACCAGACGACGTGCCATGCAATTGGGCATCAATCAGCGGTTTTTATGGAGAATTGTGGTGAAAGACGGTAAGATGTTTCCTTACAAAGTGTAGACAGTGCATCAGCTGTTAGCTGTTGACCGGCAGGCACGAGTAACCTAAGCTCAAACCATCCTGAATCTCGATCACGAGGGAGACAACTTTTCATCGAAAATTATCATGAGCGACGAGGCCTGTGGAGGCTGTGGATATGTGAATAAGCAAAATTATCGCTTCTGGGGCACCGAAAATCTGCGTATAACCCACTAAGAGTCATTACATCCGTTCAGCGCACTGCATGGTGTGCTGTTTACGCTGGAGACGTCATCGGGCTTTATTTTTTCGAAAACGCTGAGGGGCAAACGAATACAGTGGACGGCGAGCGCTACAGAGCCATACTCAACTGGAGGAATTATGACTGGAGAACATGTGGTTCCAACAGGATGGAGCAACGGCCCTTACTACACAGTCCACAACCGAAATTCTGAAGGCTGCATTTCCGGGTCGCCAATCTCTCGTTTTGGCGATTTGCACTGGCCAGCAAGATCACCTGATCACGAGTCTATGTCAACAAGCCTGAGACTCCTGAAGCCCTCAAAGATACGAGGGACATATTGCCGGAAGCTTTAGCAAGATGGAAAATGCCACAAATCGGGCCCGAATGGTCATCAATTCTGGCGGCGGTCACTTAGCCGATAACACTTTTTCGACTTAATGGAAAAAAATTTAAGACACCAGGTAAACATAATCGAAAAGCAGAACCAAAGTTTTTTATTCATAAAAAGAATTACAGCCAAAGAACATCAGGTGACAACTTTTACGCCACCTTTTATAATGGTACGGGGTCCAAACAGTACATTCCCATAGTATGCGGTGGTCAGTGACGTTTCTTGTCTTTAAAATATGAAGACAGGGTTCGATTCACGGTCAGGTAGTATTGTAGCTTTCGGAAGTTTTTTTTTTGTTTTTCGTAATACGGAAATTACCCCGACGAATTACCCCCGACTTGGAGGACAAGGTGCTTTGTTTTAACCCCTGGGACAGGGAGCGAAATACTCCGATGCCAGTAACCCTCTTCAAGGATGCGTGCGCTACATTTGGCCCATTAAGGGCTCATCCGCCACCTCATCTTAGTGACCTGAGCTGCGAATATATCGGAATACCTGCTACTCTAACTATGGACGACACCGCTGATTCTATCGATGCTAATCCGTCCGTCTTCCTTTTGACAACCTCTTGTTAGACGTCTGAGAGCACTTGTCCATCAGGTCAGCAAGAGATGCCTCGTCTGGCACCCGGCTGAGCTTGCATTGTTCGAAGTATTAGGCTCCACATATTATACAGAAAGACTCAGCACGCGGTTATCGGTGATTCACTATTAGATACTCGTAGCTATAATGGAGGCGCCACCTAAGTAAGTAACTCTTCTTTTCAGTCACAAACCTTCTTACACAATAGATTATTTGTTCATTTTGTATCTAACATCTCACAGTACAGGGTTAATGCACTACTACAATGTATCTTCTACTTAGAAAAAAGGAAACAGCTCAACAAGTTCATGGAACGCAACACGGTAAGGCTTACGTATAAGTGCTTTGGATTCTAGGAACATCTGAAACCTACACAGCCCGTCAGCGCTTAGTTACTACCACTAAACAAAACAAAAAATATACAAAAAGCTGTTGGAAGGGTAGAGGGATTCATAAAACACAAAACAACGCACCCGGGAAAAGCCACCTGAAAAGGCTTTCCACATCATTGACGCATGACTCTGCACAAGTTTCTCGTAAACACAAGACCCCAGAGCCATTAAAGCAAATTTTATTATCATTTTGTCCGGAGTAGGGCCTCCATCTTTTCCCCAAAAATAGACAGAAAACTATGAGCCACTTTTTTAAAAAATAAAAAAAAAAAAAACATTCTAAAAGTCCCATCTGTCAACGACGCCTTGTTTGCGCTGCTTTTGTTGCCAGCTTTGAATTTGGGTCAAAGCCTTCTTAATTCTTCCACCTCTTTTTCTCTTTTTTTCGGATCTGTGCGAAGATAAATGTGAGAAGGGAAAAGAAACGAAAAAACAACAGCAAACAAACACTAACTATTAACCAGTGTAATAGAAGCTAAAAACCTCGTCTACGTCATCATCTTGGCCCGAACTCAGGTGGAGCTTTTGTTTCTGTTTGCTTTTGTTTGCAGCGTTTTCAAGCCTTAAAACCGTTGCATTCGCTCTAATCTCTTGCCATCCGCACCCTCTACCGAGCAACATTGTGTAGCAATAAAACGTTCAAAGGTTCAGTAACGAAAACATTGAAAAGAAACAGAAAAATATGAAAAAAAAACGGGGAAACAAAGCCATAATGGCAATGGAAAGGAGTGAAACAAGATGTGAGAGGGACGGCGGAAAAAAAATAACACTCTTGAGTGGAAGGAACAAAAACAAGACTAGTCAGTACATACCTACATGGCACGAATTGTTGGGCTCCCCCCTAACTGGTTTCTGGACTGCAATTGAGTTGAGACGGATTTTTTTTCTCCTACTCCATGGCGTTTTTCCTCTCCTTCATCTTCTTCTTCTTTTTCTTCTTCTTACTGTTGACGGTGCTTTTGGCTTTGTCTACCTTTGGTGCAGTGACAGGTTTTGTAACCTCGTGGTCAGATCGTTAAAATTAAAAAAATTTGAAGCGCATTTAGTTGGTTGCTGCAAACAACAGTGGCGTCGATTGAGGAATCAGCGGTTGGATGACGGGTTGTGGTATTCGCTGTTTCGGAGCTGTCAGTTGTTTCTGTGGTACGAGGTTACAAGTTGGGAAGGAAACGATGAGGTCCATTTATAGCAAGGCATTAAGCGGCGTCAACCTCCCGATTCTCAGTGCTGCAACTATGAGTAGTCATTGTGCCTATTTTACATCCTCATGATAGGCACTGGGTACTGACCGCATCTAACCGGGTTAAGGTGATAAAAGTAACACTGTAATGTCTTGTAAGAAGTGGCAGGACCTCAACAAGCGGACGTACGGCTGATGAATTCGAATGACTGAATTAACAGTGGGTCAATAGTCAGAATAGACCGTTTATTTGAGCTCCTTCAACGTACATATTTGGAGGAATTTTCAATGTTGAAATACAGATGGTGGCAGATGAAATATTATGTAGCAACGGCAGCTGTCATCCCCGAAACAGCTAACTGGCTTAAGAATATTCGGATCATTTAACTCAAGGCGTCTTTAAAAGCACCCGGCCCTCCAAATGGGGCTACGTGCCTGAGGCTAACTCCCAAACCCTGATAACAGACCACCTACGTACGCTCGAACAACTAATAGGAGCCCTACATTGCTATAAAATACATATCAAAGCAGCGCCTATTTGGTTGCGGATTTTCTGTAAGCGGCAAACTAATATAAGAAGTTTTGAGGCTTTGACACGACAGAGAACACGGTTATTGCCGCCAACGTCCGAGATACAATCACGCCTCTACCAAAGTAGACAAAGATTGTTTGTACGAGTCTGACAAAACCGACGCTTTAGTTGATTTCAACATCAAATTTGGAAAATAAAACATTTTTAATAAACAACAAACCGTCAGAACCTTTACCAGTCGCGTATACCTTAACCTCTCGTCAACTGCCTTACAACCCACATTAGGTGGTGAAAATCAGTGGCATCGATGTCAAGAAGACTGCAACTGATGTGCTGGGTTTCACCCGACTACCTGTACGAAATCACTTCTTCGATTAGATTAAGAGTGTAGTAAGCAAATGTAGCAGGACAGCTCGCCTACGAAACGCCGTGGCATATAAGAACGGTCTAAGAGCAAAAGAGGGATAAAATATCTGCCTGGAAGCTAGCAATCGAGAAAATGGAGACATACTATTCCAGAAATAACGTTTGGAAATTGAGTCGACAAGACTCAAGAGATCTGTAGAGCAAGGAAACTTACTGGTAGTGTCGGCGCTGATGATAAAGGAAAACCAGTTCTGCACATTGTCCAACAGCAGGGACGAACGCTGTCAGGCAGAACGAACCATTTAATTTGGCCGATGAAATACAAAATTTTGGTCCATCCGACCAATATGAAGTAAAGGAAGAAATGTTTAAGCTTATACTTAAGAAGGCTGTCGGGCCGGACGGATTACCTGCTGCGCTATTTAAGACAGCAAGCGCTGACTTAGTAGAGAGCATACTTAATTTCATTTCCAAGATGCAAAAGAAAGAAGACCCTTCAACTGTGCCAACTGTAAAGGCATCAGTCTTTTTAACATCACGTAAAAGATCCTGCCTAAACCATTTGTCAACGATCGTATTAAATCAGATCCTAGTAAAAACTGAGGAGTTCAGGTCGATAAACACCAGCTTTTTACGACGTCCATAGAGACGAGCTATACAGAGCCTGTCACGTTTTGGGCACTTCTGTCAAACTCGACATCTTGTGAAAAATGACGATGCAGAGCGCTCGCTGGGTCCATTAAACTCGGAAACAACCTCACTCAGACCTTTGATGTCAAAAAAGGATTGAAACAAATTGATGGACTGTCATATGAAACCTTGTACATCATACTTGAGAACATTGTGTGAAGCGCGCCACCAACAGCAGAGCCACCATTTTTCAAAAGTCTATTGAAACGAAAGCGGAAGAAGTGGGTTTAGCTATTAATATGGCCAAAACCAATTGCCGTCAACAATATGGGACGCACAACGACGACGAATCGGACTACCACAGTAGATTTCAGTTCTAACTCGGGTCGACTATCAACTGATCAAATCAAATGTGAAATCAAGTACGAAGATATACTTGCCAGTCGCTATTTCCTTAGCCTCAGAAGGCAATTGAGTAATGAGGCTTTGCCAAAAAACACTATCGAGACTCTATATAAGACGGTTATTATCCCAATTCTGCTCTATGATGCAGGAACATTGACATTTGCGAAAGCGGATGAGGATATTCTTGATTGTTTTGAATAGTTTTCGGTCCCGTTTGCAATGACAGGCTTTGAAGGAGATATAACACAGAACACTACGAGTTGCCCACGATGTACAGCAGCGTCGACTTTGTCAGAAAAATATGACAAGGTCCGAAAAGTCTTCGATTCTTACCCCAAGAGACTCCGCAGTAGAGGAAAAGCTTCTTAGTAGTTCGTTATTGGAGTAATTTGGCCAAAGACAACCCCGGACTGTAGTGCTATAGTAAGTAAGCCAGTGGAATAAATCTGCCACTTTAAGTGCCGATGGTTGGTATGAGGTAAGGTTGAGTTCCTGACACCATAAGCCTCTGGTGGCTTAAGGCAGCATTTTGGTCCACTGGTCCGTTGATTTTGAATCATTTATAAAGATATAAATTTCACAAACTTCTTAAGCCCAATTGGTCTTCAGTCGAACTGGAGGCTCATCAAGGAAATAAGCAGCAGGAATTCTCATTCTTCTGGCAGCAAGGGGAGGACAGTCGAATCGATTTTTCAAATCAGTGATAAGGTTAGGAGTTGTGCTTGCCGTTTGAATTTATATTTAGCAATTGGTCTTTATTTGAGGATGTCGCTTTTGAAGTCCTTCTAATGGATGTGTTGAAAGAACAACAGCAAAAGCTCGGATATTATTTGGTTCGGGAGAATAGCCATCCCGTACTACCAACTGAAAGATCACTTTATTGAAAGCATTATTTTGTAATTGAGTTATTTCAAGAAATGGACCCGTCATTCGCCACCAAGATCGTGCGATTTGACAGATTATTTTCTGGGGGCTACGTCAAGTCACTAGTTTATGCCGATAAACCAGTAATCATTGGAGCAAAACATTGATCCAATTGCTTGAAAAAGTGGTTGAAAATTGGATCTCTAGAATGCGCTTTGTACGAACCATGATGATGTTCTTGGTCAGCCAGGAACTGCCATTCGCTTAAGTAGGAGAGACATTCACGTCAATATTTTCCGATATGAAATGGGGTTTGTTGTTTTCCTTATAACCGTGATAGGGTAATGAAGCTTATCACAAGCAATACTGTACAGCCGAACGAACATGTCAGAGATGTCGAAGCTTGGCATTGATTTACATAGGTTGTCTACACAAATGTATGACAAATGAGGCCCTAAAACCGGTGAACAGTTGGTGGGCATCAATTAAATGTTTCTGGGTTTTGCTCCAAGTATCGGCTACCAGGATAATGGTCGGCGGTGGGGGTGGACTATGGTACAATGGTAAAAACTTATTAAATAGCTGATATAGGGTTTCAAACTTTCACAAAGTAGAGTAGATGCTATACAGATGATTTTGAGATTGATCTGTAGTTCCCGTGTATTTCAGAAATTCTTCCTTGTTGAAGATCGGGCATAAGCTGCTTAGATTCCCTTCATTCTTACCAAACCAACTATGTATAATGTTTTAATCAATTCGGTAGTAAGCCCCTCTATTCCAGCAGTCAATTGATCTTTAGTTTAGATATCGCTATCTAGATCTCTTCTTGGCGGCATTAATGAAATCGCTGTCAATCGTCTTTCAGTTGTTTGTTTTGAGTTTTTGGATAGCTCAAGGTTTCTCGTGTATTCGCCACTCGTTTTGCATACATTTCCTGTGTCATTCATCGTGCTGGAAAAATTTATTTTCTGATAGTTCGGGAAACTCAATATATAAGATCCGGTGCCCCTAGTGGTTTGAACGGTCACTACAAACTATTTACACTTCATACTGAAGAGGTTCGGCAATGGCTCTAGACCTCTCTATAAGTCAGAATCAACCAATTTAACCGGTGACTGCCAGCTCTTTTGTGAATATGAACCATAAAGCCTATTACCTAAAGCTTTTGACGGCAAAAAAAAAAAGCAAGAACCTCACATCTAAATATGAGCTGATGCTCGGCTTTAAAGCAAATCAAAGTTCCTCATCTTTCTGTTAACTAGTGCATCGCATCGCACTTTTTGGATGGCGGTGATATACGACCCATTTTTGCGACCTACGGCCCCGACTTACTAGCTGCATTCATATAGATTTAAGGCCACCATGGCCTATGGCCTTACAGAATAAATGATCATCTCAATAGGAGATGATGCCATAAGACTGATTAAGCAAATTCTGCCGATAATTTTGGGGCTTTGCAGGCAAGAATTCCTATTATTCATGAATTGTTGATGTGTAAAGTTTTTCAGAGCTAAGGCAGATGAGTTAGCTGAGTTTGTCCAAGGAGTCCAAAAACGGGTCTTGCTTTCCAGGTTATTGACTGCGCCGCACCTAAATGCTCCTGGACCAGAGTCAATCGTTATATTAACGATTTACGGTAAACCTTTTACTGACTAGTGGACCTCTCCATGCCATGCAGACCGAGGCGTCACTGTATATTTTTTACAATTTCATTTTACCTCTGAAAAGAGAACTTTGACACCACTGTCAAAACCACCTCAGTGACATGGTGTCGACGAATAGTGTTTACCATCGTTAGTAAGAAGAAAGCAAAAATACCAGAAAAACTCGTTTTTTCGATTTCGTTGATTCCCTTCTGGACAAAAGTGGACAGCTATACACTGACAATGTGGTCTTTACAACAACACAAAAGTGGACAGGCCAAGCCAGCTCCCAAAAGAAAACCTGGTCCACCATTACATTATGCATGAACTTTTTGAGCCAGTCAAAGTCCAAGACTTACCCATCCATCCATCCATCTATCTTTGTTGCCACTAAAAATAAACACAACGCCGTGTCTTCGTTGTCATCGTATCAACTCTTAACCGAAAAGATACAAAAAAAAAAAAAAAAGGAGCAGAATTGTGGAAAGAAAAAGTTTTTTTTTTGTTTGTTTGACAGAAAAAAATAAACAAGCGACACACAATTGAACGCTGGTAATATGGTATTCTTGGTGGAGCGATCAAAGTCTCCATGTCCAGGTAGACAATGTCGAAATCTCCAGGGACCAGGGACCAGGGACTGGTGGAACCTCACCTTGGCGTAACTACCAGATGCTAAAGTCTCCGTTCCCTTTTGCTGCCTTTCGTGTAAGCGATTTTTTTTTTACTTATTCGATGGACTGGTTGCATTTGTAGTTGTAGTAACTTTTCCTTTAGATGCATTTCGGAAATGGTTCGTAAAACGACAAGCAGAACCAACCCAGCTGAAGAGGAAGGCATAGAGACAGAGATGATGGCCAGGTCCATTGGGTGCAACGTTTCATGTGGCATCATTTAATGTTGCATTGTGAACGTGTACTCAGACACGATGAAAGTCAATTGGCTTTTGTTTTGTTTTTTTTCTTCTTCTTCTTCTTTTTCTTCTTCTTTCTGTTATGCTTTACTAGCTTGTTTTTTATGTGTTATTTTGCTGAGAGGATGAAGGTGTACCCAAAGGATACTCTCGAAACTTGGAGATGGATGTAGAATGCTACCACCTTCCTCGCCTCTGTTTGTTGAGCAATCAAACCGTCACCCGGTGGCGTTTCACTGATTTGCCTTCGCATTTACTTTATTTTTTACTTTGTACCTACGTACTCCTCCTTTTACACTTGCTAACCTCTTTTCAACTGCCTTCCTTGGACATTATTTTACAGTTTAATTTAATTTGCTGTTTATTGGAAATTTTCCTTTAATTAAATTCAACTGCACCCTACGAACCAGATTAAATTGAATTCAAGTGAATTCTATTTTCTTCCCCCTTTTCTTCTTCTTTTCTTTAATTAAACGCCAATGAAAGAGTAAACGAATTCGATGCTTTGAAGTTTGTATGTATCTTTAGTTTTTTGTGGAAGAACGAACGGGTACATGGATGTGAAGGGCCGTAACCTAAAGTCCTTGGTAGGTATGGACAAGGATTCTTTGATTGTCATTTGTTGAGAAACAATTACACAACAGCGGTATTGGTCAATTGTTAGATCGAATGGGTAACCAGATAGCAGTGATAGTTTTTCCAATTGTTATGTTTCAACAGTTGTCAAAGTAACCAATCTAGCTCTCAAAATATTCAGTAAGGTTTGCGATTTCATCATGCATCGTTTTACACTTGCCGAACGTGCGGAAATTTTTAGAAAAACATCGACATTCCGGCTCAGTTGTATTATAAATACCCATCGTGAACTTCGCCGTGAGGTCGGTCGTCATCACGGCTTCAGTGTGCAGGCAATTCGTCGCACCATGGAAAAGTCTGAGCGTGAGTACATTCTTTTGGATCTAAAGCCACCAACCAGCAAGTAGCGGCCAGTATCGATTAAGACCCAGAAATTTCGATTCGACGCCGATCATCTTAATTGGGCATCGCCAGAGAGTCAACCCGGCTTATTTTGCCAACATTTTTTTTTTTATAATGAGCGCGCGTTCAAGGTGTTTGTGTACTCTTAAAATATTTGTATTGTACACAACGCGAACGAAGGAAATATAGGGAGGAAAGAAAGATAGGCACCGATGTACGTTGGTTTTAAATGTATGAATGTTATAATGACTGGGAAATAGGGAGCTCGGCAGGGCATTCCACAAGCGAGTTGTACGCCTTAGGAACGAATCACGATATTTTAGAGTACGTCCGAAAATGGGCTTGACGGTATACTGATGAGCATTCATGGCGAGACAGGTGTCACGGTTCAAAGTTGGAAGGGATGAAATACTACTTTCAATTTCGATGTAGCACTGGTGGTGAAAGTAGCGGTGCAACAAGGTGAGACAGGAGACATTATGTCCATGAGCTTTATCGCACGAGTTTGGATGCTATATAACATGTACAGAGAGGTTTTAGGAGCATCTGACCAGATGTGAGCATTGTACTCCAATTTCGAGCGGATAAACGCCTTATATATTGAGGCCAGATCAGCGGGGGTAAAATATTTCTTACATCGTTTGAGAAAGCCTAGACATTTCACAGCATTTTTGGCGACATCGAATATTTGGTTATTCCAACGTAAGTTGTCACTGACACACATACCGAGAATGGAAAGTTTTTCGGCTTCGACGATGTAAGTGCCTTCATGGATAATGGCTGGGTGTTTAAATTTCGCTTTTACGACAGCAGACAGCATTGTGTTTTGGAAGCATTAAATTCTACTCGGTTGATAGTTCCCCACTTGGTTATGCTGTTAATATCAGAGTTGAATGGGCCTAATATACGAAGCAGTTCCTGTTCTACAGCCGAAAAGCAGGGACTTGAGTCCGGGAACGAATATGTAAAGCAGAGAGTACTGCCATCAGCAGAGGAATATATTGGATTAGAAGTAACAGACAAGAGATCGTTGATGAAAATTGAAAAGAGTGTCAGTGGAGTGGAGACAGAACGGAGCCCTGGGGCACACCCGTATTTATTTTGTGGACATCAGACTTGAAACCGTCCAAGGCAACTTGAATTGAACGTTCCGAAAGGTAATTTCTAATCAATTGAAGAAGAGAGTAATCGATCCCAAAAGCACGCATTTTCGACAAAAGAGTCTGATGCCAAGCTGTATTTCAAATGCGTTAGAAATATCAAGTGCAGCTATCTTACTTTCGGCATATTGATGTACGCTTTGGTCCACTATTCGATGAGACATGCCATGGTAATTTCACCAGTAGAGTGCCAGTCATTGAGAAGTTTGGGTTTGTAGGGACGGGCTGGACAAACGCTGTTTTCTATCTGCTCAGAAAGAGTCCTAAAGAGTAGGAGTGACGAAAAATCTTACGCAGTAGTTTTGCCAGCGAGGAAGAACACCTCTTCAGAAGGAATCGAGATATACCATCTGGACCAGCGGATTTATGTATGTACTCTTGGTACTACACGAGTGCGAAAGTTGCTTCGTTCTATTGAAGATTCGACAGACTTAAGTGTATGCGGGGACAATAAACAATCTGGAAGTTTTGAGCTGGCCGCAAAGTGTGCAGCAAACAGATTGGCCTTGTCCAAAGAGCTGACAGCTGGAATGTCATACTAAATGAGCGTTGTACTGCCTTGGCGACATTGCAGTATTTTTTTGCCTCAGTTGTTGGTTGCATTGAAATTTCACGCGCTTAAGGAAGGCCTTGCAGCTCGTTTGAACTTTTTTCGGTTTTCCTCTGTCGGGTTGGTATTGTAGGACCGAAAAACACTTTCTCTAACCATGGCAGCCTCTTTACAGCTCGAGTGGTATCATGCTCTTTCTGTTGAGGTCGATAATTGGACGCTGGAAATGTTGGCCGAAGATCCGAATTTTGGCCAAAAAAATATCTTTTCGCATGAGGCCGATTTTTGTCTCAGCGGCTATGTCAACAAGCAAAATTGCCGGTATTGGAAGGAACAAAATCCGCAAGTATTCGGCCAAGCATCAATGCATCCGCAAAGATTGACTGTTTGGCGCGGTTTATGGAATGGCGGCATCATCGGACCTTATTTCTTTCGGAATGAGGAAGGAGACACTGTTACCATCAATGATCTCAGCTAGGGCTGCGATTATGCGATTTGACACCACTCGATTATTTTCTCTGGGGATACTTCAAGTCCTTAGCCTACGCTAACAAGCCAACCACTTTGGACGAGCTCGAGGCCAGCACTCGACACGCTATTGCCGGAATGACGCCGCACGTAATGGACCGAGTCATTAAAAATTTCACCAACCGCTTGAAGCACTGCCAGCGAAGCCGAGGCGACCATTTGAATGATGTGCTATTCCAGATATAATGGCATGAACACAGCTTGAAAATAAATCCGTTGCTGTTTTATTTAAATGTTGTTTCCTATCGTTCTTATCCTGTCACACCCTATACTAGGATTTTTAGAGTTAATCTGAGTATCTTAGTATTTCATACAAGGAAATGATAGATAGGCAAGTCATATGAGTCCATTCAGGCAGTCTTCAAATCGGCTTAGCGCTCAAGGTTAGAGTTTTGTTTACAGCCCTCGTCATCTAGACTTTTTGTTAAAGGCAGCCTTAGGCAAGATGTCTTAAGCTTATGGCAATATAAGTCTCGTATGCTGTGTCATATTTACAGCAGATACAAGAAATGTCAGTATCTGCAAGCCTGTTCGACGCGTCAACGTGTAGTTGGAAAGGACTGACATTGTTTTGATCACCTCTATATACGTAGTCAGCCAATAGCTCGCATTGCGATCGGCACACTTTCAGAGGTTTGCTTGTCCGCACCTTCAAAAGAAGGAAAGGAATAGTCGAGAAATCCTCTATATCTGTCTACCACAGGCTCAAAGGAGCTATCGGTGCTAAGTACATAGTATGAAAGAAACACTTCTTTGGGTAGAAGAAAAACATCGCTGACAGGCAGAATCCACATCAGGGTACCCTACCGACAGCCTTGGAGATCGCTTAGCCCGTAATCACATGGACAAAATTAAAAAAAAAGTAGATGTGCATTTAAGAATCACCTGAGATGATGGAGAAGGCTTTTCGCGAAGGTTCTACATTTTTAACGAGACTCAAAGTAGGTCCCGATAACACCGTGACATCAATCTTGGTCTTAAAATTTGATCTTTAGCTTGGACTTAGTTTTACACAGGGAAAGTGGTCTCACAAGTGATGGAAATTCACATGACATGTCTTGCTTCTCGTAGTAGCACAAAAATATAATCTCGACTTCCATTACTTGTTTCATAAGACAAGAAAAAAATAATTTCCTTCAGCGATGGTATCCTAGTCAAATTTGTTTCAGTAGCGGAACCTTTCGAGGTAAAAAATGACTTTGTCTACCTTGGCTCTGCCAACAAGAGAAATAAAACGAAGAAATTATCTTGCCAATCGCTGTTTCTTTGGGCTAAGAAGGCAATTATGTAATAAGTCCCTGTGCCGAGAAACTAAGGGGACCTTAGATCATCCAATTTGCAGATCCCTGTGCAACACATATGCTAAATATAGGTAACCGGAGGTTGCGGTGGACACGAATGTCTACGATGGCAATGCCTGCCTGCCCTCACACGGTTGTACACGGCCAGACAATTTGTTAAACCCCGGCAGTCGACACAGGATAGCACAGGAAAAACGTGAAAATTTTACAGAAATTCAAACGCTATATAGGCAGGTAGCACTAAGATAATTGTAATCGAAGAAACATTTGAAGTAGAAAGAAGTGAAGCTGTACGCTACGATACACTCAAACTCCTAGGAGAACTGAAATGTGGCCGTAGACGTGGATCAACATCTTCAGAATGAGTTGGAAGAAGCTGTAACAATTGCCCGAACTTTGACTGAACTTTCGCAATCGCAATTGCCTTAAGCACTATGTTTCCTAGTAGCAAATAAATCCATTATAGACCTATTCTTCATTCTTACCTGCGTCCAGTGATAGCATTGATAGGATTTGATTTAGAAAAAGGATGCGTAATCATTTTTCGTAACCATGACAAGAACGGGAAAACCAGTGAAGATCGGCAAGATCGGAAAGATCAGCAAGATCGGAAAGATCAGCAAGATCGGAAAGATCAGAAAGGACGGAAAGAACTAAATGACCGGAAAAATGGGCAAGATCGAATTGCTGAAGAAGATCGAAAAGTTCTGGAAGATCGGAAAGATCGGAAGGAATGGCAAGATTGGAAAGATCAGCAAGATCAGCAAGATTGGAAAGATTGGAAAGATTGGAAAGATCAGGAAGATCGGAAAGAACAAAATGACCGGAACCTTTGGCAAGATCGAAATGATATAATGATATGAGCACCTACAGCAAGATCGGTAGCACATGTTGAAATATGAATGTTGTCCTTCCTGTGCTTTGTACATACAAATGTATCTTCTTTAAATCGACGGTGTTGTTAAGCTTTATCAATAGCAACAACAACAAAACAATTGCTTATAGAGCTACTTACAATTTGTTCTTAAATAAAAGCAGTAGCTGATTAGAACACGATATTTACCTGAAAAGAAAAAGAAAGTACAAGGTAAGTTACGATATACCATATTAATTGAAAATAAAAAAAAGATTCATTAGCGTAAAAGAACAGAAATGCCTTCCTACATCAATCACAGATTTTGTTGCTCATGTCCCAAGTTGAACAGGACTCATTGCAGCAAGATATACGAGCACCTAATTCTCGATACCGGGACTGTGTATTCATTAAAGCCCTTATTTTCAAGGCTGCCATTGTGTGCATCTTATAAGTATGCTGCACGATTATGATGCAATGCCCTACTTCGGTATCTATCGACCCGTTCTATAAGAAATCCAAATGATAAATACGAGTGCTTTAACGCATAAAAAAATAAAATGAGGAATACGCTTCATCTGCGAGTATCAGCAGTACACGATCTCACGATGACCATATTTTCCAATTTAATTGCAAGTTGGATTGCGATGTGATGATGTAAACAAAAATGTATACGAAAGCAATTAGCTAATGTTGCAGTGATATTTTCCGCAGTTTTGTGAAACTTTTTTTCGCTTCACGTTCATGTGGTGTTTCATGAAATGTCAGAGAGCTGTCTATCGATGGAGCTTAATCGCTGACGGATTGACAACTCCATGGAATTCCAAGCAACTAAATAAAAAGACTAAAAAAATAAATGTAAAGAAACTCATTGTATCGTAAAGAGGCAATTAGTCATTATCTGGCAGCGCGGTTTAATCAAGCAGAAGAGCATTGACTTCATTGGAAGCCAATACTTATAGAAACGAGTGGTGGGCCGATGGCTAGAACGCAATGTGGCTAGCATATGCGACAAGATACTTACGTTGGTGTATGGTCAGCCACTTAACAATTTTGGTAATTAAAACACTAAACACCATGCTAGGTAGGTGTGGAGCTACCGTGTATCCATGACGGGAAGTGAATACATAATACGAATTTAAACATACTGCGTTTTACCATTCTTCTCCGTTCTGTTTTGTAGTTACGCCCACGCAATTGGAGGGTTCAATAGCACTCAATTCGTGTCACACTTTAAAGATTGCAATTCTTAACCTCAAAAGGAACAAGAATATGAAAGGAATATTACACTCTGCGGATTTATCATGGACAGATGATTACACGACCCTCACAGGATAATTTGTTCTACTTCTTGGCTCGGAATCCAATCGACAATCGATGGGTTTCGAGCGCGTCCAAATTGCTATGCTATTCGTTTCTGCTCCTTACACATTGAAATTACTCAAGCACGGTACCTCGAACTGACGACTAAATAGTGAGTGTCAAGCTATTCTTCTCCTCTCCAGGATTTAGTGCAATGTTAGTATCTGTTAAATGGTTAAGTGATTCTGTATGTATGCATTTATGTGAACATATTCTGCTTAAATGTAAGTTCTTTGCAAGGTCTTCGTCTCCCATCCAGAACATGGAATATACTCGTATGTGAATGGGTTGTCCATATCATCTATCACAGAGGGAATAGTCACTGTCATCGTCTTTAAATAGCTTCGCAGGGACCGTGGTTTAAGACCAACTTAGAAGGCGAATTATAAGTATCAACAACGATCAAGATTCACTTCTCTATATATTTCTTTTAGAGGCTCATGTCATAAGTAACTATGGTGTGTCTTCCCATGTAGTATCGTCGCTATTCATCGTGTCTTGCAAAAAATTCTTTTTTTTTTTTTTTTTTACGAAACCACAGTCTCATCCATCACAGAATTAGCTAAGCCTTTAATAGACTTAACACGCCACTTACCCACAAAAGTCAAAGGTCCTTAATGGTTCCATAGAAGACTTAACTACCATTAAAGGAATGCGATGCACAGAGAGATGAAGAACCAGGACAAACTCATGAATGGCTCATAAAATAGGAGCTATACTGATCAGGTTTAGCAATACATTGAGCTTTCAACACATGAGCGAGAACTTACCAGCCCTGTTGGTAACCCTTACTCCAACCTCCTCGTGGTACCAACTGCGAGTTACTTCAGCATGTGTAAATGATGAAGGACCAATTGCCAGTCTTCTGCGCCACAACACAGGAAAAGTGTCGATTATTATGTGGCAGTGATCTGAAACAGAATACTCGGACAAACCCTCAGATATGAGCGGATACTTTGGTAACTGTGTACACAGACAAAAATGTATATCTGGACAATTAAAAGTCTCCTCGACTCACTGCAGAAAGGGCCTCCGAACGCCAGATTCCACCAACTAGAATGTGGGTAAACAAACATCCTGTGGTTAGCTGGATATCACTCACCTAGAAAACACGCTCCTTAAGTATAACACCTGACACGAAATCACTTGGGTCTCTGACTGCCAGTGGGCATCGAACCAGATCGACGACATTGCGATCAGACTGCATCCGTCAACAGCAACCGCCCAAATCTGACCAACATTGCCTGGTTCAATACCGAATGGCTGAGGGATCCTAATGTGGACTATTTTGCTCTAGAAGACCATCAGACGCACAATGTAGAAAATCGTATATGGCTACTGGAATGCTGTGAGAAATGTTGTCCAAACACATACCTGCGGCGATAAAAAGCAAAAAAGTAACCGCACAGGGAAATCGGCAGACACCTGGAGATGAATCAAGGATGGATGGTAGCGGCCTCAGCAGTAAAGAGAATCGAACTAGAAGCCCAATATCGTGACACACTTCAGTCAATGGATTCATCTACCACAGTGGCCAAAAAAGCAGCAAGTAGGGCTACCTAGAACATCATCCAGAAGCTCATAGTCGATCGGAGACGCAAACAACATCTGATGGTAACCTTAAGACTTTGCTTAAGGATCATCTCACCAGTTATAGAGAACACGCTTTAGAGTTTTAAACAACGTAGACAATGGTGATATGATCTCGAGTTTCAATTAGTCTACCAAAGCAAAAGATGAACTCGCCCGGATCTCCTAGTAAAGTTGAAATAAGAACACTAACCAAGCCCCTCAAGGGGAAAAAAGAAACGGTGGGTTTTGACGAAAGTACCGGCTAACAGCGGTACCACTGAACTGGATGTATGAGGCAGAAGAGTCTGAAGAAGGAAGCAGAGGAATTGAACTAGAATCTGTGCTGATATATGGGTGCCTTACCTGAAAGGTGGATCCACTTACAGCCACAAATAGATGTAAAAGAAACAACATGAGGCTCAATCGTATCCCCACAGTATGATACAATTTTATCAAAGAACCGGTCAAGGTTATAAAGATTGTAGACACTATGACACGGAGAAGAAAGTGGCAGTGAATTGATCATTGATCACACCATATAGCACAAAGACAACTCCGTGGCATATCATATGCACTTTGAAATGCTCACCCATGCAAGCAGAACTGAGCGACTCGTTAAGGAAACCTGGCGCATAACAATCAACTTCTTTGGAAAGGATTTGGACATGATATGCAATACTCCCAAAAAGCTGAAGCGAAGACATTACTGACGCTCTAAGTAAATTTGTCTTTTACACCTCCACTATCGACTTTTTAAGTAAATTTACAGTTCAGCTGAAGAGTATCTAAAGAAGCAACCACGCCATCAAGAGCAGATGAGAAGGCGACACATAAAAGTGAAGCACCTTTCAGTTGGTTAGGGCCCAGTTTTATGTCGAACTATAGCGCTCTCCGAGTCAGCAAGATAGTAAGCCATTTCGCCCTTTAACGTGTGGTGGCTTTGGCACTGTCCTCTTTAATACCATTGCCCTATAGGAGACTTACGGCATTCTTTAAGTCATGTACCCCTGGGTGATTGCTCGGGAAACCGCTGGAAACTTGGATTTGGGCAGCAGCGCAACAATCAAGTTCGTAGCGAAGCTATGGGCTTCTAACACATGAGCGAGCGCCTTGTGACAATCCGAATCAAGGCTAACTACCATAAGCCTAACATGCGCCCATCCCCTTGCGGAACACATGGACGTCGTCACATGTGACCACTGTCCAAAGTATGAAGATAAAATCGAACTAGGCGATTTTGACGCCACGATAGAAAAGTAGGACATCTTTGGTACGGCAGTTGGTAAGCATAGCTCACACGACACTACGTCTGGCAACGGACTTGTGCTTATTGACTTTGCGGCGGGATGAAATATCACGGTTTCCTCATCCCAATGCACACAAAGGAACATGGCGGTCTCCGGATAATGAAACGCTAAACCAAATTGACCCCCGAAATGTTAGCCGAATGCGTATCCCGAAATCTCTCAACAACTCCTATGCTGCCAGCATCAAGTACCGAAGACTAGTGGCAACGCTGCCAACGTGTCATCAAAGACGCCGCAACTGATGTGCTAAGTTTCACTCGACCAAACAAAGCGGCGCTGCAATGAAGGACAAGAGCTGGTAGTAACCTCTACGAGGAGAAAACACGGGAAGAATATCGGCTTCTCCAGAAGAAGAAAAAAAAGAGTATGATAAGCGCGCGATCGAAGATGTTGAGAGCTTGTACTTCAGGAATAACGTACGGAGGTTTTACCAATAGGTAAAAAGAAAGTGTCCAGACAAGAAGATTCGTACAGAAGCCCGTAGATATTAAGAAGCAAACCTTGTAGTGGAGCCACAGTCGGGAATATGGAACAACTTTTTCTGCAGGCCGTATAACGGCGGAGCAGTCCAACATCTATCTGTCAGGCAAAATAGACTATTCAACCCTGACGATGTTAGCAAAAACTTCCGTCCACCTGACCAAAATCTAAGCTGAAATCCTACAAATCCAGTGGACCTGACGGTTTACCGGCCGAGGTAGGCAAAGCTCAGGCCTAGTCAGAAGAGTATATGCCTGATGGATGGAACCCCGTTGTCGTTTGCCCGATACACAAAAAACGAGACCCCCTCAACGGGGCCAACTATAGAGGTATAAATCTCCTTAACATCGGATACAAGATTTTATCTGCCATATTGTGCGAACGTCCGAAACTCTTCGCCAACAATATGATTGGTTTCCCGGTTTCAGACCAGGAAAGGCCACAATCGAGCAAAACTTCCGGCAGATCCTGGAAGAAACTCAAGAAGTCCAAATCGATTGCCACCATCTTTTCATCGATGTTAAGGCCGCATATAGAGCCATGTCTAGTTTTGACATTCCTGCCAAACTCATCTGTCTGTGCAGAATGACGATTGAGAATGTTCGCTGCTCCGCCAAAAGCGGTAACGACTTAACCGAGACCTGTCAAAAGAGCTGTCATGTGACTAGAGAATTGTGCGGAACTCACTAGTGAACGCTGGAGGCACAATTTTTCAGAATTCTGAACATGATTGGCAGAACTCAGCAGGCGGTTACCGATGCGTTCGTTAGTATTGAAACGGAAGCTGCTAAAATGGGTTTTGAGGTGAATGAGGGCAAAGCCAAGTACATATATTCTGTCAACAAGAAGAGACACACAACATCGAGGCAATAGACAGAACGTCACAATCAACAGCTATAATTTTGAGATAGTAAAGGACTGTCTTTACCTTGGTTATGCCAACAACACTTCAGCAGAAATAAAACGAAGAATCTCTCTTGGCAATCGCTGTTTCTTTGGGCCAAGAAGACCATTGAGTAGTAAGGCTCTACCCCGAAAAGCTAAGGGGACTTTATACATGTAAGACCTTGATAACCTCAGAAAGCAGATGCATACGAGTATATCGTCGGTCGTTTCGAGCGGAAAATCCTTCGTAAAATATTCGGTCCCGTTTGCGTTTGACGGGCTTTAGAGACGAAGACTCAACAATGAGCTTTACAGCGACATCGACCTATTCAGAAAACTATGCATCAGTCGCCTGAGATGGTTAGAACATGTAGAGCGAATAGACACCAATGCTCCGGCCCGCAAAGTTTTCGAATCTAACCGTGACAGACAACACAGCAGAGAAGACTTCACCATAGGTGGCATGAAAAAATAGAAGGAGACCTCAATCGACTTGGACAACCTGTTAGTTGAGGTTCACCCCGAACTGTAGGATCAAATAAGTATATTAAGTTAGGAAGGAACTAAGTAAGTACAAATCAGTTGTCACATTGACTGTCGTTGGAAGAAGTGTCTTCAACTCAAAACATAAATCTCCAAAACCTCTATTACAAGATTGATGGAAACTCTATCGGATGCTTTTTCCAAATCGAGGAAGACGTCATGCAGATTCTTTGAAGCTTCGCTTTGTTTATAAATCATCGAATGTAAACTTTCTAAAACTGTAATCCTGGCCCCCGAAAGCCGCATTAACTGAAACTGAGTTGAATAATATTGCGCTGTCAACTGTGTAGAACTACAAATATCTCGTAAATTTTCGTGGTATGCGACCGGTTGTTGTTGCAGGTTTTCGTGTCGTGCTTGCCTTTATACAGTGGAACAGGGAAGCGCTCTTGTACTGGATAAGCGTTCAATCGCCATTCAAATTCGTAATCCGCCCGAATTGTACGTCCACGATTTATTCTGTTACTGTTTCACTTCAAGCGATACAGTCCAGGGACTGGGAATTCTCGCAAATTTAGCATCCAGAGCAGTCATCTCCAGTTCGCCCCGATTTTCGTTAGTCTTTCTCTGATTTCTTCACAAAAAGTGAGCTAACGACGATGTTAAGCCGGTAGTGGTTCGCCCAAGATCGCCATCAAAGACAATCTAAGTTTGATGTCCACCGCTGCAGGATCAAGTGCCGTTTTAATTTCGGAAACAGCATGTTGTACTTTTGTGTCAAATTTAGAAATATGACCCGAACGGTCAGAGAGTCATTATTAGTTAGCTTATGACGTTTTTTTTTTTTTAACATTTATGGAGTAGACAAACCTAAGTTAACAGTTCCATGCCACGTTCATGCCTAAGAAATCGCAATGGGATTGCTTGAGAACACACTTATATAACAGTGGGTGTGATTAAGTGCATAAAACTTTTGACCAACTCTATCTGGATCGGTTCCAGCTTAGACATAAATGCAGGGCAATAAGGTTTTACTGAAGAACATAATCTGATACATAAATGAGTCATTACTATTGTATTTGCCACCAGCCTGCTATTTTTTTTTTTTTTTTTCAGATTTTTCGGTGCATGAACTCGTCACTGAGTCGAATCGATAAGCGGCACAGTACAGTCGAATATCTGTAAATATTTAGCAGCACATAGAGGCAATATGTTCACGTTCGAATATTTCGTATTCCTTCGTTTTTGTTGTAAAAAAGAAAATACCGGTATGTACTCGTAGATACGAAAAATTCGTACCAATAGCTGGGTGGAAACTACTCGTACTCGTACAACCGGCAACCTAACAAAATTCCACTCTGAACCCGAGTTTTTTTTTTTTGAAAAAAAACTTCACAAAGCATAGCGTGACACGTATAGACTCTTTTCTACATTTCGCACATTCAGATACACAAAGCCAAAACCATGGTAGGAGCAGAGTCAGAGTCATAGTCAGAGTCGGAGTCACAATCAGAGGCACAGCTACAGAGGCAGCAAGTAAGTAAGCAAACAGTATGGGCCCGAGTATTACACCAAATGACAAAAGAGATTGTACCATGGGGACATACTTTATGCACACTCGGTTCATATGCAAACACCTGATTGCATGTATCTTTTTGAATTTTTTTTTTTTTCCATATACACGTGAGTATGTGTACTTTTTACATTTTTCGTTAGAGAGTATCTAGATAGAAAGTCCCCTATGCACTTACTGTTAATTTCCATGCAGTCACCTCGGCTTTAGATACATAAGTGCATGCATGCACACTTACTCAAGCGTGAAAATAAGAAAGAAACATAAATGAATCGCGAGTATACAGGTAAAGTTTAGTGAGTCACTTTCGAGAGTCTGCTCTATAGAGAAGACGACTCTTGTGGACTTACAGTATGTTAAATGTAAATATGTTTCTAGAGCTATCTACCCACCATATAGCGGGTTTTACTCGTAGATACTTTTGAAAACGAAAATAAAAAGCAAAAAATAAATAAACTCATGTTGAGAAGCTCTCAATTGTTTAGTACGAGTACTTGCAACATCATAATGACTATGCCGATGTACGAGTAGATGACGACGATTTCGAAAAGAACGTCATTCAGGGAATTTTTTTTTCCTCTCTGTCAATTTACTTCTGGCTAAGTGGGTGGCTGTGACTGCTGCGACTTCCTTATAAAGTAGATGACCCATGAGAGCTGTTAGAAATCTTTAACATGCCTTACCTGATCGGTGATGATTTTTTAATGATTTCCTACAGGTGGTTTCGGGATAAAATCGGGGGGTGATTGGAGATTCGAATTGTAGGTTAGGTGTTATTGCGGTTGAAATTAGTCATCCACTTGAAGAAGAATTACCTAAACAACGAGCAAGTGGGGTAGTCAAGGCCACTTAGTGATTTACAGCGACTGTATGTGGAGTGTGACTCAAAAGATAAATTAGCTAAATGGGTTGTCTGTCACAGAGAACGAATCCGAGACATAATGGTGAGAAATAGCAGTTCTTTCAATAACCAAAAGAAGTCAACTAAACAATTTCTCAGGGTTGGTCAAGCACCATAAACTTAACTGTGAGACCCTGAAAATACACAAAAATTATGTAAGTGGTGTCAAGATACTATGTATAGTGCTCAATCCCTGAAAAAACACTGTTTACTGCTATAATGTAGCGACATCTAAGCATTACCATAAGACTGGCGTTCTTCGCTATGACTTTTGGTTTAAAGACTTCGCCTTTCATGACTAGGCTGAGTCTCACTACCGACTTCCAATGAAAGTCGCTACTCTAGATGAGTTTGCACAAAATAGGATCAAAATATACCATCATTCGTGCTGTATTTTCAAATTCATAGCCAACTGCTCCACAATACCATTTGCCCGGCCAAGACAGGAACACATTCAGCTTAGGAAGAAGGAACTGTTCGAGAAGCATCCACAATATCTGAATCAATAAAACTTCCAAAGGCTCTGCTGCTTCCCAACAAAATCGACCTCGCGCTGGGGAAGAATGGGATATTGCTGTTCATCTAACTGAAAGAGTCTGAACCGCTCTTTCCTTCAGTTCATCCCAATGAAAAGGTAGCTACCGCTTGCGAATAATAAGCGATTCCAAGCCAACTTTTAATCCCGCTTATCTCAGTTAGGGGCATGGTCCTTCGAGCCGGATACAGAGAAAATTGATTGTCTCGCCACTGTTGGGGTGATTGGAGCTACGGTATCCTTCCGCTTATCAGATAGACTCTCCTTATCCAAATCAGAGGCATTCCTTTGGAGTTTTAGCGATGAAATTTCATCTTTGCCCCTTGGAGTCGGCTTAACCAATCCATCTGGATCACCATTTGGAGGGAAATCAAATTCCGAATCAACATTGAAACTTGGCGAACTCATGTCTGAACGACTTAACGATGAGGATTATGGCGACTAAGGTCGATCATACCCTCAGAATATTGCAACTTACTTGAGGGATGATACACTAGACTATGATCTCAGTTTGAGGAAAGAGTCTGGGGCACATTATGGTGATGATGATAAGGTCCGAATACATCGTGCAAGCTAGGTGAAAGGTCTGACAATACCATTTCCGATACAAAGTCACTAAGGGACGAATATGACGAACTATAGTACATTTACAGGTACCATCACAAAGTGGCTGTCATTTTTTGATGCATTCAATTCGATGATTCACTCTCAAACGTGTTTGAGCAATGTGAGCAAATTCCATCATTTACTTGGATCGCTGGGTGGCAACGCCGCAATGATTATCAAGTCATTCAGTCATTGGAAGTTATTGATGCCAACTAACACGTTGCAGGACAGGTACGAGAACAAGAAGGTGTTATTGCGCACGAACACTTGAAGCAGATTTTCGATGCTCTACCAGTTCAAAGAGGTTTCATGTTGTCATTTCCGCAATCTACTAGACACTAGACACACTTAGTGTGTACTTACAAGCGCTTGAATCACTGGGATGTTCCACGCAGCAGTGGAATAGCCGGGTAGTGTATATAGCATTTTCCAGCATTGACAAAGTGGTAGGAAGAGGTACCCGGAGATATCCATATATCTTAACAAACGTTGCCAGATATTGGAAGGGATGGTAAGCCAAATGCCTGCGGCGAAGGCAAGTCCTAGTCCTCAGCTAGACACTAGATTTTAAAATGCGCCAAGGAGTTTTTCCGTCACCAGCAACATACAATGTGCTGACTGGTCACAGGCGACAGGTGTTATCGATTCCTCTGTCTATCACCAGTTGAGCGTTCTCATTTAGTCTCATCACTAAAATTATGCGAAAATTGTCCCAAACTCGATCATGCTACGGCAAAATGCGAATACGTCCCTAGTTCCCCTTCTCATGATGCAGCCGCACTCTCAGCATTTGACACCACTTGCAATGAAGACACAACAATTTTAGCCACTGCGTTTCTTACAATGAAGTCTCGGTTGACAAATTTTACAGACTCTATTGAGGCAGTTATACCTCCCAAAATAACTGGCTTCCTGCGAAAATAAACATCAGCGCTCTTAGTATACCATCCAACACAAGCCTAGCAGATCCAAATCTCAAAAAATTGAGTCGCTCCTTGGAGCTGGATTATTTTTCTCCCAGCTATCGGATGGTCGATTTCTATTGGAAAACAGTTCAATGATATTGCAAAATAGGCTTTTTGGGTGGTTAAGTGGCAACTATCAAGCTACTCAGAATTATCATCGTCAGAGCAATTTGGTTACAGAAAATCAGATTGAAGATATTGTTTTGAACCAATGCTTGAACACTTTCTGGGAAATCACTAGTCGTCCGCACGTAATTTGTCAGAAAGTGAAACTTTGTGCGAACGTTATTTTACATAACTCCTGTCGCCTTGACTGTGATCGATGCCAGGTCAGATTACCATTCAAATATGACCTTTTGATTCTGGGAAACTCCCACCATACAGCGTTGCATCGCTTTTACAGTTTAGAAACGAATCAGATTGACCTTCGCAAGCATATACAACTCAATTTCTATATCCCCAGCCACTGTATTCTCAAGCCCGGAAGTAGTGCAATAAAATTGAGAGTTGTCTTTGATATCTCCCCCAAGTCAGACAGCGGAAAATGTCTCAATGAAGTACTAATGCTTGGACCTCTTGTTCCACCTGTCCTGTTTCCAATTGCGCTTCGATTTCAGATGCATCACTATATTTTTACTAGTGACATAATATGGATGAATCCACGAGATTACAATTCTGTGGAGACCCTCCGAGAACGTACCCATCAAAACCTGTCGCCTTTGCATAGTTACTTATGGAACCTCTTCTGTCTCATGTCTAGCTACTCGTGCATTGAATCAACTAGTCAATGATGGGAGACAAAACTTTATTCGTGCTGTTAAGATTATCGAATCCAACTTGTATGTCGACGATGTTTTAACGAGCTCAGATGCCCAGGATGAAGCCAAACTGATACAGACGGAGGTCATTGCTCATTGACTCAGACATGTGTTTTTTTTGGCCCTCCATCCTTAAGACAAAAGTAAGATCAATAACCGTGTTCAAAGCCACAATCGAATATCGTTCAAAGCATCTTAGAACATCGAAGGGTTAAAATCGTGCTCTCCACACGAACAGAGTGCCACTTCACCGAAAATACCAAATACCACTAGTCACACGTGCGGCTTTTTCGTGTTATTTCCTACTTTAACCGCCTTAAAAACAGTTCTTTAGAGAGGGGTATAAATAAAAATGTGGTTTGTCTTCCAGTCACAAAACAGCGGGAGTAATAAAAAATACTCTGATGCTTGTAATAAATTTGATTCACGAAAACTGTTCCTCTGCTGAAGTCAAGTCATTACGTAAAACATTGGAAGCTCCCAAATGATGTCGTTTGCGTTCCTGGATGCAGATGGATTGATTAGGGTGGGTGATACGAGTAGAATAAGAAATTTAAATATTTCATTTGACGCCAAACATCCTATCTTATTGCCCTCTTCGCGTGTTTTCACCGCCTGCACCATTCGATACCTTCATTACAAACATGGTCACTAGAGTCCGCAAAATCTCTCAGCTGCTGTTCGTTAGCAATTTTGGCTAATACATGAGAGGATAACCCCGTTTACCCTTGTCGCATATACTGCCAGTAAGACTCCTTTCAACACTTGGCATTGATTTTTGATTGACTATCATAAAAGAGGATCAACACCAACAAAGGCTTAAGTTTAGGTGTTGATATGTTTTATAACTCGCGCCATACATTTACAACTTGTTGAAGACCTTAACATTGTTGTTTTTATTGCCGCGCTTAAGCGTTTTACTGGCCAACGTGGATTACACTCAACCATCAACAGCGTTAATGGGCTCAATTTCATTGGACAAGGAATGAGCTTCACGGAATCAGCTATTTATGAAACAACAAAACATGGCAGACAATTTCGATATGTAGGCAGAAGATGGAATCGAATGGAGACAATACCACACAGATCTACACACATCTGGGGTCTGGTATTTGGCAAGCAGCAGTAAAGTCCGCGAAGTTCCACATGAAAAGATTGTTGCATCTGATCTCTTGAATTTAGGGTGACCAGCTTGCAAAGACTGTTTTTCCAGTTGTTATGTTTCAGCAGTTACCAATAACATCCATCTGCCAAAATATTCCGTAAGGTTTGCCATTTCATCATGCGTCGTTTTGCGATTATCAAAATTCCGGCTCAGTTGTAAATACGCAACGTGAGTTTCGTCGTGAGGTCGGTCGTCATTACGGCTTCAGTGTACAGGCAATTCGTCATACCATGGAAAAGTTTGAGCGTGAGTATACTCTTCTGGATCTTGGGCCGCCAACCAGACAGAAATTGGTGTGAAATCGAGAAAACATAGCCGCCGTAGCGAACGGTATCGAGGAAAACCCAGAAATGTTGATTCGGCGCTGATCAGCTGAATTGGGTATCGCCAGAAAGTCAACCCGGCTTATTTTGCGGTTGGATTTGGACCTATACCCGTATAAGATAGTGCTGGTGCAAGAATTGAAGCCGGACGACCATGTTGGCCGCAGATTCGGATTTTGGCCAAAAAAATTCTCTTCTCAGACCAGGCCCATTTTTGGCTCAGCAGCTATGTCAACAAACAAAATTGCCATTATTGGAGCGAACACAGTCCACAAGTGTTCAGCCAAGCATCAATGCATTCACAAAAATTGACTTTTGGTGCGGTTTATGGCATGGCAGCATCATCGGACCTTATTTCTTTCGAAATGAGGAAGGCGAAACCGTTACCACCAATTATCTCAGGCATAGAGCGATGTTAATCGACTTTCTGTGGTCGGAGCTCGACAACATCGATATATCCGAGATGTGGTTCCAACAAGACGATGCTACATGCCATACAAGGGGACGCAACGCTCGAATTAGTGAAGGAGAAATTTGGCGACTGGGTCATCTCCCGGCGAACGTTCATCGATCATGCTATTTGATTACCACTCGAGTATTTTCTCTGGTGCTACGTCAAGTCCTTAGACTACGCTAACAAGCCAACCACTTTGGACGAGCTCGAGGCCAACATCCGGCACGCTATTGCCGGAATAACGGCGCACATATTGGACCGAGTCATCAAAAATAGGACCGACCGCTTGAAGCACTGCCAGGGAAGCCGAGGCGGCCATTTGAATGATGTGCCACACATAATGGCATGAACGTAGCTTCAAAATAAAGCCAGAATCAATTTTACGAGTATATCTCACACTGTTGTTGTTTTAATTAAATTTTTTTCCTATTGTTCTTATCCGTATAGCACAATTCTTACTCAAATAGAGGCTATATCAATTCGCGCCTCCTTACACCCGTATCTAGTGATCTCAACGATTACATCTTTCTACCTCGCGGTAATTTTTTAATAGGTGGACCGATTGTGGAAAACAACGTAAAAGGCGATCCCTTAAGCCAGCTTTCACGGTGGCAGCGAATGAAATGGGTGGATCACATGGCAGTTGTTAAGGATGACAATCTTCCACTACTAAAATGGAGGCTGTGTCGGATAACTAATAATGTAAAATGCCCATCAGCATCTTAACAACTCAAGTATAGGCCCTTCTGACAATGCCTTTTACCACTTGCTAAACGGAAGCAAGTTTCCTTAGACATACTGTCAAATGTAGGACCTTTGTTTTAGCAATAAACTCTCATTCGTCTTGGCTATCACCTCACATTCTGAAGCTGCTTTTTTAATCGCTCCGTTTTTCGTACAAGTCTTTTAATTAATCAAGAAATACAATGGACAGAGGTACACAAAAATATTAAAAAAAAGTGGTTACACAGAGGACGAATATGTCACCCTAGATTTCCTTTATTTTTGACGGAGCAACTTGAGCAATCCCTCAACTAACCAACCTCTTTAGGTAGCTTGATCTCTAGCCAGCTGCTTCCAATTTCGCGCGACTAGTGGGTTGAGACCATAGATACGAGTAAGCCATGTCATATATGGGGTTGGCAGCGATTTACATAGTTTGTTTAAAGGAAGTCATCAAACACGTTTATGAATGAGAGTTTTACTATTGCGGTATACGATTAAGGGAATCACTTTGACTTCTGATGAGTTTCCGCCCGCCACGAGTTCAGCCCTGTGATCTATATAAATCGCTGCACGACATACACTCTGTGGCTTTTTCTATTTCAACTTTAACTAGCTGAACTGTATACACTACGACTGGGTCCATAACCTTTACTTTGTCATGTAGGTTGAGTAACAATTTGTCGATGATAAGAAGCCAAAGCTGTCCCTTGAATTCTGCAGAATAGCATTCAAAAAGCCGAGCTCAGAGCCTCTTTTTAGAGCAATCTCCGGAAAATTCCGGAAAAACCCGCAATATCTAGCTACCTCATAAAACTAGAAGGCCAATCACTACCTTTTCCACAAAAAAAAAAGAAAAAGAAAATACATACTCAGCTTCAAAACTAAAAGCTCATTCGCACCAGCTTCGATCGATATCTGGGACTCAGAACTAAGTTGACCGAGATGCTTAGCAGGAAGGAAATACACTTTATCGTGCTAGGAAATCTCTACCAAAACGTCACAATGATCTGATGGTATTATGCATATGTAGATAGGTACGAAGATCCAGCAATCTGGAGTCGTAATACTCCTTTGCAGGTAACGCTGACCTGTCTAATCACATCCAAATCCCCAAACTGCTGACCGAGATTAAAGTCTTCACGACGAGCAAACACAGATTTTTCTATTTGGAAGTGAATTCTTCGCCCAGAGTAGTGATAAATGAATTCCTTTCAGACAAAATTGGTAACACAGTGCTAATCCAGACTGCGGAATACCTCCAAGGTATGCATATCCGGCCGGCTCTCCTCTAGGATTAGATGGTCAATAGCTCACTAGTTAACTTGTTCAAAATATGAGATGCAGAAGTGATTGGATAGGTGCTGAACACTAAGAGACAAACACTTGGGCCTTCTCTAGGAGAAGCTAAAACAAGTCCTTGCATATAGTATCTTCGTATCTTCTATGCACCAACAACGGCTCGATCAGATGCATTATAATTTCACGCCATACCCTTAGATACAAGAGTGCGAGTAGGCTCACCTTTACATTATATCGATTCAGGGACACCCATGGGCCCAAAAATGCATCTCTGGTTTCGGGTGTTCATAGGTTTTCACACTGCATGAAGAGCGATCGGAAACACCGAGAACTTGACTTTTTTCCGAACTGATACTCGCCACCATAACTTGGGCAAATCTGCAACCAAGTACGGGGAATGACACAAATCCTGTCATTCCTGGAAGATGAGACATATGGTATGCCGCGTTGCTTATGCTCAGAATACTTTTTGCGAATGCAACGTGATAAACAATCATCGCATGGACTTCTAACTTGTCTGGCAACAACCTTGCCTCTAAGCCAAAACTGTATAGACGACCAGCTGCTCGTAGCTCTGAAGAGAATCTTCACTGATAGCTTGGCACTGGCTTATATGGCGAACCCCTTATACCGAAAATTGGAAAATATGACAACCTTCAGACCAACTAGTCTGCCATCCTTCATATTGAACACCATAGTGAGAATAGTTGAGCTTCATGTGCACAAAATTGTCCAAGATGCAACATACCTTTCGACGCGGAAGATCCAGCGAAACTGCGGCTTAAAATCTGGTGGGCAGAATTGAAGGCGTATTCGACAAGGAACACACGCATTGACGGCATGTGTATCTCGATAAGACAACACGGCATAGAAGAATCATTGATTTGATGGATTAGAGCAATGATGTTGAACAGAATTCTGTTTACGGGAGCCGACTGTGGCCCTTATTTGATAATGGAGGTAAACAGGAATTCACTCCAGAGCGACCGGCGTCTTTTAACGCCCTCGCCAGTTCTGACGTATTTGGGTAGATAACAACCTGCGTTTGATCAAAAACCTCTGAAGTAAAGGTAGGTAGGTAGGTAGGTAGGTAAGAGTGGCTGTTGGAAACACCAACCCACTTAGGTGTTACGATCTTCTTACTAATGGGCCCAGTTTGAGCTTACGATGAAACGTAGGAGACTGTTTACGTCTATATTTTTTAGATCGCTAAATCATTGTGGAAGAAAGCTCCCAAGTGAAGTTTTCTTCTTTGGGAGAGAGATTGGGATTTACAGAGTCGGTGGAGCATTGTATCCTCTTCCTTCTCGTCCATGCAGCTTCTACAGAAATCGTTTGTAAAAGCGCCAAGCCTTTTTGCGTACTTGCCAATGAGACAGTGTACAGTGATGTCACCTGTGATGGCGCTGAGATGCTTCCTATTCAGAAGGATCAGACTCTTAGAGCGATTCGGATCTAGCTTTGGCCAGATCTGTTTAGTCGCTAGACATGTTGGTCCAACAGTCCACCTTTTATTGACATCCAGCTTTAATACTAATTTGCACGTAGCGATTGGTATACCGATGCTACCCTTTTCCGGTAGAATAGGAAGAGTGGTTCCAATTTTGGTGAGTTCATCAGCTCTAGAGTTCCTTGAAATATCTCTGTGGCCCGGCACCCAGCAAAGGTGACGGTTCAACTGCTCTGCCATCTCCGTAAGTGATGATCGGCATTCAAGGGCGGTTTTCGAACTTAATAAGACTGACTCCAGGGACTATTCGAAAAGATGCGCATATCATTTGCACATATCACATTTTTCTTCAGCCAGGACAGAGTTTCTTGCTGTGTAACTCTGCTGACACATCTTTTAGCAGAAGCCGACTTCCTTTACAGTAGGCATGAGGTCCTTTGGGACAACATGAAAACATTTTCCGGCTTTGGGAATGAAAACTACATTGACTTCTCTCCCTTTAATGTGGAATGTAGACCATCACAGCTCCTCATAATATTTTCCAGCGAAGGCAGAATAATATCTGAGGACCTCTGCAGGTATTATACCGTTCGGACTAGCAGACTTGTATGGTTTGAAGTTGGGCACCCCGGTTGCAGTAAGACTGTTTGGATTGCTATTGGCCGCGAATTGGGAGCTACCTGGAAAGTGGGTGTCCAGTAGCAGGTTGAATGATCATCATCACTTGATGTTGTCCAAGAGCTATCGGTTTTTTTTTTTCAAATATCTAGGCAGCATGGGATTTGTTAAGAGGATTTACTTAGCCTCGATTCTTCAGAGGTTTCCTTGATTTTGTCACAGAATTACCTCCAGGATTGTCGCTTTGCCTTCCTCAGTTCTTTTCTGTATAATTTGAGAGATTCTTTGTATGAATCCCAGTCAGTCACGGTTCTTGTGCTTTTGCCTAAATTGAAAAGTGTTTCTAAGCAGTCTCAGTGCTGATGTTCACCAGTGCGGCTTTTTCTAGTAAGGTGCTTTCGACAAAATATGGTGATTGTCCCTAAGGCGAGTTCTTTGGATCTACACGGGTATGCTAAGATCTATATGTCGGTTGCCTGATAGAAGAACTTCTCACGAAAATATGTCACTCCTCCTTTTACCAGAAACAAAAGAAAAGTGTGCCTGGCTACATGGAAGCCTTCAATAGAACGGCCTACTAAAACTACAAACTCATCATCAAAGTCCGCACAGATACTGTAACAAGTGAAAGTATTTCTCATAGACCTGAAACTATGTCTAATTTGTCAACCATCACCTTTCTAATCAAACCACTCGTTTAACTCAAAGCGAGAAGTCCTTAATTCAATATTTGTTCACAAGTAAGCAACTTCTCCAATGACATCCAATTAATAACCCCCTACGACCAGACCAGTCATGGACCAGTGAAAACTACAAAATCCATCTACAGATCCAATTTCACAAAAATTTCACCTCGTTACCGACAGAAATCCAAAAGCAACTTTTCTGTCCAACTCGTTCACAACCAAAGCAGAACCTTGCACAATATCCAGTCTCTCCCCACTTGACCGTGGTCACTGGCAATTTTACAAACGTCATCCTAGACCGATTCCGAACGCAACGTAAGAAACAATTCAATTTATCTAATTAAATCCCGAGAGCAGAACGGTCGAGCCGTTAAAACCGATGCGATGCGATCCTATAAAGCATTTTGATTAGCTACGCAAAAACCACATTAATGGGCAATCAATTTTCTCTGGCACATTGCACGAGTTAGGCGCAAAGAGATTGGCTTCTAGCCACAGGCAGGCAAAGAGTCACCTCCATCGGCACAAAACCGAACGACAGAGGCAACAACGACATCAACAATTGCAAAGGCATATGGCATATCGACGCTCACCCAGAAAACCAGTAAAAATGGAAAGTCCTCATAAATTGCTGCCAATGGGTAATTGCATCGGCCAAAACCAGACCATACGAATACCATCGTACGCATAGTGAAAAGAGTCTAAACCCTCAAAGTACCTCTTTTTGTCTATATGCTGCTCTGGCAAGGTCCAAAAGTTGTTGGAAAGTTCATGTTGAAACCACCTACGTTAGAGAGCCTATGCAAGCTAACTGGGGTGAGAGATCCCGCAAAAACCAAACGAAACCAGAAGGAAAAAAGTTCAACCCAGATGCAGAAACAGATACGACGACGAGTCTATGAACCGGAAATTTACGATTTCTGTTCGAAGTTAAATGAAAGCTACACACGATGCCGGTCGATTGGTCAGTAAAAGGGATCCCTCTGATACGAGCACAACAGGAAGTACGAATACAACTACTACCACCAGTTGGTTGGTTAGCACTTTCCTTTTAACTTTCCTCACCCGGATGAGCAGTTTATTGAACTGCCGTTTTGCATCCACAAAAACTGGCACCACTTACTCTTGTGTCCGAATGTACTACGAGTAGTACGAGTATCCGCATCGGTGTGAGCCAGAGGTAACCCTAAATAAATCACCTCCTAATTGGATTTCTTCGATTAGCCACCTGTAGATACTTAACGAAATAAATGTTTAGCTAATGAATCCGCTGGGGAAACTTTTGTTATTTTCAATCAACTCATTGCAGATGCGAGTGGCATCTATCCCATGAATCATGAGATAGACTGCAGCTACACGCGTACGAATATGACCACTCGTGTAGATAATAGATACATGGATAAATCGCAGATTTGATAGTCAAATTATAGATACGTTGAAGGTATTCGTATCTAAACTCACCCAGAGTGATATGCAATCCCACTGTACTCGTGCATTTGTACTCATCCCCATACATCGTTCGAGTATCGAATGACTAAATGAATAACGATTATTTGATTCTATAATTTATAAGCAGTTTGGATGCCATCGTCGTGGTTGTCATGTATCTAACATAGTGCGCATGTATCTAATTGAATACAGTCGCAGTAAATTTTTGTCCGTTTTGGGGTACAAGGGGCCATAGATACTGATCAACGCGATTGAATGGCTAAATTGGTTCAACTCAGTTCGGTTTGGATTGACTCAGCTTAGTAAGCTAGTGATTAGTGCAGGCTTTTGTTAATCAACTTTTTTTTTGTTTTTTTAAAGTCCATGCTTCGTCTACGAATGCGATGAGGAATAATTGTAGAAAGTTGAATGGGTTAACATGGAGTGAGCGTTGTTACTGGTACTAATGAAGATGTCAGAGGGTTGGTTAATTTATTTTCACTTTTATGGATCTCCGAGAGCATCTTCTGCAGTTTGGAGGAACGTCTTTGTAATGGATTGTGCAATTAAGTACTGACATACTAAGAACGATGTTTTAATATTTTTATTTTCATTGCATGTTGGGGGTCATGAAAAGTATTTGCTTTCGGTTGGAATTGTCTGGCTGGACTTGGTGGAACTTGCCGGCAAGTAGAAATTTTTGACGTTGTATCTTTTTGGAAAGTTGGACATTGTTTTTTGGTTTGTTAATGCTGCAGTGCGGTACTGTACAAATGCATCACATATACTGGAAGAAGAGAGAATATAGTGACACGAAGATTCATGCATCCATCTAGCAAGTGACTTCATGTAGCATAGAAACCGAAATAAGAAGCATCGAGAACGCTTACTTACTGCTTAAAATGAGGCTACAGTCCGAGGTGAACTTGGATCTAAACCAATCGATTTATTTTCTTCCTCTTGTGCGTCATACCCAAGGGGTGTTCTCTCATAACTGCTTTGGTCCTCCAGCTAGAATTCGAAGACTGCTGATCTATGCAATGTTAGGGTTCACAAGGCAGGGCCTTTTCCGATCGAGTTTCATTAACCCCTCTCGAGAATACCAGTGGCCTCACTGCCAAAGAGTAATCAGAGAATCCACCTCTGACGCCCCAATAAACAAATCCCTGGTCCGATGACGAATGCAGATATGCAAAACTAGAAAAACAGTAGATTTACAGACCCACCCCGCAGAAAAAACGAGAGGAGCTCTACGAGCAGAAAATAATAACAAGAAGAAAAAGAAAAATGCTCGATCGAGGGCTTAGAGAGGTGCTATCAGAAGTTCGGAACAGAAATCTACAAAGATGCAGAAGGAAGCCTCATAGCAGAACTACAATCGGTGCTGAGAGTCCGGAAGAATTGTATCTGCAGACCGTCAGGCAGAATGACCCATTCAACACTTGCTCAATCTCCGTCCAAACGACTACGGTGATGACAGGACAGCAATTTTCAAGCTTAAGCCTAACAAAGCAGCTGCAACCGATGGCTTAACCGATGACGGTCTGTTTACAGCAGGAGTTGATGACTAGATACGGAGTATACAGGGTGAATGACTAGAACTCCAACTTTTTAAAATTCTATAATTTTTTTATTTTTTGATAAATTTTATTATGCCAAAGCAAAAAATGTTGGAAAATACATCAATTTTCAAATTGTATCAGTAGTTTTCAATATGTCCACCTTTGGTGCGAATACTGGCCTTGACACGACCGAAGAAAGCATCGCACGGTGCACGCAAGTGGCTCTGCGGTACTTTGGCTCATTCCCGGCGAAGTGCTTGTTTGAGGTGGTCCAAACTTTGGTATTTTTTAGTGCCAACCTTCGCCTTCAAAATACCCCAGACAGAGAAATCCAACGGATTTACATCCGGAGAATTTGCAATCCATTGTGTCGACGAAATGAAGTGTGGAACATTGTTTTTTAACCAATCTTGGTTGACGCGCGCTTTGTGAGACGGTGCCGACTCTTGTTGAAATGTCCACGGTCTCCGACCGAAATGATTGTCTACCCAAGGCTTCAATACCGCCTCTAAGACAGTTTCACGGTATACGATCGCATTAATTTTGACGTCACGGTCCAAAAATATGAGCGGAGAGCGACCATCGGCGGTTATGGCGGCCCAAACCATCACCATCGGTTCTGCCTGCTTTCTGGTGGCCGTTCGAATGTGTAAATTTTCGAAGGACCTCTCTGGCAAGTAAACTCGGTCATTTTGTTTGTTGATATATTGCTCGATAACAAATGGCGACTCATCGGAAATAACCAAATTCGGCAACTCACCACTTTCGTGCAAGCGTAGCAACTCTTTCGCTCTTTCGACTCTAACTTTTTTCTGTTGCGGTGTAAGATCGTGTGCTTTTTGGAACTTCAATGGCTTGAGCCCAAGCTCATTTTTCAGTATGTGTTGCATCCGTTCCAACGATATGTTGAGCTCACGAGCCATTTTTCTTCCACTTCGACGCGGATTTCGCTCAATTCGAGCTTTCACTTTCCGAACCATTTCTGCGATGTTGCTGTTTTTTTTATGACCACCTCCATGGTGTTTTGCAACGCTGCCAATATCACGGTAACGAGCTATGGTTCGAGGCACAAATGATTTATTCACGTTCACAGTGCTGGAGGGCTCTAACGATAGCTACTTGTGGTTTTCCAGCCAAATATAAAGCAATCACACTATCACGTTTGAATTCCATGGCGGATAAGAATTTTTCAACACAACTGAGACGCAAATCGTTTAAAAAGCTTATAAACAATAAAATTATCTGTCATGCGTGAAAATTTGAGCTCACTGTCATGAACGGTTTGGAAATTATAGCAGTCTGAAATTGGTTGCAATTCGAGTCATTCAGGGCGTACATCAACGAATCTCTAAATTATAAGTCGATGGAAGTATGAACAGCTCAAGTGAGACAAATACAGAGGAATAAGTATCCCCAACATCGCAAATATGTAAAATCCTGCCTGACGCCTACAACCCTTCGACAACCGCCTGTCTGACCATTATCAGTGTGGTTTTATGCCAGAAAAGCCCACCATAGATCGAATTTTCACATTCCTTTAGATTTTGGAAAAAAACCCAGGATTTCCAAACTGATAAACACCACCTCTTCATCGATTTCAAAGACTCATAAGATAGCCTCTATAAAGACGAACTATAAAGAGGCATTTTTAGTTTTTGGAACCCTGACAAGCGCATAGGACTATGCAGGATGACGATGGAAAATGCATACTGCTCCGTCAAGGTCGGTAATGACCGAGACCCATATATAAAAGTCCAGTCGAGTTAAGTTCGGAGACGTCGAAGGCCAAAGAATGGGTCCATCCCGCCTTATGCAACAATTTTTATACACGCGATCTAAGCACTCTCTAACTCCATGGTCATAGTGTGCGGGGGCGCCATTAAGCTAGTCCACAATGCTATATCTATCATCTAACAGTTCTGGTACTTTGTTTCGCAAGAATTCCAGATAGAGATTCGAATTAAGCCTGGGAGGAAGCCGATAGGGTTCGATCAGCTTGTTACCCAATATGCCTACCCACACATTGACGTTGAACCTTTGCTGAAAAGGTCTCTATATCTTCATTGACATTGCTGTCTGCTCAAATTCTGGAAATTAGTGATTCCATCCCAGGTAGATTGGGACTCATCCGGCCATAGAATCCGACCAATAAAGTTGTCTTCCGCAAAGTGTCTTTCCAAAATGTAATTGCAGAATTCCAAAGGCTTCTCTGACTCTCCGGTTTGTAGCTCCTGTACTTGTAAAAGGTGGGGCGAAAGTAATGTCATAATGTGAATGTGCCAACATTTTCGTAAATGGCATCAAGTGTCAATGTGCTTTGACATTTATGTTGTAGGCGAATAGAGAATTAATTGAAAACAAGTAATGGAGCGATATATACCTGAAGAACGCGGAATTTGACCAATTTCCAGTCTGTTGTTTTAACGTAGCGTGAATTTCGTCGTCGTCATGCACCACGTGCGCGAGCAATTAAGCGCTTGGCTGAGCGTCTCGTGCAAACTGGGTTCCCTAGAGATGCCGCAAGAAGTGACCGGCCCCGTATTGCTCGTTCGATCGAGAATATCACTGCTGTGGCCGAGGACGTCTGGAAAGTCCACAAACATCGACGAGACAACGATGCAGACAATTTGGCATTAGCAGACGTTTGTTTCGTCGAATTTTAGTGAAAGATCTCAAGATGTTCCCTTATAAAGTGCAAACCGTTCACCAATCGCTGGTGTCTGACCGTCAAGTGCGGTTAACTTACTCTCATGCTCTGTTAAACTTGGTGCAAGAGGATGATTTCGTATCCAAAACCATAATAAGCGACGAAGCTCATTTCACTCCGTGGGGCACGGAGAATGCACATGAAATGCACGAAGAATTAAAAAATATCGACATTCTGGCTCAGTTGTAAACACGCAACGTGAGTTTCGTCGTGAGGTCGGTCGTCATCATGTGCAGGCAATTCGTCGCATCGTGGAAAAGTTTGAGCGTGAGTATACTCTTCTGGATCTTAAGCCACCAACCAGACAGAGATTGGTGCGAAATGAAGAAAACATAGCCGCTCTAGCAGCCAGTGTGGAATGTCGATTCGGCGCTGATCATCTGAATTGGGCATCGCCAGAAAGTCAACCCGGCGTATTTTGCAGTTGGATGTGGGCCTTGTGCTGATGCAAGAATTGAAGCCGGATGACCATAGACAACGCCGTGCGTTCGCTAATTAGACGCTGGAAATGTTGGTCGGAGATCCGAATTTTAGCCAAAAAATTATCTTTTCGGACGAGGCCGATTTTTGGCTCAGCGGCTATGTCAACAAGCAAAATTGCCATTATTGGAGCGAACACGATCCACAAGTTTTCGGTAAAGTATCAATGCATCCACAAAGATTAACTGTTTAATGGGTTTTATGACATGGCGGCAACATCGGACCTTATTTCATTCGAAATGAGGAAGTTGACACCGTTACGGTCAATGGTCTCAGGTATAGAGCGATGTTAACCAACTTTTTGTAGTCCGAGGTCGACAACATCGATATATCCGAGCTGTGTTTTCCAACAAGACGGCGCTACATGTCATACAAGCAACGTAACGCTCGAAGTTGTGAAGGAGAAATTTGGCGACTGAGTCATCTCACGGCGAGCGTTTATCAATTGGTCGCCGCAACCATGCGATTTGACATCACTCGATTATTTTCTCTAGGGCTACTTCAAGTCCTTAGTCTACGCTAACAAACCAAAAACTTTGGACGAGCTCGAGGCCAGCATTTGACACGCTATTGCCGGAATGACACCGCACATATTGGACCGAGTCATCAAAAATTGGACCGACCGCTTGAGGCACTGCCAGGGATGCCGATACGGCCATTTGAATGATGTGCTATTCCCTACATAATGGCATGAACGTACGAGTAGCTTCAAAATAAAATCAGAATCAATTTTATATCTTACACCGCTGTTACACCGTTGTTGTAAGACATATGTATATACCACCCTTTATATGATGAAAGGAATGCATGCCTTCTGAATGCAGAATTCTCCAGATGTAAGTCCTGCTTGGATTAAAGTGTTTGGGCATCTACAAGACTGGCGTTTCGATGGTTTCTGACGTAATGTAAAACGTTTTCGTAGCAGCGAATGCGGGCAGCCAAAGTGGAGTGGGAGTCTCCCGACGATTTCCACGTTGTTCCGGTCTCCCCGAACCTGAATAATGTTCTAGTAATTGTCCTGCAGCTGGGGGCAGTCCTATCAGGGTATTGTCTCAGATATTCCAACCTCGCTCATTGACCGTGACTGTTGTACGAGTCTTATGAATTCAACGTCAATATTTCCGTAAAAAATGCAAACTGGTTATGCAGATTATTTTGTATTCTTTTTACTACTTCGTAAGAGATCTGTTTAATTTTTTTTTTGCAGAAAAGGGATCTACAGAAAATAATGCCCGGCACCTACCCGAGCTGTCCCTTTTCAGTTTTTTAGGAGACATAAAATGAACCTTTTTTGTTTTAAAAATTTATTAGATTTATATTGCGCAATAATAAACTTATTTTACAGGAAAAAAATCAAAAGCAACTGTTAACTGTTAACTATGAGTAGTTAATTTTATATTGTAGGCAGTAAAAGAAACCCCAATTTGTAGAGTTTTATAGTTTGAACAAGTTGTGTTGTATCTTGAAAACCACAGACTTGGGATGAAACGACTTAACTTTCTTTTTGTTTGTAAATGGTAGGGAAACGTTTCAAAGTTGCAAGAAGTGGGCGTTAAATATATATTTTTCTGAAAAAAGTGATAACAAAGTCAGACTCTTAAATTAACAAAAAAAAAAACCCTTTGATCTTCAATAACTTTTGACACATTAATTTTACGGCAACATTTACTTTGAAACAATTGAAGTACTCATAATTTCGAGTTCAACGAATGTGAAAGAGGTTATTTTCAATAGGAGTCAAAACAGGGCAGCTTAAAGCCTCTGTATCTCGGACGAGATGCATTTCCTACCCCGAAACCCATAGGACTTTTTTTTCTCAAAACATGTCAAGGAATCTCCGCTTAAAGTCTTCGTCACATTATCCGAAAGACCCTGTGAGGTCTACTGTTAAAATTTCGAAGCTGAGAAGATAGTTTTGAGCGTGTAGCTTGGTATATTTACCGATCACTACCAACAAAGAGATATATTCTCCACAACTGTAATCGTGTCAAAAGCAGCAGTCAAACAATTAAGTAGAACTCCAGACTAGACGACGGTTGTTCATTGTGAGGCCAAGAAATTTTGGCCAGCTATAGCAAAATTCTTATATTATGGTAAGAAACTGTATTTGACGATATTCTCGAATTTAAATCATTTCTAAAAGTTTAATCGTGGTAAGATCAAAAAGAAGGCAGAAAACATGAATCGCTACTGATTGGGAGTCGATTCAATGGTGACCAAATGTTCTGGGTGTAGATGTTGGGTGGGTGGGACTCCAATAGCAACTTTTCACAAAGAGATCGAATTTATAAATCTTGTCTTAAAGTCTAAAACATCGGACGCTACATTAGAGTTCATCGTGGAGGTAGCCATCGGTTGAGTCGGTTAAATTTTCACAGGCAGCTGGGGTCTCAAAGACGTAATGATACTCGCAGCGATTATATTCAGATACCGCCGTGACTTTGTGATCAAGGCCACATTCCAATTGTATGACGGCAGATCGTTGTGGACCATTCCAACAGGCATTGGAGTATAGCATGTACGAATATTTGTTGTCAGTTTCAGACCAACGGTCACATGTGTCTAGTCTTGTGCTGTGAAGCTCTGTCGAATGGGCAGAGTTTATAGACGTATTCGCGGTCTTCAAATGTGTAGCACTGTCCTTCCAGTGGAGCGTGCTCATCGGATTCACCATAGTCCTTACTGATTTGCTCTTGAAGTTCTTTGATTTCGCGATCAATCTCGCGCATGGTACGTTCAGTTTCGGAGAATTCATTTCGTGCAGCATTTGCTTGTTCATATAGATTTAGCGCTTCAGGATCGTAGTCAGTTGCTCAACAGCACCTTCACCGGTCTCTTCTTCCTCCTACTCATCTTCGTGTTCGTAGCCAGCATCGGCATCCTCCTCAGTTTCAGCGTAATTGGGTTGGGTTGGCTCATGGTGCGAAGATTATATGGGCTCCTGATCGGAATCATCGTCTTCGTGGTCCTGTTCGTGTTCCTCGCCAACTTTCCCGACTGGCTGTGGAGGTTTGAAGAGCCCAGCATCTAGCATAAGATATGAATTGATTCTCGGACAGCAATCGGTGACAAATGTGTCCAGATTTACACGCTCCTTCTCGTCGAGGAAGAATTGAGATTTAGATTCTTCCTCAGACACAAAACCGTTGCGGTCTTTATCGAAATACACTCTAGTTTGTAACTTAGCAATGTCAACAAAGCCATCTTTGTTCGAGTCGAACTTCTGGTAAGTCTGTGCCGATTCTCGGACGTTCTTATCCGTTTCTGGGGGTGCCTTTTCTATCTTCTCATTCTCCTGAATCTCTTTGTGTACCTGTAAGGCTTCGTTTTCTATTTCTTCTGCCTCCTTCTTGATTTTCTCCTTCTCTTCCCGTATGAGATCTGACTCTTGGTAACGAATTTGCAGCTCTTCCAACCTTGAATCTCGTTCGTACCGTAACACCTTTCCTTTGACACTTAAATCGTTCTTCAACGACTTGCCACGTCTTAGCAATTCCTCTCTGCTTTTTCTTAATTTGCGCTCCTCTATTCCCAACTCTAAACATGTGTTGACGCACTTACTATCTGGGATTCCATATTCATCGCTGGCGTCGCAGCAGTCACAGATTCCATCCTTAACTCTTGAGCTGGGAATGTCTTTTGTTCGGTAACTGGAATTTGTGAAATGAATCTTTCCATTTGGACATGCCGTCGTGCCTGGTTCATCTGGGCAATCGCAGAAATCGTCAAGTAGGAGATCGTCTTGCGTCCATCGAAACACACAAATTTATCAGCGGGAGGGTAGAGGCTCGCTTTAGATATGGAAACTCCCCTAGGACGTGGAATATCACCAAGTGCCAAATCGGTGCTTAAACTAAGACCAAACAAAAATGAGAACGCAAATTGGAATGAGCGTTGCATTTTCTATCACAAAAACAGTTTGCTTTGCACGGTAATTGAGTACTTAATTTGTCTGCGCCACGAACGTTAGGACTGCAAAATTAGTTAATTTACGGATGTCCTTCTATTTATGCACTAACATACATATGTACGAGCATATAGTGTCTGATTGGGGTGAATTTCGTTATCGAAACACCGAAGATAATCAGCCATGTCAACGCTATCGCTAAGTGATTATTCCGCCTTACATGCACATGGAAACCACATTTCGCAACGTGTCTAATTGCGCGTGCAGGAAACGCAAAATCTATGCTCTTAGCAACTTTATGATTATTTTATCCCAGTTTGATTATTTTTATCATAATCCCGTTGAATTTATCGCTCACGTGTTTCTACGTTCAACGTCCGTCATCACCCTCTCTTCGGGTCGCGTTTGATTCATTTGCACGAAAAGTGATCGCGTGTTTTACGACTTATTGCTGGTGCGTCAATTACCGTTGCGTTTTCCACCTTCTCCACTCCAATTGTCAGCCCATTAGCTGTCACAGTGACATTTCGATTTTATAGCGCAACATTCAACACCACGATGCGTTCCAATGCTTAGCGCTACTGTCATTTCCGTTTGCTTTACAGCGACTTACTATGACAAAGTGACTTAAATCAAAATGTATCTGTTGATGCAACTTTCTGAACTGTCATTCACACATGTCACCGCACCCAAAAAAATGTCGAAAAATTCTCATCATTCCGATGGCATTCATGTATCTCATATGCACCACTCATACATCATCATCATCGTCGTCGTCGTTAAGCCGTCACTGCTCGTTTAATATTACCCAACTTGAACTCGTAATTGTGCGTTCAGGGACAGACTTGTAGAGCGTACAAATACGAGTACGAGTACGAGTACAGTACTTGTGCCATCTAACAAATTAAAAACTAATAAAACTAAAACTTCAAACAATTCGGAGGGAAAAATCAATAGCCAATGTCATGTTAGGTTATACCATGACTCACAAAAATTAACGCTTGTCACGTAAACCATAGCAACTGTGCTCCAATAGTGTATTTGTATGAGTGTACTCAAAATTTAATTGCTCGCATCCTCTGGACTATCGAGCTTTTTCCATTTAATTCTCAACCCATCAGATTGTGAACGGGAGAAAAGCTCATTCGTGTGATTCACTTCTCATTGTTCATTCAATAAAATAATGTCATGTGTCAACAGCAACAACATCTACGATTGCAACAACAACAGAACGCACATAAACACCGGTAAATACCTGCATTTTTGGGTCAAATCCCAGCTCTGAGTACTTATAGATACGTGTAAACCTACGGATACTTGTATGTACTCATACTTTAAATTCAAAGCAAATGTTGAAAATCTCACGGTAAATTGAAGAGGGGGGGAGCAGCCAAAGAGGAAAAAAAAAAGAATTGAAACCAAGGCTCTCTAGAATGTACATGGCTAGAATAAAGTTTCTTGACCCACTAGAGAATTGGGTCAAGAAAACTAACGTTTCTCCACGTGGCGCACGCAATCGGTTTCAATGTGTACCCAGTACGCGTCTTGTTTTTCAATTAATCCATGCTATCTCCCGTATACTTTACGCCGTACAACATCCGAATCAATGTGAGCAGTTGCTCATAATTTATCACCAGTGTGACCATAGGTTTTAGTCTTATGAAACGCTGATGCGTGTATCATGCTGGTATTCGACTTCAGTGCCGCTCAAGTATACGAGTACTCGTATCTATGCACAACATTTGTCACTTTCGCAAACATATTTTCTAACATTTTATCGGTATGTCTCTATGTCTGTTCAGTTAAATCTCGAAAACCGCTTACCCTTCGCATTGCCGGTGTTTTCATGACAGTCCGACCCATAGATGGGATGAAGGATGAAGAACTCCGAGACATCGTCAGCGCCGATAGTTATGAGGGTTAAGCCTGTAAGTAAAGGCTGGGATAATCCGCAAGCTGCATGAAACATGGTAATAAGTAGGACAAGCTTCCCAGAGAAGAGGATCTGCTAAGCAAGTGAGCTTGCTATCTCCAGATGACCGAACGTTTTTGCCGCAGTTCGTTCCATTTCTTGTTGTATTGCAAAAGTCGACTAAATGGGGATAAATCATACCCAGGCACCCTAAAACACTTAAAATGACACAAATAATGCTACTCCCCGAAGACTGTATGCATACCCGTTATAGAGACTACCAATGGAGCAAAAGACAAGTCGGATACACATATGTACATTTACGCGCCACACGGATGAAAAGAGAATAGTGCTAAAGAACGGCATCATAGAGGCGAACGTTTATGAGTATACTATCTCTCCAAACACTTCTTCTACACAGCATAGGAGCGATCCCGGGGCAGATAGAAATATTCTTGTGAAAGCTCGACGGCTTCCGAGGGTGAACAATATGATGTTGCCATAATATAAACTATGTATCGCAAGCAGAATAACGGCCAAAAGTTTCGAATAAGAAAACATATTACTGCGACGTAAAACCGAATAAATGTGCGTTCAAGAAGCACTGTGGGGAGATGTCGGATATTTAAACAAGTTCGCACTCATATCAAAAATTACCGCCCCATTGTGGCAATAAAACTAGTAAATGGACATGTATCTTAGAATATTGTTACGGGAAGCAAGTAGGCAATGAGCAATCAGAAAAATTAATAGCAAGAGAGGAAATGTTGTTCATTATTTCAGATTTAAGCGGGCACGTCTTTCATGGAGGAAACGGGGTCGGGACGAGAAACTCAATTCCGATAAAAAGGATGCACTGGAGCATGTAGGTGTCCCGAATCATATACACTTCGAAATATCATTTAAATTGCTCGCGATGTTGTTCAATAAATATACGGTGGTCGAACACCTAACCAGTTGAGGGAGAGTTTTTTTCTTTTACTGTATAAAGGCAAAAGCGACACGAGAAATTGTAACCACTGCTGATCGGTGAAATTAGTCGCATACTATAAAAATATACAAGAGAGTTTTAAATAGTCAACAAGACAGCGCAGTATTATTAAGCTCCATGGCATTTAACGTGGAATTGTGGGAGGTAAGTCGACATATGAAGCGATTCGAAGTTCATAAACATACCGAAGCTTCGAAGGATCTGCACATCGTTTTCATCGATTTGGAAGAATCGCGCGATAGAGCTCAAATAGATCTTATATGTAAAAAGGTATGATGACATTGACACGAAAGTTAAATGCACAGCGGGAATAATCAGAGAATTAAAAGTTCATTCTGTTGCTTTTAATGTCGAGTAAGATTTTCTACTGCAGCTGTACAAATCGTATGAATCTAGAACGACTTCTCTTCTTTTCGCTGATGATATCGATATCATAAGAGGTAAAGGCTCTTTATAATTAGATAAAGGCGCTAGAATTAAACGCGTTTCCCTTTTTCAGAGTTCGTGAAAAAAAAATCAAGACATCTATTAAGAAGTCATTGTGACGAAGTTTGAGCAATTTAAATATTTAGGCTCTGTCGTTAACTATCATGAAAATCGCGATGACGACGTCGCACATATTCAGAGAGTAAAAGAAACACGCAACTTGAACTTAAGAACATTGGAACATGAACAAAATAAGACGCTTCAGTTAGATATTCTTGAGGGCCTGTTCATATAACTCCTGGCATGACGACTGTAGCGTTCACAGCAATCGGTGTATCAAACCAGCCGCGACAACTTTGGGCTATCAAAAATCATCAACGAGAAAAAATTCGCACAAAAGAAATTGGTGACAGAAGTGGCGTATAAAAAGGACTTTCAAATGAGAACCACACAAAAGAGACAACAGGAAAATCCTGCAGTATGCAGCAACAGTAACCACATCCGGAACTCGTTTATGAAAGCAACTGGTCGTTGGTTAAGCACGATACTCAAACTCTTAAGACCCCGACCCGTAAAATCCGGCAATACATTGCTCCGTCGTTCCATTAATCGTCGTGACGTATTGCCGGAAAGAACCGTCCCATACAATTCGTCACATACCTACGTTGACAGAAGACAGCCGATGACACTTTGTAATTGCTGAGAGTATTTCCTCGTCAACCCATGACAGTTTATCTACAATCTCTCAATGCTGCACACCAATGAAAGTGCTTGCTCTCAATGTAAATGCGTGAACTTCAATGCGTAAATGTGTGAACTGCCAACGGATCAATGGATTGGAAAAGTAGAAAATTATCCTAATTTACCTGTCGAAATTCATGCATCTGTTGGTGATGGGCCATCTTCGTAAAAATGCATACATTCTATCCACCTGTCACTTAAAAACTACGGAGCATCGAATCAACGGATTCTATGGGTCGGGGACCTAATAATTTCAATGGAACTATTCTCGGCGATCCCCCTTAAACAGCATTTTCACCAGCTGCTTAGTGGGCAGAGAATGATACACAACGAGGAAAACCCAGATCAGATTGACAACAAAGCAGTCTGTCTCTTATACTGAGAGAGTGATCTTTTAAGACGCTGAAAAGTCACCGGCTCTGAAGTACTACCTGCTACTTTATTCGATGCTGCTTGGTAAAAATAAGTTAAACAGCTAGGGACAATCGCTATAAATACATACAATGAAGCAACGCATACCAATGATAAAGAGTATCCGTTTTTTTCGTCCATCTACAATAGAATCCATAGTTTAAACTTTTGCATCCGCCCTCACACCTTTTTCCCAGAAATGAAGGACATGACGACCACGTTGAATCCTTGGAACAACAACAACAACTCAGCCTGAATCAGCCTTGACATGGACCTAACCGTTCTCTGGAAGTGAGTTTTTTTACTTCCGAAGGAGATTTCCCCGGATTGGTTCAACCCCGGATTTTACTACCGCACTTGTACACACGATACATGGGCGTCCGCTTCTTGGCCTGTCCTCCACTTCTGATAGTTCACCGAAGCGACTATAGTCCGAAAAACAAACATCCAGTGGTATCAACAATTCAAAAATTTGGCCAGCACTTTTTTTTCACTTTTTGCAACGCTATTACCGCAATCCATGTTAAAGGATCGCAAGCTAAAACCAAACTGGCGTCTAATCTTTACTCATCAAAGCATGTGATTCATACATCACGCTGCACTGTGACTCCTTGTGACATAGCTATAAGCGCAACCTTATATCCTTCAAAACTAAATATGATCAATGAAAAGAGAGCGGTACAAATGTATGTATCTACGGATACGGATATCTGTTTTATGTCGTTTTCCTCTCGTACTTCCTTCCTTTTTTGTGATTGTGATGATTTTCAACCAATATTGCTGTCCGCGACTGCTCAAGGGAGGCGCCCGTTATACGGAATATCTAACACATGCAATCTAAATGGAAAAGATTCCGTCGCCGAAAAACTGTCCGCCTAAAAAAGGTCTCCGCTCAAGAGAAGTGTCCGTTACCGGTTTGCAACATGCTTGCAAGTAGGAAAATAAACTGCTCCATTGGGCAAAGCTCGGTTAGAATGTCCGTAACCAGGGGACCCTCTCAGGGGTGAGTAATATCGCCACTCCTGTGGGTGCTGGTTTTCAATGGCATCCTCATAAAGTTTAGTACAATGGGTAGAAGTGCCACGGCATACGCAGATGACATGGCCATAATAGTGCAGGGAAAATACTAAAATATTTGATGGAGGTTGACCTGAAGACCATCAGCACTTGGGCAAAAAGCTGTGGTCTCAATGCCAACCCTTCCAAAACGGTACTGGTTCTTTTTACTAGAAAGTACAAGATACCGCAATTCAGACTCCCAAAACTCAACCGAGTGAAATTGTCCGTCCGGGCAGCGCGAAGTATCTGGATGTGATTTTGGACAAAAAACTGAATTGAAATCTTAAAGTAGCGGAAGGAATCAAAAAGGCGTATAATGCTCTTTTTATCTATAAACGAACCGTAGGAAAAAATTGGGGCCTAAAACCTGCTATGGTGTACTGGCTGTATACGGTAGTGGTGGTACTTACATACGGCGCATTAGAACGGCTTCCATAGTAATTATAGGTGCATTCCGTACCAGCCCTACGGCAGCATTGGACAACTTTTTGCACAAAACACCGCTTGATTTACAGATCAAAAAACTTTCTGGCAACAAGTACGCTAAGACTCACTAATCTGGGTTACTTCAAGAGCAGTAGTTTCGGACTTGGCACGATTCTAACGGAACTACTGCCAGGCAATCCAATTCTAACGAATGAAATTTCTTCCTTAGTCGGCTTCGACATTCCGTATGATACGAGTATAATATATCTGGAGAGGGAGGACTAGCAAAAAAACCAGGTCAAATGGGATTGCAATTTTCACAGACAGTTCGAAAACAGAGGAAGGAACAGGTTGTGGTATCTTCTCGGAAGACCCAGAACTAAGAGTGTCTATAAGACTACCAGACGCCAGCAGTGGCTGTCCTCAAGGCGGCTGAGCTAATGAAGGTGAGATCGGTATCCGAGAGAGATATCGCTATCTACATCGATATCCAGGCCGCACTCAAGGCAATGGAATCAACCAACCTCAACTCTGATACAGTGAGGGGCTATCGCACAGTGCTCAAGGCACCATGCAGTCAGAATCGGGTAGGACTGTGCTGGGTGCCAGGACACTGCGGTATTAAAGGAAATAAACAAGCGGATGAGCTCGCAAGAAAAGGAGGGCTCGACCATAGTGAGGTTGCCAACATCAATCCATCAAACCACAACTTTGCATAGTAAGGAGCACTATCGAGGAAAAACTCATAAAGACAGCCAATCTAAGGTGGTCAAATTTTGAAGGATACAGGGTACCCAAAGTTCTATGGCCACTTTTTGTCGGCAGATACGGATATTTGTAGACCCTGGGGTGATCTGCAAGCTGTTAAGGACACATACTGTGTGAATGCGAGGGAATATCGCGTTTAGGGAAATACTCTTTCGAAAACCTAGGGGAAATAGACGGCACAAACTTGAAAGGCCTTCTTGCCTTTTGCAATGAAATTGGATGTTTCACCAGGGAGATTGCTTAGGTTCTTGATATTCGAAGATAAATTTAACTGGTACCACAGGGATCACGATGGGCCTGTTTTGGTGTCTGGTGTCTGTGTGATGGCATATCCATCATACGCCTGTTTTAACCTAACCTAATCTACGCGAAGTTTCACTGTATTTCTCTGTTTATTCAACCAAATTGCATCAAATATAGACTGCAAGTTTATACCAGCAAATCCAAAGTCCTGATTTTTCGAAATGGTTGGGGGCGTCACGCAAGGAATGAAAAATGAACCTGGCAGAACGTGGAACTGGATATAGTCAAGGAATACAAATACCTCGGAGTTCTGGTCACCTCACAGACATCCTTTAAAAAAAAACACCTGCTGGAGAAACTGAAAGAATCTAAACGTGCGATTAATTGCAACTGGAAAGGAATTCTGGGGAAAAGGAATGTTGCACCAAGTGTGAAGTACAAGATTTTCGAGGAGGTAATGAGGTCAATAATGTAATATGCAGCACAAGTGTGGGGGCCTTGGCATTTTGAAGAGGTAGAAAAACTCCAAAGATACTTCCTTAAGAAACTGTTTAGGCTGCCTGAAAATACACATGTTACATCTGGAAACTGGACTACATATCTTCACGCTTCAGACTGCACTTCCTCTATATCAGAAAAGTTTTTACTCAACCAAGTCATCGTCTTCCCCACAAGGTTGCTATATATCTTAAAAACCGGAACCTTAATTTCTTTGCGGAATGGTCAAGGCTCAGCCAAGAACACAATGTGCCCTTGCACGAACTAATCGGAAATGAAACAAACTGGGAGAGCACACTAAACGAAATGCTTGAGACGCAAAGTCAACAAAGCCAATCAAGATCCACGTACAGAATGCAACAACATGAACTTGGGGAAAACAGCTACTTTAATGACCGGAACAGCGCAGAGTCCATCTCAACAATATTCAAATCCAGAGGCGAACGTTTGCCATATGCCATACAGAAACAATGGAGGAGACGAATGTACACTGTGCAATCTGGGAACGAAGGAGGATGTCCGGCATTTTATTGGAACGTGTCCCATATTAAATTCAATCAGGAGATCCTCTTGGGGAAAAAATGCCCTATCACTAAATGAGATCACAAACATCCTAAACGGCGCAAACTTTAACACTTTACACAACTTTCTAGAATGTACATTGAATTAGAGGCTACAAATTGTAAATGAAGCTTTTAAGTAATTAAAAATTTTCTAATTTCTTTCTCTCGGTTGACGGCTAAAGCCAACGCTTACTTTTGTTATTTTTGTTAAACTTGTAAATATTATAACAGAATAAACAAATATTACTATTGCTACTATAGACTAAAACAAATCCTTTCAATGAGTATAGATTTACTGTTATCAAAGCAGGGTTTCCTCATAAAAAAAATAAAAGGAATTTTGTATTGCCTTCAGGTCACACTGATTATCACGTTATTTGAGAAGTGTGACAGTGGCCATGACAATGTAATCGAACTAATCGCCCGTAGCCAAATGTGCACAGCAAACTGCACTTCGACTGACACCTTTATTTTCTCATGTAACATAGACTGCACGTCCCCTTATTGTCTCACCACTTGAGGACACTTTACGATTTTGGACTGCGTTTATACGAGCAGAGTTGTATCTTTTCCCATCCTTTTGTTATTGTTGTGTTATCGGAAGCAATATAAGGCTACCCAAGCCCAGATATAGACGGGGCATCCACCCATGCATATCAAATGTGCACACTAGTTGCATACAAACCTAGCTATGTCGGGCTTTATAGTCTAGTTAATGCGCGTAATAAGTTATCATGCACTGGCGCAGGTACTCTCTTATCCAAATTTGTATCTACAGTATTACTCATAAAAAATGCACAAATTTTTTTTGTTGGAAGAAATAAATTTATTCCTTTTTTTAATGTTCGTCATTCGTTTCGGTTTTTTTTTTCCAAGTTGACATTTACAAGGAATTTATTAAAATTTTTTAGTGGCACAGCAGGTGGGCCTAAATACAGCTTTCCACATCTACTCCACATAGTTGTCGTACCTACGCGTATCTACAGGTTGAGAGAAAAAAAAAAAGAAAAAACTATCTAAAATCGAGAATAAAAAATTGTTTGGAATGTGTTCACGCCAAGTTCACTAAAGGCCATTAACCTATGGACGCAGCAGCAGTAGTTTTAATAGAGAATCACCAGCCCAACCCAACGTGTGATGGTGCAACTTGGAATCACTTGTACGAGTACAGTCACTCGAGTGTAGAGGATGATATTCGAAAAGTGGATTCTAGCTGTTGGATATCAAAGCATTATTTTCTAGAATCTAGACGAAAGAAAGAAAGAAAAAAAAACCGATTTTTTTCAAAAATCCCCTTTTGCCTTTGTTTCGATTATGTAAAGTAGGCTGATAGATACGGTGGATAGAGATGGGAATAAATTAATTCTGTTTTCGTTTTCTATTATAGGTCGCATGCTAGCGTTGGAAATTGATTTCTTTTTTCCTCGTGAGATAATGGGGAATTTCGGTCAAATAAATTTGGAAAATGAAGGCCTACTTTGGACAGACGATAAGCGAGATAGCCAGTACTGGGGTAAGGTAAACTTTTCTGGATTTCATTAAAATTGAGATTCATTTTTATGCTCCTCCATTTGGGAGAGATAATACCTATTTGAAGGGATTATCACTATCCGGTGTTTAGTTAGTTGATGCTGAATAAATTTACATTCAAACATATTCAAGTAGAGAGAGTGAAAATGTTCTGGAAGCGAATATGACATACATTAAAGCTGTTTGCCTGAGGAATGGTGGTGACCTGTTTAGAAAGGAAATATCACGTGAATTGGTTGAATTTGATTCGGTATTTGGTTAAAACTAAATACAAAGTCCTTCTTAACTTTGTCAAGAGAAGAATTAGAAATAAAGCTGCTAGACCATCAGTGTAAGGGAATTCAGCTCCTGCAGATAGAAATGTGTTCACGTTGTTCAGAGCCAAGAACCACATTCTTAACGTATCTGGATATGACCTTCCTGACTACTGGATATATATTTGCATATATGTATGTATGTATATACGTCTACATTATCATAGATTCTAACAAGAGCTACCTTCCCCTTCTCACGGGGAATATTGTAGAGTTTAACTTTTAATGCATCCTGGCCTAGATGTGCAGAACGAAAGTGGTCAAAACCAGCAAAAAGTAGTTCTACAAGCCTGTAGTCTGTTCATCGTCAGTACGCGTTTTCAACGTATCAAAATTCACAAGAAGAAATCGTGATCAACGCTATACATGGCCTCAGCACTCAGCTAATCGATTTTGCAGCAGATGGTAACACGGCGAGAAGTAGGACTACATTTCCAAGACATCGTACCCACACAGCAATCTGGCACTCTCCAGATAGTCACACGTCGAATCAAATTGACCACGTTCTAATAGATGCGAGACATGCATCTTTGTTGCAATCATATTCAGACCTCGACCATCCAACGAGAAAAAGCTGTAAGCCGTCCATCCAAGAAAATTCAACGTTGGAAGCCTAAACACAACAGAAGTAGAAAGGGCCTATAGAATGCGCCTGAGCGAGAGTCTCCATACATTCACCGGTGGGAACCCGCCCAATTACCAAGGCTTCGCCCATCAATGACGTTGTCTAATAAAAAGCGGGGGCAGAGCATATTATCGTAAACATCTTTAGATGACGCCACCGAAGGTTGCTGCGATTTGACCAGTTACAAGTTGCCGGTCATAGGTCTTGTTGGTGGCGAGACCACCGGAAGTCCGTGCCAAGACTTAAATCACGGTACCATGGTAGTCAGGAGCCCCCGGATTTCGGTCCGAGCCTGACTTGTTGAGGTAGGCCCCCTTGTGAGAGCGTCATGGTGGCTGTGGTTTAAACTCAAATCGCGGGAAGGGTCTTCCTGTTCGTTTGACCCATTGTAGAGTAGCAAATAAGTACTGGGTGCTGTGACGCTAAGAGCAGCAAGAGGTTTTAGATCGGCCTAGACCCATATCAAGGGTTTCCAACACTAGTTCTGATTTGGTATTATACAATTAATGTAGGTAAGCGATGGCAAGGCGTGTCCTTGCTCCCATGGATGTACGGGCATCCTGTAAACATGAGTCAACACGACAGGTGGTTTACGTTAAAAACCAGAGACTATGTACATTCACCCATTCACAAACGCCAAAAATCTGTAAAACCATTATCATCAAAGAGATCACAATGCGTGCGTAAAGAGCGAAGCTATTGTACAAGCGCTACAGCACGAAACAACAGCAGCAAGAAAAATATATAGAACCAAAGAAGCGGGGGAACAGAAAATTCAGCGAAAAAAGAAATGGGCCTACGCAGTGTCCCAGCTCAAGAATATCGAAAAGTACAGATCTTTTTCAGGAGAGCTAAGCAACTAGCAGCTGGCTTCAAGCCGAGGAACGCAGGCTCTTCGAAACAGTGAAGGAAACTTATGTACCGAAGCGCAGAGGTTGTCTCAACTATCAAAAAGCTGAAGAAAAACGTTGCCGTAGGTTGTAATGGTCAATCAGCGGATCTTTCCAAACACGGTTCCAATCAGATATGTGTTGTGGGTATGACCGATGACTGCACTATCAGCCCTATATGCCTCATCTGCAAGAAAGGCGATCACATATCTTGATAGAACTATGTATCCGAGTAAGATCCGTCTCAAGTCTTTTTGCAACACACTGGTTCGCACATACCAACGTCACTTCGGGCCCGGCAAATGGACAATCGAGCCAATTTTCAAATTAAGGCAAATCCTGGAAAAGATTAAAGAATTCCAAGTATACAGGGGGTGCAAATACAAGTTTCTTTTTAAAAATGTAACACAATGAAAAAAATCCATTATTATCGATCCGTCATGGCTTTATTGGAGAGAGCGAGCATGCCCATTCATCTGGCTGCCTCGGCTGGCATCGCAGTAGCGTATCCTGTTAACCCAATTTTCCAAGACCTTGTTCTGACTCTATCTCAAGCGTTAAGAGTTCGAATCGTTTCTGGATTGTCCGCACAACATCGATCTCTAAGGGCAACTCACAAAAAAAAAAGCGCAGCGGCCACTTGACATCGATAAGGCGGCTCATTAACACGATTGCCAAACTTAGCGCGCAAAAGATCGATTGCTTGATGGGCTGTGTGATATGGCGTGCCATCGTGCTGAAACCAAAGATCGCCCAAGTCCATGGATTTAATTTCAGCCCACAAATATTCGACAATCATAGCTCTGTAGCGCTTACTGTTAACCGAAATAGCGTTTCCAGCAGTATTTTCGAAATAAAATAGGGCAATGATGGCCCCAAAGTGTCACTCTCTGCGGATGCATTGGCTTCTTAATATAACCGCCCAGATGGAAATGCGCCTCGTTTAAAAAAAATTATTTTTCGGCCAAATTCGAGCTGCTGTAAGGCCCAAATTGAGAAGCGATAACGACGGCAAGCACATGCAGCTAAGTTAGAAACATTCACAGCGCAGCTCCATAGAAGTACTAGAGCTGCTCACGAGCTCTACGATTAAAAGAGGAGAGTCGACAACCGCCTTCTCAGGAGGAAAAAGAAGGAACATGAGAGATGTTACTCCAGGAATAAGATTCGGAAGTTTTACCAAATGGTAAAAAAAACACCTCGAACCGAAGTCTATAGAGACGAACAAGAAAACATAGTAGTACAGTTACGGTCGATGCTGAGGATTTGGGAAGAGCATGTCTGTAGACTCTATAACGGGGATGACGAACCAAATACCTCTGTGTATGAGCCTTTCAACCCGGGCGATGTAGATCAACAATTCCATCCACCCGACCTGGATAAAGTGAAGATAGTCATATCTAAGCTTAAGACCACCAAAGTTTCTGGAGCGGACGGCCTAAATACCAAACTCTTCAACGCGGCAGGCATTGACTTGGTAAAATATGGTCGAACGAAAGTAAGACCGATGAATGGAACGTATGAACTGCACCAACTGAAGTTGGTCTCTTAACATCGCCTACAAGATCCTATTTGCTGCATTGTGTGAACGCCTGAAGCCGTTCGTCAACAACCTGATTGGTCCACATCAGTGTGGTTTTATGCCCGGAAAGTCCACCATAGACCAAATATTCACACTACGGCAGATCTTGGAATAAACCCCTGAGCTCCAACTCGATACAGAACACCTATTCCTCGATTCTAAAGCCGCGTATGACAGCATCTATAGAGACGAGCTATAAAGAGCAATGTGTAGTCTTGGCATCCCTGCCAATTTCACCCCTTTATGCAGCATGACGATGGAGAATGCACGCTGCTGCATCAAGGTCGGTAAAAAACTGACCGAGGCCTTTGATATAAAAAAAAAATATTTAGGCAAGGCGATGCGGTGTCATGCGATTTCTTTAACACCATTCTTGAAAGAATAGTGCAAAACTCACACCAACACAAGAGCCACAATCAGCGTGATGTCAGTGGCGCTTTCGTGAGTGTTGAGCCAAAAGCGATGAATATGGGCTTAACGGTCGACAGATACAACCTTGAAGTAAGGACTTTGTCTACCTAGGATCCGCTATGAAATTGAGACAACAACACCAGCGCTGAAATCAAACGGAGAATAACTCTTGCCAATCGCTGTTTTTTTGGGCTAAGAAGGCAATTAGACTAGCAAAGCCCTTTCCGGTCCGAAAAGTCTTCGAATCCGCATCCAATGGACAGTAGAGGAAGACGGTGATTCAGGTGGCGCGTGCAAGTGGAAGGGGTCCTCTGCCAACTTAGCGTGTGAAATTGGAGGCGGCTAGCTAAAGAACGAACTGGCTGGAAACGCTTGTTGGTTGAAGCACATGAAGATTCGGCAAAGACCTTCAATAGGAAACCGCTACTACTTCGGTTTGGCGAAACAAATATGGTACGTTCAAAACTCCTAACTCGGAACACGAAATGCATGCTTTACAAGACATTGATCCTGTCAGTTCTACTTTATGGACCCGAGTGCTGGACGATAAGCAAGAAAGCAGATCAGATACTGAGAGAAAAATTCTGCGTCGTATATGAATTTAGTCCATACGAGGAGACGGAATTAAGCAAATGATACAACCAAACTCTATGAGCTGTACCAAGTTGTAGATGTTGTCCAGAAGGACAAAACCCATCGACCACACTGGCTTGGTCCCAATGAACGGCAAGGAAGATACTCGCAGGTTGGTTAGCTTTGACGAAATATGTCGTTAAGTGTGGCTGTAGCACTTTTTGCAAATAAAAAATTGCCTCAGAAGAAGACGAAAAGAAGGCGTTCGTTAGAAATTCGATATTCGGAACGTTAAAAGAGCACTACCGGACAGAAAACAACTTACAGGGATAAGCAAAAAGTCACAGTCGATGCTGTGTGTGTCCTTATTTGGAGAAATAGCTCCTGAACATATGTTCTTCGCTCTATCACGGCGCTTTACACTAATGGTACAAAGAAAGAATCATGTTTTAAACGCTGACATTCATTAAGTGAATGTTGGATCTATTAGCTTAGTCTTCTTCAGAAGAAAATCGAACATCACTCCTGGCTGTTAAGTATACCCTACCCCTACTCTCGCCAACAACATAACCATCGATGTCCTTAATCTCGTGTACAAGCCATTTTAGGTCTCACTGGGTGAATGGTCGCAAGCGGTTTTAAGCCTAATCTGCCATTGATCAGGTACAGCTTGCAGAAATTCAGGAGTGCAAGATCGATATACACCACATATTTATCGAGTTGCCGCCTACCTCACCTCGTCTCTGGCAACTCCGTAAAATTTTAAAGGAATGTAACTGACCTTTTTAGTTTGGGAAGAGGCTTCCGGTAGGCCAACCCAAGCGAATTCTAAGAAACTCAAATGTAGTCGGTCCAGTCTCTGGTTAAGGTCTGTCCATGGGGAAAAACCATGGACCGTGTCAATAGTGGACAAAAATTATATTGGCTCTTAGCCCAAGATTTAGCCCTGTTTCCATCCTTCTAACTAAACTTTGCTTGCAAAATGTGAAATCGCAATAAGGTTGCCGAGCCTGAGCTATTTAAAGCAGTTGAGAGTGATCTGGTAAAGATTGTGCTTCAATTCTTTTCTAGGATTTTGTAGGAACATATGCCGAATCTGTACTGGGCCACGACTAATGGCGAAAGCAAATCAGGCTATCAACTATAGTTGAATGCTCAACACTTACTTTTAGGATACAAATCGACATTGGCAAGGGTCTTTTCTTTCGTTATGGACTTTATTTGCTACATGGCGCAGAAATATTGGCTCTTTGAAGAGCAGACGATAAAGATTTACTCACTTCAGGATGCTTTAACGTCTTGCTATATGAGCCTTACATTGATACCAACCTAGACGAAAACTAATTGCATGCAGAACAAATGGACGTCAATACTCTCATTCACAGAGTTCCAAAACCCAGCGTAAAGCAACAATAAAAAGAAAAGAAGGTCTCACCGTAACACCTGCCACTTGCGTGGTAGACACCCACAACCGACCTTAGCAATTAGCTAAATAGCAAACTTACTGAACCGGTCTAAATTTAGACGAGATGCTTTTTCACGTCTTTAAATTGCCTAAAGTTCGATGGAACTGACCGAGTTCGGTCCAATATAGCAATGGACTTGACTCGATATCAAGCGATTCTACATAAGTTCAGCTCTCAAATGAAGTTTGAATCAAGAATCATGAAAAATATGCTCGCAGATACCACAAGAGTATGTGAGTACATGGTATTTGAACTTCCAGATTGTAAAATGGTGTTTACCTGATAGTCTCTGTAAAACAATTATGAGCCGTACGAGATCCATTAGGCAAATATCTGCATCTTTAACTCACTCTGCCATTCATTTTTCCGGGCTAAAAATTCCAAAGTTACACAGTGGATTCAGGCTTTCACTAAACAATTCCATAAATTACCTGCAAAGAAAGTTAAAATAGCTTTTCCGTCATTTCTGTCACTATAATTACTGTAAATTGCCATCTTCCGCTTTTGTTATAGCTTCTTATACAACTGTGGCACAACAATAATCCCCTCAGACACACATTCCTGGTGAGTGGGATATCTCTCTATTTATAGCATCTCTAGCAACCGAACGCATCATCTGTATTTGATCCAATTGCTAATGTTGGTGAACTTCAGCAGCGATCCCGATTTCAATTAAAATCACACCAGAACCTCCCCCTATAATCCCATGGACTGATCTCCACAGACCATGAATGAACGCGGGAACATTCTTCCCAGACGATCGAATGAAATGCTTCAGTTTCTTCTGTTATTCCAACTACTTTCGTCTGATTTATCACATTCCTCACATTACACCCTGCTCTCTCTCTCTTTGTCTCTCTGTCTCTCTGTCTCTCTGTTAACGATCAGTTGGATGCGTTGCATCGAATCAATGCAATAAGGCACACGTCTTCCCAGATTGCAGTTACATAGGTCTGGATTCTCTCTTATTTTCCGTTTTGATTCGTCACGCATCTCAAGTGGAAACAAGATACGGATACCAGAGGCGAAGGATCTCAAACGTCTATCAAAATATTTTCATTTCCAAGTGCTGCTGGGAAGAGAAGATTTAATGAGTAAGTGCCGCACGCTGACGCGTCCCGAACACTTGAAATCACCATCAGGGATACGAATCGAGGGTCATACTGATCTACAACCGCTAATGGGATAGATTATGGCCAATTGAATGTGTATATCCGATCGTGGAGCACGAAATTGAAACACCGACCCCAACGATCAGTCATTGAGCTCACATTTCTGATTTATTCTCGGGATCGCCTCCAGATGGTCAATGTTATCCGTAATCCCGCTAATGGGAATCATATTCTGACGTTCGAAACCGAACGGATTTTTTTTTAAATCGAGAAACCACTTCAGAAGCACTTTAGATGCATTTTTTTGCTGTTTCTCAATTGTATCTGGATGTGTAATTAAAATCACCACAAAGTGGTAATCAAAGCGGTAATCTCACAAATGCAGTTCAAAAGTGCTTGCTGCAATTATGTTTGGACTACTTTCGGTGAGTCTTGTGGAGTTAAGTTAACGCTTTGTTTATTCAAGGCGACTTTGAATTGCTGCGTCTGTCAGTTGGCTGTGAGACGCAAGCGAATCGGATTTAATTAGCCAACAATAGACCACAAACTTCAAATAGCTACACATCAACTGGAACTGCTACGACCGAGACTATAATTTTCGTCATTGACGTTGCCGGTTAGCAATTGGAGCATTATGCTCCCATACGACTGAATACGAGTACTCGTATAAGAATAGACAGCACTATTACGTTGCACCTACGAGTACCCGTCATCGTCGCTGTTGTCGTCGGAGTCGTAGTCCGTCGTAGTCGCAGTTGTAGTCGTAGTCAATGTTGTACCTCTGGGCGGGTTGCGAAATCAGATATTTCCACTCGATGAAACGCTACGAGCTGGAGGAAGGAAGCAAGATACTCGAACTCGAATAGTGTATTTTTGTATATATGTAAATGAGTGGAAAATAAAAGCGGAGAAGCGGAAAATAATTGCATAGCAGTCGTTTTCACCTTTTCCCAGAGTGTGGTAGACCAGCAGGTGGAAGCCAGTCGGGAAATGGAGTCATTGAAACTACTTGAGCTTGAACAAATTGTGGGGAACATCGTTGTACAGATACGAATGTACCTACATATACTGGTAGTGCGGCAGTGCAGCACTGTGAAAGTTAAAGGTTAATCTCTGGAAAATTGTAATATAATCTTGCACAAGCGTGTTATTTGTTTCCATCTTATTTTGCAAAAAAACTTAAAAGAATAACACACAAAAGAGAGTTGTTAATCGAAAAGAAAAAGACCGCGCTTTTTCTTTATTATGAATCTCGATCAAGCGATTAGATGATACGGTTTAATAACATTGACTGTGAGAGTATATGACAGTTGGGCCTTAGCCTCATACTTCCTTCTTCACAATATCCAATGTAAGACTTTTAAAAGAGTCCATGCATACGAGTATTTTTCTATAGACTGACAAGATCAGCTGGAGCCAAAGCAACTAACTAAACCGACTTACAGTCTCCAGATAAGGACCAGACCATTGTTGAGAATTTTTACGATATGCACTCGGAAGGTCTGGACCCTCAGTAGAAAAGTTATATCCGTTTGGATGGCGTCTTCGTAAAGTATAAGGATAAAGTAACCGCATTACAGGAGATAAGACAAACGGAATAGGACTGCTCCAAAGTGGCATCCTGTGCCATCTACTATAGGTTCAAAGGCTAGAATCACTCTTGGAAAGAAACTTCGCCACCTTGCTACCTGGTAAATGAACAGCTCACTATAATTCGCAGTGTCACGATAAACCAAGACAGACTTAATATACCAAGCCACAGTGCAGACGATATAGGCTAACTATTGAACGATTGATTTTCGCTTCCTGATTCTGGAATCCGATTTGAACAACCTAATCACTGGGATAATGTGTTTCACTAACCGACAACGTTTTCAGAGCCATTGCCCGTTGCCGGTTGCGAGTGCAAATGCGTTGGCAGAGTTAATTACAAGAAGTGAGGCCTTTAAAGAGGTTTGCGCCTCCTTCGAGTCCGAGCCTGATCCATAAAACAAGATGAGCACACAATCTGTCCCAACTAGCAGCGGGCAAGACCTATTGACAATTATAGTGATAGCCAAGAAGAATAAGCATATGTATATTGGCTAAGATGACGATACCCAAATACTGCATTGGCATTGGCCCATTAGAGCAACGATGAAGTTAGTTTTGGCAGTGATCTTCTGGCAACGAGTATTTTTGGATTAGCTTTATTAGTCTGAAAGCCGTTTTTGGGTAGTCATCTCCCTTTCAGTCCCTTATAACCTTGTCAAGTAAGAAGAATCAATAATTTCCGAAATGCTAGAGATTATATGGTATAAAGCCAATCAGCTGTTCATTAGCTCGTCCCTTATGAAAGCGGAAAATTTCTGAAAACATGAGCATTGCCACGCACAATGAAATAAGAATGACGTGACAGGAATCATGTGTAGAATTTCTCTGACAGATTCCAGTTATGTTCCCAAATTTGTTAAACTCTCCTCTTCTTGAACTGGAGCTACTTTTGTCAAAGCCTATCCTCCGGTTGTCAGGCACTATGTTTGGTCCCTCGGTATTGTGTCAGTCTGTTGACATGCACGCGGTGTCTTCTAAATTTTTATCTTGACATCAGTTAAGACTCAAGCGTTCCAGTTTGATTGAAGCTAAAATTTAGGAGGGTTCAAACTCAGATGGTTTATGTCTAGCTCTGTCATGAATTTCTGTTATTTGTTCTATCTAGGGATGGCTTCCGACGGAAGCTTAAATATTAGGTCTGGTGGAAGTCGCGTATCCCCGCCAAACTGCATTGCAAATGAAATTTCCTTAATGGTTTCATGATATGAATAACGACAGTCCATGGCAAAAAGGCGCAGAAGATCGTCACAATCATCCTGTTTATCTTCGACAAATTGGATTGTGGGTGTAGTGACATGGTGCGAGTTTTTCGTAAGCCCATGATGGTCATAACGTTCTGGAATACAGCTGAGTCAAAATTGAGTCCTTAGTCAGAGTGTAATTCCATTGGTCTTCCATAATGGTGAAAGTTTTGATGCACTAATGTTTTCGCAACGATGTTCATAGTGTTCTTTGGCACTGGAAACACCTCGGCCCACTTTGAGAGGTAATGCATCCAAATAGTTATTCCCATATTTAGTGCATGGCAGCGGCCCTAAAACATCAACAGCAACACGCTGAAATGGTTCACTGTCCAGATACACTTCCATGTACGCCTTCATTTTCATTTGCGGACCTCACTTGGCGGACATCACATTCAACACAATACCTCTCGACATAATTCCTTGGTCCAATCCAATAAAACCGGGATCTTAGCTTTTCAAACGTTCACAGCATCTGAGACAACACAGCTCCTAAGCTGTAATCGCTTGCGTCAGTATCAAGAAACAACGTGTCCCAAGATTGGAAACGACGTTGCTTCAGATCTTCAAAAGCTTTCGCACACTGCTCGGTCCATAAAAACACAGCATTCTTTTCAGTCAACTGGCGTAAGGGGCAAGCAATGGATAATAAAGCTACACAGCCCGACAAAGCTACGCAGTTTGAATATGGTATACTCGTTGGAGTCAGCCAGTTACGAACAACATCGATCTTCGTGAGATCCGGTGAAAGAAATTGTGCACTTACTGTGTGCTCCAAAAATGTAGCAGAACAAAGATTAGTAATCATTCCCTCGAAAGTCTTACCATAGATCAAAATATCGTCCAAATGAATTAAAGAAGTTTTCAGCGGCAATCCATGGCATTTATCTTCACTTAACTCAATATCTTTAAGATGTTATCAACAACCAAGTGCACACAGAGGTGGTGATACGATTCTACCCTTTGGGGTTACCCCGATATTCTGCAGAATTTTGTCCACTTTTGCGGATTCAACAGTCCCCTTAAATCACTGAATCGTGCACGTCGCCCTTTTTGTATTCACTTCAATATTAGGCGATTAAGTGATGAGCTTAGTACGCAACTAATCTGATTGTAGATGCAAGGTTTCAAACAACAAAGGACTTTTGTCAACAGCACTCCTCCAGTACCATCAATGTTAACAGCGACTTCAAAGCATTTGGATGACTACAGGGTCATCTTATGGTCTTATCTGCATAAAGTGACTACCTTTGGCGAGAAACCTACGCTGGAATGCTGGAATGTTTTCGAATATCAAGTTGCAAATATACTGCCCAGTAGCAAGGGCTATTTTCTTATCGGTGGTTCTGTGAAAAAATAGAACATGCATTACTGGTGTAACAACCCTGGAAAACGTCAGTAAAAACGAATAAATTATCCAAAAACCGCAGTAAGGTTAAGGATATCTGCCCAAGGGACAATTCGCACTAATTTTTGTAAACAGGGAGAAACAGTGACAGCGACTCCTAAGGTGTACAAACGAATGGTCGATTCCCGAGTACAACAGAATGGTATTTCATTCAGATGAAGTTGAGGAAAATTTTTCAGCCTTCCCCTTTATCTAGTCCCCTCGCTCGTAGGACCCCATGCCATGTTTTTTTTTTGTCTGAAGGGATACAGAAAAATCCTCCAATCTTTCAGACCCTACAGAATAATATTCGCTGTGGAGTTGTGGCCATTACACGTACGCTTTGCTCTCACATATTGTCGAATGTAGGTGTCTGACTGCAAGATTGCCTTGACAGAAACGATCCACACTTCGAGGACATTGTCTTTAAAAAAAATTAAATAAATATTAAGACACACATTGTATTTATTTTTGTATTTAACACTTTCCACTGGACATCCTTTAAAACTTGTGTAGTACTTTCCATCAATTAACCCTGACTCACTCCAAGTCATGCTGGAACTTATCCAGTCTTTTAGTATAGAAACTATCGAAACTTCCGTCTAAGGATCCTCGCTAAATATTTCGTGTTACAGTACAGACATTTTATTTTATTTTTTATTTACTTTTTTATTTTTTTAAATTCCATATTTCATTTAACTCAAAGCTTTTAGTACAATAATGCTATAATACTGATGGTAATATATACAAATTTAGAATTATAGTTAAATTATTAACAATAATAGTGAGTTACTAAAAGTGTTTTCCTATTATAAAGACAATCATTGAAATATAAAATTAAGTAGATACACTCTATAAGTTAAGAAAAATTAGTGCCGAATGTATCGAGCTATAAACTTCTAATAAAACGACCGATTATATTAGAGTGATGGGGTGGTAATACGCAAAATATATTTTATTAATTAACAATTGCAGTACACTGATGATCAACGAATTGATACTTATAAATAAAAAGTAAAAGAATAAACAATTCTTTTATTTCGTTGAAGTCAAAATTAAAAATCCATTTTTTAATTCCTCTATAGAATGAATAGGATTTCCTAATATTCCGAAGTTCAAAAATTAGTCGATTAAATAACCTAGGTGCTACTGAGGTGTAAAAATTAAAAAAATTGTGAGTGCTGTATGTTGGAATGATAACCAAATTCCTGTCATTACTGCGAAGTGCATAGACAGTTGAATTTTGATTCCTTAGATAACCACTTCTTATAAATAATATTTTTAACAGTTTATAAAAGTATAGCCCCAAACTGGACAGCAACTCGACCTTCCACGAGTTTGATGCGCTGTCTGATTCCATTCAAAGAATTGTATCCCTGTATCCTCATACTGAAATCGTGATTACGGGCGATTTCAATATACACAATTCTGGTTAGCTTCGACATTCTGGACAGACAACACCCGAAGGACGGTGTGTTGAGATCTTCGCTGCGGAAAATAACTTAACCCAGCTTGTAAATGAGCCCACACGCATACCAGACGTTGATAGTCATACCGCCAACACCCTGGACTTGCTTTTAACCTCTCACCCTGACAAGTACTGCGTTGATGTACTCTCCCCTCTAGGCTCGTCGGACCATTGTGTCATATCAGCTAAATTCTCGTACACCCACCACACAGTTAGAGAAAAGATTTCTAAAAGAACCGTATGGCAATACGAGAAAGCCAATTGGAGCGGACTTAACAACTTCTTTAGGAATTTTAACTGGTCGTTATGTTTCCTCGATAACGACGTGGGTGCCGCTGCTGACATGATCACAGAAACTATTCTTTTTGGAATGAGATGCTTTATCCCACATCGGATGAAGAGTATCAAACCAAATGAAAAGGAATGGTATGATTCGAGCTGTAAAGAGGCTGTCAGGGTTAGAGAACTGTTTTTTCGGTCCTACAAGACCAACCCGACAGAGGAAAACCGAAAAAAGTTTAAACGAGCCAGAAATGACTGCAACGCCTTTCTTAAGCGTGTGAAATCCCAATACGACCAGAAACTGAGGGAAAAATACTGCAATGTCCCAAAGGCTGAAAAAATTTTTGGTCAATCGTCAAAAACATTAGAAATTCTGCCTCATCCTCCATCCCAACGCTCATTTACAATGACATTCCAGCTGTCAGCTCTTTGGACAAGGCCAATCTGCTTGCTGCACACTTTGCGGCTAGCTCAACACTCCCAGACTGGGACGAATCCACTTTCGCACTCGTGTAGTAGCAAGAGTACTCAAAGATCTCAACATGCATAAATCCGCTGGTCCAGATGGTATATATCCCCTTTTTCTGAAGAGGTGTTCTTCTACGCTGGCAAAACCACTGCGTAAGCTTTTTCATCAGTCCTACTCTTTAGGACTCTTTCCGAGCAGATGGAAAACAGCATTTGTCCAGCCAGTCCCTAAAAAAGGCGAATCTTCTTCTCTATCCTCCTACAGACCCATTGCACTTACGTCCCTTCTTTCCAAGGTCATGGAAACGCTGATAAATCGTCAGCTCATGAAATATCTCGAAACACGAAAACTTCTCAATGACCGGCAATATGGTTTTCGTAGCAACAGGTCCACTGGTGATCTAATGGCATATCTCACCGAAAAGTGGAATCAAAGTGTACATCAATCTATCGAAAGCAAGATAGTTACACTTGATATTTCTAAGGCATTTGACAGAGTTTGGCATCAGGCTCTTTTGTTGAATATGCGTGCTTTTGGGATCGATGACTTTCTTCTTCATTGGATTAGAAATTACCTGCCGCAAAGTTCAATTCAAGTTGTCTTGGGTGGTTTCAAGTCTGATATTCACAATATAAATAGTGATCTGCCCCAGGGCTCCGTTCTGTCTCCGACTCTCTTTCTAATTTTCATCAACGATCTCTTGTCTGCCACTTCTAATCCAATATATTCCTTTGCTGACGACAGTACTCTCTGCTTTTCATATTCGTTCCCAGACTCACGTCCCTATTCTTCGGCTGTTGAACGGGAACGGCAGCGTATGTTAAGTTCATTAAACACCGATATTAACAGCATAACCAATTGGGGAACTATCAACAGAGTGGAATTTAATGCTTCCAAAACTCAATGCTGTCTGCTGTCGTTAAAGTCATTGTCCATGAATGGCACTTGCATCGTCGAAACCGATAAACTTTCCATTCTCGGTATGTGTATCAGTAACAACTTACGTTGGAATGACCACATATTCGATGTCGCCAAAAATGCTGCGAAATGTCTAGGTTTTCTCAAGCGATGTAAGAAATATTTTACCCCCTCTGATCTGGCCACAATATATAAGGCATTTATCCGCCCAAAATTGGAGTACAATGCCCACATCTGGTCAGGTGCTCCTAAAACATCTCTGCACCTGCTAGATAGGATTCAAAACCGTGCGATAAAACTAATTGGTGATACTAATATCAGTCAATCAATTGACACCCTCGAACACCGACGTAAAGTCTCCTGTCTCACTTTGTTTTATCGCTATTTCCACCACCAGTGCTCCATTGAAATTGCCAGTAGCATTCCGCCCATTCAAACTTTCAACCGTAACACCCGTCTCGCTAGGAATGCTCATCAGTATACCCTCAAGCCCATTTTCGGACGTACTCTTAAATATCGTGATTCTTTCCTAAGCCGTACAACTCGCTTATGGAATGCCCTGCCGACCTCTGTGTTTCCTGGTCGTTATAACTTGCAAACATTTAAAAACAATGTACATCGGTACCTGTCTTTTCTTCCTCCCTAAATTTCCTTCGCCCGCGCTGTGTACGAACATTTTAAGGGTACAAAACCCCTTGAGCGCGCGCCGATTATAAAAAAAAAAAAAAAAAAAAAATAGCTGCTTCAGTGAAAGGATTTTTGAATTGCAGAAAAGTATGATGCTATGCTTGCATCGTCTTTTTTTCCAAAGAATTCTTAGAATATGTTTTTGGCTAATAACACTGGTCAACAAAAAAAAATATTTATTTTTTACTCGGAGATAAAATTATGTGATTCGTAATTGTTGGAGTTTATAGAATCAGGAAAACTATATAAAATAGCCAGGTCACATCGGGATTTTGTGAGAAAACGCTTTTTTGAATTTAAGAATTTAACCAAAAATATTACCGAAAAATGATATTTCTTGTAAAATTTTGTTGTTTTTTTTTGGAAGCATCTGCATTCCGTTTATAAGAACACCTCGGAGTCTCTGTTATAAACGACCAGCAGTAATCTGCCAACATTGATGGCTCCCATTTTCCTTGGTACCGTTGCTCTATTGCAGCAATGTCTTGGTGGAATCCCTCGCCGTGCTCATCGCTTACATCACCCATATTTCTAGGAAAGAAATTGAGATGAGAATGCAAAAACTGAAGTTTTAGCGACATTTTGCATCCCATTTTATGATGCATCCAGTATTTTCTTTACATCATTTGCATAACCTGGAGTCTTATTGTTATCTAGGAAGTTTTCTGCTACTTTCACAAATGAACACCAGACCTGTTTTTCTAATGAATCCAGAGTAGGAATGAAGGTTGGATCTTTTATAAGCTTTCTAATGTCTGGACCCACAAAAATACCTTCTTTAATTGTTGCTTCGCTTAGTGATGGGAACTTTTGTTTCAAAAAATTTAAACCAGGTTGGTCTTTTTACATTGCCTTTACAAAGTTTTTTATAAGACCCAATTTGATATGTAATGGTGGTAGAATAACACGCTGTGGTTCGATCAATGAAGGATTCCTTAAATTTTTTTCTCCACAAATAAAGTTGGTTACTATAGGCCAATCTACTCTCACAAAGTGCTCCGATCCTGCTCTACTATCCCACTCACATAAAAAACAACAAAATTTGGTGTAACCTAGTTTTAATCCAAGAAGTAGAGCAACAACTTTTAAATCCGAACATATCGACCAGTTATATTTTTTATATTCAATTTTTTCCAATATAAATTTCATAACATCGTAGGTTTCTTTTAAATTCACACCATGCGCTAGAGGTATTGAAGGAAACTTATTACCATTATGAAGCAATACAGCTTTCAAACTAACCTTTGATGCGTTGATGAATAGCCGCCATTCTTCGGTTTTGTGCTCATAACCCAGTGACAGCATTAAGCCATTAATATCATTACAATACATTAAGTTATCGGCTTTTGAAAAATAAGGAACAAATTCACTTTGTCGCGTACGGTACTCTGTAATTTTTACCTCAGGCTTGAGCAGATTCCACTGCTTTAACCTTGAGCTCAGTATTTCAGACTTTTGTTTTGACAAATTCAAGTCTCTGACGAGGTCATTAAGCTCAATCTGACTGATGAGATGTGGTGCATCAGAAGATGTAGGGAGTTCAAATTCGGGATCATCCATGATTTCTTCTGAACAATATGACGAACTTATTTCTGTGTCCGAAAGGCGTCCGGAAGGTGGCTTTGGAACTGACAGAATTTCTGTATGAGGTGCTGGTCTTATTACAGAAGAAACATCTACATATTTTATAGAATGCTTTGATCTTCGAGAAAATCCCTTCACATGGGTGCAACAAAAGTAACAATCTGTGTGACTCTGGGGCTCTCTCCATATCATAGGCATTCCAAAAGGCATTGCAGAAAATGACCAGTTAAACCAACTAGTTAGCTGTCGGTGATACCTAAGGCGGCAAATGTGTGGTGCCCAGAGTTTATCGTGATGGTTTATTTTAAATTTGAAATAAGAAAAATAACACTTTTCAATAAATGGTGTAAATTCTCCACAAATATAGCAGAATAAATCTGGACAATTAACACAAGGTCGTGGCATTTTATCACTTTAATGCACTTCTAATATTGTTCTTACGCAAATTAGTTTATTTTTTTAAATTACTAACAGAAAAACCGATTTAAACGATGTGCGATTCTATTAAAACTGACCTCGTTCGATAAAGGTGTAAAAGTGTGTGCCGTTAGGTTGCTGTACGTGACCTGAGCAAAATATTATTTTTCCCTTTATCTACAGGTCGAGTGCTATAAGAAACACTATTCAGTATGTCCGAGTATTTTTCATTGTTGCCCAGTGTAATCAGAGGTTGTATCTTATTGTCATAAGTACCGCCCCAAACAAGCCAATCCATATTGCAACTTTGATTGCACTAAGCCATAGTAGACCGTTTCTAACAGATTGCGAGAGCCAAAAAACTTTTTGATGATATAGTAGTTGTTAGAAGATACTTTTTTAGTGGAGAAGTATGTAAGCCCCGGTTCATTTTATTGTCAAAGTGTAAATCCAGGCACTTAAAATCAGCAACCCTTTCAATCACAAAGCACTTGGATGAGCAACTAGGATCGTCGCTATTGTTATTTGACCAAGTATTTATAGGACAAATATCAGTATTCACACACACATTAGTACAATATGTACTGTGGAAGATCAAATCTGGCGAATGTAGATCCAATGCAGGTAAGTTAAAAAATATAATCTTCGTTTTATCGCGTATTACTAGCTTGTGTATACTAAACCAATGCCTTAAGACTTCTAAGTCGTGGTTTACATCAGCAACCAAGTCTAAAATAGAATTATTGGAGTACGTACAAGCTATATCGTCTGCAAAAGCAGTTGCCCTTCAAATTTTGACTTAATATATTGGGTCTACAAGTAAGTTTCCAGCGTTTGTCAGAGATGGCGCCACCAGTGGATCCCGGGCAGAAATGTCAGACCCCATGTGTTTTATTTGTAGATTTTGTATCTGTCAACAACTTTGCAGCGTTATATTTGAGCAGTTCTATCGGTGTCGTACATTTTACCGAGCAAAACCATGGCAAGTTTCCAGCCAAATAAACGTCATTTGCGGGAAGCGCTGCTTTTATTCTTTAATATGAAGAAAAGTGCGGCTGAGGCCTATCCTTTGCTTTCGGAAACTTATGGGGCGGAATGTATTGGTGAATCGACTTGCCGCGAGTGGTTCAAACGGTTCAAAAGTGGTGATTTTGGAGTTGAAGACAAAGATCGCCCCGGAAAGTCGAAAAGTTTTGAAGACGAGGAATTGGACGTTTTACTGGATGAGGATCCGTGTCAGATCCAAGAAGAACTTGCCGCATCATTGGGCGTCACGCAATGAGCCGTTTCCCTGCGCCTAAAAGCACTGGGATTCATTCAAAAGGTTGCGAACTGGGTGCCGTACGAATTGATGCCAAGAGACGTCGAACGGCGATTTTGCATGTCCGAAATGTTACTGCAGCGGTATAAAAATAAATCATTTTTGCATCGTATTGTCACTGGTGATGACAAATGGATTTATTATGATAATCCTAAACGCAGAAAATCGTATACAAAGCCCGGCGAGGCCGCCCAATCGACGCCGAAACGAAATATTCACGTGAATAATGGGATCAAAAGGGTGTCGTATACTACGAACTGCTTCCGAGTGGTGAAACCATCAAAGGACCATTATATCGAACCCAACTAATTCGTTTGAAACGGGCATTAAAAGAAAAACGGGCAGAATATGAGACCAGGCATGAGTCCGTCATTTTTCATCACGACAACGCTCGGCCACATATTGCGGTTTCGGTGAAAAACTATTTGGAAAATAGTGGATGGGAAATTCTGCCTCACCCGCCTTACAGTCCAGACTTGGCACCATCTGACTACCACTTGTTTCGTTCGATGCAGAACGCTCTTACGGGAATACGCTTCAGCTCAATAGAGGAAATCAAAAATTGGCTCGATACGTTCTTGGGTTCGAAAGACGAGAAATTTTTTTTGGTCCGGAATTCATAAATTGCCAGAAAGATGGGGGAGAGTTGTAGCTTCCGATGGACGAGACTTTGAATAAAGCATTGTAACTATGTGTTCATAATAAAACTTCAAATTTTGGAAAAAAACGCTGGAAACTTACTTGTAGACCCAATAGAATTAAAAGTAATTAGGAATAAGATGGGGCCAAGAACGGATACCTGTGGGACACCAACCTGAATATCAAGGCATTCGCTAAAATGGTCTCCTATCTTAACGATTTGCCTCCTATCCTTAAGATATCATCCAAACCAATTCAGCATAAACCCTCTAAAGACTGCCTTTTCTAACTTTATTAGTAAGAGCTTGTGGTCCACAGTGTCAAATGCCTTGGTAATGTCTATAAATAGCAAAGCGGTCATTTTTTTGCTATACAAACTATTATAAATTAGACTGCAAAAGTTTAAGAGCGCGTCCTCCGTTGATTTACCCACTCTAAAGCCATATTGATTTATGCTAAAAAAAAAAAAAGAATTTTTCTTCAGGAAGGTAATAATTCTACTTTTTACTACTTTCTTTTTACTATTGGTGGCAACACTCGTAAAAAATACATTAAAAGCATTAGCTATTTCAGAAAAATTTTCAATGACTGTATCATTAAATCTTATACTAGATGGTGCATCTGAAGATGAATTTTTATTAAAGAGCTGATTTATTAAGACCCATTCCTGTTTTAAATTTCCATTTGCCCTATGAAATGTCAATCTTTTCTTTAAATAAAGGAGTTTCGATTTTAACTTCATTGGAAATCTTTGTATAAGTTTCTCTAACATGTATGTTATTAGGACGTTTTTTATATTTTAAACGAAGTTTGTTTTTAATTTTAATTTTTTTAAGTAAGTAGTTCGACATCCGTGGCTTTAATCTGTTGGAATTGGTCCTACTGCTCCCTAAGGGAGATGAGCACAAATCAACATGACCTTTCAAAACAGATAGAAATAAATCAAAGGCTATAGAGGGACTAGATTCACCGTAAATATCTATCCCGGTATTTAGTTCTTCAAAATTTATTCTATTTACTGGTTTAGACGCATTACAGTTATTGCTAGGTCGAGTATGAGTACGTCCAGATTTAAAGCAGATACATGTCATACAGTGATCGGAGATTCTGAAATCAGAGATAGTACTAATCAAAGATAAATTAGCATTGCGACTGAGTCTTGCATAAATATGATCAATACAAGTTTGAGAATTATCAGTAATTCTAGTTTGCTCATTTATGCAAGACTCAAAACCATTCCCTGTATCACATAGGATGTCGATATTTATATCACCCAGAATAATACAATTTTTTGAATACTCATTACTTAATATGGAAGATAAGTCATCCACAAAGTCTTCTCTACTTACATCATGTAGTCTATAGAAACACATAATAATAAATTTTTGTGCATCAATAGTGAGAGAGAAAGTTTAAGTATAGCAGAACTTTCAAGATTTTTAATCCACAGCACTCAGGATTCAAGTTCTCACAGATAAAAAGAGCTACACCACCTGCAGCATAAGAGTTATTACACTTTGTACTTGTAAAACTTAAGTACAAAGTATAATATAGAAATCCTCTTCATGATCATAGATTCATATTTCAGTAACAAAAATTAGTTTAAGCTTATTAATAAATGATTCCAAGTGCAGCAAGAGCAAGGCAAAGTTTTTTCGCAAACTGCGAATATTTTGGTGAACGATATAGAAGTCATTCTTTATCAAATTGTGCATACCATATGTATTTGGAATACCATTTATTCCAGATGCCTCTTTATCGTATACTTCCATACTTCCATCAAAAGATTGGTCTGTTGTTTCTTGAGAGGGGACGCACTTTAGTGATCTTTGGCTGACCAGCTTTCTATATTCTTGGCGGGGTAATATGCTCTCAAAACCTGCTCTTGTATTTTGTTACCGATTGGCCATAACATCGTCTATACTAATGACAAGTGGAAGGCTTTACTCTGAGTTATGGCTATGGAGCACAACCTTTTGGAAAATTTTTGGACTACGAGTATTAGAATGACATTTTCCAGCCAACGAATATTCGTAATGTTCATGAGAACCGAAAATGTCTCATAAATAAGCATTCTGTTGACAATAAAAGCGAATTTGGACGTCTTCGAGGAAAATTACCAAAAAAGAACCAAAGGCATCGCCCCATGATGCTTACGAAGCTACGAGTAAGAGCCATAGAAATCAACATTTGGAAAAGAGCAATCAGTCAATGGGAAGTGCATTTGGGAAGCAGCACTTTTTCTGAGCCCAGTACTTGACTCTGTCCTTAAGAGACTTTATCCCACTAAATACGCCAGCGGAGGATGAGCACCACTAACATCATTCGGTCTGCGTAACTAAATAGCTAATTGAAGTGTACGAGTACATGTTGTTTTATAAAGATCAAGATACATCACATGTGTATCAAGTGGATTGGTCTACATCCATCTTTCATCAATCAATCACCTGAGACAATCGCTCCGCCAGAACTATCTTACAAAAAACCTGACGGCACCATAACATACTCCCTTTATTGCCATGCCAAGCAAATAAACATAAAAAAAATAAACAAATCTGTTAAGGCCACAAACTTAAGTCAAATTTAAAAAAAAAAAAAATTATTTACTACTTAAAGCTAAAAATTTTCCAAGAAACCCAGTTAAAAGCAACAAATTCCACTAAACATTCTTGCCGTACTCATACAACAATCATGATGGCAACCGGTTTGTCCAGCACTTTTATAAATAGCCATGCTGTAACCCGTCAGATACAAAATCAAATATTCCATGTACGAGTAGATATTAACTCTACCGTATCTCATATCATCAAAGTGCGGCACAAATAAATTGCTTCACAAGTATATCGTACTCGTATTGTAGAAACCGTTGATGTAGGAAAGCGTGATCGATTCATAAAATTACCAATAATTGCAAATGTTAGATTTTCTAACCGTCAAATTGATTTCTGTCGGTTTACGATGGGGATAGAATGGGATTTTCTTTTGCATTTTAAATCACAATCACAAAACCGCTAATCTCAGATCATACTCGTAAAATGCGCAACAGTTCTTTGCACTAGATACGAGAGTAATCGGTATGGATAGACGCTCCCAAACTCAAACTCGTACTTGTTTTCGTATAAAACACCATGTGCATATGATGAACGTGAACCAGATTCAATTTAATCCGTCAAAAGTGTGAAGTCCAATTAATGCGACATCATGGGCCCGCTATGCATTGTGTCCGAGTAGTCATTGTGTTATAGCCGTTTTCGTATCTGCGTATGTTTATTCTATGCGGACATGACACAATTTGCTTTTTTATGTATCCGTACATTGTTTGGATTAAATATTATCGCTGTGCAAACAGAAATAAGTGACCACAAACCCCCGTGAGCTACTAAAGATACAAGATACTCGTACAAGTATGGCCAATCATAAAACAATAGTCAGCAAACTTTTTTGGGTCACTGTTTCGAAGGCAGCACGAGATATCCATAGTCGAACCAACAGTCATGCAGCTTGAGGGTGTTTTAAACTTATTTAGCTTTAGTCAGACACAATCACATAATCAGACACCATGGCGAGACGCATGTAATCAACTATGTCGCCGCGTCATTCATGAGTGTTCTGTGCCCTGCCGTGCCATTATAAAAGTAGAACAACGGTTGGCGCTTTAAACGCGTGGGTGGACAAAAACATACGAGTAGCACTCGTATCTAAGAGATTTCCCTACAAACTGCAGTCTGTGTATGGGATACCCAGAAAGGACTTTCCTCATAATTAAGTCGGCTTTTCAGATTTGTAAGTGTGAAGCCCCTTAACGACAAAAAGCAGTCAGGTTAATTGCTCGCAGAGAGTATGGATATAGTAGAACAAAAAAAATAGTTTCACCAACACGAACACAGCTCACAACAGTTGTGTGCTATGAACCTTAAAACTGAAAAAATTATTCTCAATGTGGAAGTATCTTTTATAGGTAGATACGAGTACATGAATTTTTTTTTTTTGTCCTCAACTTTTTTTTCAGGAACATTAACCTTTGAAGTAGCTATGTTTACTCGCTGGATACTGGATAGTGTAGTTCACCAGAGAGTTTTTGGTGTATGAAAAATTTCCAAACGAGTTGGGTTAGTCACTGCTGATTCGTGTGGTTGGATGGGTGGTGGCCGGGTGGGATGAGGATGTGGTGGACCTAGATGAGATGGGGCTTTGTTTTATATGCCCCATTTGACGTGAACATTATGGCTGAGGGTTATTATAGTGTAGCTGTGTTTTTTTAACTTCCTTTTTCCCATTTTTTGAATTGAGCGAAAATTTTGATACGTCGTTAAACTATAGTTCATCTACCACTATAGTGATTATGTGTGTGCAGATTTTGTTATTTGTTTTTGTGCTCCTAATGTTAATTATAATGTTTGCGCTGCGGTGTGGAATTTTTTTTTTTTATATAATTTGTTGGACAAGTACGGGAACGTAAATCAAATTAACTTTACTGGCATTACGGAGGAATTTGAATGTGGTTTATCTTCTTTTTTTTTTAATATTTTTTGTGCATTTTTAAACACCGTTAACCTATTTTTAGTTATTTGAGAGAGAATTTTATTTTATGTGTTTTTTTTTTTTTGTTTGTTACTTTAATGTTCTATTAGAACATAAAAACGTTGGGAACTAGATGAAGTGATTCATTATGATGAGGTTTGTGGAGGTTTATGAACTCTATAGCGGGAGGGATTATATTGTGCTTTATCCCATTTGCATACCATGGGAGCTATCTTGGCAATTTCTGTGTGGAATTTTGCCTGGGAGATATTTTTTTTTTTTTTAGTTTTAAATTCCACGAGGCACGTCATTAATAAAGCAGAGGTCAAGTTTGTTATCGCAACAAGGTTTTCTCGAGTATCTTGAACTTTAAGGGAGTTTTATAATTCTGCACTTTTTAGCTTATTCTAGACAGTTGAGGATGGACATTAAAAAATATCAAGAAGGAATCAAGGCCAACATACATACGCGAGCCAGTATTTAAAGATGTAACACAGAGTGTTCTTGAACAATGAGTTCTGCGATGGGTGGTTCTTTCATCTTATGTACTCAGAAATAAGGTCCATGCTTAGTTCCAACAGGAGGCTGGTTGGTTTGAAGTGGTCCTCGATAAGGTACACTTAGACCAAGATACATAGATCGATGTTGGTATCCCCAGAAGATATCGCTCTGACGCTGTTCGGTTTGAGCAAGCTCACTTAGGCCAGAGGAGGCTCTTTGTGAGACCAGAATTGAATGATATGTCGAACCGTTTGCTGCTTCTAATAAAGCTGAAGAGACTATTGACCCATATTTCGGAAAATTGCACGATATTTTCGATAGAGAAGACACTATACTGAGGTAGATCAGTTACCCCATCTTCTTCATCTCGGCAGCTCCTCCATCAGTCATTATACCATAAAGGAGCCCGAGTCTTTTGACAATAGTCGTAATAATGGAAAACTACTGATGGTACAGGGTTTTCCAATAGGAACTTCCGAACTTTGACAATTGATAGCGGCCATATTGTTGAAGCTACATTTGCCAAATTGGCTGTCATTTATTCAGTCTGTTTTGCCAAATCACCATGGACGGACATAGCGTTCTATAAAACGTGCAAATGATAAAATTGTTTTATCAAAATGCCAATTTACAGTCGCCATAATCGTCCTACCGAAAGCGCTATTCGCAGTGTGGTGGATAAATTTGAGTCCAATTGTTCAGTAAACGATAAACCAATACCCGTACGTCGATGAAACGCAAGATATTGCGTCGCGCACCAGAACTCGGCATTTCGCAGACCACAACTTGGCGAATTTTGTGTCGTGACTTGGGCCTGCACCCGTACAAAATTCAACTGATCCAGGAGCTGAAAGTAAACGACCATAGACAACGACGTGTGTTCGATGAATGGGCTCTGCAGCAATTGGAAACTAACCCTAATTTTCATGGAAAAATCATCTTCAGCGTTGAGGCCCAACAAAATTGTCGAATTTGGGACGATACTAATCCACATGAGATCCAAGAGTGTCCAATGACGGCTGGCGGCGTCATCGGTCCATATTTCTTTGAGCCATCATCGTCAACGGCGATCGCTATAGGTCGATGATCACCAACTTCTTTTGGCCTAAATTGAATGATATGGACACCAAAGAGGTATGGTTTTAACAGAGCGGCGCTACGTGTCACACAGCTCACGCCACACGAGGGATATGTGGTATAGTGACTGCACGAGGGATTCGGGGGTATGGTTATCTCACGTGCAGGTGATGTTAACTGGTCACCGAGATCGTGCGATTTGACCCCGTTAGACTCTTTCTTCTGGGGTATTCGCAGGTCTATGCGAATAAGCCACAAACCACAGTCAACATAACCCATACCATCGGTCAAATGGGAAAATTGGGCATTTCGGATGCGCTCCGCCCAGAGAAGCCGCGGCGACATTTGAACGATATTATATTCCATACATAATGGCATCGATAGGTCTTTCATACGAATAAAAAATTTCGATGATATCTCACACACACTTTGTTTTATTTAAATTTAAAGATAGGAAGCGCTTAATGAAAGATCCTTTAGAAAATTTTTTAAACGCCTCTGATCCAATTTAGAGCATATTTGTCTTGTTAGGATGCAACTTCAGCATGAATTTACATATTGCAAGTGGGATGCCTGTGTCCTTGACAAGTTTATTATTTTTACAGTGAACTCTTTAGTCACCTCATTGAAAGATATGGAACGGTTTTTAGCTTGTCAAAACCGAGTTAATGGGTGTAGATACATATAACCCTAGCTGCTCTCAAGCTTCGCTTTAAGTGAAGTGAAGTTTCCGCCTGAGATACACTGTGTTCGTAGAATACCCCCACCCCACACCACTTTTTTAAGCCACCAGCATACAAGTGCTGTCCTGCCACCCAGGAGTTGTTACACGGAAGTCGTTTTCAATTGAGCACTATACGATGTAACCAACATCTTGGCTGTTTTTTTTTTTTTTTAGACTTAAGGATGGACGAGAGGCCTGTTTTCAGAATGGAGACTACTCCACTGTAATGTGGCTTTCAGTGCAGAACTCAAAGCGTTGCTGCTACACCTTCATAGAATTATCATTCGTACAGAAATCGCTGAGATCGGTTAGATAATAGAAAAAGTACGGGACCTAACCTTTATGATTGAAGTTCGTTCAGGACACGTGCGTAAGAAGTGTAAAATTATCCTTCTTTTCTCTATATTTAGTCTGCATAAAAAGCGTTCAGCCTTTGCAAGAGTAGATACAGTACTTGCTGCTATTTGCCGAGTTCTTTACAAAGATTTTTTTTTATTTTCTGTCGGAACAGCCCATTCTATTCTCTGTTAGTTCCTTTTAATGAGATCTTCAGTGATAAAGTGCCTACAGTACCAACACTCGCCACGTCAACGCTGAATACCAGTAGCCTGATGCGAGCGTAAGCACAAATAGACCTAGCATTCTCTTGCCCAGTCCAAAGGATAAAAGGATCTGAGGCTGATTAGGTAAGAGTTAGACAATACGAACTTAAAATGATGTTGGTTTCAGTTGGATGGTGCAACGTGTCAAATGAGTCGTTAGATAGTCGATTCTATAAATGTAATTCTTAACTGAACAAATTTCCAATTTGGCTGAACACAATTCTAGACACTCTACTGCAATTGATAGAAAACCCTCCGTGGACTTGCAAAACAAACAATTTCGCCCCATATCGACCGAAATATTGATGACTCAAGCCAAGATTTGTTTGAAGCTAAAACATGGAGACGAGAAGGGGTATTTCGTCAGCTACTAGTCTACGACTACTTGCCATATGTGGAGTGAAAGAATCAGCTCAATCAGAACTCGTCAGAGAGATTAAAATCAATTGATCCAGAGAACTGGACTTACAAACAACACAGACGAGGCCGGACTCTACTATACCTAAAAGCTTTCTGACAAAATATTTATCGCTGCATTGAAATGCAATAAATGCCTTGCAAGGAAAATGACTGTAGAGCGACCCACGTTTTTTGCTTGTACAAACTAAGGTCATAACTTTTTAGAAAGTCCAAGACAACAAGACCATTTAAGAACACTCAGATACCTGTTGAGTATGATAACTCAAATTCAGCACGGATGAAGGCTACAATTTTTTTTAAAAAAAGTTCCACACCTATATGAGGACGATGATTTTACAGATGATCATGATATGCTCTTGTGTTGATATTTTCAACAATTTCATCCAGAGTTAGCAGATGCAGCAGAAACCACAGTGTCTTTGATGAAGAATGCAATTCCAAATGACACTGTTTCAAATAGATCTTGGCTAGAGTTGGCAGAAGACCATGCCCCAACATATGAAAGATGGACCTGGCAGGGCATCTAAAATGATTATTCGAAACATAACTATTCGTACCACAAATACTTAAAGACAAGATAATAGGAAAACTTACTTACATATGAATTTGAAGAACTTTTCAAAATATTTAATTAAGCTTACCTGAAAAGAAAAACAAAAGGGTAAAGTTTAAAAATAAATATAATATACTAAATAACAATAAATTTAACAATAATTTATCTTTAAATTGTTTGATCTAAAAAACTTATTTTGGAAAACAAATATCAATGTACAATTTGGAAGCGAATACAATTTGGGATCGACAAACGAAATGCGACTAGGTTAGGTTAGGTTGGATTAAACAGGGATATAATGAATATGCCATCACACAGACACCAGGCACCAAAACGGGCCCATCGCGATCCCTGTCGAACCAGTTGAATTTATCTTCAAACGGCAAGAACCTAAACCCTTCCCGGGTGAAAAATTAAATTTCATTGCAAAAGCCAAGAAGGCCCTTGAACTTCTTGCCGTCTATTTCCTCTAGGTTTTCTTCGACTTTTCTGCAAATATCCGTATCTGACAGTTTGAGTCTCTTTGCGTGTTTCCGGAGGAGACAGTGTCTAGTCTGGATTCCTATTAGCTTAACCCTTAATTTTATTAACTCCCTAGATCTTTTGCCGTCAAAAAAGTGGCCAGAAAGCCTTGGATACCTTGTGTCCTTCAAGACTTGACCACCTTAAATTGGCTGTCATTGTGATTTTTTCCTCGATAATGTGCCTCACTATGCAAAGCGGTGGTTTGATGTTAGCGACCTCACTATTATCGAGTAGACCTCATCTTCTTGCAAGCTCATCCGCTTGTTCATTTCCTTTAACACCGCAGTGTCCTGGCACCCAGCACAGTCTCACCCGGTTCTGACTGCATAATGCGTTGAGCACTCGACGGCCCTTGACTATATCAGAATTGATTTTGGTCGATCCCATTGCCTTTATCGATGCCCCTTTCGGATACCGATTTCATCTGCATTAGCTCAGCCGCCCTGAGGACAGCCAGAACCTCTGATTCGAAGACACTGCTTACGTCCAGTAGTCTTATAGACATTCTTAGTTCTAGGTCATCTGAGACGATACCAGAACCTGTTCCTTCCTCTGTTTTCGAGTCATCTATGAAAATTGCAATTTCAATTGACCTGATTACTGCATTTTTTAACCAGTCCTCCCTCTCCGGATAAATTATATCATAAGGGATGTCGAAGTCGACCAAGGCAGGAACTTCTTCCATTAGGATTGGCAGTAGCTCCACTAGGACTATGCTGTGTCCGAAACTACTGCTCTTAAAGTGACCCAAATTGGTGAGTCGTATCGCACTGTTGCCACCAAGTTTATGATCTGTAAATCAAGCGGTGTTAGGTACGGAAAGGTTTCCAATACTGCCTGTAATGGCCGTTCTTTGAACCGCAACTACTTTTCCGTACACCGCGTTCGTTGAGTTTTGGGAGTCTGAATTGCGGTATCCTGTACTTGCTGGTAAAAAGAACCAATTCCGTTTTGTAAGCGTTGGCATTGAGATCACGGCTTTTTGCAAAAGTGCTGATCGTCTTCAGGCAACCTCCATAATGTTGCTTGAAATATTTTCTGCGTATGCCGTGACACTTATACCCATTGTACTAAGCTTTTTAAGGATGTCATTGATAACCAGCACCCACAGGAGTGGCGATATGACCCCCTTGAGGGGTTCCCGTGGTTACGGACATTCTAACCGAGCTTTGCGCAATGGAACAGTTTATTTTCCTACTTGCAAGCATGTTGCAAACCTAGTGTTTAATGCCCTGTTAGTGTCTACTAGAGCATTTTTAATGGCGGTGCACTCCACTTTATTGAAGGCTCCTTCAATCTCGAGGAAGATCCCCATCACAAACTCACCGAAGTGTAGACTCGACTAAATTTCCCAGGAAATACTCATACTTGTAATTGTATCTAAAGGGTGTTGCAAGAAGTGTAGGATTTATTTCTTGAATAAAACTAACAATTTTTGAGATATTTCTGAAACTTTTACTGCTTTGTAAAGAAGACGCATGGAGACTGTTTATGGAACACAATATCTTCCAAATGACCACTTCAGCTCTGCTTGCACAGCCTCAATTTTTACTCTAAATTTTCAGTCAGTCTATCACATAATTGAAGCTCTATCTCAGCAACGGCGGCTTTAATGTTCGCTTTTAGAGTTAAAATTGTTTGCGGATGGTTGACGTAGACCTTGCATTTAAAGTTCCTAAGAAATAAGTCTCAAAGTATTAAGTCGAACGATAATGGCGGCCAACGGATGTCTCCGAAACGCCAAATTACACGATCACAAAACTTCGTGCGCAATAGCCCGATTGTTTCGCAACCTATACGGTACGTAACAGGTCATCCGTATCCATATCCTAGAGCTCCAGATACAAAAAATTGTTAATCATGTCTCGGTAGCACACTCCATTGACAAGTCATTGGTCACATCCGGTCCATAAACTGCACCAAACAGTCACTTGTTCTGGATGTATTGGCATCTCCCGAACCACTTGTGGATTTTAGATGCCCCAGATGTGGCAATTTTGCTTATTAATGTAGCTGCCAATCTGCAAATAGGCTTCATCCGAATACACGATTTTCTTGCAAAATTCGGCGCCACCATGCATGTTTTCCAGGACCCATTCCGAGAACGTAAGGCGCTACTGGTCGTCGGCTGGCTTCAGTTTTTGCGTTAATTGGACTTTGTACGCATGGAACCCAAATCTTTCGTCAGAATTCGGTGCAGTGTGTGTGAGGAGGAGTCAAGCTCCTGAGAACGGTGACGAATGGAGATGTTTAGGTTGTTTTTCTTCACGGTGGCGATATTTTCATTGAACGTCAGCGGGCGAACACACTTGCACCGAACCCGCGTCTTGGAATATTTTGATTATGTTGCGGGCACACGTTTCAGAAGGCTCATGGTTACAAAATTGGCACGAATTTTTTTTTTTGCATCGTTTGAATCGGATTGAACATGAATTTTTGTAATAAAATTCAACGATTTGGAGTTTTTCTATCACTGTGTAACGTTCCACGGTAAAATTCCCAAATTTATAGATGACATCTGTCAATATATGATAGTCCTGCGTATATCAGCCGTTCAGATCCTACACCTCTTGTAGAAGCACCCTTGCTAGAATTTTCAATTTTCATCGTATTGCCGTAGATGTGATATTGCCACTCTTATCTTAGATGTATTTTGCTTTTTTTTTGTGGTACCCGATGTCAAAATAGAATCAAAATGACAGAAACTGCCAAATCGACATTTGACATCTCGTGTTAGAAATGTCATTCCGGTACAATTTCACCATAAAGCGAGCGAGCACTACATGCCAAAAGAGAGAGTTGGAATTATTATATTTTTACTTTGGAAATCAGTCCTCTAAGGTGTCAATGTAACGTCCGTATAGATGAAAATATCGCGGTTTAGACAGTGCCAACAGCCAAAAACAATTAAACGTTTAGTGACCGGGTTCAATGAATGTGATAGTGTGGCAACATCAAAGTCAACGATTAAGCCCCGTTAATGCGAAGTTATGTTGCCATTGATGGTGTCAAAGACGATATTAACCAACATCCAGAAACTACATATCGTGGCCACGCCTCGGCAGTTTCCCTTATATTCACCGACTATGTGGAAGATTTTTAAGACTGACTTGCACATTTTCCCACACAAGACCAAATCGCTCAAAAATTGTTGCCGTGCGTCGGGTTGATTACGAACGAAACATGCAAAGTATCCTTGCCAGTGAACCTGATTTGTGGGACCGTACTCTCATGACCAACGTATCATCTGATTTTACTACGCTTGACTATTGGGCGGACATTTGAAAAGCAGGGCTTATGTCAAAACGCCAGAGTCCCACGAACAACTTAAGGCCAACATACGCAACGAAATCGCCTGAATTTCACAAGAAACTCTTCAAAAAGTGATGCAAAATGCTGAAAAGGGCCGCGGTTGGTGCCCATTTCCCAGATTAATTTATTCAAATTATTCAGAAACTTTGAGCCCAAAAGGAATGCCACAGTGACATAGAGCCAATATCTGCATGAATTTGTGTAAATTTTTTAAATACTCTGGCGTCTAATTAAAAACGTCAACTTTCCTACCATCATTTACGACGTTTCTTGTCCGGCTTTCACTCGTAAATGTTCTCAAGCAAGGTAACATTTTAAACTCCAAAGACGTGAGTTGCTCCATAGCGAATTGTGTTAAAATAAAAGAAACTTAAGAAGTTCCGTCATGTTTCGATGTCAGAGGAAATACCAGCAACATAGAGGCAATTAGCATACCCATAAGACCCCAAATACCTACATGTTAGCATAAATGTTCAAAAATTCATATGCTCGTATGTATATCTGACATCTAGGGGTTTTGTTGAAATTTTTCCATTTTTCATTTTCCACTTCAACACGCAACATGAATATTTTCCTCACAACATTCCCGTGAACAAGTGTTCATCGTAGAAAGTTAAGAAAAATCTTTATTAACACGTTACTACGTTAACTAATGACCTGGTGTTGACTTTTAGTTGAATATTTGCATTCATCCGTGCATCCATATGCAGCATTCATTACCAACCTTCATTAGTTGGGTTAGAGTTTGGGACGTTTCGACACTATGCAATGAAATGAGCTCATTAACTAATTAAACGGAGTGAGTACTCGTAATTATAATTTTCTTCCATTTTTTAGTTTTTTATTTGTTCGTAGTCGATGTGAAGTATCTTTTTGTCTTATTTGGTCAATATAAATATTTTACCGACCTTATGCGTTGAAATTACTGGGCATCTTAGCATTTAAAAGGAGCCGTCGTTTTATAGAAGCAAATCCCAACCTTGATTCAGATGATGCCACATGTATCCAGCGGCAGGTACTCGGAGAAAACCTTTCGAAACGTTTTGGATTGTATGATATTACGAGTATGTATCATAAAGTCAATCGAAGAAGGCAATGGCCTAACCAAAATGCTAGAAGTCTTCGCAAACCAAGACTATAAGTTCGTCTCATGGAACGCTCACAAGATGAATCATTTCGCTTTTGAGAACCGTCGAGTATGTGGTATGGGTATGTGGCCAGAAGCCTGGACAACCGCAAGTTGCGTATCTGAACAGATACAGAAAGTTTACCCCTATAAATATATGCTGTGCGGCCGTAAAGATTTCAGCCAAAAAGAGAAGTCTACCTAAGGTTGCCAGATCTGAGCGCCCCCAGAGCAAACTTCGGCTTGGAAAGAACAGTCAATAAGGGACAATAGACTATGTGCCGGAGTGTTTTTAGTGGCTTGAAATCGCTGAAACTTATTCCGAGCATTTCGAAAAGAGAATCTGCGACCGACATTCAAGACCCCATTGAAGCTGAACAATGTAGATTCTCAGCTTGAGACTGACATCCTACGATACAGGCAAAGAATGTTTTTGTGAACATGCCGCCGCAAGATTAAGTTTTAATTAAACTGAAGAAGGTGAGTTAAGCTCTAACTCTTTTGTAGTAAATTATGTCATTTAGTGGTAAGGTGACCTTCTTTAGACAAGTGCAATCTAAGGGCTTCTAGAAAGTGATAGAAAAAATCCCTACCTGTTTGTAGTATATGAACTTGCATAACCATGGTGGCACTACATCCACATCAGCCGTAAGCTTGGCGCTTATCCCGATTTGCATCCTTCTCAGCATAACAGCACGAATGGTAAGCATAAACCATGTGCAGAATGACAACCACAGGAAACGCTGTTACCTCAGAAACCAGAGAAAATTCCCGGCTTGGAATCAGCGTCAATCGTAGAAGCTGAACAAATGTTGAACATCTATTCTTTTTACGCGAGTTTCGTTAGTAACGGAGAGGCAAGATTGATTTAACGAAACTTTTTGGGGTAGCACCTGTTCAAATGTCAACAAGTTCCGGGACTGGTATTGGAAAAAAAATGTAAACAAGATTTTTAGATATTTTTTGTAGCTTCAATACACTTGTTACAACGATTCAATAAATTTTCAAATGCGTGCTCCAGCTTTTTTGTTTTTTTATAATTTGCACGCGCTCAAAAGATTCGAGTACCCTTAAAATGTTTGCACACAGTGTGGGCGAAGGAAAATCAGGGAGGATGGAAAGAGAGGTGCCGGTGAACGTTGGTTTTAAATGTTTGAAGGTTATAATGACAAGGAAATAAAGAGCTAGACAAGGCATTCCATAAGCGAGTTGTACGGCTTAGGAACGAATCAGAGTACGTCCGAGAAGGGCTTGAGGGTATACTGATGAGCATTCATAGCGAGGCGGGTGTTACGGTTAAAAGTTCGAAGGAGCGGAATGCTACTGGCGATTTCTATTCAGAACTGGTGGTGAAAATAGCGATAAAACAGAGTGAGACACGAGATATTACGTCAGTGTTCGAGGGTGTCCATTGTCTCAGTAATATTAGTACCACCTATGAGTTTAATCACACTGTTTGTGAATATCAGACCTGAAATCATACAAGAAAACGTGAATTGAACGTTCCGAAAGGTAATTTCTAATCCATTGAAGAAGAAAGTCATCAATCTCAGAAGCACGCATTTTCGACAAAAGAGCCTGATGCCAAACTCTGTCAAATGCCTTAGAAATATCAAGTGCAACTATCTTGCTTTCGCCAGATTGATGTGCGCTTTGGTTCCACTTTCCGTTGAGACATGCCATGAGATCACCAATGGACCTGCTGATACGAAAATGAGAAGTTTTCGTTTTTCGAGCTATTTCATGAGCGTTTTCACGACCTTGGAAAGAAGGGACGTAAGTGCAATGTGTCTGTAGGAGGAGAGAGAGGAAGATTCTCCGTTTTTGGGGACGGGCTGGACAAATTTTGCCAGCGAGGAAGAATACCTCTTCAGAAGGAGGGGAGACCAGCGGATTTGTGAACGTTAAGATATTTAAGAACTCTTGCTACTACACGAGTGCGAAAGTGGATTGATTCGACGCACTTTAATGTAGGCGGAGACAAAGCACAATATGGGATAACACCGCACATATTGGTCCGAGTCATCAAAAATTGGACTGACCACTTGAAGCACTGCCAGAGAAACCGAGACGGCCATTTGAATAGTGTGCTAGTGGCAGGTATATAGATACTTAAAGCCAGAATCAATTTTATATCTCACACCCTTTTTGTTTTATTTAAACTTTTTTTTCTAATCGTTCTACTTTGGTCACCTTTTACGTGAAGGAAGAGGAAAATAACTGAGCAGATCCTTTTACTATCGTGGGGATATCGCCAAAGGCACGTTAAATTACGATCAACTGACGATTCAAACAATTCACAGAGAGATAGCTCGCTATTTCTTCACGCCTTTCGACCCTATGAGAATCATTTTGTTTTTTGATAGAAGTTCTTGTCATAGTCGTAGGCAACCCTAATGCTATGTTGGCTTCTGAAACATCTTCATCTTGTGGGGTGAGTGAAGTGCAGATCTCATTTTCCACGATTTGTGTATGATCTGGCACACGCAAAAGACTCACGAAATTTCAGCCTGTCGATTTGATTCAGAGCGATTCTAATTTTGATCTCAATATCTGCAATATTTTGGACGTGGTGGCAAAGCCCCAGATGCACCTTTCCTTTAACATTTTCTTTTCAATACCACGCACGGCCATTAAAATTGAGAAGTCTTTGCATGGAAGGCTCAAGTGTGGTCTAAAACGATCTTTCTTGATTTAGACAGCAGCATTGGTCACATAAGGAATTCTTCGCATGGAAAGTTGCATCTGAGGTCATACCTATCTACAGTATGAGTGGTATTAAATGGTAACTCTCTTAAATCAGGATTGGTTTAGGCATACGACCCATTGTATAAATATCAAAGGAAGACTTATTTAAAAATATCTGGAGCATCGGATTGGATGAAAATAAACGATGCGCATGTGAAAAATGCCTTTGTCATTGCTTTAGAAATCAAACTCCCAGAACTTAGACAGAACACTCAAGGCAAAAGCAGACAAAAACTCTATGTGAGTCGACAAAAAGTAAGCCATAGATTCTGGCATATGTAAGTCGATAAAATGTAAAGGATCATGATCGGATTAGTAACCACAATGCACCTCAACAGTGCAGACGATGAAATCCACATTGCAAGCTGCCCGAGTTTACGGCTGTGACTACAGACGTCCCATAACGCCCCTCATTTATGACGATTCTTCTCATAAGTAGCAGCTTATAACTATTTCATCTAGCAGAGCAGAATCTGACATCGTTATCTTGAATTTCTTTCTGTATCTGTTCCCAATAAAATTAACAAGGCTTAAAGTAAAGTCCCGGAGGGCACGAATATGTGACATTCGTAAAAGGCGCATTCGAAGATGTTCCCGCAAGAAGGAAGTCAAATTGAGTGTTTCAAGGATTTTGCGAGCGACTAGTCACATCTATTGCCCTGTAGGTACATGCTTATCGCTTCAATCGTTACAAATCTTCTTCCAAAATGGTATTTTGATACTTCTCATGAGCCTCCCAAGTCTCAGACAATAAATGCCAAAACACTTGCGTAAATATTGCGTCAAATTCAAACCAGTCAGCTCTTACCATAACATATGCAGTAGGGAAACTGCTGCTTTTCTTCCTTTTCGTTGCCTCAATTGTTTAGGAACATGCTCAAGCATTTGCTTGAATTTTCATTTTCATCTAGACCACCCATAATCTTGGGGTTAAATTTAAATTTAATAAAAAAAAAAAAACAAACTTTAAACGAATCTTTATTGCCAGAATACTCAAATTTGTTTTGAACCCCAAAATCACTGCTCATAATAGAACCTTCTACCACAGTGTATCATCAAAACGTGCCTTTTCGCATTTTTACATATGAGTGCAGCTCTGATAAATACGAGTACGAGTACAGTGCGGATCCTTTCATTTTGGATTGCTCATATCTTTAAATAATCACGTCCCTAGAAAGTATCTAAATGTATTTAATATTTAGAAGAATAGGGTTTTAAATTTTTGTAATACTTCCTTTGTCTGGGTTTTTGTGTGAATCATAAACTGACTGACTAAAGTAAATGACTAATGTCATGGAGCGAAGTTATTACAAGTGATTCAATCACCACTCATTGGTGACAAAACAATTAGAACTAACGAAGCTTTGTGTAGATTCTACAATAACCTTCCCTGTTTAGAGATACTAGCATGCGTCACAAAGGTACTTAAAGCAGAACTAATTTTTTTATTAAATTATTTCCAGAGAGTATGAAATTTCAATTGTTAACTACGTTATTTGAAAATGAGGTAAGAACTCATCACAAGACACTCGTACTAATAGCGCCACAGATACACCACGTGCAAGTGAACAAATTTGCTCAGCACACACAAAAGGTGAAATGAAATATCATTTGAGACTCGTAGGGTATCTATCTACCTACGATTATCCGAGTTGGTAATTTCCTTTGAGCCATAGATACGCAGTAATGTGAATGATTAAAGACTCACTTATAGTGATGCAAAATCGCACGCGCTACTTGGAAAAAAAGTGATCGGCTGTACTTAACATGGTATAAAAAGCAGTGCTCCGAAGTAAACTCTAATGTCTGCTCGTTTTTATGGATTGTTTTCAGCACGCAAACGTCCAGAAATCCGACAGATTAGGGGAAATGATAAATTGAATTATTTGAGTGAGCCACTCATTGAAGAAGATCTATTGTGTTCTTCGTGTTTCATTTTTTTTTATTGCAAGAAATTTTAAAAATAAGAAAATTATATTTCTAAATAGTTCATAAACGTTTTGCAGAGTTTCTGAAGGAACACATGTGTACTTGTTACCATATAGGTAAATCGATTTGCACTTAACCATAAGATCTATTCTTCTAATAACAGCATCAACAAATATGTTATTGAGAGACAGGAAGAACAAGGACAGGCCATTTAAGCCAGGCAGACAGAAGCTGCAATATCACCAGCAGAAAACTACTATTAGCAGCAAAGACAATAGCAGAAGAAACATCAGCAACATTCATAACAGTAGGCAGCAACAACAATAGAAGCAACAGTAGCAGCGACAACAACAGCGACAACAGCAGCGGTAACAACAGCAGTAACAACAGTAGTAACAACACAGTAACAACAGCGGCAACAACAGCAGAAAACTTCAAAACAAACAATGCCACTAAAAAACACCCGTAAAGTAAAATTAAATAATACTATTGAACTGTGTTAGTCAACTATAGGCTGAGTCTAGATGGACATGCGATCCACTGAAATACACTGAAGCGCTATCATAAAATAAAAACAATTCTTGAAGGGTTCTACGACAGAATTTTCTCCTTAGAAAGCTACATACGAGCAATGCTGCTATGGAAATTAGACCCGTCTATTGGTCCGGAGGAGCTCCTTGCACTGCCGAAAAGCGAGTTCATTTTCATATGAATTAACCCGTTAAGGAACAAGCCCGAGGAATGCACTCGGGGTAGCTATAGACCATTTGACAAAATTCTGTTTTCATACGCCTTTTGTCAGAACACGGAACACACCGCAAACTATCGGGGTAATCCATAGTTCCAGTAGGTGAGGAAAATAAATTAACCTCGAAAGCGAAAGGTGGAGGTAAAACGACCACCAGGTCTCTGTCAAACATCAGTTATCACAGCCCGAATTACTTAAACCCAAATGGTTGTATGGGAAGAACTGTACAAAAAGCGGAGGTTGCTTCTCAGGCCGCAGGGGCTAAAGCACCGAAAACTGCATGTGATATTCTGGCTACCTTGTTCTCTAGACATGGACATACGGCTCAGCTAACGTGAGACCAGACCCACGTAGACCAGACCCACCCTCGAAATGATATAAAGAACTGACGATTCAAAAACTCAGATTTTCGTTCGTCATTTCGAAGGATGAGCTCTACAAGGCCTTCGCCACTGTCGAATTTTACGGCTTCGTTCTTCCCAGAAGATACAAATGAATTGATCCAGCACAGTTTTGCTAACAGGGCCACTCAACTACGATAAAGCCAAACATACATATGACAGTGTAGAGCGCCTCCGGCTCAATAGGGCAGTATGTAGTCGTGATACAATGAATATTAATCGGTAGCACCATTCCAAAATCAGGCACATTATTACACAACGAGGTTTGAAATCTAAGGCTGTCTTCCCCCTCGAAGTCACCTATATTATGCCCTTGTTTGAATTCGGAGATATTTTCAAGGATCCGATTTCATTCTTTGCCCTGTCAAGACTCTGACAAAACCCAGTCCTCAATACAGGCACATTTACTTGTAACGCAGCATGTTTGTAGGATAGAAGTCAACTCGAAGGTAAATGCAGAGATAGTAGTGCCAAAACCCCTTGGTTTGAAGGAAAGATATTCCCCATGGCAACTAGATGAAAAACAGGTCCTGTTTACAACCCAAAATGTCAAACCTTATTGGAACGAGCAACCGACCTCTACGATAGAATTTACGAGTAGCTTATCACAGACGTGCAGATCTATAGCACACTCTTCTTCCCAAAATGTCAAAAAAATCAAAACAATTTGGCAGCTTTCGTTTTGACAAATTTATGTAATTCAATAGACTGTAGCACCAGATCTACTACGACTAGAGCGCTAGATCTGATGGGCGTAGGCATAAGAATTGCTGAGATCTCAATGAAGAGAATGGGCAGCGGTTGATCTGTTGCAGCGACTGCCTGTTGTTAAATTTCGGTAACAGACCTTCACAGATCTTGAGGTCTCTAGTAATGACGGTCACATTGATAAAATCTGATTGCGGGCCAGTTTGGATGAGGTTCCTCAGGCGGAGAGATTTCAATAAGAAAAGACCTTCACTTTCGACTTACAAATTTGTTGGCGTTTCCTGTTTGGTTAATTGCCTTTTTTAAGCACCTTACGCAGTGTGTTCATTTCATCTAGTCCTTCGATCATTTACTAAGACGTGTTATAGGAGGTAAAGAGTAGTTTTTTTTAGATGTTCGGTTTCTAAACTGGCAATTTGACAGTTGAGAGTTGATTTGTGGGGTACGTTTTGCCATTTTACGATGAATAGATTAACACCAGAACGCGTGCAAATTGTGCAAACTTATTTTGAAAACTGCGGTTCGGTTCGCCAAACTTGTAGTGCTCTACGTCCATTTTACGGTCGACATAATCGTCCATCTGAGCAAGTTATTCGGAACAGGTTTAATCGTTTTCGCACCACGTACACTCTAGTGAATAATACGCATCCCCAAAGACGACAAACAGTGCGAACAGAGGAAGTTATTGCCGCTGGGCAACGCAGTGTTGAGGAGAATCCGAATGAGTCGATTCGCCATCGTGCACGGCAATTGGAGCTATGCCCATCCACTTTGTGGAAGATTTTACGGGAAGTTGTTGGCTTAAAAGCTTATAAGATCCAGCTTGTGCAAGAGTTGAAACCGCGTCGTAGGTTCGGCATTCACGGTTGAAAACTTGATTTAACTTGATCCTCATTTTCAACGCAAAATTTTGTTCTCTGATGAGGCCCAGTTCTGGTTAAATGGATAGTAGACAAACAAAATTGCCGAATTTGAAGTGGGGAAAACCCAGAAGCCTTTGTCGAGACGCGCTTACAACCATTAAAACTCACTGTTTGGTGTGCTTTATGGGCTGGTGGAATCATCGGCTCATATTTCTTTAAGGACGATGCCGGCCAGAATGTTACCGTCAATGGAGAGCGCTATAGAAACATGATTTCTGATTTCTGACGTGATAGAGCTTTGGTTTTAACAAGATGGCGCAACATGCCAAACGGCCCTCGACACCGTCAATTTATTGCGGGAGGCATTTGTTGAGGGCATAATAGACCTGTGAACCGGCCTCCACGACCCTGTGATTTCACACCTTTAGATTACTTTCTTTGGGGGCATGTGAAGTCACTAGTCTATGCCGATAAACCAGAGGTTTTGGACGATTTGGAAGTCAATATTCGCCGTGTTATTGCTGATATACGGTCCCAGATGCTCGATAAAGTTGTAGAAAATTGGACTTCACGCTTGTGCTTCATTCGAGCTAGCCATGGCGCGCATATGCCCGATGTTATATTTAAACACTAATGGCATGAAATTATCTATTAAACAAAACTAACATAATAGACATTAACATTAGCTTCAAGTGTTTTATTTCATATTGCGTTTGCATACGTCTAAAAAAAAACCACTTTTCACATTTCAACAATCAATTCAGCATTCGTTCCCCAGTGATCAAAAAAGGGTCCCCGACTTCTTTCAAATCAGTGGAAGGTAGGTACCCTATTCAAAATCATTGCGAATCTAGAAACACGGAACATTCGATATGCGAAAGGCTTTACTAACTTGACACGTCAATTGCAAACATTTAACGAGTATGATTCAGATCTTGAGCAGTTTGCTATATTTTCATCTGAGCATGGACAGAATGTCAAGATAATTTCCCAGATAAAGTATTCGTTTTGCTTTTCGGAATTCGAGTTCACAGGCTCAGTATAAAAAATCTAGATGCTCTGGGCACTTGGATGACCCCACCTACCCTCCAGATACAATGTTGGCTATACTCGTGATCCTGCTCGATGCTTGTAACCTGATAGGTGTCTGACTCTGATTAATCGAATTCATATCTCTTCATTGGTTTCTTAGAGAGGAATTATCTTTGGGCGGAAGAAAATCGACATTTGGACAAAATGGGCCAGCTTGGGAGCAGCGCTTACCAATTGGTCTCCAAGCATTTGTCAAGTTTTAACATTGGAATTGAAGAGTGATTCTAGAATTTGGATTCTGGGTCACAGAGTTGTGCTAATGGACTTACTAATTTTACGTCTGGAAGCGGTTGAATAACACTTTATTCGATGATTACACTTTCACGGCTTTATACGTAGCTGCTTCACGGGAAGAATTAGTGGTTACATGTCTAAAAGACTATGATGGATGAAACCAGGAAGACTCCGATATCCAGTTCTTTTTTAACCGGAAAGGGGTCCAGGTTCGCATGACAATGATAAAATTTTCTCGACGATGATGCTGTTTTTGGGGTAAGCATACCCTAAGACCTCAAAAGCCAAGGACTTTTTAAATACTCGTATAGTGCCACACATGTGTACTGCTCGTGAAATCGACTTTCAGCAATTCTAAAACGAAAAAATTTAAAAGTGGTACTTCAATGGCATTTGCAATTGTTGCCCAAAATTTGCTACGCATTAAGAATGAATTGTTTGGGGTAGTGGCCTACAGTATTCTAAGATTTGGTCAGGCTGATTTCGAGAAAGGTCATCTTCTACAGTCATCTACTATACCCTAGTTAGAGAACACCTCAACGTCATGGTTTTAACCACGTCAACAATCTACAAACACAACACACTAGGGATCAACATTTTCCTCTGTAGATTAAGTTGTCTTTCACTAAAATAACCTTGACTACTATTTTCTTTGCTTACAACAGATTTTCCAGAAAATAGAATTGACGAACCCTTCAATTTAATAATGGAATTTGGTTGCATTTCCTCTTCCATGATACCCCAACTGATGGACAATAAACTTACATACTCGTACATCATCATTGTTGCAGGTTACAGGCAATGCCAAAAGGGACTTAAATAAACTGCTTTTCCCTATTTTCTAAATGACTCACACTTTACATTGGCAATAAAATTTTCTAGGTTAACATGCCAACCAACATGGGCAACCACGATGCAATCAAGTAATCTGGTAAATACTCGTAGGGATAGTTTTTTTTTTATGAAATTTATTAACGACATTGTTTGTGGCCTATAATTATGTTTTACAGTTGTATAATGACAGCACTAGCAAAGGCACTGAAGCATTTAAATATACGAAAGCGTAAAATCGGTCTAAAATCGCAACCACAAGACCACATATTTTGACATATTTTGACAGTGTCATGTGGTTTTCTGTGCTATGAATAAACTCAATACCTCCGTACGCAATGTCGGCAAGATTAAATAGCACAGAAATGACAATAACATACAAATAAAATGTTTGTGAGTATTGTGGGTATCCTAAAAGTCCAGTGAAATTGAAGGGAGCTGGAGAAGGGCATTGACTTTGGAGACTACTCGTATTTGTACAGCGAGAAATCTCAAAAGATTTTGAAAATAATTCACACTCACTTCTCACAAACTTGTTGCCCGAAGTGTCACATGTGCGTAATGAAATTCAAAGGAACAATTTCGACTTTTATAAAGTTGTCAGCTTTGTTACAATATATGCCGCAAGGAACTTATTTTGGTCCTCTACATTACATTTTATTAGAAAATCCATATTTCCATTAGCATTAAGTCTAAGACAGCCCGTCTTTGGTGAATGTCAAGATAGATTTTGGAAGAGGTTTAATAAGAGAACAACAGACAGAGCTCCTTTCTAAATAGACCCAGCAGAAGCGACGAAGAGCGACGAAGAGCGACGAAAAACTGAACAGAATTTCGGTAAAACGTATTTGGTGTGCAGTTTACAGATGGTCGGTTTTCCAAGCAATACCCGGTAATATGTTCCTTGAGGACAAACAAAACAAAACCAAACAGAACAAAGATCAAGATTCTTCTGTTCTATCCTCTGAGCTAAGCACCAAAGTCATATGTCAATCCACATTGTCATTTCAGGACATTGGACGAGTAATTGCTTGCAAAACTTGAGCGGATAGTTGATACAAAGTTGATGAACCTATTAAAGCTGGCGATGGAAATATGAACGCGTAGTATAGTACATATATAATGCGAAGAAGTTTGAACCAAGAGCTTGTCACTCCACTCACCACACCTATCGTTCGTCTTGTTATCTAGAGTGATCCACGGTTCCAACTCCAAACGGTGGGAAATTGAAGGATTTGTTCAAAGTCTGAAGTTTCCAAACTTCCACGTTGTTAGAAATAGCTTTTTCCTGGTTTTCGGTGTATGACCTGGCAATCGAACACAGACCTCTATCGTAGTAGTCGACAAGATTAACCATCCCGCCATGCTGATCCTTGTCTCTTAGGATACATGTCCTAAACTCATATGGAAAGTGGTAACGATAGCTGCTGGTTTCGACCTTTTATTCAATCTAATAAACTGCCCACGGCCTTGACCATACACATTTTCCGCCTTCCATATTTCAATCAGCGTTACGATGTTTCATGACCTCGGCAGCTAGCTTGTGGGAAAACTTAAATTACATTTTGTCACATCGACACGAGCTGTTCCATGGGTTCGGGAGGTATTAGCTTTCGGATTTTTAGAGATATAAAACTCTACCTCGACTACCTGGAAAACTCAGATCACATGAACATGCTAATCATATCGCACTACTATGTGAGGTTACCGATCTTGAAAACAATATCCCGATTGCTGATCGTACTCATAGCTTGAAAATTGTTTTTTCTCAAAGGAAGAACCACAACTATGTGATCCTGGGGATCTTTGAAATGTTTCCGGAAGTGTCTTTGGCACAACAGATTTTTCGTGTCGCACTATCTATCCACACTCGCAACGGTCGTAGGGCTACTTCTCACTTTTGGCATAGCAGTTTAGTGTCCTGGAGTGGAAATGGGGACTAACGACAATTTGTAAAAAGGAACAGCCGCGTCAAGAGCATCTCCAATGGCAGCTCTGTAAGCTATGCTTCATTTGCTTTTTATAGATTTTTTGGGCATGCAGATATAGAATTTACGACTACTCTGCACTCGAATTAAGAAATACTCAACAATGGAAGAGTTAATTTTAAATGTTAGACATACAATTAACTGACTTTTAATTACAATCAAAATTTTTAATTCAGCCACCTGAAAGAAACTAATAGAGACAACGCGATGTCATCCTCAGTAAATTCATCTCTGTCATCACAGACAGATTTAAGACAGCCGAAAGCGTTGGCGCAGTGGTCTTCCCTAGGAACCCCTGCATATAACAATTCTTCAGTCTTCTCATATTCTGAACCGTCTTCAAAGACGAAGTCTCAACTGGTCGCTACTTGGCTCAGTTTGAATCGAGTATCCTCGTCGAATATTGCAACTTCAGACACTATAGCATTGAGGATGCATCTCTCAACATGGTATCATAGCAGCACACGATCACATTGTTGGCTTCCTCGACACCAAGGGATTGATGAACTGGCCAGACTCTGATTGCGAGCAATAAATAGTATCCGCCTTGACAATGGCAAGCCACCAATGTCCTACGCCAAACAAATGATAGATTTGTTAAGGCTCTCTGGGGCTTACCAAAGATGGACTTATCAAACAACCAAGATAGCCGATCAAGTCCAAGAATAAATGTATTCAAACTCAGTGGGATATGTGCGCAACGATCATAAATGTTTAAGAATATCCAGGAGCTGAAGAGTCGAAGTAAAAGAGCGAATTGGCTCTGCACTTTCTTTGCGTGCCCTCTTTGGCATGCATCAAAATGTAATCTCACGCCGTTACCACTTTCGAAATCTAAGTAGTGGTCTCTTTGAAGATTGCCGATCTTGAAAAATGGATCAAGAAGTTTTTTGGTTCCAGAATTAGTGCACCTTATCGAGCACCACTTCTAACCTGATTTAATCTAAACAGTTCTAGGATCCATTGTGCAGAAACTAGAGCATAAGGCTTACTATCAAGAACACTATTTCGCGTAGTATGGACACTATCATGCTACTTTTTGAAATCTTCATAAGGGCCGTATTTATGAACTTAAGTCTGATATGGGCACACACTCAGATCAACGGAGCTGCAGGCTCTATCAAAGAGAATTTACGATCCTTTAGTAAGAGCATGTCCAATGTCAAAATCGTGCTCGCAGATTGAAAAGCACAGTGCCTACGAAATCTTTCGGCTTTCAGTGTTCGAAGCTGTGAACTCTAGATGGTCGAACTAGTAACCGAACACGTGTTAATCCGTGAAGGTCTTGTCTCCAACATGTTGGCTGCAGATAGACCCTTTCAGATGTCAATTCTGATTAGAGCACGGTTATCGCCCGATTCAGACGCATGATTGGACAAAGACAAAATAAGCTCTTCGGTATGCCAATGTCCTTTACAAGTGCTCTATAAAAATCATCAGTGTTGGGCATTGTTCTCCTATCACTGGTTTAAGTGCACCTTAATGAGGAACACTTTAAGCTTATCTAACCTCTGCTCTGAGCGTCGAATTAGTTGAGTCGTAGAGTCTGAATAAGTTCAATGACTCTCAAGAAATTCTCCAGATGAGTCCTGAAACTAAAGGATGCTTACAGCCTCCGCCCCTCCACCCCTGTGCTGGATAAATGTGTTATACATGCAACCCGTGCCGAGGATCAGCCTGGCTCATCTATCTTTAAAAACAGCTCAGTCGTGAACGGAGTACCCGGATACCTGGCGACCTCCGGATTAGTTAGCCTTATCTGCGTACAGGGGATCGCATACAGATGGACCTCCCTTTCTTCGATACTCGTGGGATCCCTTATGGAATCAATAATTTCAAGAACAAATTTCGAGACAAGCCTTGGTGCACCTTCTAAAAGCAAACGCAATGAGCCAAACTGTCAAGAAGTGGCAAGACTCCACCCTTAGCAGCTGCAAATTTGTGGCAGAGCACAGTCTTCCCACTGCTAATAAAATTCCTCCCTCAAAAGAGGAATCAGGGGCTCAGGGCCACACTCATTATTAAAACCCTCCGATCCAGTCCGGAGGTCGAGAGAACTGCGGACAAGAAGAACAAGACAAAGTTGGCCAACAACATCTTAAAAGACGGATTACCCACTGTTCCCAAAACGTTGAAAGATTCCAGCATTGGAGCAAACCATGCGGGCTCCCAAATGACGCAAAATTAGAAGCGCCAAACCTCCCCTCACAAGACCTTGTAACGTCACATCTCTGTGGGCTTTTAACGATGTTCTAAAAGACCCAATAACTATGGCGGCGATCGATGAAAGCGTAGCCGACGAATCAATTTCCGTAGCAGTTGGTCAAGTTATCTCCCGCATGATAACTCCGGATTCCAAGCTTATCGCTTATGCCGATCAAGATCTCCCGTGCAAAGCTCGAGGTTGTGGCTAAGTAGGATATTCCTAGCAGACCTAAAACTCGCAACTAGATCCGAGCTGAACTCTCTTCCCCAGAAGACATGCTAGAGATCATTAGGCTCAGTAACCCGATCCTTCCGACTCATGATTCGGACTCATGCTAAAAGCATGATTCGGTTCGGAGTTGAACCGGAGTTGAATGAGTTGGATGCTAATAAGCAACTTCCTCCTCCTTTTTTTTTTTTTTATAATTTACGCGCGCCTAAGGGGTTATGAATAGCCTTATACTGTTGCCAGGGCGCGGGCGGAAAGATAGAAGGAGGAGGAACAGGAAATACAGCCTCAAATCGATATCCTTTCCTAAAATGAATAGCAACGACTCCAGTCTTTCCAAGGTGACAACCAAGCCGACGGTTTCCACCTCTGACACCCTGTCGAAAATGGAAACCGATGACGAATCAAAAAGAGATTCTTTACTCTTACTTCCTAATCTCAGCGACCCAGACTTATCCGTTGCTGGACTGCCAAAGGTACCTACTAGCTGGCATCGGCATATCCTGGCCACGATTATGTGGGCCTTCTCCCTAGAAAGTGGGCCTTCTGACAACCTAGAAAGAATGGAAACTGGGAGACAAAAAACTGGCCTCAACGTTAAGTGCGATGCTACATCCTTCATAACTTGAAAACGACAAGAAGTGCTAGATATCACTCTTATCTCTGACATCATCACTCAAATGATAACGAACTGGATGGTATCGTTTGAACACTCTTTCTCAGATCAATTCAGTCTGAATGGTGCTCCTCGCCGGAATTGGTGCTAAACTGGGACTCATGCAAGGAATCCCTCAAAATATAAATATATATAAAGGAACTGAAGAAGGCTAAGCGACAATCCTGGAGGTCATTCTGTGACAAAATAGTAGAAATCTCTGAGTCATCGCGGCTAAAAAAAATGCTCTCTCTTGGCTCTTGGACGGATTCAAGTTATGAGTCACTCAACCTGCTGCTAGACACTCATTTTCCAGCTCCCTATTCACGGCCAGTAACAACCTTAACAGGACGACTGCAGCCGTGACTAAAATGCACGGTCTGATCACAAGAGACAAGCTGCTCTGGGCGCTGCATAGCTTCAAACTATACAAGTCTGCTGGGACAGACGGTATAATACGAATAGCTGTCGAGTTACAAATGTCCTTGGTTATAAGACCGACACTCACCTAAAGGCTGGTTGTCTGGTGGACGGAACCAAACTAAATAAATTTCAAAGGACAGCATGTCTGTTCATACGTGGAGCCTTACGTACTAATCTCTCCGAGGCACTGGATGTTCTGTTTTACTTGACACTCCTCGACATTTTCAGTGTCTGCTAATGCAGGTTGGGTGCCGGGGCACAGAGATATTCCAGAGAATTGTAGGGAAGACGAACTCGAACTACCTAAAAAAGGATGCTAATGATTGCTAATAAAATAACAAACCTTAGGTGGACTGTTCATTCATTCGTTCCTGTATCCCCTCGTGGGTCCTAGGGCCTCTACTATGACTACGCGCCATCGAATGCGGTTTCTGGAAATGTGCCTTAGCTCTCCTCAATTTTTTCCCAGTACCCAGTACGCCCTAAGTAAGCGGGTTCCATTGCATCGCTTGATTAACTATGGACCTGTCACCCTTTCGGGAGTGTGACCAATCCACTGCCACTTTCGTCGTCGTATGGTTGTGCCTATAGGTTCATCGTCAGTTCTCTGATAAAGTTGTTCGTTAGAGATACTTGGCCAGAATATCCTTAAGATGTAGCGTAGGCACCTATTGATAAATGTTTGCAGCTTCCTCGTGATAGTGGTCACCCTCCATATAGTAGCACGGATTCAACGTTGGAACGGAACAGTCGTAGCTTCGTCAAACTGTGGATAGCATCCCAAACGTAGATTTTGCTTTGCCCATGTGGTTGCCTATATCCAGTTCGGTTCCGCCATCGGTTGGGACAATACTCCCAAGATATTGGAAACTCTCTACTCTCTCAACCGTCTGCCCAGCAATACATATATGAGTTGATGAGTTTGGTCTTAGGCTGATCATTTTTGTTTTTGCCATTTGGTGTTGTCATTTGTTGAAGGTCCATTATTCTGTGAGATAGAAGGCATACATCGTCGGCATAGTCAAGGTGTTTGAGTTCAGATGTAAGAGTCCATCGAATTCCTCGTATGCAGCCTTGCCTAACCCCGCTTTGGACTTCGAATTCCTCAGACAGTCTTCCTCTGTGTAAGACGTGACATGTGGACCCATCATATGTAGCCTTGATAATTGCTATTAACTTATCAGGAATGCCTCTCCTGCGCAAAGCACGCCAGATAAATTCCCGATTGACACCGATGAATAGCAGGTGAAGTGGTGATCGGTACTCAACACACTGCTCGATGATGATCCGCAAGGTGTTGATGTGGTCGATACAGGAGGATCCAGAACGGAAACCTGATTGTTCGGTGTCGAGTGTGTTTTCGAGGTGTTCTCGAAAACACACTCGACACTCGCTCCAGGATGATGTTAGCTATTATCTTGGCCACAGCAGGCAGCAAGCAGATACCTCTTCAATTTTCATACTGCATTAGATTGACCTTCTTTAGGGAGCTTGACGATCATTCCCTTCTTCCACTCGTCCGGAAAACTCACGGCTTCCCATGTTCTCCCTACAAGTGGAAACAATAGCTCAGCTGATGCCGTTGGCACAGCTAGAAACAGCTCCGCAGGTATGCCGTCAAATCCTACCGCCTTATTGGTTTTCAGTGCTTTGATCGCGGCAATAATCTCTTCCTTACTGGGGGTTGTGGTGCTAATTCGGGAATTTCCTTCTACGGACACTTCCCAGCGATGATGTGAAAACAGTTTTCATAGCACACCAATGGTCTTGGATGGTGGCGGGCAGTGTTCTGCTGATTGTTTCCACTTCTCGTGAGAGATGGTCCCTTAGTTCTTAGCGCACTGTGGGAACTCTCAGTTGGTCTACGTTGAACCTAGGCATTCTTGTGTCGTTAGATCTTCGAACGGCAGAAGTGCATAATTGGACAGTAGCTATCATAAGATGGTGATCTCGTGCCAACCCCATGTCTGCTCCTCGTCTGTTTCGGACGTCTAGAAGACTACTTCTAAAACAGCAAAATGGTCAATTTGGTTGGTGGTTGCTTGCCTGTCAGTTGACACCCAACTGATTTTATGGCAGGCCTTGTGCTCAGGCATGGTGCCACCTATGACAAAACCATTTGCGTTGCAAAAGTCAACAAATCTTTCGCCGTTGTCATTGCGGTTGCCTAGTCCGTGCCGTCCCATAACATGTTTAAGCCCTTCGTTGTCGCTGCCTACCTTGGCATTAAGGTCCCCCATCACAATGACTATGTCGCCGTTGGGTGTTGCATTATAAACAGCTCCCAACTGGTTGTAAAAGGTCTCCTTTGCTTCCTCAGATGAACCATCCGTGGGGGCGTAACACTGTATAATGGTGACGCGACGTACTCTCGTCCGGAATCTGGCCGTTAAAATCCTATCACCGTGCGGCTGCCAGGAGATTAGGCCTCTGCGTGCTGTAGGTGTTAACAGCAGTCCAACTCCATATGCACGTGGGCTTCCGGTTGGTCTTCCGGAGTAGAGTAATACAGTGTTACGCGTTGGCGATTGGTACTTACCCGCATCTAACCATCTTTTCTCGCTTACTCCTAATATGTCCAGCTTATATCGCATAAACTCATGCTCTAATTGAACGAATCTGGCGTCCTGAGGTCCTTCACTCTGAGAGTTGAAGAGCGTCTTCACATTCCAGAAACCAATCTTAGTCCAGGTACGATAACCAAAGGTCGTCGACGTGTTATCAGTCAACATGTCTAACGACCAAACAGCGCTATCATAGGCGTCATCACCTCACACAATCTTAGAGGCAATCCTGCAAGAAAGCTTGGCGTTCTTACAAATGACTTTTACAGAAGCTGCAGATCCACCTACTCTGTACATGCCCAGCTCGATCCTGAAAAAGAAAATTCCACTTAGGAGTTTAAGAGATCTGCTACGCTTCGTTAGAAGCTCCAATCGGTTCCAAGAGTAGGAGGATCACAGGACCACGTGGCATCACAATGGGCCAAAAGACAAATTTGAGGGTTTGGCGTTTCTTACCCTTTATACTTGTGAAATTCCGTATCTCTTATTCAAAAATTCGGCTAAGATAAAAACGCCGATTGTACTTTTGCTTAGATAAGAATTTCGATAAGGTTCAATGAGCTTTTTTGTAAAACCAAGTGGCAGCAGGGGCTATATACAGTTTGTCATACAACTGGCAGGGTCTCTGCATCTAGGTTAATCACCCAAGATTTTGGGCACGTGGTTATTTTAAGACGAATATTCCAAATCACGATCTTCGTAACTTGAGTGTTAAAGTCTTCTTTCAAGCCATAAACAACACTTAACTCAATCTGTTTATGGAAAACCATATTTGGGATCACGAACTTCACCACTTTAAACCGCTATAAACCGCTTTAAACTGGCTCAACATCAGCTTTCGATTAAGAATCGTTAATCCGTGAAGTTTTTTGTTTATCAAATTTTTCGGATATGAAAACAGATACCTTCTCTAAATTTCCCTCAACTTTTTTTCGTTTTTTTCTTCTTTTTTTTTTGTCTGTTAGTTGAGCCATTAAACTCGAATGAAGACGTCAATTGTCCATGTACATTAGGCAAGAGAACTGAAAATATAAATAAAAACGAAAGCGTGACATTGGAGTCAACATTTATTCAGCTCAAAAAGCAATTACTGCAATTTTTCCTCGTCATTTGATGTCCATTTCTAATGGCCGTTTGCGTAAAATTACTTTGGCCCAAAAGACAAGCAAAAGAAAACCGAAGACTTAAACTAGCGACCACCGCCCTCATTGAATACGTGTTTTACCGGTTACCAGATACAAGTACCCGTCTACAAGTCGCCAATATACCCAGTTAACTATTCGTACGATGTTGTTTGTAGTCCGACGTTCGTCGTTCATCGTTCGTCGTTCGTTGTCCGTTGTTGTAGTTTCTCCCCAGTGGGGAGCTGTCTCAACAATTGAATTTCCAGTTGCAAAGTACTCGTATAGTCGTACTTGTACACGCTAAATACACTTAAAGTCTGAGTCACACTACACAACACATTGCTCTCAGTATAGTGTTCCACTTGGGGAACAAGTATCTAAATACATTCTCATGCCGTAGATACTCAATGTATACACTATGACCAAGACCAACCTCACCGCTGCCACCCTCACCGCTGCCACCCTCACCGCCGCCACCAACAGCTTTCAGTAACATTACTCTTTACAAACACTAAGCGGAATAGAAAGTTTACTCGATTCAGTGGACACTGAGAATTCGTTTGGTGGTAACTTTTGTTTGTTTGTTTTTTTTTTTTTTTTTCTATTCGTATTTTGTGGCGCAACAGCTATGGTATTTGCTGATGGCATAAATGTTTCACGCAAAATGTTGATAGTTGATACACACCTACAATACAATACGAGTTGCCGCATACAAAAAAGATACAAAAATTCCAAACAATTCAAAAAATAGACGAACATTATCCAACGGTGTTAATTGTCACTTACTGCGAAAATTCTTTAGCCAAAAATCATCATTTTGGACATAGATACAAAGTTCTAGATTCACTCGTATGTACTTGTCTCACTTGACGTATCGTTTCATACCCGTGCACGATTAGATACGACTACCAATGTCAAAATGACGTTTTCGATGGAAGTATTTTTGTTGGGTCGTATCTTTTACTTCATAATTCATTAATTAACATCCAACGATGAATTTATTTGATAAATGAACGCATGTAGATGGCTGGTAATACACCTGTACAAATATTGTACGAATGAGGTAATTTGTTTTTTTTTTTTAAGATTTATTCTGATGAAGGCCATACTAAATGAAAGCCCATACCCATACGAGTATATCGGTTCGATGGTTCTACCAAATGCATCGGCAGTTGACCTAATTTTTTATGATTCGAATACAACATAGTCCAATTGACGGGCACATCTAAATTGAAGGTAATTAAATTGTAGTCGTTGCTTAAAGAGGAAACCCATACTTTCTACGAAAGATACAATACATAGATAGGTTCCGTAGATAACCTAATAAGGAAGCTGATAGGTTGATTTAGGTATTTTCTGGGTTTATCTTTGTAACACTTGTTTTAAAATGATTGATAGACCTACGTACAAAGATATGTTTGTTGAATTGGGGCGTCGAAGAATAACAAGCCAAAGATTCTACTGATTGACGTATCTTTTTTTAGAAAATTGAGTTTATGTCAATATTAATTATATGACGATCAGTCTATTGGTGGCGGACTACTTTGAACAGGTGCTTGATGAAATAGAATATGTGGAATAAAGATAAATCGTGGACAAGTTGTTTTTTTTTTGTGAAAAAAGGTCAATACACTGACTTCCGAAGTAGAACATGATTGATACTCGTAGCTTCGGCTTTCAGCTATTCTTTGAAAAAAAAAAAACCGCTTTTGGATTCGGCGTACCTAATGGGATCTTCTCCACTTAGCCAACTACTACCAAAACCCTTTCGAATTCAAAATCTGAAAATAAATTCTAGATGGCGGCATCTCTAAAACATAGATCTAGTGATCTACATTTGAAAAGAAGGCCATAAGCATCCTGGCTTGCGCTGACATTTATTTCATTTCCGCTTCGTTGGTGTTAAGCGTTACTCATCTTCACTCGGTTTCAGCATATATGACTCAAACTATTAAGATAGTCAGTAGACAGATTGGCAACTGCAATACTCGTACACGATCGTTAAAACCAACCTTTTGTATGGCACGTGCTAATTTTTATTTCCATTCGCTTAGGTATGTCCAACTGCCTGACAGTTTAAAAATTTGCATACATGAAGTGGTTATAAAGGTACGTGCCGGAAACGGACGACGCATGATAGAATGGTTGTAATGTTACCTACATTTGGCAGGTAGAACTACGTAGTTAAGACCCAGTCTCGCCACTTAGAATCGCAGACAAATTTGTAAGCAAATCAGAAAGATGCGTTCCTTGTTCGGGTCAAATGACATTTAAACGAAGCACGCTACCAATATGAAAAATATAAGTGACGACGGTTGTCGATCCTACGCATAGGTTGGGAAAACAGGGGGGCATCGCTGACTATAACCACTACCAACATACTGCAGTAAACTTACTTTGTCAGTGGCAGAGGAATTTCGATCGAAAAAATGGTAGCGCTAAACCCTCGTCGTAGGCTACTTGCACTATCCTCTCAAGGATATGACAGCACATTATAGCAACAAATATCGTTGAATATGGAAGGATTTACTGCTGACAATCGCAAAAAAAACGAATGTTCGAACCCATAATAGTCCACATGTAGCCGAACAATCACTACAAAGCGGAATTCACTGACATCCAAGAAGTGCAATGAGATTGGCCGAGCAAAAGAAGGGTGCAAATAGACACATCTACTAAGGTGATCGCAGAGCAGAAGGAGCGCATCATTAGATGTGAATCTGTCATCAAAGAAAGTAAAAATTCTTGAGCCTCGCCCATCCGAGAGGGATTGCTGCATGCAATCCGTATTTACTAGAGTGGTCCCAGAAGTCCTAGCAAAGAAAACACGTAAAATTTGGGAAAAAATATTTTCATTTCTCTACGTAGTCTCCTTTTAGTTCAATACAAGCGATGTTCAATAGTTCCAATACGTTGTTTATAGCAAGAATGGTAGCAGGAATGACTGCAACGTCTTTCTTAAAATTCCAATACGCCCAAAAACTGAGTCAAAAAAAACTACAATGTCCGAAAGGTAGTAACAATTGTTGGTCGTTCGTCAAAAATATTAGAAATTCTACAACCTCATCCTCCATCACAACGTTCATTTACAATGACATTCCAGTTGTTAGCTCTTTGGACAATGCCAGCTCAACACTCCCAGATTGTGGTTTGTCTCTACCTACACTTGAGTGCGTCGGATCTTAAATGGAACAAATCAACTTTCGCACTCGTGTAGTAGCAAGAGTTCTTAAAGATCTTAACATTCACAAATCCGCTGGTCAAGATTGTACATATGTATATCTCCCCTCCTTCTGAAGAGGTGTTCTTCCTTGCTGGCAAAACTACTGCGTTAGCTTTTTCATCAATCCTACTCTTTAGGACTCTTTCCGAGAAGATGAAAAACAGCATTTGTCCAGCCCGTCTCTCTCCTCCTGTAGACCCATTGTACTTACGTCCCTTCTTTCCAAGGCCATGGAAACGCAGATAAACAGTCAGCTCATGAAATATCTCGGAACTCGAAAACTTCTCAATGACCGGCAGTACGGTTTTCGTAGCAGCAGGTCCACTGGTGATCTGATGGCATGTCTCACCGAGAAGTGGAACCAAAGCGCACATCAAAAAACGGCTGTACGGCTGTACTTGGTATTTTTAAGGCTCTTGACAGAGTTTGACTTCAGCTTTTCTGTCGAAAATCCGTGCTTCTTCTTCAACGGATTAGAAATTACCTCTCGGAACGTGGATGGTTTAAAATCTGATATTCACAAAATAAATGCTGGTGTGCCCCGGGCTCCGTTCTGTCTCTGGCACTCTTTTTAATTTTCATCAACGATCTCTTGTCTGCTACTTCTAATGTAATATATTCCTTTGCTGACGACAGTACTCCTTGCTTTTCATGTTCGTTCCCGGACTCTCGTCCCTGCTCTTCGGCTTTAGAACGGGAACGCTGGCGTATGTTAATCTCATTAAATTTTGATATCAACAGCATAACTAATTGGGAAACCACTAACAGAGTAGAATGTAATGCTTCCAAAACACAATACTGTCTGCTGTCGTTAAAGCGAAATTTAAACGCCCAGCCATTATCCATGAATGGCACTTGCATCGTCGAAACCGATAAACTTTCCATTCTCGGTATGTGTGTCAGTGACAACTTACGTTGGAATGACCACTTATTCGATGTCGTCAAAAATGCTGCGAAATATCAAGGTTTCCTCAACCGATGTAAGAAATACTTCTCCCCCTCTGATCAAGCCTCAATGTATAAGGCATTCATCCGCCCAAAATTGGAGTGCAATGCACACATCTGGTCAGGTGCGCCTAAAACATCTCTTCACCTGCTAGATGGGATTCAAAACCGTGCGATAAAACTCATATGCGATACTACTATCACCCAGACAATGGACACCCTCGAACACCGACGTAATGTCTCGTGTCTCACTCTGTTTTATCGCTATTTTCACCACCAGTGCTCTATAAAAATCGCCAGTCGCATTCCACACCTTCCAACTTTGAACCGTAAGACCTGTCTCGCTATAAATGCTCAGTATATTTTAGAGTACGTCACGATATTTTAGAGTACGTCCGAGTTTAGAATGCAAGTGGGCTTGCACCTTCGGACGTACTCTAAAATATCGTGATTCGTTCCTAAGCCGTAAAACTCGCTTATGGAATGCCCTGTCCAGCTCTTTATTTCCTAGTCATTATAACCTTCAAACATTTAAAACCAACGTTCACCGGTACCTCTCTTTCCATCCTCCCGCGCAAACATTGAGGCTACTTAAAACCCTTGAGCGCGTGCAAATTATAAATTTTGGCCAACGCGATGACGGATGAGTGAACTGGTGCATTGTCTTGATGAAACAAAACTTTTTTCTTCGCCACATGCGGCCGTTTTTTCTTGATTTCATCTTTCGCTGCAATAAGTTCGGATAATACACGCCGTTGATCGTTTTTCTTTTCTGAAAATAATCAATGAAAATTATCCTACGCGTATTCCAAAAAACTAATGCCATGACCTTGCCTGCAGATGGCACTGTCTTCGCCTTTTTTGGCGAATAGCAACGGCTCGGACAGCGTGCCGCCTATGTACAATTGAAAAATATGTCCCTCTCACGAACAACGAAGAAAGCAATGCGTAAAGCATTTTTCGTGCCAGTCCTATTGTATGGCGCCGAAGAATGTATGAACACCATAGTGGTGGCCTAGAATGTTTTGGAATCGATTTCAGACCGACAAAGCGGTAAAGGAAGACTTCGTCTTTTGTGTCGCACTCAAGTGGGAAGGCACTTCCGCCAACTGGAAGACTGTTTTCATCACTGTGATAAACCACTCCAAGACTGGAAACGCAAGAGTATTTGGCTGCCTCCTTATATGTAAAAATTAAATGTAAGTTGGGCTCGAATCGCATTATTGTGCAGTGGGTGATAGACGCAAACACTTCTTCCGCCACACATCGCTAATTATTTGGCAAAAAAAAAAAAACTGGAAGGTTGACAACAAAGGCAAAATGGTGATCAGTTTAGAACAGAAGTCTATCTTACGGGATGAACCTGAATCCAAATTTTCACTTTTAGTTCCTTCTGCAAAATCCACCAACTTCAACCTACCTCTCGGTAACTTAATTGGTAAGCAAGCCACAAATACCCGTTTGCAGTGGTACTGGATGAAATGCTGAATGTTTAAGCACGGAATGACCATCAAGCTCATTAAAAAGTCCTCTACCAACTTTTCGCTGTAAAATCTGAATTTGAACCCAGACCTGCAAGCTAGCAGTTGACGAACTAACACCTTCTCAGAGAATCTAAATGCTTCTTGCAGAGAATTAATAGCCACATATTAGTATGACTGGCTACCCAAAAGATCGATGATAGGAGCCTTCTTGAATCTTCTCACTAAGCCAAATGCCAGAGGTCTTCTCCAAATACAATTTTAAGGTGAGCTTCACCATATTCTGCAATTTGATTTCTACGAAGCGAAGACTACTTTGGCTGGACAATATAAATGTTGAACGACAGGGAGGAACACAGAGCACCTAATTAACTGAGCCTGCCGGTGGTTTCTAGACCAGACCATAGCGGACCAAACTATAGTGTCCCAGGCAAACACTCTCAAGGCATCAAAAACTCTTTCAGTAAAAGAAAAACATCCAGTTCGAATCAGGACACTTAAAAGTCATGCGATGTACGGAATTGAAGGATTCTGATGTTAGTAAAAAGGACGCATCCAACCAGCATCGATAGGACTACTGGTGGTCACAAGTCAAGTTCTCTATGCAACAGCAATGGAACGCAGCAGCGGTGAACAACAGACCATATCATGTTACCCTGACAGGTCCCGCATCATTCGCACATGATACTCTGTCAAATAGTCTGGGACTTAAAATCAATTACAATCAAGACAAAAACCCTGAACAAAGCTAAAGATTGTGTCTCCTGCAACAACGGCTTAAATAAACTATAGCCCGCCAAAGCACCGGGGACTAACTCAGCCCAGTCTTCTTCTTATCCTGCATCCTTGACTTCCTGCCCTCGCAGAAGGTAAAACCGATGAAGTAAAAGTCATGCATATTGCATCACTTTCCATTAAAGCCTTCGAAAGTATGAAAACAAGGTCTGTCCCCATTCCGCCTAAGTTATTGCAAAATTTGTTAACTTGCGAAACAATAAAGAACAACTAAATCATAAGCCATAGAGATCCGTATAAGCAGGGAGACTAAAGATACGACAAGCACCTACCAAGTTTAATAAATTTAACGATTTTTCATGTGCACCAACATCGTTTATCATTTTCTGACACACTACCCGTACAAGGCATCCAAAGTAAAACTTTCGTCCATTTTTGTTTGGATGTTCACGACTCTTTTTTTTTTTTTTTGGTCTTACCGTGCCAGATACTTGTAGACCGTAAACCATAAAAAAAAATAAAACAAAATTAACCTCTTTAAATTTGTTGTAAGGCATTTTGTTATGCGACTTCTAGTCCATTGTTGTTAACTTTTTAACCAACTTACATCACGTGTCTGGGAATAATTTAGACCCAAAGTTAACGTGAAGTTTGAAAGAGGGCGTAGTGTCACGAAGGTGTTGATGTAATGGCTCGCAGATATTCATACATACGATATATGAGCAAACTTTCATAAGTAGGTTCCAGTTAGCCATTTATCGGAGTTCAAAAATAGCCCAAGTTCTTTTGTGTTCTATGTGGAACACGGTAGAGAAACGAAAGGATTTACTCGTACATAGAAGTCAGGTTAGGTATCTGATTTTGGTCAAGGGCGTGTGTAACCTCATTTATGGTCATGAACTGTCCTTTATTTTTGCTGATTATGTATAGCAAATCTAAGTTGAGATAGTTTTATGGATACCTTGATTGGAGGGATATGGTATGACTACCATTGGAGTCACACCTTTGGTGGAACTCATTTTTAGATTTTCATTTCAATATAAACGACAGAAACGCTTTACTAAGATGGAATTCTAATTTAGGAGTCATCTATGGGAGCGTTCCTCCTTGTTATGCCATGAGAAATGTCCTTTTCTAATAAAAAGATACGAACTTCTTGTGTGCGATGATAGTTAACCCAGAAAACAAAGTGTACAACATTTTTTTTAATCAGAAATCTTTAAATTAACTTGACACCCTCTAATCACGAGTAAAAGGTATCTCTATCTCCAACAGGGAAAAAAGGGAATCTTCCTAGGTGGCACAGCAATTAATTAAACAAACTCATGGTGGTAGGTATCCATACCGCCTCGTATCACACGATCTCTTAATGCCAAGAACATGACACTTTTCACAAAGCGTCGTGAGCTAACATTTTAAATTAGGAGAGAGTACGTTGCCATTTTTTGTTTTTAATTAACGAATGTCTGTGATTATTTGATGGATTAAGTGGGTGTACTTATAGATGTATAGGGGGTTGATTGAACGGGGCACACATGTAAAATTGAAATTTCACATTGAAAGGAAGTGCGAGACTGTGGGCACATCGGAGACATCAATCTAGTTCAGCAAGCTGGTTAATTGACTTTAGTGCCTTCAAAAGTAAAGTAAAAAGTTAACCAATTTTGAGTCACAATCTACTTTGGCGACGTAGATTGCTCAGGCCCTAGCTTGGCTTTGATGACACCGTAAATAATGAGAAACTGGGCCATGAAGATTGAAGACTTCTTCGGCTAAGAAGCCCAAATGTCTATCCTGCCGATTGAAAGTTTCTTGTTTATAATTGCAAACCGAATACACAGTCACAAAATCCACTCGAGTACGGGTTACTAGTTTCGGTCTTACCGACCCCTCGTTCTAGCGATATCTACAATGGAGCTGGCCCTCAAGAGTGGGTTTTATACCGCCGGGGTAATCGGCCAGCCATGGATAAAGTAAACCAAATTACGGAGCACGATTCAGGCTAATCGACTTTGCGGAGGGACGAAACATTGACGTTGCTACCACGCGGTTCCCACATCTGGACTTGAAGAACTCCTGATCAATCAACCGTCAACCAGATTGACCACATTGCGATCGACGCAAGGCACTCCTCTAGTATTATGGATGTCAGAACGTCGACTGGGACCATTATCTTGTATTAGCCGTGGTACGGTTGCGGATATCGTGAACTGCGCAAAAGCAACAGTCGCAAGAGATTGCCAAACACATTTATGATCGAGTTTCCCTTAATCTCTTAAGAGGTCCTTTATTGACGAAATCAAGTATCGAAAACCAATGACAGCATTGCCAAAAAGCCATCAAAGATGCCGGTTCCGATGTACTGGGTTTCACTTGGCCACCACAACGAAAACCGTGGTTTGAAGACGAGTCCCAGCAAGCACATGCAGCGAAGTAAGATGCATACAAAGCGGCGCTGAATAGAAGGACTAGAGCAGCTCACAGGCTCTATGAGTAGAAGACGAAAGGCAAACATAGGTCTCTTAGTAGGAAAAAGAAGGAGCATGAGAATCGTGCGGGCAAGAAAATTGAGAGATGCTACTCCAGGAATGAAATTCGGAAGTTTTACCAAAACGTAAAAGAAACACCCCGAACCGAAGCCTATAAATACGAACAAGGAAACATAAGTAGAGTCACGGTCTATGCTGAGGATATGGAAAAATCATTTCTTTAAACTGCTAAACGGCGAAGACTACACAAATGGCGCTCTCAGGCAAAGCGAACCATTCAATATTAACGATGCAAGTCAAGAATTCCGTGAACCCGACCAAAATGAAGTGAGGACAGCAATATCTAGACTGAAGTTGAACAAGGCCGCCGGGCCGGACGGCCTACCCGCCGAACTATTTAAGGCAACACGAGATGACCTGGTAGAGAGCATACACCAACTTATTTCCAAGATTTGGTCGGACGAAAGTATGACCAATGAATGGAACCTCAGCATTATTTGTCCGATACTCAAGAAAATAGACCCTCTGAGGGAGCCTCTACAGAGGTATCAGTCTTCTTCACAACGCCTACAAGATCCTAATTGCCGAATTGCGTGAGCACATGAAGCCCTTCGTCAACAACCTGGTTGGTCCATATCAGTGAGGCTTTAGGCTTTAGTCCACCATCGACCAAATATTCACACTACGGCAGATTTTGGAAAAAATCTATGAGCTCCAAATCGATACACACCACCTATTCATCGATTCTAAAGCCGCGTATGACAGCATCTGCATCAGACAAGTTGTAAAGAGCAGTGCGTAGTGTTGGCATCCCTGCCAGCATGACGATGGAGAATGCACGCTGCTCCATCAAGTTCTGTAAAGAACTAACGGGGACCATTTATGTCGAAAAAGGATCTAGACAAGGCGACGCATTCTCAGGTCAGTTCTTTAAGATCATTCTTGAAAGAGGCACAATCTTTCAAAAGTCCTTTACCTACCTAGTCTTTACCTACCTAGTCTTCGATATTAATTCAGATAACGACGCCAGCGCTGAGATCAAACGAAGAATAACACTTGTTAATCACTGGTTCTTTGGGCTAAGAAGGCAATTAACTAGCAAAGCCCACTCTCGAACAACAAAACCGATCCTATATAAGACCTTAGCAATCCCGGTCCTGCTATATGCCGCAGCAAAAATGGAAGAGGTGCTCTTGGCTGTCGGTCCCGTCGTATATAGGGCATGTGGAGGAGGAGATACAGGAACTGTACGGGCTGTACAGCGTCATCGAAGCGGCTGGCTAATGAACACCAATGCTTCGGTGCGAAAAATATTCTAATCTACCCCCGGTGGACAGAGCAGTAAAGGAAGACCGTGACTCAGGTGGCGCGGGCAAAAGGAAGGGGACCTCAGCCAACTTTGCGTGTGAAACTGGAGGTAGCTGGCTAAAAATCGAGCTGACTTAAGACGCTTCTGATTCCACCAAACGGTGGTCTTCCACGTTCTTCGTCTCTCCCGTCAAAATCGCCACTTTTGAATTCTTCCAACCACTCAAAGCACTGTGATTTGGCAAGAGCATGCTCACCGTAAGCTTCGACAACCATGCAGCAGCTTTCTTAAAATGGTAACAGAAAATCAATGCTGTCCGTAAATCCAGGCACAATATTCGGCATCTTTAACGCCATTACAAACACTATGCTGCTGTATGAAACTTATATTGTTGTGAGTTGAAAATCTTTGTCAGATGTCAGCAAGGAAATGGCGCCAATGACGCAGTTTGATGCTAAACTACATTGACAGCTAGGGCCATCTATGGGAAAATGCCTGTTTCATATATACAGACTTGGAACAAGCATGTGTTCAAAAAAAAAAATTGCCTTTGTAGTGGATGGTTCTGGAGCCCTTCCTCTGCTTCGATATTCTCTTACAAAGTGTTGAAAGCTGAGCAAATACAAATTTATTATTATTGTCAATGGCATCACACAAGGTTGCCTTATCGCATCTATTCTATTCCAAACGTTCTAAAGGTATATTAGAAATGCTCTTCTCTAGAACACCAGAGGACAAGGAAAGCCAAAAGCGACTTGGATGAGGTCTCTGAAAAAGAAAGTCCAGAATTCACGCAAGTCATGAGGCCAAACATAATGGCTAGAGAAGGATGTTTCATTTTTTCAAGTGATACTGAACAAGTGATATTGAAACAATTAGAATAGGAATTGGACTTAATGTTTTGTACATAACTCCATGCATATATGTGACTTCCTAGGATGTTTTTGAGTAAGCGAATTCTGTCGACGGAAGCTTAGTGTACTCTTTCGAGTATTAGGTGCTCTATCTCACCAAAAATAATCTGAATATTATCTTTGAAGGCCAGAATAGTTAACAGTTTAGCAGAATATACCACAGTATAGGTACATTCATTGATCCACTTTGTGAGAAAACATTGTCATTGAACCGAGTCCTCAGCAAGACAATGGTTTTATGAGATGTATGGGACATAGCGCGATCCTGCAGGAACTCCATACCCTCCGGATCTATGTAGTACATATTTTCGAAGAAATAATCACTAACCATTGTCCGATAGTGATGGCCTCATTTTTGAACAGATAAGTTCCGATGATGCCACCAGCGTAAAGACCACACGAAAAAGTGCACTTTTGTGGTTGTATTGAGTCTCTTCTGGACCTGCCTCACTCCAGAAAGTGCAGGTTTGCTTATTTACAAACCCATTTTGAGCCAAAAGTGAGCCTTGTCACTGACCACAACTTTTTGTATGAATACCTGCGTAGACCTTTTTCCCAAATTTTCTACATAGGAGACGGACAAGGACAATTCCGGATCGCTCTGTTACACTTTTACTAACAATTTCTTTTGCACGCACATTACGTTGACGCATGTGAAGGGTACATAGTACGATCAAAGGACCAAAAAATGCAAACTATCTTCTATACGCTTCGCGAATTGAAGCCCGATTTTCAAAGTAAAGTTTCTTTCTCGTGTAAGTTTGTTAATGGCGATCTGTGAGGCAATACTAAGCACATGCAGGATGCGCCATCTATTATGTCGGTATGCAAACATTGATTAACTTTGACATTTGTCAACCGATTGACTTGAGTAGAAATGTTTTTGAAACGTCAATTCAGTACAATTTTAACCATGAATCGCTGTACCTTGAAAATAGTCCTTCAGTTGTGGTAACTCAACGTGCATCTCGTCGAAAATATCGTAGCAAACAAGCACCCTCTGACAACACTATTCGTCGTTTGGTGTCGAATTTTGTGGAGCACGGGACAGTGGGAGATCGTTGAACTTCCAATAAACTGATTGAAGCGGTAAGAGATAGTATTGCCAAGAACCCACATATGTCGCATCGTCACCACCTCAGTATTTTGGCGTCAGTGGAACCACCTTGCGGCGCATTTTGAAGCATGATTTGTATTTGTTTCTGTATATGTAAAGTGCAATTGACTCAAAGAATATTGCCGACAGACCGTCCACGTCGCTTGGAATACGGCCAAACAGTCGTTCGAATGGTTGACACTTACTCTGATTTTTGCAGGTCAATTTTAATGACCGACAAGGCCCGTTTCACACTCTCTGGCGCCATTAACAAGCAAACTTGCCCCATTTGGGTAACAAAGAACCCATACGAGATCCAAGAAACATCATTGCATGACCAAAAAATCACTATTTGAGCCGGTGTTTGCACCGAAATCGTCATTGAGCCATTTTTTCTCAGAGAAGGCGAAACAGTCGATGGAAATCGATATCGGTGAATGTTGGCTCATTATGTCTGCCCACGAATGCGTGAAAAACGTCTGGACGGTTACTGGTTTCAATATTGCTACATTGCAAATCAAACAATGCACTACCTGCAATGAGTGTTCCCTTGACGTGTGCTGTCAAAAAATGGCGACATTGACTGGCCACCCAGATCTCCAGATTTGACCCCTCCGGACTTCTTTTTGTTGGGTCATTTGAAAAGTAAAGTGTACGCCAGCAAGCCGCAAACCATTGACGAGCTCAAGGCAAAGATTGGTGCCGAAAACCTGGCTATAGAAGATGCTCGAAAAAGTGATGGAAAACGCAGCAAAAGGGCACATTTTGCTTTAGTCAATAGAGGCGGCCGCTTAATTGATGTTTTATTCAAAAACTAGTCCAAGACATAAGAGATGGCGCACCCTGTACATGCCAAAAAAAACTGTCAAAAATGACAACGGGGTTTGGAGACCTATCTGTACAAACCATGGATGGCATGGGATACCATATATCTGGAATTCTTAACATGAAGACGATTTCAAATTGCCAAAAATGTCAGATTCTGCGCAAAACACAATAGGACAATGCTCATGCCACTCTAACTACAAGTAGAAGACATAGCAGATCTGTGTAAAGTAAGACTTTGAAGAATATATCAGAATTGGCTTACAATGCCAGGGCTCCTTTCCATTTTTGTAGGCGCATGCAGCTTCATATGGCTTGAATATGAATAGAAACCAATTCAATTTGAAATTGATTTCAAAACACATGATTACCTCATTAAGAACTTATCTCCGGTATGCGGTCTATTTGCCTTGTCTACGCTTCGAATCACCCCAATTCACCTGCTGTGCTATAAAAATTCAGCAACAATTCAATCAACTTCACCCTCATACCTTCCATCCAAGAAATTCATTACTTAGTCTCTATACAGTTGTTCCCGCCCTAATCCCAAGCACCATGTGACAAATCCGACACTGTGCGCACACACTATTCGTTGCCTCATCTCTCCCCCCAAAACACAGCCCATGGATACTTCATTTAGTCATGATGGAAAGTTGAAACCTTTCGATAGACTTTATCCGTTTTTGCATGCGAATACTATGTAAAGCCTTCATGTAAACGATAAGGACAATATGTACGAGTATCTTTGTATCTCTAAACAAAATATTATCATGGCCCCCTCCGTAGAAGAAGACTCAGTTCACGTGTGTGTACTTATCTTCTTTCTTCGGATTTATTTTCCCAAAAACGAATCCCGAAAATGGGAAAAAAAAAATAAAAATAAAATGAACGACTTGTATGTTCTACAAGTGTAAACACAAGTTTGGATAGATATTTCCCGCGCAGGTACACACACACACGAGTCTACGTGTCTCTATCCACTAGAGCAACAGCATTTCATTCGAAAACGCCCGCCACTATGAGTAAACATTAACCTCATACGAATTTACCTTAGCTAAAGTTTAATAAAAACACAAAACCCCATCCAACAGATACTCATAGAACTTCTTTCACAAAAAAAAAAAAAAAAAAAAAAAAAAACTGAACAAACAAAACAAAACCTTTTTTCGAACCACACTTTATTGCGTTTTCAGTTCGAGGGTAGGCGCGATTATCTGATGGATGCACTGATAGTCCTAGTCAAAGTCGTTACGGCCTATAAAACTAAAATACTTGCTATTTGTAGTTGACAAAAAAAAAAAAAAACAAAAAAAAGAAAGAAATTAGAGAAAAACAATTCGGAATAGGAAAATGGAAAAAATAGGTGTTTGCTGCGTATCTGTTTGCCGATAAATGGTTATCTTGACCGGTATACTCACGTATCTAAGCGATTAATCAGCCAACGAAAATAAAAAGTTACTTTCATTGTTGATAGATACTAATACTAACTGACAGATAGAATAACGAAAATTTGCTGTACAGTCAGACGACGCAAACTTTAGGTACTCTTGCCTGTCGCCCTCTACCTCCCCAGCAACTACCTTGTGTGGGTAGACTCGACTCATTCCTGTTTGTATATTGACTAAACTTTTTCTCACTTTTTTTTTTTTATTTCGTTTGAAATAACGAACTTTGAAGATACATAGAGTGTGAGTACATTGAGTAGCTCTATACCGCTGTGTATTTTTTTGGAAAGAATGGCGTACTCACCTGTTAACATTGAGACGACGATGAAAACCAACGCTGTCGTTGTTATATGCAAATTGGACCGATTTTTGTATAATCCACGCTCCATTTTGATTGAAGAAGTATCTTTGAATTTCTGTATCTATTCTATGGAAAATTGGTTTGGTGATTTCTTTTTAATCAACTTTACTGGGATTTCACTTTTCTTGGATATTTATTTTCTTTTTTTTTTGCTGAATAGAATTTTTTTTTTTTTTCGAAAGCACAAACACTTGAAGGATTCAAAAGATTCACACCGGCACGCTAACGATAAATAGAGACGTTTGGATGGGAGAGAATAATTTTTAAACGCGCCCTTTTTTTTCTAGTTCCTGTAACGGTCACAAAAGCAGATACAAATTAACCAAAACACCAACACTTTTTCTACACATATATATGGATGGATGTATATATTTATTTTTTTTTTTTTAATCACACGAGATACTTTTTTTCGGGGGAGAAGAAAAAAAAAATGTATCCACAGGGAAAAAAATTACACAAAACAATTTGAAGAGAGTATGTGAAAAATTCCTTTAATCCGTTACTAGCGAACGGAGGAAAATATAATTTTTCTTTCCCAGAATATCTTTTTTTGAATTTTTAATAAACCTGTCGAGACGAAAGAAACCTACCCTCGAAAGCGTTACAACGAACGATGCAACAGTTACTAAACGACTGAACCAACAAACAAAACGCTAGAAGCATGGAACAACGAAACGACAACGACAACGAAAACGGCAAACGACGACGCGGCGGCAACGACGACAACGACAACGACAACGACGACTACGACAACGGGAACGACTATGGCGAGACGTATCTATGTAGTATGTAAGTATCTACAAAGCAACAACATCACCGCAATAGCAACATGTCTCATATACACAAAAAAACAACAGGAAGAAACACTACTCTTGTTGATGATATACATGCGAATGTGTGAAATTGTGTGGAAATTTTATAGATACATGTTTTACGGCAACAGAAGGTATCTTAGATACAACTGGTTGTAAGCTCTAAGCATGTATCCCAGTCACATATGTAGACCCGCATGTGTATGGCGTTCGGTTTGTATTGTGTGTGGTAACTCCGTTTTGGTTCGTTTTGGTGTGAAAGGAAGAAAAATCGTACAAAAGTGGATGGGACACAACTGCATGGGATACTCATGCATAGAAAGAGAACGATAATTACTGGTTGGATTAGAATAGACTGACGTTGTGACGTTGATGTTGCCTTTGCTTTTTGAATTCTGTTTTCTACCCTTCTACATGATATTTTTTATATCATTATTCATTCCATTTCCAACTCTTTGTTGCATGTTGCGCTCGAGTTTAGATACATTGTTATTTGCCGCAACATCGATACTCGATGTTTTAGTGCGGGCTACCGATCTGAACGTGTTTGGATATCTGATCAGTCAGATACAAGTTGCTAACGAAACTGCTTGATCAGAAATATGGATTAGTGGATTTAGTTCTTCTTAACTTTTATTTGATTTTTGCTTGTGGTTGTGAGAGAGGGAGAGTCTCAGAGAAACTAAACTTGTTTACAGCAGATGAAGTGAAGATATACAGTGAGCGACAAAAGTCTACGTATGACCACCATTCTTGTAACCTAACGAGTTCGAAAGCATTATGAAAAAATCTAATGATGCAGTTTTGTTTCAAATCTCTTTTTCTTAATAATACACTATAAAATAAATGAATTTAACAAAAACTTAACAAGTGATTCAAAAAAAAACGAAAAATAAATTATGACAAAAATCTACATAAGGCATACCACCTTGATCAATGGGGACACCACCGTGTGGCGCTCCCATTGTTCCGATTTGAATTCTGTTTTTTTTGTTAGGTTGGTAAATCTGTTGTTAACATTCCCTCTAAATCTTAGCGTCATAACTTCACATTTGCAAAAGTTACGTAGCCAAGAGTACATCTATTGCTGTGTGTGTTGGCGATTTTTTACAATTTTAGAAACGGATTTAAATTTGCAACAACGAACTTGTGCGAGTATTAAATTTTGCGTAAAAAACGGATTTAATGATGCACGAACGTTGGAAATGTTGGAAAAGTGTTTTGGCAACGATTCTCTAAAGAAAACGGTCGTTTACCAATGGCACGAGCGCGAGCGGTTCAAAAGTGGTCATGAGTCAATCGAAGATAATAAACGCAGTGGCAGACCATCGACATCGAAAACTGACGGAAACATTGATGAAGTAGAAGAAACCATCAGAGAGATAGGGGAGGACTTGACATTGCCTATGGATCCGTCCAAGACATTTTGCTTAATGATTTGGGTTTTCGTCGTGTAGCAGCAACGTTGGGGCCAAAAGATCTCAATTTCATGTAAAAAAGGGACCGTGTTGACGTCGCAAAAGAGATGATTTGCGAGGCTGAATTCGATCCCAAATTCATCAAAACGATCATTACTGGAGACGAGACGCGGCCGTGGGTTTATGAGTACGACACGCAATCCAGACATCAGGCAAGCGAATGGCGTTCACCAAATGAGCCGAGACCAAAGAAACCACGTCGTTTTCAGTCAACAAAGAAGGCAATGCTCACGGTTTTCATGGATTACAACGGTGTAGTGCACCATGAATTGTTGCCAGAAGGCCAGACAGTAAACAAAGAGTATTATTTGAGCGTTATAAGACGTTTGCGTGAAGAAATTCGCCGAAAGAGACCAGAATTGTGGGCAGAAAACTCGTGAGTTTTGCACTATGATAACACACCGTCGCACAGTGCCATCATTATTTGTAATTTTTTGACGAAAAATGCAACAAATACCATCCAACAGCCACCGTATTGACCTGATTTGGCTCCCTGTGACTTCTTTCTGTTCAATCGAGTTAAAAAACCACTACCGGGAACGCGTTTCAGCAGCCGAGAGGAAGTAATGGAGAAATGGTAGGAAGCACTGATGGACATGCCGAAAACCGAATATAAAAAATGTTTCGAGGATTGGATCAAGCGCTGGCATAAGTGTGTTGCAGTCGATGGGGATTACTCTGAAGGGGACAATATAGATTTAGATGAATAAACTTGTATTTCCAATTTTCTGAATAAATTCCGCGAACTTTTTGATCAAAGTGGTATTAACTAACAAACATCTTTAATTCATTAGGTAAAACTATTGTAAATGATAAATTTAATTTTTGTAGGTCCACCATGTGCATCTAGAACTGCCTGCAAGCGTCTGGGCATTGAAGCAACTAAATTATTTAATTCATTAGCTGTTATGGCTTGCCACACTTCTTGGAGCTTCTGTTTTAGCATTGGGGCACTACTTATGGCACATCTTCTTATCTTGCGTTCCAGAATCTCCCATACATGTTCTATGACGTTCAAGTCCGGGCCTTGGGGAGGTGTGTGTAGTTGTCTTGGGGCGTAGTAAATTAGTCAATCTTTGACAATTTGAGCGGTGTGCTTCCGGTCATTGTCCTGTTGGAAGATCCAACTCGTGCCAAGATTTAAGCTGTCGACGGATGCTTTCAGATTTAGTTCTAAAATAGACTTGTATTGATAGCAGTCCATATTACTTTCAATAAAGGCTAGATTTCCTACGCCAGAAGCAGCTACAGCACACCAAGCCATTACGCTGCCACCACCATGCTTTAACGTAGAAACCAAATTTTCTGGATTCATTGCTGTGATATATTTTTCTGGAAACTCTACGTCACCCGTCACTTCCGGATATATTATATTTTGATTCGTCAGTAAATAAAACTTTCCAGGAATCCATTTCTTTTTCAATGTGTTTTTGGGCAAAGTCTGAGCGCAGTTTTCGATTTTTTTCACTTATTAGGGGTTTCCTGCGTGGAGTTCTGCCGTGAAAACCGTTATTATTGAGAGCCCATTGAACTGTGTGTGGATGCATAATTGTATTTGATCTTTCTGCCAACCCTTTAGACAGCATTGTGGCATTCACTCTTGCATTATTGGCTACTTCTCTCATGATAAAGTAAATTTGCAATTCCTCCAAAGGATTTCTTTCCTTTTTTATATTTATTGCCTTCGAGGGGCCATTGTCAGAGGTAAAACTTATTGAAGCTGACCAAACTACAACTGAGAGCCACAAATCTGATTTTCACAAATCGAATGGAATGCCTGGCGTATGTAGACTTTTGTCGCTCACTGTAGATATTCAGTTCGCCGCTCCGGATAGGTTTGAAGTTTTTTTTTTTTTTTTTTTTCTGATAATTGCTAAAACAATAAACAATCAACACGAAAATGGTTTTATTTTATTTGGCTCCTCTTGGTGGGTATGTTTATATTTTGACTGTCTCTCCCTCCAGCTTTGTCTATAATATGGGCGCGTGATCGGTTTGGAACGAATGGTAAATTGCATAACGAAAATATGGTATGGTATCTTCAGCTTTTAATTAAGCTAGTCAGCATTTATTAGGTTGGATAAAGATTGACATGCTAAACGATGGTTCGCCATCACACATCTTTAAGATACCACTTCGAGTATGGCTGATTGTAAATAGAGAAGAAAACGATAACTCTTGCCTAGAACTACATCGTCGTTTGGCACTAATTTATGTTATATTTATCAGAAGAGAGCATATTTTAAAGAATACGAACTGCTGAAGTGACGAATATGTATCCGTATGTATGTAGCATTCTAATTTATAGGTTCCATGGAAAAAATAGTTAACGATGACAGAACTGGTACGGGAAGGCCACTTATGGTCAGTCGGAGCTACTTGCCAGCTGAAAATATCAAGGGGTGTCAAAAGAACCAGAATATCTAATGCCGCTATGCATAGGCATGCTGTTTTTTTCACTCAGCTTAGTTTGCTGCAATTGACTGCATTGTCTAAGCTCGTCCACCAGACGATAACTCCGTAGGTGAGTATCGGTCTTATGACCGAGATGTATAGCCAGTGGGTTATGCGAGGTTGAAGGCCCCATTTGCTCCCAATAGCTGTTTTGCATGAGAATAAAGCTGCTGTAGCTTTCTTGACTCTTTCTTGAATATTTGGTTTCCAGCTTAGTTTCCTGTTTAAAATGGGTCCCTAACGTTTTGTTGTATCGGAAAAGACTAAATTGGTGCCGTTTTCAATAAAGATCTAAGATCTGTTCTTTTATTGGGATCCGGCTTTAATATTGATTTGCACGTAGCGATTGGTATATCCTTTTCCGGTAGAATAGGTAGAGTGGTTCCAATTTTGGCGAGTTCGTCGGCTCTACAATTCCCTGGAATGTCTCTGTGGCCCGGCACCCAACAAAGGTGAAGTTTGAACTGCTCTGTCATTCCCTAAGAGATGATCGACATTCAAGGGCGGTTTTAGAATTTAATGAGACTGAACCCAGGAATTTGATAACGGCCTGACTATCCAAAAGATGCGGAAAAACGTGAGCTTTTCTTCAGCCAGAACAGAGCTTCTTTAATCGCGGACTCGCCATCCACAGCGATCTGTTCAACGGGTTAATCTGTTGAGATTTAGTTGAAGGAGTTCTTTAATGGTGTTAAGATGCTTACCTGAGACGGCTATAGCAACGTCGTCTGCATAGGCAATCACCCTGTTACCACCCGCTTCCAGGTATATCAGCAGTTCATTAACCACTAAGTACCAGAGAATGGAAGAGAGGACACCGGCTTGCGACGTACCTCTGCTGACACATCTTTTAGCAGAAGCCTCATGCAATGTGGAGTTGATTATCCTGCTAATTAGCATAAGTCTGATCACCTCCCCAAGTGAATCGTCTACATGCAGAGTTGTAAGCGCAGTCGTGATTGCGGATGTGTTGACGTTGTTAAAGGCACCCTGTCCAGAATAGCAACCATTGTGTACTCTCTATATTGTAGGGATCGTTCGATGTATCTATTCAGTGAATGCAGAGCCGTTTCCACCGATTTTCCTTTACAGTAGACATGTTGAGCCATTGACAAAAGTCTTGGATCAATTTTAGCTCGTATATGGATATCAATCAGTCTGAGGTCTGAGGTCCTTTGGAACAACATGAGACCATTTTCCGGCTTTGGGAATGAAAACTACATTGACTTCTCTCCATGAAAGTGGAATGTGGATCAGTTCTACACAGCTACCTGGAAAGTAGGTGTCCAGTAGCAGGTAGAATGATTCATCACTTGAGGTTGTCCAAGGGCCATCGGTTTTTTTCAAACAGCTAGGCGTCATAGGATTTGAAGAGAGGATTTTTCTTATCCACAATGCCTCTGAGGTTTCCGTTATTTTACAACAGAATGATGTCCAGGACTGTCGCTTTGTCGTTTGTTTATATATATTTTGGGGGACTCTTTGTATGAGTCCCAGTCAGTCACTTTTCTTGTGCTTTTTGCTAAGTTGAAAAGTTTTCTGCAAATGTTTCTAAGCGGTCCCAATGCTGATGTCCACCAGTGCGACTTTTTCTTGCCTCTAAGTTTAATAAGAGGGCAAGAAGCGGCCATAGCCTGATTGAGAGCCGGGGTGAATTACTCGACTTTCATGTCAAACTCTTTGGTGTCACGAGGAGACTTGAGCGTTCAGAGGCTAGCGTTTCTGACAGTATTCCTTCCCCTGTATTTTGGCCGATCGGTTTTCCGATAATTCCGGAATGCTGATTGGCTGGGAGGAGCATCACTCAGGCTGAAATGGATGTATCTGTGGTCTGAAAATTAGTGTTCAGACGATACCATCCAGTTCGTTAGCATTTGAGTGATGTTGTCGGAGAAAAAAGTGATGTCTAGCACTTCCTGTTGGCCTCTTGTTATAAAAGTGGGCTCATTGCCAATGTTGCAAACAGTGAGGTTACAATTTATAAAATAATCAAAAAGTGACTCACCTCTATCATTGATGTCGGTACTCCCTCATACCGTCTTATGAGCGTTAGCATCGCATCCAATAATGAGGCAAATTTTGTGCCTTCTAGCTTCCAGTACCGCCCTTTCTAGGTTGTCACCAGGGAGAGGGCCCACATAATCGTGCCAGTCTGGCAACAGTTAGGTCGGGGTCGCTGAGATTAGGAAGTAAAAATGCATTAAGGCTACGTTTCACTAATATACAAGTTCTAATCTTACCTTTATCTCTTGAATAGAGCGGAGCGTATACAGGTGTACCAAGTCCACGAACCACGCTTGCTGCACCCTTTGAGGCCAGCTCAACACTTCCAGATTGTGCTTTGTTTCCAACTACCCTTGAGTGCTTCGATTCTTCAATGGGACAAATCCACTTTCGCAGAAGTACTTGAAGATGTTAGCATTCAAAAATCCGCTGCTCCCAATGGTATATCTCCCAATCTTCTGAAGAGGTATTCTTCCACGTTGGCAAAACCACTGCGTAAGATTTTTCATCAATCCTACTCTTAAGGACACTTTCCGAGCAATTGGAAAACAGCATTTGTCCAGCCTGTCCTTAAAAAAGGCAAATCTTCTTTTCTCTCCTGCTACAGGCCCACAGCACTTACGTGCCTTCATTCCAAGGTCATGGAAACGTTGATAAATCGTCAGCTCATGAAATATCTCGAAACACGAAAAGTTCTTTTTGACCGGTAGTACGGTTTTCGTAGCAACAAGTCCACTGGTGATCTGATGGCATGTCCCACCGAATAGTGGAACCAAAGCGTACATCAATCTGGCGAAAGCAAGATAGTTGCACTTGATATTTCTAAGGCATTTGGCAGAGTTTGTCATCAAGCTCTTTTGTCGAAAATGTGTGCTTTTGGGATCGATGACTCTCTTCTTCAATGGATTAGAAACTGCCTTTCGGAACGGTCAATTCAAGTTGTCTTGGACGGTTTCTAGTCTGATATTCTTAAAATAAATGCTGGTTTGCCTCAGGGCTCCGTTCTGTCTCCAACACTCTTTTTAATTTTTATCAATGATCTCTTGTCTGCCACTTCTAATCCAATATATTCCTTTGCTGACGACAGTACTCTCTGCTTTTCATATTCGTTCCCGGACTCACGTCCCTGCTCTTCGGCTATAGACCGGGAACGCTAGTGTATGTTAATCTCATTAAATTCTGATATCAACAGCATAACTAATTGGGAAACCACTAACAGAGTAGTGCTGTCGTTAAAGCGAAATTTAAACGCCCAGCCATTATCCATGAATGGCACTTGTATCGTCGAAACTGATAAACTTTCCATTCTCGGTATGTGCGTCAGTGACAACTTACGTTGGAATGACCACATATTCGATGTCGCCAAAAATGGTGCGAAATGTATAGGTTTCCTCAAGCGTTGTAAGAATATTTCACCCAAAATTAGAGTACAACGCCCACATCTTGTCAGTTGCTCCTATAACATCCCTGTACCTGTTACATAGGATTCAAAATCGTGAATAAAACTTATAGGTGGTGCTAATATCAGTCAGTCAATTGACACCCTCGAACACCGACATAATCTCGCCTGTCTCACCTTGTTCTACCGCTATTTTCGTCACTAGTGCCCCATCGAAATTGTCAGTAGCATTCAACCCCTTCAAACTTTCAACCGATGAATGTTCATCAGTATACCCTTAAACCCACTTTCGGACATACTCTGATATATCGTGATTCTTTCTCAAGCCGGAAAGCTTATGAAATGCCCTGTCAAGCTCTTTATCTCCTTGTCATTATAACCTCCAAACATTTAAAACCAACGTATATGGGTACCTCTATTTTCTTCCTCTCTAAGGTTTCTTCGTCCGCGCTGTGTGCAAGCATTTCAATGATGATAATAACCCTCAGAGGGCGCGCAATTTAAAAAAAAAAAAAAACTTTGCCTTATTGGCCCATTGTGATGCCACGTGGATCTGTGATCTTCCTGCTCTTGGAACCAATTTGAGCTTCTGCCGAGACGTGGGAGACTGTTAACGTTTATATATTTTAGATCGCTTAAGTCATTGTAGAAGAAAGCTCCTAAGTGGAGCTGGGAATGTACGGAGTAGGCAGAGGATTGATTTTCTCCTCTTCCTCCCTGCAGAAGTCGCTTGCAAAAACCCCAAGCTGTTTGTCCATTGTGTAGTCGCTTTAAGGCGAATAACTGTATTAGGATCCACTTGCCCACTAAAGATATCAAGGGGTGACAGAATATCCAGTCCGAGGGAGTAGTACGTTAGGCTCCGCTTATGCACAGGCTTGTAGACTTTTGAAATTTGCTTAGTTTGCCGCTGTGTGGGTGAGAATAGACTCCCCCCGCCCATACAATTTCATGTTCGGCAGAACTTCGGGAAATGCCCTCAAAGGATTATACTGTTAAACTGGGACACCCTGTATAAATATGAATAATTGTTCCACTACTTACTTCTACTTAGGCAGCGCTACAGTCCGGGGTGGACCTGGGCCTCAACCAATAAGTCTCTCCAATTAGCGCGGTCTTTGGCTAACATTTCCAGTTACGCACTCCAAGTTGGTTGAGACCCCTGCGTTGTCCCTCCGAGTTAGATTCGGATACTCTATAGGCGGAAGTATTGGTGTCCATTCGCTCTACATGTCCTAGTCAGTTGCAAATGGTCAGAACCCAAAAATTTGGTTTTCTTAACAATTGTCTATGCGAGATTGATGACGGCTTGACTACTTTGATTCTATCGTAGTTAATTTCTTTTACTACATTTTATTTGCCACAGATGGATAACTGCTCCATGAGTCACAACAATCACAAACATGTTTCGCTCCAAGCATAGATACACTTCGGCACGTGTCTGTGCTGGCAATGCATAGTACTTGCCCAACCTACACAACCAACTAACTACATCTAATAGAACGATTAACCGCCATAAGAACTGAAAAAAAAAATCTAGTTCCTTTTGCATGTTCATTATTACCGGAGGTGGGACGGAAATTGAAACAGTTACATAGCCTTGGGCGTAGGACAGACAAATCTACAAAGAGGAAAAGCGTTGCAAGATACACCGAGAGTTTCAATTTCAGGTTTTGTTTAAATAAAAACAAAAGACCACCACTTAACCATTTAATTTTGTAGATAACGATTTTTATTGCATTTGAAAAGAAAACGCTCATGAGGTGAACTTCACACTCGAAGATCGCCGACAAGATCACCGATAAAAAGGCCCAAAGCACGCTGTTTGTCTATTTCATTGAGACTTTTACTATCCAGAAAATGGCCGTTAATTTTTAGATTTCCAGAGCTTAACTGATCTGGAAGTCGTTACATGGATGAAACTACGAGTACATTCAGCAGATACACGAATAGGGTTCGAGTACATTTTGTTGAGCAATTTATGTACGATTGCGTACTCGTTTAACTTGAATTTCAAGATGGATCGAGATTATGTTGAGCTGGATGCAACAAAATGCGTTTGCTGCCTCTTTAGGTCTGTTTTGACAGTTAAAGCCAGAAGAAGTTTTATGGAAGAGATTCGAGATGTAGTAGATACTGTTGACAATGGTGATGATACTCCAAGTGTTGTAAGTAAAAGAAAGTTTTTAAATTGATTTAATTATAAAAAGTGGTAAGGGTAAGAGGTAATAAAAGCTCCAATTCTCGACAATGGTGTAAAGCCACGTGTTTGCTGGAAGGACGCTTAAAATGATAAGACAAGTGCCAGGCAATAAACAAAATCAACTTAGTTCAATAGTCCTCCTTTGGCTGCCGTATCGTCACTTCGGGAGATGTGACACCAACTGAAAATGATCAATCTCTCGGAACTGAAATTGCACTATCTTCTTCCGTCCCGAACGGAGCCAAGAAGGAGAAAGTTTCTGGTATTCAATTTCTCGATGGATTTTTCAGCGCAGACTAAATAAGCTAAAAACACCACACAGCTCGGTGGTAAAACCAAAAGCGTTTATGAGGTGATAAGTAATCAAACGCCTTTCCGGTTGATTTTAATTTTAAGATGACGATTTTCCTTGGCTATGATATGGGAGGGGGAGGACATGCCATCTCACTAAGGCACTTTCTCCTGTTTCAGGGGGACAGCGGACGAATTCTAAGGATGGAATCAACGTTGGCGCCCACAGTTCCAGTTTGTATACCAGGGTCAGGGTATTGGAAAAGAGTTGGTGGCGGATGAGCCCTTCAAAAGGACCAATGGCAACGCTCCATCTCCGAAGCGGGTTACTGGCTTCGGATTTGGTCCTGCTATTTGTGTTCTAGGGGTCCCAAAAAGGGCCTGGCCTCCAGGTTGGGGTTTGTGCGTGGGTTTAACTACCCAACCACGTAAAAAAGTAATTGTTACGAAGCGACAAATAGCCTCGGAAAAGGACGAATTCTCTGTTGACGACCTTGCAAAACGAACAAAGGACAATGACTTTCGGATCTGCAGGTGGAATGATCGGACCTTGAACAGGCCGCGTGCAGCCGAACAATTAGCTGAGGCCCTAGACTGCTATAAAGCAGATATCATCGCCATCCAGGAAGTGCGGTGGCATGGGCCGGGCAAAAGAGAGATGAAAAACTGTGATGTTTACTACGGTGATTGCTATAGCGAACATAAGCAGCGTCTATTTGGATGCGGATTTGTTGTAAGCGGCAAGCTTAGACAAGAAGTCTAAGCCTCATATGCCCTCACGCCCCAACAGAGGAAAAGGACGATGCTACCAAAGAAAGTCTCTGCGAACTCCTGGACAAAACCTACGCGACTTTAATGCCAACATTGGAAAGGAGGACATATTTGGTAGCATACGAGTAATTGGAAGACATAGCCTGGAAACGGACTTAGGTTAATCGGTTTCGTTACTATAGCAGGCGCACGGTTTCCTCAACGCAATATTCACAAGGGAACATGGCGGACACCAGATCAGTAAACTCTCAACCAGGTTGGTCAAGTTACGAGCGATATAAGGCACTCCTCAAGTGTTTTAGATGCCCGAACATTTCGAGCGGCCAACATAGGCTCGGACCACTACCCAGTTGCAGCCAAGGTACGTCTACGGATATCTAAGACACCACAACAATGAGGAAATACTATGAGGAGATTTAACGTTGAACGGTTGCAATCGCAACAAGGCTCCAGATACTTTGTCGATCGCGCATCCCTCAACCTCTCGAGACGTACTTTGCAACCAGCATCAAGCGCTGAAGACCAGTGGCTTAGGTGCCGAGAAGCCATCTGAAATGCCGCAATTGACGTACTTGGTTTCACCCGCCCACCACCACGAAACCCCTGGTTTGATGAAGAGTACCGGCGTGCACATGCAGCAAAACAACATGCCTAGAAAGCGGCGCTGCACAAATGGATGAGAGCGATTCGTGAGATCTACGGGCAGAAGACGAGGACAGAACATCGGCTTCTCCGGAGCAAAAAGAAAGAGCTTGAGAAGCGCGTGATCGGGGAAATAGAGAGCTGCTACTCCAGGAATAATGTTCGGAAGTTTTACCAAAAGGTAAAAAGAACGTGTCAGGGTAATAAGACTCGAACAGAACATGTAGAGATGAACAAGGAAACCTTGTAGTAGAGTCACAGTCCGTGCTGAGGACATGGAAAAACAATTTTTCCAACTACTAAACGGCGAAGACGACACAAATTCCGCTGTCAGGCAGAGCGAACCATTCAATATTGACGATGCAAGTCAAGAATTCCGTGAGAAGTGAGGATAGCAATGTCTAAACTGAAGTCGAACAAGGCTCTCGGGCCGCCGAACTATTTAAGGCAGCTGGAGATGACCTGGTAGAGAGCATACACCAACTTATTTCCAAGATTTGGTCGGATGAATGTATGCTTGATGAATGGAATCTCAGCATCGTTTGCCCAGTTCAAAAGAAAGCAGACCCGCTAAACTGCGCCAGCTATAGAGGTATCAGTCTCCTAAACATCGGATATAAGATCTTGTCTGCCGTATTCTGCGAGCGCCTGAAACCATTTGTCAACGATCTGATTGGACCCTATCAGTGCGGTTTTGGGCCCGGTAAGGCCACTATTAACCAAATATTCACACTATGGCAGATCTTGGAGAAAACCAAAGAAGTTCAGATAGATACTCACCACCTTTTTATCGATTTTGAAGCCGCATATGATAGCATCTATAGAGACGAGCTATACCGAGCCATGTCTAGTTTTGGCATCTCTGCCAATCTGGTACACTTGTACAGGATGACGATGGAGAAAGCTGTCTGGTGCATCAAGGTCGACACCTTTGATGTCAAAAAAGGATTTAGGCAAGGCAACGCGCTGTCATGTGACTTCTTCTACATACGCCGACGATATTGGTATTATTGGTAGGACACAGCGAGCTATCACTGGTGTGTTTACGAGTATAGGAACGAGGGAGAAACGAAGTACTATATATGCTGTCAACAAGAAGTGGCGCCCAACATCGACGAATCGGCCAGAATGTTACAATCGACAGCCATAAATTTGAGGTAGTAATGGACTTTGTCTTCCTCCGCTCTGCTAAAAACGACATCTCTTCAGAAATCAAACGAAGGATAATGCTTGCCAATCGCTGTTTCTTTGAGCGGAGAAGGCAACTGTGGTGTAACCTTCTTCCGAAAAAGGAAACTCTATGTAAGACCCTAGTAATCCCAATTCTATGGTTTCGAGGCATGGACCCTTTCTAATGGGGATGAAGATATCCTTGGTCATTTTGAGAGAAAAATTCTTCGTAAAATACTTGGTCCCGTATGCGTTGACGGGTTCTGGAGGAGACGATTCAACGATGAACTCTACGAGCTGTACAGCGACATCTACCTGGTCAAAAAACTGCGCATTGGGCGTTTGAGATGGCAGGAACATGTAGAGCGAATGATCACTAACCCTCCAACCCGGAGAATCTTCTTCTCTAATCCGAAGAGACAACGTAGTAGAGAATGGCCTAGCCTTAAGTGGCGCGCGCAAGTGGAAGGGGACCTCAACCAACTTGGAGTGCGCAACTGGAGGCGGTTAGCCAAAGACCGCACTAATTGGAGAGGCGCTCTATAGCGCCGCCTAAGTAAAAGTGAGTAGTGAATGCTTTACGTTTTTATGGACGAATCTCAAATATCAACTGTGTCCCTGGAGATGGATCCAAAAGTGATGATGATGTAATAGAGGACTCTAATGTAGAATTTGAGACCGCACAAAACAACAGCGACTGCTTTACAGTGCCCGAGACTGACACCGAATCTGAGCCTGTAATCGAACTACTTGCATCGACTTCAAAAAAGAACAATTGGATCCGTACGATGATATAAATTTTTAAATTACGAGTAAAGAATAGCAGGATCGGTGATTGAGCTGAAAACACTGGGGATTATTTTTCATCCTTTTTACCGAAGAGTTAATTCAGCTTGTCATCAATCATTCAAACTTAAAAGCACTTCAATACAACATAACTAAGCTAGAAAACATAATAACAATCAAAATGGAGCAATTCGTTGACGTGTTTTGTGTTCGACTGCCATCTTCGCGACACTATTGGACCAAATTCGTTGGCTAGTCTTGACACGATGACATGCAGCAGTCATAACACCGATTTGAAGCCATTTGGAACAAATGGTTACGACAAACTTTTTGAAATAAGACTATTTTTGGACAAAAATAAGTCAAGGTATTCTACAATATTTATTCCAAGAGTAGAGCTTCTTGCGGTGAGTGAGCATATATGGGTATATAACTTAACTCGTGCTATGACTTTTTTCCATCTTTCTGGCAATTTGTGGATCCCATCCCAAAAGAACTGCGCCGGCTTGTCAACCAAGAATGAATCAAGCCAATTTTTGATATTCTGCTCTGATGTGAACCGTATTTCAGTGAGGGCGTTCTGCATCGACCGGAACAAATGGTAGTCAGAAGAGGCAAGGTCTGGGCTATAAGGCGGGTGGGGTAAGACTTCCCATCCACCGTTTTCCAAATAGTTCTTAACCGGAATAGCAACGTGGGGCCGAGCGTTGTCATGATGGAAAATTATTGAATCTTGTCTGGTCGCATATTCCGGGCGTTTTTCGGCCACTGCTCTCTTCAAACGGATTAATTGTGTTCGGTAGCGTTGTCCATTGATGGTTTCACCCGGTTTTAGCAGCTCATAATACAGCACACCCATCTGATCCCACCAAATACAGAGCATTACTTTCGCGCCATGGATATTCGGCTTTGCCGTTGATTTGGCTGGTTGGCCGGGTTTCACATATGATTTTTTGCGCTTGGGGTTGTCGTAATGGATCCATTTTTCATCACCAGTAACAATCCGATGCAAAAATGGCTTCCTTTTGTGGCGTTCCAGCAGCATTTCGGACATGCAAAACCGCCTGTCGAAGTCTCTCGGCTTGAGTTCATGTGGAACCCAATTTCCTTGCTTTTGAATATATCCAGCTGCTTTTAAATGTTTTGAAATGGCTGCTTGAGTGACACCCAAAGATTCTGCGAGCTCTTCTTGTATTTGGCAACAATCTTTATAGAGTAATGCTTCCAGTTCTTCATCTTCAAACTTTTTTGTCTGCCTAGGACGTTCATCGTCTTCCAAGCCAAAATCACCACTTTCAAATCGTGTAAACCACTTTTGGCACGTTCGCTCAGCTAGCGCATGTTCACCATAAACTTCCACCAAAATACGATGACTTTCGGAAGCAGTTTTCTTCATGAAGAAGAACTCCCCGCAAAAACACTTTTTCAGGCACAAAGTTCGACATATTTGAGTGAAAAAAAATTATTGTTGTTTAAGCTTCAAATGAATGACATATACTGAAATGATGTACAATGACAGTAGCTTTCCAACGCATGTTCCAATGGAATAATAACAATGGAATAATACAAGTTACGCCGTCTCTTAGCAAACCGCGCGAATTAAGTTATAGACCCAATAATACCCATTAACATTCCATCACGAACTGAAGCCGTATAGCCCGCCAAGTCTCAAAAGCGGGGTTACAAGAACAAAGCTTTAAGTGGAGTTCCCGGATTCAGTTCCGACTTCAAAATTTTTGCGAGAGAGCAGAGTAACACCTTCTCCGAAAATGCACCAGATTTAGGAGACACTGGAAACTTTATGACGAGGATTACATCTATGTTACATCATATAATCATGTTTGGTATCACAGTCCCAAATTGCAAATTCACCTGCACAAAAATGGATTACTATCTTTGGGCACAATCAGACTAAACCGAGTCCCCAATTCTAAAATGCCAACAGAGGAAGAACTGAACTGTGGAAGCAAGATTGAAAAAATTACTACACTTGATGAACTGAAACTGGCATTGGTATCCTGGTTTAATAGCAAGCCTGCAAATATGCTGTCACAGTGTGTTGCAAGCAAGCCATTCATCATCAAATAGCGAAAAGAAAAACAGTACTGAGATACTCGTATTCCTGCTCCTCAAGCTTTTGAAGTTTAAAAAAAAATATATGGGTGGCGTTCATTTTCTGGATTCCACGCTTGGGTAATACGGAGTTCCTTTGCGGTCAAAAAAGTGCTAAAAGAAAATATATTTTCTCATGAGTAATTATTTATGACTTCCGCCGCATGCCATTATGCGCAAAACAAATAAATCGCTTTTGAAAAAATATGATTGGCCCTGCAGTAGATCAGCTGCAATCAGATTTGATAAATGTATAACGTAACCCTTAACGCATACGAAGCCGTTTACGGCTTGGTTTTTTATTTATTAAACAAATAATAATTTTTAATTTATTTTAGTAAAAGTTGGTTAAGAATCTTTAAACAAAACCAGTTTACGAGACTTTTATTTCTTTCCTGTTCAGGAGTTAATTCATGCAGTAACCCTCTACTGGTTATTGGATGAAGGCTTTGCTTCTTAAACAAATTAAGCTTGTAAACATCCACTTAATCCAACTTTGAAAATACGCTACACCCGTATATGGCAACTAATTAAACAAGAAATCAAACCTTCTCGTACGAGATACTTTCAAAGCAAATTAAGAAGTGCGCAAGGAAATCTTAAAAAAGATTGGGATGTTGTAAAATGCTTAGTCAACAGTAAAAATATTAATCGCTTTAAAGACATTACGCTTAAAATTGGTAATGTTGACATTACAGATCCACTTGCTGTTGCAAACATGATGCACCTCAATAGCACAGACACGTTTTGTGTTGACCCTTTTCGATATTGTTGTATGTTTTACCTCAGCTGTTGGTCGTACTGAAATTTCATACGCGCTTAAGAAAGACGTTGTAGTCATTCCTGGCTGGTTTAAACTTTTTTCGGTTTACCTCTATCGGATTGGACTTGCAGTACCTAAAGAACATTTCTCTAACACTGACAGCCTCTTTACAGCTTGAGTCGTACCATGTCTTTTTTTTTGGTTTCATACTCTTTATTCGAGGAGGGAGGAATAGTGTCTGTGATCATATCAGCAGCGGCATCCATGTCGTTATCGAGGAAGCATAACGACCGGTTATAGTGTACCTCAAGGTGCGGTTTTAGGTCCCATCCTATTCCTAATTTATATAAACTGTATCTTCAAACAAAATCTGAATAGCAATGTCGCGGCCTTTGCCAATGGGTTTTACTGACGCATAGATTTCCTTATTCTTGATTCGGTGATAAAGTTAGAGACCGACGTATAGCTGTTAAGGCAATGGTTTACAAAGCATGAGCTTGTTGTGAGCGAGGAGACTTAACAACTTTAAAAATGCAAATCTGGTTGGACATTAAAGTTATATTTCATTCTGCTGCATGTCTAAAACTATCAATGTCTGCCCATAGCTGTGGTAATGTCAACTTTTGCAGAGATGTCACATGTTGTTATAGGATGCCAAGGATGCACCTCTCCACCCAGCGCCAATATTACTCCTTTTTCTCCTTGGCTGGATTAAGGTGTCATACGACCCGTACCGAGGATCAACCTAGTTGAGCGCCCAGCATCTCCAAAAATAGCTCAGTGGCGAACGGAGTATTCGGATACCTGGCGCCCTCCGGATTAGCTAACCTTAACTGAATACAGCGGATTTCCTTTCTCCGCTGCTCGTGGGATCTATTAATGGATAAAATCTCAAAGAAAACAAAACCCGAGGCCGGTACTCCTTTAATACCGGGAGGTAGAACAGTGACTGCACCGACTACCAGCCAGGCTCCTGCATTGTCGAGCGGAGGTAAAACTGTGGCAGGCCATTATGCACCATCCTCTAAAGGCAAACGCAAACTAAATTTTCAAGGAGTGATAAGCCATGGACCTATAACTTCCTCCACTCCTAGCAGCAGCAAGTTTCTGGCAGGCCACGGACTTGTTGCTAGTACTAAAACTCCTCCACCTAAGGAATTGGGGGCTCAGCCGCATCGGCTGGCTTCATCTAAGGCGCTCTACATAAGACGCCGAATTGCTTTACGCATTATCAAAACCTTCATATCCATTCCGGAGGTTGAGAGAAGTGCTGACATAAAGAGCAAGATTGAGTGGGCTAACAATATCCTAAAAGGCGGATTACCTACTGCTGCCACTGCTCCTAAAATGCTAAAAGACTAATCCAAACGCCATAGATCGTTGGAAGAAACCGTGCCGGTTCCCAAGGGGCCTAAAACCTATAACACCAAAATCCCTGGGCCATCCAAAAGCACATCTCTGAGGTCTTTTAGCGAAGTCCTAAAAGACGCAATAACGATCGCGGTAATCGACAGAAGAGATACCGACGGATCGATAACACCTAAACGGTGGCAGTTGGTCAAGTTAAAGATTTCGAGGAACTTCTTTAAGATTATGCGGGAAAACCCCGGACCACCTGGCCGTGGCTGACACCACGGCCTCGTCAAGCTTATCGCATGTGCCAATCAAAGATCTCTTGATCTTTTTACCAAAGCCATAACTGGATTAGGAGAGATTTGGCAGGTGCAAAACTCGAAGTCGTGCCTAAGGACGATATCCCTAGCAGACCTAGAACCCGTACCTGGATCCCAGCCGAGACGACTCATGACTGGAAAGTCGCGAAACTGGAAGAACCAAGGGGCCCTTATAGATGCGCGTTAATCGTGATCAATAAGAAATTCCTTAACCCTCTACATAGTGCAGACTAAAGGCATGATTCAGTTCTGTTTCGAGTCAATTCACCTTAGATCTTAGAGCGGCGATATCCTTTCCGGAAATGAATAGCGACGATTCTAATTTATCCGAGGCGACAATTAAGCTGTCGGTCTCCTCCTCTGACATCCTGTTGGAAATGGAAACCGATGACAAATTAAAAATAGACCCAATACGATCAGAGGAAGAAGATGAGCTCTTAGCCATATCTCCAGAATCGGAAGACTTGAACAGCACAGTGGTGGAGGCAACTCTGGTAAACTGTAGCAATAATACGATTTCTCCAGATTAATCTCCATCATTCAAAACAGGCTTCAGCCGCACTTATTCCAAAAACGCAGAAAACATCATCCTAATCCAGAAACTATGGATTGTAAATAGAAGACGTCTTTCCTGGACTTAGGACACTTTTATATGCTCCGCTCTAGAGAGACAAAGGTAAGCTTAGAACTTGTATATGAGTGAAACCTGGACTTAATGCATTTTTTCTTCCTAACCTCAGCGACCCCGACTTAACCGTTGCCAAAAGCTCCTACTGGCAGGCACCGGGATATCTTGGCCACCATCATGTGGGCCCTCTTTTTCAGACCACAGATACATCCAATTCAGCCTGAGTCATGCTCCTCCCAGCCAACCAGCATTTCTGAAGTATTGAAAAACTGATTAGCTAAAATACAGAGGAACACTGTCAGAAACGCTATCCTCTGAACTTCAAGTCCTCCGCGTGACACTAACGAGCTTAACATGAAAGCCAAGGAATTCACTCTGACTTTCAATCAGGCTATGGCTGCTTCCTGCCCTCTTATTCAAATTAGAGGGAAGAAAAAGTCGCACTGGTGGACATCAGAAGCGGAACCGCTCAGAAACATTTGCCGAAAACTTTTCAACGGAGCAAAAAGCACAAGAAAAGTGACTGACTGGGACTCATACAAAGAATCCCCCAAAATATATATATAAACAAACGAGGACGGCAAAGCAACAGTCCTGGACATCATTCTGTGACAAAATTACAGAAACCTCTGAGACGTCGCGGCTAAGAAAAATCCACTTTACAAATCCTATGATGCTTAGCTGTTGGAAAAAAAGCCGGTGGCTCTTGGACAACCTCAAGTGATGAATCACACAACCTGCTACTGGACACCCACTTTCCGGATAGCTCCCAATTCGCGGCAAGTACCAGAATATCATGAGGAGCTGTATAGAACTGATCCACATTCCACTGTCATGGAGAGAAGTCAATGTAGTTGTCATTCCCGGAGCCGGAAAATGGTCTCATTTTGTCCCAAAGGACCTCAGACCCATAAGTCTATCATCTTTCCTTGTGAAAACTCTAGAACGACTGATTGACACCCATATACGAGCTAAAATTGATCCAAGACTTTTGTCAATGGCTCAACATGTCTACTGTAAAGGAAAATCGGTGGAAACGCCTCTGCATTCACTGACAAGCCACATCGAAAGATCCCTACAATATAGAGAGTACACAATGGTTGCTATTCTGGAGAGGGTGCCTTTAACAACGTCAACACATCCGCAATCACGACTGCCTTTACAACTCTGCATATAGACGATTCACTTGGGGAGGTGATCAGTCTTATGCTAATTAGCAGGATAATCAACTCCAAATTGCATGAGGCTTCTGCTAAAAGATGTGTCAGCAGAGGAACGTCGCAAGGCGGTGTCCTGTCTCACCATCTCTGGAACTTAGGGATTAATGAACTGCTGATAAACCAAATATTCAAGAAAGAGTCAAGAAAGCTACAGCAGCTTTATTCTCATTCAAAACAGCCATTGGGAGCAAATGGGGCCTTCAACGTCGCATAACCCACTGGCTATACATCTCGGTCATAAGACCGATACTCACCTACGGGGTTGTCGTCTGGTGGACGAGCTTAGACAATGCAGTCAGTTGCAGCAAACTAAGCCTACTCCAGGGTAGCTGTGAGTCGTATATAGCTGCGATAGTAGGTATTCGCCTTAAAGCGACAACACAGTGGACAAATAATTCATTTGGCCATGCTAACATTCTTAATACATTAGGAATCCTCACAGAGAACATTGATTACACCATACCTGAACTTTGTTTTGACAAACACTTCCATGTAAGCCACCCCTCTAGATCCTTCACGGAGGACAAGTCAATCCGCTTCTACACAGATGGATCTAAAACCGATAACGGGGTTGGTGGCAGTGTTTTCTCAGATAAGCTAAATTTAAGCCTCTCCTTCCGTCTTCCAAATCACTGTAGCGTGTTCCAGGCGCATATTTTGACGATTAAAGAAGCTCTGTCCTGGCTGAAGAAAAACATGATATCCGCATCTTTTGGATCCCTGGCTTCAGTCTCATTAAATTCTAAAACCGCCCTTGAATGCCGATCATTTCTTAGGGAATGGCAGAGCAGTTCAAATTTCACCTTTGTTGGGTGTCGAGTCACAGAGATATTCCAGGGAAAATTGGAACCACTCTACCCATTCTACCGGAATAGGTTAGCATCGGTATACCAATCACTACGTGCAAATCAATATTAAAGCCGGATCCCAATAAAATAACAGACCTTAGATGGACTGTTGGACCAACATGTCTAGCGACCAAACAGATTTGGCTAAAACATCCAGCTCCATATCCAAATCGCTCTAAGAGTCTGATCCTTCTAAATAGGAAACATCTCAGCTGTCATCACTGGAGGACACTGCCTTACAGGCAAACATGCTAGAAGTCTTGGCGCCTTTACAAACGATTTCTGTAAAAACTGCAAGGACGAGGAGGAAGGGGAGATAATCCTCTACCAGAGGAGAAAACTTCACTTAGGAGCTTTCTTCTGTAATGACTTAAACGATCTAAAGAATATAGACGTTAACAGTCTCCTATGCTTCATCACAAGCTCGAATTGGTTCCATGAGTAAGAGGATCACAGATGCACGTGTCATCACAACGGGCCAGTAGGCCTAAGTGTGTCTTTCCAACAGCCACTTTCACCTACTCTACCTACCGATATTGCCAGTATAATTTACAAAACGAGAAGTCTCACTATCAGTTGGCCTTTGTTTTGCAGCCTTCACATCTTGCCTATAAGACATCTATTTGTTCATAAAGTGTTTTTCGTGCGCAGCGGATACACGACTTTGCTTAGAAATTCGAATGCACACGGGCTAAAGGTAAAATCTCAAAACCTAGTAAAGATACACTGTGTCAGACCCTACATTATTTAATCGATTGCCAAAGTATCTATTTTTAAATAAAGTTAAAATATAGCTCTTTATAATTTCTTTTAAAAATTTCTTTTTGAACGCTATATAGTATATTTACTTTCTGTACTCACCTTTATAATTTCCTCTTATGCATTTTTTTTGTTTTTTTACTATTTAGTTGCATGTACAGCAGGGCCTCGATAATCCGAACGCCTCAGTAATCCGAACAACTCCCCTGAGTCCGGGAACGAGAGCGAAAACTCGAAGAATTGATTTAACTTGAGTCTACTGTCACTCACAGTGCCACACACACCACGCAACACCAAGTCTGTTCCCTTAGGCCCGGTGCGCATGAGCTGCAACGTACGAGTATTTCTGCCTGTCGTAAATTTTTGGTTGCGCAGTAGACCAAAGGGATGACCACAGGCTAACTGCGTAGGTATAACTGCGTATCTTCAGGGTGGACGCTGCAACGAGATGACTATAAATAGGGAGGATCTTAAGTCATAAGTCATCAGTTATCAATTGTCCTTAAAAACGAAGTCAGTAAAAGCTGTTTCATTTATTGAATCGGGATCACATTTTTTATAGTCGGTTTGTCGCGCAGTTTTGTTTTATTTAACACTGTTGCGTGGTGTTTCTTCGACCATTTCGTGTGCTTTTTAAATGGAAACATGTCACATTAACAACATCACAAAAGTGCGAGATTTTGGACAAGATTAAGCAAGGTATCTCGTTATCAGCTCTTGAAAAACTTTAAAAACTGCGGAAGACTCCCAGCTTGAAGATGCATTATTTACGTGGTTTTTAGAGCAGCGAAGAAAGAACGTCCCTTTGTCAGGTGAAGTATTGATGGAAAAGGCCAAATTTTTCCAAGAAAGACTTGAAAAAGGAAAGTTTGTCGCCAGTAGAGGATGGCTAAATAATTTTAAGAAAAGGCATGGTATACGCCAACTAAAACTAACCGGTGAGAAATTGTCGAATAATGAAGCAGCTGTGAAGCCATTCCAGGAAAAATTTATGAATGTTTGTAGGGATCTATAATGCTGACGAATCAGGCTTGTCCTGGAAAATGATACCAGATAAATCGCTGGCGTCCGGGTCAGAGAGTTGGGCCCCAGGTTCTAAAATATCGACGCAGAGGATCACACTTATGCCATGCGCAAACGCAACTGGAACTCACGAACTGCCTTTGCTGGTTGTTGGCAAAGCACAACGACCATGTGCATTTGCAACAGCCAAAAAGTTACCAGTCCATTACACAGGTCAAGGAAATGCTTGGGTGGAAAGACCCATATTTTCAGAGTGGCTAAAAAGACATTTCATTCCCGAAGTAAAGAAATTTTTATTGAAAAAGAACCTGCCGCTAAAAGCACTTTTACTTCTTGATAATTCGCCAGCGCATCCACTTGAAGAAGATCTGCAATCGATCTACGAAAATTTCACTGTTTTGTACATGCCACCAAAATGTGATTCAAAACATTAAAGTGACTTGAAAGAAAAAAAAAATCCTATTGCAAATTTTTGGCCAGCAAGAAGTTGAACCGGAATGCGCAGTATCTGAACTGCTTAAAAAGACCACAATGAAAGATGCAATGTTTTCATTGGCTCAAAGTTGGCAGCAATTGTCTTCAAATTTGATCAAAAAGTCTTGGAAGCCTCTGTGGCCTTGAATCAGAGGAAATGTCTAGCCAAGATGTACATAGATGATTTTGATCATGAAGATGATCTCCCATTAAGCATTTTTCGTAACAGAGGCTTTTCAGAAGTAGATGCTAACAATTTCTTGTTAAGCAATGTTGACATTGATTGCCATGAGCCGTTAACTGATGACGACATAGTCAGACAAGTTGCAAGGATTCCACATACTCAAGCTGTATCTGCCTTAAATACTTGCTTAGAATGGGCGGATGAACTGGATATTTCGATTCCAGGAAAAATGCTACTACGTAAAATAAGGGATAAAGCGTTTTCTATGTCCCTAAATACCACTCGTCAAAGTAAATTGCATTACACTCTCATATGTATTACATACAGTGTTGGAAAAAATAATAGAAACAAAGGATTATGGCATTTCGCATTAGTGATTCCTTAGAGAAAGACGGTTTATTTTTATTGGAAATAGTCGAAATACCTCCTTGATCAACAATTTTCCGGAATTTAATCAGAAAATTAAATATATAAGTTTATTCATCTAAATCTATATTGTCCTCTTTAGAGTAATCCCCATCGACTGCAATACACTTATGCCAGTGCTTGATCCAATCCTCGAAACATTTTTTATATTCAGTTTCCATCAGTGCTTCCTGCGATTTTTCCATTACTTCCTTTCGGCTGCTGAAACGCGTTCCCCGTAGTGGTTTTTTAACTCAATTGGACAGAAAGAAGTCACAGGGAGCTAAATGAGGTGAATTCGGTGGCTGTTAGATGGTATTTGTTGCATTTTTCGTCACAAAATTACGAATAAGGATAGCACTGTGCGACAGTGCGTTATCATGGCGCAAAATTCATGAGTTTTCTGCCCACAATTCTGGCAAATTGCTTCACGCAAACGTCTCATAACGCCCAAATAATACGTGTACTCTTTGTTTACTGTCTGGCCTTCTGGCAAAAATTCATGATGCACTACTCCGCTGTAATCCTTGAAAACCGTGAGCATTGCCTTCTTTTTTCACTGAAAACGACGTGGTTTTTTTGGTTTCAGCTCATTTGGTGAACGCCATTCACCTGCCTGATGTCTGGATTGGGTGTCGTACTCATAAGCCCACGTCTCGTCTCCAGTGATGATCCTTTTGCCTTTTGATGAATGTGGGATCGGATTCACCCTCGCAAATCATCTTCTTTGCGACGTCAACACGGTCTCTTTTTTGCATGAAATTGAGGTCTTTTGGCACCAACTTTGCTGCTACACGACGGAAACCCAAATCATTAACCAAAATGTCTTGGACGGATCCATAGGCAATGTTCAAGTCCTGCGCTATCTCTCTGATGGTTAATTTGCGGTTATTGACCAACATTTCTTTTACTCGCACTTCATCAATGTTTTCGTCGGTTTTCGATGTCGATGGTCTGCCACTGCGTTCATCATCTCTGATTAACTCACGACCACTTTTGAACCGCTAGCGCTCGTGCCACTGGTAAACGACCGTTTTCTTTAGAGAATCGTTGCCGAAACACTTTTCCAACATTTCCAACGTTCGCGCACCATGAAATCCGTTCCAACAAGTTCGTTGTTGCAAATTTAAATCCATTTCTAAAATTGTAAAAAATCGTCAACACACACAAAGATAGATGTACTCTTGGCTACGTAACTTTTGCAAATGTGAAGTGATGATGCTAAGATTTAGAGGGAATGTTAACAACAGATTTACCAACTTAAGAAAAGAAACAGAACTCAAATCGGAACAATGGGAGCGCCACACGGCGGTGTCCCCCGGGAACTCTTTTATCAAGGTGGTACGTTTCATCTCTTGTTTCATCTCGAAAGTTCTGTGAAAATGGGTCGGGGAGTCCACTGCACTGATTCTGAAAAGAAAGTAATTGAAAATTTAAAAAATGACGGCTGTACAATGGACAGAATAGCGCGTGTAATGAAGTGTTCTAAAAAAAAGGTATTTACTGCCCTGCATTTTGATCCCAAAGTAGAAACGAGAGGCAGGAAACGAAAAACAACATCACGGTTCGACCATATTCTTGTGCGTCATTGTAAGTCTAACCCGTTTTCTTCTTCGGAGGAACTTAAAAATGAGTTAAAGACACCTGTATCAAGTCGGACAATTAAGAACAGGTTAAATGAAGCAGGTTTAATGTCAAGGAGCCCAAGAAGAGTCCCTTTTCTAAGTAAGAAAAATATACAACAGAGGTTAACTTTTGCCAACTGACATCTCTACCGTGAAAATTGGAACAATGTCTTGTGGTCGGATGAAACAAAGATCAATTTGGATTTGATGGGAAAAATGCACGTGAGACGACCAAAAAATTCCGAATTCGACCCAAAATACACAAAGAAGACGGTAAAGCACGGTGGAGGTAACCTTATGATTTGAGGCTGCTTCTCATCATCTGGTGTTGGACCACTTTTCTGGATAAAGGGCAAAATGTGAGCTGTGGACTATGTTAACATCTTGAATACGGTACCATTTGCTGAAGAGGATATGCCGCTAAAATGGGAGTTTGTGCAGGATAATGATCATAAGCATTCCTTAAAACTAGCAAAGCAATGTTTCCAAAGAAATAAAATTGCTGTTATGGAATGGCTTTCACAATCCCCTGATCTACAAAATCCGATAGAACACTTGTGGGGCGCAAAATCGGGGAATGTAAAGCCAGAAATAAAGAAGAATTGTGGTCCAAAATCCAGGAATCGTGGTCCTCTATACCTGCCAAAAACTGTGTCCACTCCATGGGACGAAGATGTGAGGCAGGGATTAAAAACAAAGGTGCAAAACGACTTTGTTTCTATTATTTTTCCCAACACTGTATATAACATTTTTTATATTATTAAAATTAAAATTATTTTAAATTATGAAAAACTTTGTTTTGTTTCGAAAAATACCTTCAAAATGTCTGCATACTACAATCCGAATGATTCGCTAGTCCGAACAGGGTATACATTTTGGGAGTTCGGATTATCGAGGCTCTGCTGTATTAACTTTTTTGTTAATTTTTTTTTAATTTAATTTTCTGTTAATTCATCTTTTAATTTATAATCTTTATTTATTTTTTTATTTTCTTCTTCGTATAATACTCTTCAAAATTCTCCACAACAAATGAATATTGATCATTAATTATAGGTCATTCGGCTCTAACCTTAGGCTGTAGAATGAGACCTCTGATTTTGTTTTCAAAAAAACACTTGGCAACAAAAAAATAATTCAACGACCTTCAGATCTGTAGGGGTATTGATAAAATTATAACTTGTATGGCTGCTCTCTTATTAGGACTTCCACACGGGAGGAATATGAGCCAGTTTACGAGACTCGATAAATTAGGACTTTGTTGAATCTCTGGTGGGAGGCTACTTTGCTAGGTGCTGGGTACTGAGTATCGTTTGCTGTTTCTTTTGCTTCCCCACGTAATACGTCGGTCAAAAAGTCAACACGTCGACATAAATTTTGTGTGTAGGTATTGTTATAAAGTAAGCTACTTTGTAAGACCTTAATACGTATTCAGGAGTGTTGCTTGTCAATCACTTCTTCCTTTCATCCGATAAAGGTGCTAAATTAAACAATTATTCATTCAGAAAGCCTACAGGACTACGAAGGTGGAGCTGAATGGGCATGGCTTCCGTTTATGGTCGGGCAAAGTCATCATGATAAAGGGAATCGCCATGATGTCGGCGAAAAGATTTTCGTACATGCCAAGCCCCAAACACCATGACCCCCCAAATAATGGCTCCTCACAAAAGACTACGTTTCAGTAGATGTGGTATGTACATGACCATGTACATAGGCACCAACCCAAAATTCTATAGAATTTCAACGCAAACTTTGTTGTCATTTCTGCGTAAGTTTTCAGTAAGTAGGTAGACACGTATGTAGATACATATCTACCTTTGTTTGTAGGGATCAAGCCTCCCATACAAGTCGAATACTTTCTACTTCATTGAAATTCACTACACGAATCTTCCTACTGTAAACACATTGTCATCACTTACAAAAGCTACATACATGCGGTTACAATTCAAAACGCCACAAACACTTGATTACGAAACAGACGCACAAAAGGGTACTCCAAAGCCCAGCACTTGGTCACGGCTTGACATAAAAGATGGAAAACTATCTTTTTCACCAACTTGACAAACAATGCAAGCGGTTTTCTCCTCTAGCCTTATGTAAGTTATGTACAAGAGTACATGTACATATAACGTGTTGATATCTGTAAACAAGTTCCATCAAATCAAAAGGTCCCCTGACTACAGCAATTGTATCCTCTCATCTATTTGAGATAAAGTTTTCTTCTTCTTCTTTTTCTTCAACAAAAAAAAAAAAAAAAAAAAAACATGTCAAACGAACGCACTAAATCAGAAAGCCAAAACCAAGCTACAGATACCCAAATCACTTGTTCAAATATTATACATCAAGAGTTCACTTGCCAACATGTTGCGGCAACATACAAGTGTGTTGCATGAAGTTAGTTAACCTTTCACTGTTCTCCACAAGGGGTACCCTTTTTAGATTTCTGATTTGTAAATGGCACACCCAATATCACATTCACATACATAGACACGGTTAGCTAGGTACAGATAGATAGATAAATACTCAGCAGCCACAAGCCACAGGAAAACCACAAAAAGCCGGTTTATGCCGTCATGTTGAAAGGCAGTATTATGCCCTCTCACCGCTCTATACCAGTAACCATATACCAGATACGGGTTTCTTCGTTTCTTGTGTCTTTTCCGTTGAGGTTTTCGAAGCGCTATCCCCTTTGTACGAGTACCTTTTTCTTATTTTCTTATTCTTGTTCGTCTTTACCATCTTCATCTCTTGCCTACTTATCACCGTTGGAGGCTTTTTTATGAAACGGGAACCAAGGGTAGGGGGCCCTCTGGCTACCCATTCTTTTGTTAGCGAGTGCATAAGTGCGCTTAACTCAGCTGAAACATATGAAGCTCACTTTTAGTCAGCTCATCTGATGGTGGATCTGAGAAGATACAGCAGCGAAAACTCCACTCAAGATAAAAGACACTTTTTTTCCCCCCCACCCTGTCATTGTCTGTCAACGTTGTTGTTGCTTTTGTTTTATAGGTTTTTGTTTTTGTTTTTTTTTTATTATTATTATTATTCTCTCTCATTGCTGCTGTTAGTAACTGGCATGCCTGTATGGTGTCTCATGTCTCCTGTATGCTTTATACTGCCATGTGCATGATTTGTATCCGTGTCAGAGAACGTAGGAAAGATGCTACTTTACCCTGCCTTTCCATACCTTGCCTTACCTGTGACATTTTGACCGAGCAATGCACACCATTTATGATGACACTTTTTGTTATTTTATCACTTTTGCTTAATGTTAGTAAAGTGGTACTAAGCCCAAATGGGAGTTACCAGACTGGAAACTGTATTCCAATAAAAAATTTTATTTTAAAGCATACGTACACGTACTTGTATCTGAGGGATATAAACATACTTAAGACGTGTTCTTACGCCGTATGCCATTGACGAGGAGTTTAACTTAATCGAGTTACGGAGTCGGACACATGACGGGTATGTAGGTTTATTTAGCGGTTTTACTGATGTCGTGACAACATGAAAGTCATGAATGAATTAACTGCCGAATGAGTAGGCAATGCCATGGTAAATGTTGGCCAAGTGGCCTTAAGTCAGTTAGAGAAATGTGCCTATAAACCTAGAGACTTGATGGAAATTGAAATGGGCCAACAGGTGACACAGATTTTCAATGTTTAGTATCGAGAAAGACGTCGAGACTCTTGAGGATGAAAGAGGAAACATAACATTTGAGTCTGGTTTGCATTTTGAGTACTCGTAATTTGCAATGATTTTGCAAGTGCTGGACTATGATTTTGTCGTAAAATATTTGGCAATATTTTGCCTTTTCTCACATAAAATTGATATGCCCTCGTGAAGCTTTTGTATGCTTGGGAAAGTAGAGTACCAGATACTTTTGATTGCAAAGTATTTCACTATAACTCTATGCGACATTGTCACAAAAAACAAGTCGACTTCAAGTCATAATTTCGGACAACATTGCAATAGATAATCCAGAGCAGAGGAGCTCGATTATACTGCTTTGGAATTGTATAGCTAGTGGGGACTTAATTATTCTCTCTTCTAAGTTGGAAAAGAGCTAACGAGCTGATGAAAGTCCCAATCAATTTGAATCAGGAACCAAAATCTACAGACTTAATGAGAAGACTAAATGAGGAGACTAAATGGAAAAAGGTTTTCTGCTTCGGAATATGCCCACTGAATATGCACTAGAAGTAGAAACACTTCCTAAATATTTGTGAGCAGCTAGGATCTGAATTAGCATAGCCATCGAAGGAGGGCTTCTTACATATTCTAGCTAAAAGTGAGATCAGAAAGAGTATGTACCTCATAAATGCTAAGAAAGTCAAGTACTTAAAGGTTCTTAAATCGACTCTGGTCGAATAAGAGTTTCCACGCCATCGGAACTACATATACTGCCGCAGAAAAAGTTTCCTACTAGATTTAATCCTTCATAGCGGGCACCTCGATGACGGGGCAGAACCTTAATGCCGTGAGTATTTAGTCAACACCAGACGCTTCTTCATTACAAAAGAATTATGGAAAATTTTGACATTGACAAGCGTGTTCTTGAGGAGGAAATAGTAAGAGTTCCTAGCTCCAAGCCAGGAATGTTACGCAAACCATGGCAATTTGATGACTTGGACTACGTTGCCGGGAGTTTACGGGAACTCTGGGCTGATCAACAAAAGTATGGGGATGGAAGCTAAGTTTTAGCCGACAAATTGACAGCCAAATAGCAGTATCAGAGGTAAAAAACGACCATTATTGAGCATAATTCAAGTATTCGTTCGTACTGTGAGAAGATATAACGTAGAAACGCTGCAATCGCAAGAGACCGCCATGTCTCTTAACAACTGCTATGCCGCAGCAACAAGTACCGAAGTCCAGAGACACCGCAACTGATATTCTGGGTTTTATCCGACCACCGCCAAGAAGTTCGTGGTTTGATGAAGAATGCCGGCAAGCACATGCAGTTAAACAAGAAGCGTATAAAGCGGCCCTGCAACGTGAACTGCTCGGGAGCTCCTCATGAGCTCTACGAGCAAAACAGACGAAAAGAACATCGGATGTTCCAGAAGAAGAAAAAATAGCAAGAGAAGGACACGATCGAAGATATTGAGAGCTTGTACTGCAGGAATAACGTTTTTACCGACAGGTGAACGGGTCAAGGCAAGAAAACTCTTACAGAAACCCTGCAGTAGAGTCACAGTCGGTGCTGAGAGTTTTCTGCAGACTGTTTAGCGGCGAAGAAGCCCAACCATCAGGCAGAGTAGACCATTCAACTTAGAAGATGATAGTAAGGATAGCAGTATCTAAGTTCCAATAAATCAGCGGGACCTATCGGCCGAGATATTCAAAGCTGCTGGAAATGACTTTGTGGAGAGCATAAACCAATTCATTTCTCAGATCTGGTCAGAAGAGTGTACGTATGATGAATAGAATCTCAGCACAATATGCCCGATCCACAGAAAAAGAGACTCCCTCAATTGCACCAACTATAGAGGTATAAGTCTCCTCAACATTGGATGCCAGATCTTATCCGCCATATTGTGTGATCATCTAAAACCCTTCGTCAACAACCTGATTGATCCCTATCAGTGCGGTTTCAGACCTTGAAAGTCCACAATCGACCAAATCTTCACACTGCGTTAGATTCTGGAAAAAAATCAAGAAGCCCAAATCGATTCCACCATCTTTTCGTCAATTTTGAGCCCGCATATGACAGCATTTATAAAGACGAGGTACATACAGCCAGGTCGAGTTTTGGCACCCCTGCTAAGCTCATTTGAGTGTTCATAATGACGGTTGAGAACGCTCGCTGCTCCGTCAAGGTCGGTAGGTCGGTAATGACTTAATCGAGACCTTTGATGTCAAAAAAGGTTTTAGACAAGGTGACGTGCTCTCATGTGACTTCTTCAACATCATACTTGAAGAAATTATGCGGAACTCACAAGCGAAAACAGGAGTCGCAATCTTTCAAAATTCTGTGCAACTACAAGCGTACGCCGATTATATCGACATCATCGGGAGAACACAGCGGACTGTCACCGGCGCGTTTGTTAGTATTGAAGCGGAAGCTAGCAAAACGGGTTTACCCATAAATGAGGGCTGTCAACTAGAAAGGACACAAAACATCGACGAATTGGACAAAGTGTCATAGTCGACAGCTATAATTTCGAGGTTGTAAAGGACTTTGTTTACCTTGGATCTGCTATGAATTCTGCCAACTACATCTCAGCAGAAATAAAAAAAAAGAATTATTCTTGTCAATCGATGTTTCTTTGGGCTAAAAAGGAAATTGAAAAACTAAGCAGAATCTCTATCCAAGTCCTACTTTATAACGCAGAAGCATGCATCCCAAAAAAATCGCTCGAAAAATATTCGGTCCCGTTTGCATTGACGGGGTTCGGAGGAGAAGATTCAACGACGAACTATACGAGCTTTACAGCAACATCGACGTAGATAGAAAACTGCGCGTTAGTTGCTCGAGATGGCTAGGACATGTATAGCGAATAGACACTAATGATACGGCCCATAGAGTCTTCGAATCTAACCCAGAGAGACAATATTCTAGAGGAAGACTTCACCTTAGGTGGCTTGCACAAACAGAAGGGGACCTCAAACGACTTGGAGTGCGCAACGGGAAGCAGTTAGCTAAAGATCGGGCTAGTTGGATAGGCTTGCTAGTTGAGGCCTAGGATCACCCGGGACTGTAGTGAGTAAGTAAGAAGCAATTTTCACAGATGGCTCAAAAACAGAGGAAGCAACAGGTTCTGGTATCTTCTCAGAAGACCCAGAACTAAGAGTGTCTATAAGAATACCGGACGCAAGAAGTGTCTTGCAATCAGAGGTTCTGGCTGTCCTCAGGACGGCTGAGCTAATGCAGATGAGATCGGCATTCGAAAGAGATATCGCTATCTACAGGCCGCACTCAAGGCAATGGAATCAACCAACGTCAACTCTGATACAGTCAGGGGCTGTCGCATAGTGCTCAAGCCACTATGCAGTCAGAACCGGGGAAGACTGTGCTGGGTACCAGGACACTGCGGTATTAAAGGAAATGAACAAGCGAACAAGCTTTCAAGAAAAGGAGGGCTACTCGACAATAGTGAGGTTGCCAACATCAAACCACCGCTTTGCATAGTGAGGGGTACTATCGAGGAAAAAATCACAAAGCCTACCAACCTAAAGTGGTCAAGTCTTGAAGGACACAGGGTATCCAAGCCTCTTTAGGCGCTTTTTTACGGCAAAAGATCTAGGAAGTTAATAAAATTAAATAGGGTTAAGCTTAGAACAGTGATAGGAATCCTGACAGGACACTGTCTCCTGCTGAAACACGAAAAGAGACTAAAATTGTCAGATACGGATATCTGTAGATTCTGCGGTGATCTGCAAGCTGTTGAGGACGTAACACACATACTATGTGAATGCGAGGCAATATCGCGTAGTCGAAGAAAATTTGTAGGCAAATACTTTTTCGAAAACCAAGAGGAAATAGACGGCACGAACTTCAAAGGCCTTCTTGGGTCTTGCAGGGAAATTGGGTGTTTCATCAGGGCGATTGTTCAGATTTTCGCAAATTGAACTGGTTCCACAGGGATCGCGACGGACCCGTTTTGGAGCCTGGTGTCTGTGCGATAACATATCCATCATACCCCTGTTTAACCTAACCTAACCTAAGTAAGAAGCAAAAACACTCAGAGCGTAGCGATAGCCTTGTAATTCCAATGGAAACAACAGGCAGTAAAAGTAAGAAGATTTTCCTCTTGGGTTTCCTAAAATTATTGATAAAGCACGGCTTCCTGCGCGGTTAATTTGTCTGCTGAAACCGAACAGACCGAAAGTAAATCTATTTATTGTATGATGACACCAATCTTTTGGCAGGCTCATAAAGTCTTTCACAGACTCACTGCTAGTAGTCGTTTCTATGTGCAATATAATAAACTCTGGGTCTAATCAACTAATTATTAAAAGCTAAGAGTTTATAAATATAGTTTTATTGAAAGCGAGGGAAGATGATTAGAAAATTACCTCTTATTGAGGATCCAAAAATTCTTCACGATCTTGTAGAACCGTTCCGTCTGTCCAGCAGAGGAGCATATGTCCTGCAACTGAGAGTAGAGTTGATAAATGTAGTCAATATAATTAGTCATCATTCATTCTAAAGCTACAACATCAATCCCGTGCTAGAGACTCACCTCCAAGCCAACCATGTCAGCACAGGTTAACAACTAGCTCCAATCGTTGTAATTAGGTTCATTAATACAACTCGTCACAATTGGTGTCTGGCAACAGCTTTAGTGATTATACCAGAAGGGTTTGCTAAATTTTGCCGAATCTTTGTGTGGGCCAAACAATTACGAGAAGATTTTGCAAGATGATAACGATCCAAAATATCGGAGTCGCCTCTGCATGCGTTGGAAAGAGGAAAATGGTATAGAGACGTTAGACTGGCCGTCCCATAGTCCTGATGCCAATTCAATAGAAAACGTGTGAAGCAGAAGCTTGATGGGGGAAAAAAATAGCCATGATAAAATAACTTGAGCAGTTCAAGACCTGCTTGCGGAGGCTTAAGTTTAGAATTTGCGCAAAAATTAAGTGAAAGTGGCACTAGACGATGCCAAGTAATTATAAATAAAAATAGTGACTGGACTTCCTACTAATATAATTGCGCAATTCGTTTTGATATGTACTTTTGATATATGCTATAACGAAACTCTGGCATTTTTCATTGGTTTTTTCGACGCACGTTTCTGTTGAACACACTGTACCTATGTGTAGATACACCAAAACCAAAGCGGCAGGGATGGAAATGAAATTTCAGAGTATTTTGATACAAGAATAGGTGTAAAACAAGGTTACCTAATCAGCCCATTGTTATTCGCTCTTCACAACTTCCTTGGAGTTGGCCTGCGCATCGATGAAACACTAATACGAGTTTTAATGGTTACAGATGATATCAACATACTGGCTGACGAAATGCTAAACCAACCAGGAAAATACTACAAACTCTGGAGCCTGACAATAAACATGGACAAGTCCAAAGTAATGATGTTTAGAAAATCTGGAGAGAGGGCCAGTGCAGAGAAATGGCAACTTGGTGCTGTAGATATTGAACTGGTAAATAAATACAAATACCTGGGAATAATAAGGATCCTTGAATTATCGCTAAAACAACACCTGAAAGAGAGAGAAGAAATTGCTAAATATTAACTTTTAAGCCAAGTTTAATGTATTCAGGGCAGTGACACTGCCTATTTACTGCTATACGGCTCAGGTATGGCCATTTAGTAGCTCTGATGAGGTTGATAGAATCCAGAGATACTTTATAAAAAAAAACTTTTCAAATTGCCTGATTTCACGGCAAATTATGCGTTGAATCTTGAAACGGTCAACACTAAAAGTTCGAGTGGAGTACATCCAGAAAACAATTCTTCCATGTGAAGTATACGGGGATTGCCTACCCTAACTACTATCGAAGAAAGTCATAGAAAGGAAAATATATAGGTAAGTTGAAAGAATGGCGGAAAATCGAGGGTGACGTAGGCATAGACTGCAGCAATTGTATGTTACATGGAGCAGATACATTAGAATCCTCGAGAACTAAACAAATTAGGAAAAATCTTGGCAAGACCCAAAAAATGCACACATGGCCCGTATGCAAAATCAATCCACCACACAGGGTATGCATACATATGCACTCGCAAATTTCATGGACTCTTAAAATCAGAACAGGACTGGCCGGACTGAACGCAAACAAATATAGAAGAGGATTGGCCAGGAAATGCTCATTATGCAACCTGAACAACAAGAAAATCGTAGCGCACTTTCTGGGACAATGTCCAACATTGGATGGCATATCTGGAGACCAATGGAATATACCACATAAATTTGTAAACGATGCCTTTTGGTATAGGAAACTACTCGTTTGACACCAAACCTCTTAGAAATATGGAAAGCCGCTTAGAGCGAAGGCGGAAGTTAATTCTTCTGATTGCATTAATAACGCTGTAGTTGTACTAGATAAATATCTATCGGCTTCGGTCGGTATATTAATCCGCATCCTGGATAAAGAAAACCAATGTTAAGGGACTCAGACTTAAAAGTCACTACATACACCATCTTCGTGACAAATAAGGGTAAACCAAATCGAAGAGCTCTTTAATTTATTCCTTCTTTCCAAGTATAGGAATGAAGATATTATCGCAAGCAAAATTTGGCTCGATAATTTAATGTCCAGTTGCGGCATTTTTAGATTTTCTAATACGTACAATCTAGCATCAGCGTAAAACACGTTTAAACGAATGTCAGGATCAAAAGACGTACGAAAGTTAGTTTATTTATAAACAGTTTCGAATCTGATGCTATTCAGCTTTGGAGTACAGCAAAATATGTCTTCGATGTTAGGCTAAACTAAGCCGAATTGGCCCTCTTTACCAAGAAATATGTAATCAACTTATTCTCTCCGGAATCCAACAGACAAAGCCGTCGGGAATGATTTTAGACAGCAATCTGAACCGGGAATCAAATATCCAACAATGTGTGAGCAAAACCTTGACGGCTCTATCTTATTTATTTACTTAAGCTGGCAGTACAGTTCGTGGTGGACCTGGGTCTCAGTCAACAAGCGTCTCTAGCCAGCTCGATTTTTAGCTAGCCGCCTCCAGTTTCACACGCTAAATTGGTTAAGGTCCCCTTGGTGCGTGCGCCACCAAGGTCGCAGTCTTGGGGGCGGATTCGACGACTTTTCAAACCGGAGTGCTGGTGTCCATCCGCCCTGTATTGCCCAGCCACCTCAGTCGTTGAGGCTTCACTCTTCTGGGCAAATCGAAGCCGGTGTATAGCCCGAAGAGTTTTGTTTTCTCTCCTCGGGACCGGAAATTATCTGAAAAATTTTCCACTCAAAGCAGCCAAGAGCAACCTCGTTCATTCTTAATAAAATTCATGCCTCTGCGCCATAGGACAGGACTACTGCGATTATAATGGTCCTAGGGCTACTTTTATTGTTCGAAAGGGCTTTGCTAGTCAATTGCCTTCCTGGCCCAAAGAAGCAGCTATTGGCAAGAGTTATTCTTCATTTGATATCAGAGCTGGTGTCGCTGTCTGAATTGAAAGCGGGGCCTAAGTACACAAAGTCCTTAACTTCCTCAAAGTTATGTCCGTCTGTCCGTGAGGTTCTGTCCGTGTTGGGTGTCTTTTCTTGTTGACATCATATACTTGGTCCTGCCCTCATTGACAGTTAAACTTATCTTCGCCGTCTCGATACTCGCGAAAGCGCCACTGACATCACGCTGCTTTCTTCTGATTATGTCAATATCATCGGCGTATGCGAGTAATTGGACGGACTTTTGAAAGATTGTCCCTCTCGTGTTGACGCTTGAGTTTTGCACTATTCTTTCAAGAACCATGTTAAAGAACTCACATGACATCGCATCGCCTTTTGTAAATCCTTTTTTGACATCAAAGGTCTCGGTGAGTTGTTTACCGAGCTTGATGGAGCAGCGTGCATACTCCGTAGTCATCCTGTCAAACGGATGAGTTTGGCAGGGATGCTAAAACACAACTGCCATTGTGTGGATATTTGGTCGGTGGTGGACTTTCCTGGCTTAAAGCCACACTGATATGGACCAATCAGGTTGTTGGCGAACGGCTTCAGGCATTCACACAATTCGGCAGATAGGATCTTGTAGGCAATGTTCTCGTAGTTCCTGCTGAGGTTCCCATCATCGGGCATACTTTCGTCCGACCAAATTGACATATAAGCTAGTGTATACTCCTTACTAAGTCATCGCCTGCCGCTTTGAAGAGCTCGACAGTCAGGCCGCCCACTTCAGCAGCTTTGTTAGGCTTAATTTTAGATATGGCTACCTTCACTTCATCCAGGTCGGGTGGACGGAATTGTTGGTCTATATCGTCCGTATTGAAAGGTTCATTCCGCCTGACAGCGGTATTTGGTTCGTCATCGCCGTTATACAGTCTACAGAAATGCTCTTTCCAAGTCCTCAGCATCGACTGCGACTCTGCTACTATGTTACCTCTACAGGCTTCGGTTCGGCTCTATCTATTGTACTATGGGACAAAGTGGGAATACAAGTCTCATTAATTTCAAACTTCGGTTGTTAATCAAATACGAATGTTAGGATAGCCAGCAAACAGGGCAGCAGTTTCCCCCTAGGTGTAAAGTGCGGCTTTCCTGTGCATGAACAGTGCTCTGAGATCTATTGAGAGTTGTAAATGGCCACTTGTACCGTCCGAATGTTACTTCGCAGTGGATCTGTCTCCAAAAACGCAAAGTCATATTTCAAAGCAACTTCAATTTCACAATCCCATGTTAGGATTGTAAGGACAGAACCCGTCTCAGCGTATCTCTCAACGAAATGGTCAAACAGTTCATAATCCATATTTCCTGGGATGCCTTGCCACCGAGCTATTCGGGAAACTGTTAAGCCAAAAGTGTCACAGGCCTAGACAAATATGCACTCCATTTGCAGTTTGATGTAACTCGCTCCTTCTAAACACATGCTCAAGCTACTTGTCATAGACGAGGTCAATTATAGGTAGCCAACTCGTACAACCACAAACCTAACCTGGCATATTTTGACTTACCTGAACCTGGGAAGCACAAAGAGTGTCTTATTTGTGAAACGGTCACCCATCGGCATCCGAAGTCGCATCATCAAAAGACGTTGTATGATTGACAGACATGACAATCGACTTGCTTGTCCCTTTTCTTCTGCTCGGCACCCAGCTCTCACTGCTCATCTTAGCGGTTTCTTCTTTTAAAATCTTTGAAAACGGTGCGAAATAAGGTCAGTAAGCTGCTCGGTTTGTTTAGTTAAAGCACGAAATGGTTCAAGGTCTAAACAAAACTGCCACAACCTTCTAGTCTCTACTTTAAGTGTTAGTATTATGTAGTGGGACCTCCTGCGACCAACTGGCTACTGATGGCTAGCACCGAAATCAAATCTACGTCGTCCTAAGCAAAGTCAGCTTACCAATGCTTTATCCATAATGTTGCATCTCGAACTCAGAAATAGGAACCAGTGCCATTCATATAGTCGTTCCTAGGGCGCAACTTCACTGCAAGCACTCTCAGGAGATTATGGTTTGTGAGCAATCCGACTAGCGTTGATGTGCTATTCTGCAGGGGAACTTTTTTTTAACTCTAGTCGTAATTACCTGAATGTTTCGCAGAAGCCTGTTTTTCTGCTTATGGTAAATCAAAGCAATGAGTCAATGGCAAATCTATTCTGAGCTAACTCATCTACACGTTTGTTACCTACCACACTTCTGTGGCCAAGAGCATAGAAGAGTTTGAACTCTAAGAGTCTTAGGTTCTTTACTACTGCACATCACTAGTTAAAAGCTTATGTTGAGTGCAACGATGGTGATTATAACTTCATGAGATATTCTTCTCATTTGATAGTTCCGCCGCCTCTCCTTCGGCCAATATTTCAACTTGAAGGACGCTACTATCATATGTTGTGGAATGTGAAGTGAACATGACCGCAGAAAACTCTGGTACAGTCCCTATTTTCATCTTTAATCCATCCATGACGATGGATATCGAGTCTTGTAAATATTGAATCCTTTCCCAAGGGTTTCTTCCTGGCAAGGTACAGCTGAATAGTATTTCGAAGCCATCGGGGGTATTCCCAATTCATTCGATAAGATCGAGGCGTGACCCTACGCGACTTATGTCCATCTGTTGAACTGGTTTTATTTTAAGGAATTTTAAACTGCTCATTCTTGCATGTAGAGATCAAGAAGTAAATATTACACAGTGCGTGTATCCCACCCCTCCCGCTGCCGTTGCTGTATTTGTCATACGGCACGGGCAATAACTGATGAATAGCGGGTTATGAGTGAAAATTTTGTTGAAGCACTGCTTCATATTGTTGTAAGGGCATAACACACGCAACAAATGGATTCGGTAAACCAACGTCAGAATTTTCACTTCGCTGCTTTACTTAGTACCGTCGGTGTTTGTGTTTTTTGTGTTTGTTAAGTTGTAATGTCTCGGGAATTTATAGTGGACATTGCGAACATACGCGGGCTAAAAAGTACATAATTACTTTTCTGCGTACGTCCTCGTCTGTAAATTCAGCCGAGCTGTTTTGGCACTCAGTGAAACACAGGTAGATCCCCAACCACACCTCTCAGATGACTCCGATCTGAAGCTACCTGGCTACGAACTAGTGCCACTACTCTTTTCTCATCACGGTCTCGCCATTTACATGCGTAGTGATGTAGCTTACCAAACTCCACCACAATGTGGTCCCTGTTCCAATCCGGAATTCAATGTCCTGTGGTTAAAATTCCATCTCCGTAAGCAAATTATCCACTACTGCGTTATTTACAGAAGCCCCAAACTGGACAGCAACTCGACCTTTCACGAGTTTGATACGCTGTCTGACTGAATTCAAAGAATTGTATCCCTGTATCCTCATACTCAAATCGCTATTACGGGCGATTTCAAAATACACAATTCTGAGTGGCTTCGACATTCAGGACGGACAACACTCGAAGGACGGTGTGTTGAGATCTTTGCTGCGGAAAACAGCTTGATGCAGCTTGTAAATGGGCCCACACGAATACCAGACGTTGATAAACATACCGCCAACACCCCGGACTTGTTTTTATCTTCTCATCGTGATAAGTAAAAGATCGAGCGTCTAGGCTCCTCGGACCACTGTGTCATATCAGCTAATATCTCGAATACTGAACACACAGATAGAGAAAAGAGAAAAGAATCCTAAAAGATGTGTATAGCAATACGAGAAAGCCAATTGGAGCGAACTTACTCGTAACAGCTTCTTCAGGAATTTTAACTGGTTTGGTTAGGTCTGCTCTATAATGACATGGATGCCACTACTGATTTCATCACAGACACTATTCCCTTTTGAATGAGATCCTTTATATCTTATCTGATGAAGAGTATCAAACCAAAAGAAAAGGCGTGGTACGACTCGAGATATAAGGGTTAGAGAAATATCCTATAAAACCGAACTTACAGAGGAAAACCGAAAAAAATTCAAACAAGCCAGGGCCACAACGTCTTTCTGAAGCGTGTGAAATCTCAATGCGTCCAAAAACTGAGGAAAAAAATTCTACAATGTCCGAAAGGTAATAAAGATTGTTGGTCGTTCGTCAAAAATATTAGAGAGTCTACTTTATCTTGCGTCCCAACGCTCATTTATAATGACATTCCAGCTGTCACCTCTTTGGACAAGGCCAATCTGCTTGCTGCACACTTTGAGGTCAATTCAACACTTCACGATTGTGCTTTGTCTACGCCTACACTTGAGTGCGTCGAATCTTCAATGGGACAAATCCACTTTCGCGCTCGTGTAGTACCAAGAGTTCTTAAAGATCTTAACATTCACAAATCCGCTGGTCCAGATGGTATAACTCCCCTTCTTCTGAAGAGGTGTTCTTTCACGCTGGAAAAACCACTGATTAAGCTTCCTCGTCAATCTTACTCTTTAGGACTCTTTCCGAGCAGATGGGAAACAGAATTTGTCCAGTCCGTCCCAAAAAAAAAGGCAAATCTTCTTCTTTCTTCTCCTACAGACCCATTGTACGTACGTCCCTTCTTTCCAAGGTCGTGTGGCGCTCCCATTGTTCCGATTTGAGTTCTGTTTTCATTAAGTTGGTAAATCTGTTGTTCCATTCTCAAAATCTTAGCGTCATAGCTTGACATTTGCAAAAGTTTCGTAGCCAAGAGTACATCTATCTCTGTGTGTGTTGGCGATTTTTTACAATTTTAGAAATGGATTTAAATTTTCACCAACGAACTTGTACGAGTATTAAACTTTGCGTAAAAAAGAGTTTTAATGGTGCGCGAACGTTGGAAATATTGGAAAAGTGTTTAGGTAACGACTCTGTAAAGAAAGCGGTCGCTTACCAGTGGCACGAGCGGTTCAAAAGTGGTCGTAAGTCAATCGAAGATGATGAACGCAGTGGCAGACCATCGACATCGAAAACCGACGAAATCATTGAAATATCACCACGAAGGTGCTATACCCTCAAGCCCACTTTCGAACGTACTCTAAAATATCGTGATTCGTTCCTAAGCCGAACAACTCGCTTGTGAAATGCCCTGTCGAGCTCTCTATCTTCTAGTCATTATAACATTCAGACATTTAAAACCAACGTGCATCGGTACCTATATTCTTCCCTCCCTACTTTTTCCTTCGCCCGAGTTACTTGTTTTCGGTTGTCGCTTTAATAAAAATAAATACAACTTCGGTTGTGTTGGATGAGCGTCGGTTTTCAGGTTTCAGCTCGCGGTTGCACATAACTTCCGCGCTGTATCCAAACATTTTAAGAATACTTCAACCCTCAAAACTTAAAAAAAAAACGGATCAATGATAGTCTGTTGCTGGTTTTGTTTCCATGAGCTTGCATGTGCCGATATTTGGGATCGTCTGTACTATGTGCTACAGCGATCATTCCTTTCTTTACATGTTCTTCAACATTGAGGGTCCAGTTTAGTCTACAGTCTAGTTTTTTTGACTTTCAGCTTGGAAAGCTTGACTAATTCGCCAAGAGTTGTAAGAGCATAACTCGATATTTCCCTCGACAAAGATAGCCATGAAAACCATATCATCGGAATAGTATTCTACTGCTGTGTCGCTTGACAACTAAATATAAAAATTCTACATATTACGGAAGTACTAACGTTTTGCAGGCTCAGAACTCCTTATCATAGCGACTTTTTCCAATCATTCTGATGACATCATGTTGACTTCACAGCTCTGAACTCGACAACTTTTGAGCAGAAACTATTTTTTCACTTTAGGAAACTCGGACGCTGCTCATTTGGTTTGTATGTATGTATACACCAAGCAGGATTTAATATGATAAAAGTATTACACCAAAATGCTACAGGCTGGAACACAAGTAAGTCCAACACTAATAAAACTATTTCACTTTGTACGAGGAGTACAATTTGCTTAGCCTCCTCTGATTGCGCAAAACTTTGCATTTGTTTGCATTCCCCATAAGCACTGCAACAAAGTTTCATTTTTCCAGAATGAAAAAAAACAACAATTTCAACCATCCAACATCACCTGATGTTTATAAATTTTTGAATTCCCTTTTTAGCACTCAAACTTTTATAACCGCCGCCACCGTCATAAAGTCATCTCAGCGTACTCTTTGCTTTTACATTTTATTACCTTTTTCAAAAATCACACACAGGTCTGCCCGTCCAAACGGATCAACACAATGCTGTACAACTCATTCGCTGGGAAATTAGGTACCCCTACATACAAGTCCTTTTGGTAAACTTTCAATATAAAAAAAAATTCAAAAAAGAAAAAAAACTTCACAACTCTGGCAACACCTTTGGCATGTCAATCTTCTGCTACAGCCATGGAACAAAGTAATCATGGGACGCGTCACTCTGCCAAAGTTCCATTCTTCTTCAACACCTTTTGCCATGTTGATTTCTTTTCGCCTTGCCAAAAAATATAAAAAAAGGACGCGACTAGAAAAGGTCGTAGAATTGGAAAAAAAAGCGTGAAAAGTCGGTGAACTAACACAGGGTATACTCGTATATCCGTTCCGTGATACAGCAGTACAAAGTTGAAACACTGTGTGCAACGGTTTTGTTGTTTATCGTACCGTTCGTCTGCATCTACCGGATGGTATTATTAAGGGCAAACGGAAAGGCGGGCAATCTGGCAGCTCTACTACAGTGACACGTTGGCATCATAACCGTCACTTTAACAAGAGACGAAAGGATAGGTATCAGGTACTGCATGGGTATACCTGCCACCACTTACCGGTCTAGAGCAGAATTAACCAACCAGCCAACCTGACGATCAACCGACCAATCTATGAGCCGTAGTTGAAGCCTTTTCCGTTTCCCGACTTTTTGCATTCGCCATTTTGTTCGTTTCTTTTTCGCTCCCTTTCAGGACCTGTTGTCGGTGTGGTGTATTCGCATACTCGTACATGAATTGACGTACGACTACCTTCTAACACTTGTATTTGTAGATTGTGTCGCTGCCGTTGGCATTGATGTCGGTCTGTTTGTCTGTCGGTCTTGTTGTTCGTCATGCTTTTCTATTGCTTCCAATTGCCCCTTTGCCCCTTTTGCCTCTGATACGGGTACGTACCCGTGCATGTGCGTCTATAAGTGAATCCATAAATTTTCCCACATCCCCCCCCCCCCGCCCACCCTTTCCGGGGTCGTTTTCATTTCTGTTTGGACTCATATCTGCCTTAGGGTTACTGTTGTCGCTGGTGGAGTAATGGCTTCTCCTGATGGACCTATTATTAGCGGAAGCGTTGGAAATGCTGTTTTTTTTTTTTTTCGGGGGATGCTATGGTCTTCACCCTATGTCTGCTGGCGCTTGGAGTCATTGTGTCCTCTTCTCTGCCGTACTGTACTATTGCGATAAATATCCTCTGGGATGGACCGACATGTAAGTTGAGTTATTTTTCTAAAACCCATACTCACCATTGTCACCCTCTGAGAGCATCCATTCTATCCTTTTGTGCTGGGGTGAGGGTTACATTCTGGCGGCGGTGTTTGTGTTGCTGGTGTTTCGTAGAACTTTTTAATTAATTTATTGCTCTGCGAAATGAGGGATGGGCAGCGCGCAATGGTAAATGCAAAAGTTTTCCGCACTTTACTGGCATTGATTCTAATTAAATAGAAAACCACCCCTTCTGAGGGGGTTGCTACAGACAATGATTCGAAATATTAGCTCAACATTGTGTCAGTGCAACTCAGTGGTGAGCAATGTATTTTGTAGACGCTCAGTTGTGCATACGAGTACGTGTCCGTAGATCCTGGCTGGCTAAGGGCATTATACAAAAACTCACCCTACAAAGGGGGTGAGTTGTGTGAGAGGCCTACAAAAAGGGGAGGCTGCGATAGAGTCGTACATATTATATTATTTAATAATGTCCCGATGTACTCGTACAGCAGTTTGAAAGCATCCTCTAGGGATATTAGCCACACGGGCTTCAGACGCCTTTTTTCTTCCACCCCTTGATGCATACATTAGTGTCTGTACTCGGTTAGAGCTACCCTACTGGACGGGTGGATGAAATGCAATTGTGGTAATGTGTCAGACTGTACATTTAAAGTAATGGATCCCGAAGCCACAGGTGACTTCAACTTTTTGTGCGTTCTATGTATGTACTCGTATTCGGTGTTTGAGGCTGTAGTCCCCTGGTGATGGAGCATTGTGAATGAAAACATCATGGGATCCCTCCGAGTTGAGGAAAGCCCTTTTTCGGAGCTAGATTAGTGAAGATTACAAAATTGAATTTGGATTTTGTATACCTTGACTGGGACATGGCTTGGCTACCAGGTTCAGGTGGTAAGGTGGCATAGATATCGAGGATATTTGTGTGTGTGTGGCTACATTGCTTTGTAGCCGAAGAGGATATTCGCTAAGGGATTTAAGCGCGAGCTTTATGCAGATTAACTTTTTCAATATGTTCGGTAGAGGTGTATATACGTTATTGGCTTCCAGGCAGGTGGTAAGATATACATACATACATTTGGCATGGGAAAGTTATACCTCTATCGCAAATTAGTAGACTTGGTAGCATTTGAAAAGGAAATGAGGTCGGTTTCTATTGTTCGCCATGTACTTATATATCCTTTAAAGGGCGCAAAGTTCCATTGTTTTGCGCGAAAAGTTTTGGAATTAACATAACAACGATTTCGGAACTCAATCGCTCCCTGAGTAGTTCTATTTGCTTTCGGTAGTTGGCTTTGTCTGACATTAATACCATTTCCTGGCCCTGTCTCTGTGCATTGAGAAATCAATAAACAACTGGTAAATCTAAACAAAATGACTGTTAAGCGGTGGTGGTGGTTGTACAGTATTAAGTACATCATTTACTATGGAAATGGTCTGGATTCAAAGGGAGAAGGCAACCGTAAAGTAAAATTGGAGGACAAAATATAAATTCTTTTGGAAAGCAATGTGAACCCGCCTAAATGTCTGCCCATGATAAGTTTATAAAGTCTTTTATAGTCGGCCGGAGATAGGAAAACTAAAAAAAACCGTAGGTTTACCTACAACCAAACGAACAAGACAGTAAGTACAGGGACCATGCTAAACTGCAGAATATATGTCTGTAAGCAGTGAAGAGGATCCAGATTAGGCTTCGATTTAACGAGATCGTGTGGTAGACCAGTTTGGAAATAGCCGACGCTACAATTTATTTGGCGCAGCATGGAGAGCTGCCTGAATATGCCCAAACATCACACGTTGTTTTCTTTCTGTTTGAAAAGAGCGCTCAAGTAAAGAACTAGATCATTGAGCTCCTTGCATGTTCCTTTTACTGAAATTTCTCAGTCTTTCGAGGAAATAGGAATACATGCTTCAGGTATTATGGACTACCACATCAGAGTCGAGTACTTGCAGTCTTGTGTGAGGGTAGGGCGGACGCTCACCGCGGCGTGGTCATCGCTCTCACCGGAAGTATTGAAGGATGTTGTGTCACCTATAAGAGCGTAATGCCACGTCACGATGTCAGTAAATAGACTGCAGCCTTTTCTTGTGAAGCATTCCTTTCGATCTGTCACCAACCTGTCATTTCAGGTCATGTCATCTGCAGTTGTGTTCATATGAAAACCAACTGTCAGCGAAAGCCCTTACCGATAACGCAAAGCAGTCCTAACGTTGGTCCAGGTCCTCAAAAACTCTTCTCCGAGCAATGCCTAGGCTGGTGACCGGCGATTTCATTTCCCGTGATCCCATTCTGACCTGAGACCCAAATAAGACTCTCTGAATTCAACTTTCCGACTGTGTTCAGTAAAGTCTTGCATTTCACAGATCAGTTTTGAAGCCATCCTACTCTGGCTAAAGCCATTCCTGCCAGGGTACAGGGAAAGTCGATTTTGTGTTTTTCCCGCAACAAGAGTTTTGGTGTCACTGCATCATCAGACAGCATGTCCATAAGATCAGAGTCAAAAGACAATCGGTGCGCAAGGTCATCAAAATACCAGTTCATGTTGTACCGAAGATCACTTCTCTTTAAAAAGAAGATAGCTTTAAGAGTGCAGCCCATGATATGAATATCAAGGCGAGGGAGATTTATCGGTCCATCTGGAATAGAGGCCCCATGTAGCTTCGACGGACCATTCTTTTTCATCAGACAACCGACGTTGAGGATATAAGTGACCCTATCATACCAATATATGTAGATCCAGAGAACCCTCTTCGGTGGCAAGCCTAGAGTCATGCTGAAAACTTCTTTACACTGCTCGAAGGCCGACAGCGCCCTAGAGACTTTCGACGTACGAGTAACATGTTTAGTCCAAAGAAGTTTTCTATTCAGGATGGCATCCAAATACTTGGCTTCATTGGGGAATCGAATGATGAGATAGGGCAACCCTTATTTACTCCCGCCATTACATATCGGTAGGAGTCAGCATTCGCAATCAGGGTCCAATTCACTAGAATTGCTGTTATCCACTAAAATAGTGATTCGTCTATTCGTCAATTTTTCGCCCCGGACTTTGAAATGCACTCTCGCAGGATCATTCGCATTGGTGGGCATGCTACCTCTTAGGCAAGATGTGGAGAGGATATTGTACACCCCAGCTGGGTTAAAGTCTACCACCACTACTACGCCACCTAATGTGAGGTCTATCTCTACTGCATTGTACTTTCTCCAAGAGTTTTTCAGCTGGAGCGTTAACATCCATTGACTCTACACGTCCCAGCCATCACAGGCGCCGATATGTACCCTTTTGACTAAGTAAATACTTAAATGACTCTAGAGATCGGGGTGGATCTTCCCCTCAACTAATAAACCTCTCTAGTTTAGCTAACTACCTCCAGTTGCTCTCTACAAGTCGGTTGAGGATCCCTTCTACTTGTGCGCACCACCAAAGGTGCGGTGTCCCTCTACTGTGTTGTACGTTCGGGTTAGATTCCCGGGCCAGAGCATTAGTGTCCATTCCCTCTACATGTCATATCCATCTCAAGCTACTGATGCGTAGTTTTCCGAATAGGTTGATGTCGCTGTACAGCTCGTTAAATCTTCTCCTCCAAAGCCCGTCAGCGCAAGCGGAACCGAATATTTTTCGAAGGATTTAGGATATCTTCATCTGATTTCGACAGGGTCCATGCTTCAGGGCCATAAAGTAGGACTTTAACGATCAAGGTCTTATATAGAGTGTCCTTAGTTTTTCCGGCATATAGCCTTACAACTCAATTAGACATTCTGTCCAATTCGTCGATGTTGTGTATCCCTTCTTGTTGACAGCATACTCGACTTTGCCCTCATTTGCTAGCAAACCCATTTTGGTAGCTTCCGTTTCAATACTAGCGAACACACCGGTGATGGCCCGCCGAAATATTGTGCCTCCAGTGTTCACTTGTGAGTGTGAGTTCCACATCACTCTCTCAAGTATGATGTCAAAGAAGTCACAAGACAGCGCGTTACCTTGTCTAAAACCTTTTTTGACATCGTTTCGGTTAATTCGTTACCGACCTTGGCGGAGTAGCGAGCGTTCTCAATCGTCATTCTGCACAGCTTGGCAGGGAACTAGCTTATCACGGATGCCGAAACTAGACATTGCTCTATATAGCTCGTCGCTATAAATGCTGTCTCTTGGGGCGTTAAAATCTATAAAAGGATGGTGGGTATCGTTTTGGACTTCTTGAATTTTTACCGGGATCTGCCGGAGTGTGAAGATTTTCTGGTTTGAAACTCCACAGGTTATTGGCGTAGAGTTTCAGACGTTTACTAGTACACAATATGGCAGGCGAGATCTTATATCAGATTTTGAGGAGGCTTATACTTCTATAGCTGGCGCAGTTGAGGGTGTCCCCTTTTTATGGATCGGGCATACGGTGCTGAGATTCCATTCATCAATCACACACTCTTCTGACTAGATCTGAGTAATCAGTTGTTGCATGCATATCATTTCCATTTGAATACCTCGGCCGGTAAGTCATCAGGTCCATCTGATTTGTTGAATTTTAGCTTAGATATTGCTTCGCTTACTTCGTTTTAGCCAAGTAGATGAAAGTTTTGGCTATCATCGTCTAAATTGAATGCTCTATTCTGCCTGATGGTGGGATGTTGGGCTTCTTCGCCCTTATGTAGAAAGTTCTTCCATATTTTCTGCAGCCACTCTGACTCTACTACAAGGTTCCCTTCTTCATCTCTACAGGCTTCTCCATGGGTCTTTTTGCCATGATACGTTCTTACTCCCCGTCTCCTTTGGTCGCAATCATTTCAACACCGCTTTGTACGCTTCTTGTATTGCTGTTGGTACTTGCCGACAGTCTTCGTCAAACCAGGAATTTATTGGTGGTGGTCGGATGTAATCCAGCACATCAGTTGGCGGCGGCTCTGATGGCGCGTTGCCACTGGTCTTCGGTAATTGATACTCCATCCCTTACACAACGAGATTTGGAAGACCTCTCTTATAATCCCGATACACAAAAAGGAATCTAAGCATGAAGTTATCAATTATCGTCCCATTGCGAAACTCTCTCATATACCCAAACTCTTTCAAAGCATTTTGTACGAAGCCTTAAGCTTCAAATGCAAGCCTTTTATTTCACCCCGAAAACATGGTTTTCTAAAAGGTAGATCAACTACCACAAATCTAGTTGAATTCGTGTCTTTTGCTCTCAATCTTAGAAAATAGCAAAGAAATCGATGTTATCGCAACTGATTTCACTAAAGCGTTTGATAAGATATCTCATCAAGTGATCCTCTTCAAATTGTCTGCTCTTGGCTTAGAAACCAATATTAGAGTGTTCGGGTTAGATCCGCCCTTTCTGTTCCATTCCTGGACTCATCTGGAGTTCCACAAGGCAGTCATCTTGGTCCTCTTCTCTTTATTCTTACTATCAACGGCGCTGAGAGGGTCATTAAACACTCCTCCCTCTTCCTCTACGCTGACGACACAAAATTTCTTAAAACTATTTCTTCTCCCCATGACTCTTGCCTTCTTCAAGAAGACCTTGATCGGTTTTCAATCTGGTGCCTCAAAAACTGCCTAGAACTTAATATAGCCAAATGTCAATCTATAACCTTCTCATGTAAATGCAACCCGTCTCCTCCCCGACTTTATTTTCTCTATGGTCAACCAATTCCCCTGGTTCAGTCTCTTCAAGACTTGACATAATTATTCGACTGCGAGCTTAATTTCCGTTCGCATATCGATAAGATGATCCTCAAAGAGAACTCATCACTTGGCTTTATTAAACGGTGGTCCAAGGAATTTTCCAACCCGTATGTAACCAGATCTCTCTATATTACCTTTATTCGCCCTCTGCTTGAGTATGCCAGTCATGGTTGTTTCCCGAATCGCGGGTATTCAACGTCGATTCCTCCGATTTGCTCTCCGTGGTCTGCCGTGGAACGACCCTTTAATCTTACCTCCCTATCAGGACCGCCTCAAACTTCTCAATATGAATTCGTTAGAAGAACGTAGGAATACTGCTGACATTCTTTTCATTCATCGACTTCTCTCAGGTTCCATCGACTGTTCATCCATTTTGAACTCCATTTCCTTCAATACCAACCCCCGAAATCTACGTTGTCCTCGTCTCTTCTATCTACCAGTCCACCGCACCTCTTATGGCTCCAACGAACCAATCTCCCGAATGCTCCGAAAGGTCAACTCAAACCTCTTGCTTTTTGATTTCCACCTGAGCACTCCTCGTCTCAAACAAGATCTCCTCCATCACTTCCTTAGTCCCTAGCTCTTAAGCCTTTCTGTTGTTTTTAAGTTAGATTAAGCTTGTATTAAGCCAATAAATGGGGGCCTTAGCCAGCACCAACATTCAATACTGGCAGCATAGGAGTTGTTGAGAGATTTCGGGATAAGGGTTCTGCGACGATTTTGGCGGTCACTTGCGATTGCAGCTTATCTACGCTATATCTTCTCACAGTGGTTCCTCTTTGTTGTTGTGCTTGGGTAAACCGCATTCGCACCATGGCTGCAACAAGATGGTGATCCGAGCCAAGGTTGGCTGCCCGGCAAGATCGGATGTCCAGAAACTGGTGGCATGCCATACATCTGACACAAAATGATCAATTTGATCTAGTGTTTCATAATCCGAAGAACGCCATGTCCCCTTGTGTATATTGAGATGTATGCTTGCTATAGTAATACCCGTGCCGCCGCAAATTGAATAAGCAAAAGTCCGATGCCGGACTTATTTTCGTGTAGACTATGCTTACGAACTAATCTACCAAAGATGTCCTCCTTTTCTGTTATACTTCGGACAATACTCCTATGACGAGGAGCTCGTAGAAACATTCTTTGCTGGCGTCGTCCTTGAATTGAATTGAATTGTCTTCCGTAGGGGCATGTGCACGTATTAGGCTTATGTCAGAGAATTTAGCCTTGATGCGGATTATCATAAGACGCTCGCCCATGTGTCGGAAGTTCAAGAATTCTTGCCTCTGTTAATGGCTCGACAGCATATGGCCTTTTAAGAGTCCGGATTTTCCACGTTCAAGTCCGAAGCTCGTTGTTGAGTAAAATTTTACTCATGCAGTTACCGGGGACCCCCACTGGGAGGTGAGGCGAGCACACTGTCCTCGACAGTTTCCCGATCTATTGCCACGCAGGCCTCCGAAGTGTTTTACTATTTCTTCCTTTCTTCCATCTCTGCAACTTCTGTAGAATTCTTCTAAGCATCGAACAGAACGTCACGATAGGCAGCTTTAACTTTGACGTAGTTCGTGATTCTGTCTACATTGGTGGCTTGACACCTCACCAAGAATCAAGCGAAGAATTACACTTGCCAAGCACTGTTTTGTTGGCTTAAGAAAGCAAGGAGTCTCTATATCAGACTCTCATTATACTAGGACTAGTTCTGCGTATGACGCAGTCGCACTGACGTTGTAGCTCAAGACTCTTCGAACTTTTACATTGACGGACCTTGGGGGAGCAAATAAAGGGTGACCAGATAAGAACGATAGGAAAAAAAATTTAAATAAAACAACAACCGTGCGAGATTTAAAATTGATTCCGACTTTGTTTTGAAGCTACGTTCATGCCATTATGTGTGGAATAGCATATCATTCAAATGCCCGCCTCGGCTTAGCTGCCAGTGGTTCAAGCAGTCGGTCCAATTTCTGATGACTCGGTTCAACATGCGCGGCGTTATTCTGGCAATAGCGTGTCGAATGTTGGCTTGTTAGCGTAGACTAAGGACTTGACATAGCCCTAGAGAAAATAATCAAGTGATGTCAAATCGCGGCTGCCAATTGATGAACGCTCGTCGTGAGATGACTCAGTCACCAAATTTCTCCTTCACAACTTCGAGAGTTGCGTCATTTGTATGGCATATAGCGCCGTCTTGTTGGAACCACAGCTCGGATATTTCGATGTTGTCGAGCTCTGGCCACAGAAAGTCGGTTAACATCGCTCTATACCTGATACCATTGACGATAACGGTGTCTTCGGTGTCGGATGATGCCGCCATGCCATAAACCGCTCCAAACAGTCCATCTTTATGGGTGCATTGATGCTTGGCCAAGCACTTGAGAATTGCATTCGCTACAACAATGGCAATTTTGCTTGTTGACATAGTCTCTGAGCCAAAAATGGGCCTCGTCCATGGAGATGATTTTTTGGCCAAAATCCGGATCTTCGGATTTCCAGCGCCGAATTAGCGAACTCGCGGCGTTGTCTATGGTCGTCCGGCTTCAATTCTTACCTCAGTACAATCTTATATGGATGTAGTCCCAAATCCAATCGCAAAATACGCCGGGTTGACTCTCTGGCGATTCCCAATTCAGCTGATCGGCGCCGAATCGCCATTTCTGGGTTTTCTTCGATATTGGCCGCTACGGCGGCTATGTTTTCTGCATTTCGCACCTGGATTTCTCTGTCTGGAATGCGGCTGAGATCCAAAAGAGTGTACCATGCTCAAACTTTTCCACGGTGCGATGAATTACCTGCAAACTGAAGCCATGATGACGACCGACCTCACAACAAAATTCACATTACGTATTTGCAACTGAGCCCGAATTTCGATGTTTTTTAATAATATCCGCACTTTCGGCAAGCGTGAAACGATGCATGATGAAATGGCAAACCTTACTGAATATTTTGGCAGCTGGATGTCAGTGGTAACTTTGATAGCTGCTTGGAAAAACTATTGCACCATTGCTATCTGGTCACCCGTTATAATAGCGAACTCTACATGATGCACAGTGACATCGACCTGGCCAAAAAGGTGCGGATCAGTCACCTGAAATGGCTAGAGCGAATGAATATTAGAGCTCCGCCCTGAGGAATCTTGGATTCCTACAACGCAATAGAAAACGACTTGGCACGCCCAAGTGGAATTGTTGGATCGTCTTTGCGAAATTTCTAAATCTTTCTTATCTTATCGTCTAAATGTCATCGCTAGAAAAATTAATTAACACCACAAACATCGTTAGAAAAGACTGGTTATCTAGGAATAGCATACCTTGATATAGCCTTGTGCAGATACATAAATTACTGCAGCAGTGTCATTGACAGCATAAAATTATCTGAATTTGCCTAAGCCTCCATAAATTGTTAAATGACTCTAAAGTCCATTTCCAACGCGCAGATACTCACAGCGGCTAGTAGACATTTTCCATTAGTTCGACTCCAAAACCACATACATTGAGCTCCGATTTTATTAGAAATTTCATCACGCCTGCACCCCATGATCACCCCTCCCATAAACGGCCACTCGGTATAAATCCAAAATATAATCCGTAGTAGTAATTGCATAATTTGGCTACTTCCAGTAGCCCAAGCTCCACCAAGTCGATGAGTCTTTGGAACCGATTTCGACTTCTACGAAATTCAGCGATCAAATCGCAAGCGTTCTTCTACTGCAGGTGTTGTGATCGGAATACCGATGATTAAGAGCAAACAGTATGAACAACAGTTCTCAGAAAAGTTGAAGCTTTTCGAAGTACGAGTATCATAATTCTGACATCGTCAACACATTCTGTTGATTCAGATTGTAGAGGAAGCTGATTCATAGGTTGCTCAGTTTCTCAGCGAAGCGACGGCGTCAATTTAGAAGCAATTCAATGCCAAATTGATGACTTAGGTTCACTAATTGTCGAGTCTAGAAGATGTGAGCAACAAGTGGATGTGGGCTGTGGCCCAAGTGTTCGGTATCTAAGCAATTGCTTGTGTAGGTAACTTGTAGATACACTGTTTGCATAGAAAGAAATTTTTTTTCTCTCGAGCTCGCAGAGTGACATCACGTACGAGTCCACAAGCGTTTTCACAACGGCTTACATTGTATTGGAGATGTTGCTTGTTATTTAGCTTTTTAGCTGACAATGAAAAAAGTTCAAGCATTTGAGTAAGAGATACAGATATACAGTAGCTCATCTTCTGAATGAAATATGATGTGCTGATGATTTTTTTTTACGACTAGGTTTGAACTGTTGCTCCTAGACTGGAGCTAATTTGTGGGAATTTGGACTCGGACAAACATAGCTTGGCTTGCATAAATCAAGTGTTTCGTCTCTTGCTACCGGAAATTGGTTTGAATTTAGTGGAAAGATACTTTTTCTTATGAGAAAAAGTGAGATGTGGCATCTTTAAGTACTTCGATTAGTATGGACACCTGCGGGTTCAATGCAGTTGGACTTCTGCTTCAAGAACGGAAAGTAAAATATGTGTTCTCGCTTTAGGATTTAGATACAACGATGTGTAGTGACTCTGTCAGTGTGCTGTTAGCACATTGGTTTGGGACAAGACCAGTTACACATCTTTAGTCTACCTCCGCCAGGAAAAGTCCCCAGATAAAATGTTTTCGGTGGGAGAATAGTCTTCAAACAAGTTCTTAGGCTAAGAGGCCAAATTATGAGCTAAATGTATTGCCACCAGATTCAGAACCTGATCCGATGCCTGGAGCAGAGAAAAAAGGGTGCAGCGCCGATCCCTCAACAATAGTTAGTGAGTGAGAGGTGGTAAAGATTTTTAGCTGCCTGAAGGGCAGTAAATAATATGATATCTGAGCACTCTTATTCGTCCAGTTACCACCAGAAAGGGTGGTGACAAAAGTCCAAACCGAGAAGAGGCCTCAAAGGTATTATGTTATGCAACAGATAGCCGTGGTAACTATCAATGTACTGCAGGATGACCTGCACCATTTTAAAAGTGCCTGGGACAGGTTTAGCATACACTTTCATGTTTCAAAACAAGTCATGTAAGACCCATTAAACTCCTGAGGAGAAAACTCTTATAGCTCATTGTTAATATATATTATACTCTCAGTCCAGAGATCACCACAAAAGGTCTGGCTGCAGTCATTATGGATGCCGCCATCGAAAACGGAGTAGAGAAATCGTTTGTGCCTCTAGTAATTTCACAAGAGACAAATCATATACAATCGACTGGGGGACAGGACCTAGTACAGCACTGTAAAATAAACGGAAGGCATCTGATTATTGGATCCAATGCCAACGTACACGATAGTAAAATGACACATCTGCAATTTAACATTAACAACAGACAGGTACTCACATGCACCTCATATAGCTGGCAACGTTGGCGAAGCCAAGAAATATTTTTTTTCAAATTGGACTCGATTTGCGCCTAAAAATACATGGGGACTTAGCGCCAACTGAAAGAAACCATGGATACTCTTCTCGAAGTGAATTTCTCCGGCTAAATTCCGCAGCGTGGTCCAAACTTCCTCACCTGCATGATACCAACAACCTATCTTGCAAACTACCAAGCACAGACAAAGACAAAATTGGATCTTAAAACCATGTAAGGCTCTGCAGAGTGATAGAGTCTTCCCGACCCCTACCCAAAATAGCACCCACTCAATAATCTTTCATCTGACAGCCTTATTTAGAGCAAGCTCTGGAGGATACAGTACAGCTATCGCCTGATCAGCTTGACATCCTTTAAGGAAAAAAAATAATAAAAAGCAAAGAAAAGCTCCAGGACGTTCATATTGTCCTGAACGAAATAAGCCACTGCATTTTAATCAATATGTACCACGCAAAGACCCTACCCACCGCCCTCATTTCGAGACCTTGTCTACATCGACCAAGATCCAACCACAAATTTCTTAATCCCTATAGAAATTGATCGTCCAACTAACGAGTAGATTCGAGCAATGCCATGCAAAACCGTGGCAGTATGAAAGGGATGCCCATAAGGTAGAATACTGTCACCGCATTTATAGTCTACTCAACAAACTCACCAAACTAATGTACGAAATCATTGGACATGCTAATGATTTATGGTTAAGGTCCCTGATCCCTCTGATCCGTCTGATCCGTCTGATCCCACCTGAGGCACAGGACGTCAATAACGCCTGTGTTCGGGGTCCTGCAATGCATTTGAGGCTCCTACAATTCATCTTCAAAGATCTGGATTCCTCCTCGAATAACCCTATCCATGCCTGCATTTGTTCGCTCACCCGTCTGCCTAATTGGATACTTCGTATGATGTACTTCGCGTCATCGCGCCGTAAGGTGTGGCCAATTCACTTTCCCTCTGTATTATGGTGTCCATTGATTGTTGCCCCATTATGGTATGCTGTTTCTAGTTCAATGTAAAGTTTGGACAGAAAATCCTTAAGATGCTGCGAGAACATCTATTTCTGAAGGTTTCCAGCTTCCTTGTGACACTTTCCAAGTATGGCGCTACAGTCCGGGGTGGATCTACAAACAGCAAGCATCTCCAGATACCTCGATCTTTAACCAGCCGCCTTCAGTTTCGCACGCTAAGTTGGTTGAACTTCCCTGCCACTTGCAAGCGCCACTTAAGTCGCGGTTTTCATTTACGGCGTTGTCCCTCGGGGGCGAATTCGAAAGCTTTTCGGACCTACATGACCCAGCCACCTCAGTCATTAGATCTTCACTCTTCTGGCTAAGTTAATGTCGCTGTACAGCCCGTACAGTTTGCCGTTGTATCCCCTCCTCCACTTATCGTCTATTCAGATGGGATCAGAAATCACCCGGAGAATTTTCCTCTCGAAGCAACAATCTGCGCCATAGATCAGGGCTGGGATTATTAAGGTCTTATAAGCTCACTTTTATTGTTCGAAAGGGCTTCGCTGGTCAATTGCCTTTTTGTCCCAAAGAAGCAGCGATTGGCAAGAGTTATACTTCGTTTGATCTCAGCGGTGGTGTCGTTATCTGGATTGATAGGGGAGCCTAGGTAGACAAAGTCCTTAACTAACTCAAAATTATGTCTGTCGAGGGTGAGGTCCTGTCCGACACGTCCGTGTTGGGTGTCTTTTCTTGTTGACAGCATATGTAGGGTCCGCCATCTAACGTTTTTTTTTTTCAACTAGTGCTTATTTCGTGAATGGTAACACTTAGCTCATGTCTGATTTGACAGATAATTAGTTTTATCCTTCCGCTGAACGAATATGGTTGTGCATACGCTTGAACAACGCTTCGCTAAGTGGGCCTGCGATCGACTTAGAGAAGATGCCGATTTTGCCAAAACGAGTCACTGTTTGGTGCGGATTTTGGTCCAGAGGCATGATTGGGCCATTTTTCTTCAAAAATGAGTAAGGAATGGCCGTTACAGTCAATGGCGATCGTTATCGGGCCATGGTGAACGAATTTTTGTTCACAAAAATTGAAGAGGAGGATATTGGCAACTTTTGGTTTCAACAGGACGGCGCTACGTGCCACACAGCCGAAGCTACACTCGATGTTTTGCGCCCTGTTTTTGAAGATCGCATTATCAGCCGCAGAGCTGATGTCGTTTGGCCACCTCGGAGCTGCGTTTTGACACCGTTGGACTATTATTTGTGGGGTGCCGTAAAAGATAAGTGTTACGCCGACAAGCCAGAGACAATTGACGCTTTAAAGGACAATATTCGTGAAGCCATTGGTGAAATACAGCTGCACACAATCGATAATGTGCTTAAAAATCGGACCAATCGTGTAGGCTACTGCATGGCCAGCCGAGGCAGCCATTTGAATGAAATTATTTTCCATTATTAACCGGAAGGATTGTACTTTCAAATAAAAAAAAGAAATTTGAGAAAATATTCAGTAGTTTTTTTTTTATAGGATTTTCAATAGTTGGTCCTGCCCTCATTGACACTTAAACTCATCTTCGCTATCTCGATACTCGCGAAAGCGCCACTGACATCACGCTGCTTTCTTCCGATTATGCGAATATCATCGGAGTATGCGATTAATTGGACAGACTTTTGAAAGATTGTCCCTTTTATGGTGAAGCGTGAGTTTTGCACTATTCTTTCAAGTTAAAGAACTCGCATGACAGCGAAACGCTCTGTCCGAATCCTTTTTTGACATCAAAAGTTTCGGTGAGTTCTTGACCGATCTTAATGGACCAGCGTGCATTCTCCATCGTCATCCTGCACAAACGAACGAGTTTGGCGGGGACGCTGAAAGCCAGAGATTGCTCTGTATAGCTCGTCTCCATAGATGCTGGCCTTAAAACCGATGAATAGGTGGTGTGTATCGTACAGTAGTGTGAATATTTGTTCGATGGTGGACTTTCCTGACCTAAAGCCGCACAGATGTGGACCAATCTGGTTGTTGACCAAGACCAAAGATCTTTTTTTATAATGTGCGCACGCTCAAGGGGTTTGAGTACCCCTAAAATGCTTGGCGAAGAAAAATCAGGGATTAGTTGGTTTTAAATGTTTGAAGGTTATAATGACCAGGAAATAACGATCTAGGCAGGGCATTCCAACGGCTTAGGAACGAATCACGGTATTTTAGAGTACGTCCGAAAGTGGGCTTGAGAGTATACTGATGAGCATTCATAGCGAGACGGGTATTACGGTTAAAAGTTTGAAAGGGCGGAATGCTATTGGCGATTTCTATGAAGCACTGTTGGTGGAAATAACGACAAAACAGAGTGAGACACGAGACATTACGTCGTTGTCCGAGACTGTCCATTGTCTGACTGTTATTAGTATCATCCGTGAGTTTTATATCATGGTTTTGAATCCTGTCTAGCAGGTGCAAAAGTGGTAAATACCATATACACCTGGATACCCAATCATTCACCTGCGATGATATTGTTAACTTAAATTAATAAGGCACTAACAATGGCAGGAAACAATTCAAGTACCAAGTCAAAAAGGGCTTCATGGCGGAAGTACTGCGAATCTATCGCGGCAACAGACCAGATGTCGTGGTTACGCAAAATGCTTTCAAAGGAAGCCAGCGCTTCTAATTACCTCAGGAAAAATAACGGAACCTGGGCTGAAAGTAGCCAGGAGTTTCTGGTAACGCTGGTAGAAAAGCACTTTTCGGGATTCACAGTATCAGATGACCCTGGCATGCTACGGCACACTGAGAACATTGATCTCTCTTTCTCCGAAGAGGAAATAGGTGTTTTTATTCATAGGAACAAATTACGGTGGGCAATTCAGTCCTTCAAGCCTTACAAATCTCCCGGTCCGGATTGTATTCTACCGAAAGCACCGGAGGTAGCAATCCAAAAAATTATGGAAATTCTTATATACAGTCTAAAAACAAAGTACATTCCAAAAGGTGTTTTTTACACCCAAAGCTGGCATACAGGTGCAGACAACGGCAAAAGATTTCAGACCGATAAGTCTGTCATCATTTATGCTTAAAACCCTAGACCGATTATTGTAGATTCACATTTTTTGATTGATTCACAGCATGCATATATATATGAAAGGAAAATCTGTAGAGACCGCCCTGCACGAGGTGATAGGGAAAATAGAGAAGGGTCTACACTTCGGTGAGTCTGCGATCTGGCCTGCGGCCTTCCTCGATCTTGAAGGAGTCTTCAATAACGTCGAGTACACCGCCATTAAAAATGCTCTATAGTAGACGCTAGCATAGCATTAAAAATTGCGTTCGGAACATGCTTGCAAGTTGGAAAATAAACTGTTCCATTGGGCAAAGCTCGGTTAGAATGTCCGTAAACAGGGGGAGTCATATCACCACTCTTGTGGATGCTGGTTGTCGATGCCATCTTCAAAAAGCTTGGTACAATGGGTATAAGTGCATAACGGCATACGCAGATGATGTGGTCATAATAGTGCTGGGAAAATACTTAAATATTTTAAGCGCCATCATGGAGATTGCCCTGAAGACGATCAGCACTTGGGCAAAAAGTTGTGGTCTCATGCCTACCCCCTTCCAAAACGGAAGTGGTTCTTTTTGCCAGAAAGTACAAGATACCCCATTTCAAACTCCCAAAACTCAACGGAATGGAACTGTCCCTCTCGGACAGCGCGAAGTATCTGGGTGTAATTCTGGACAAAAAACTGAATTGGAATGTTAATGTAGCGGAAAGAACTAAAAAGGCATATAATGCTCTCTTTATCTGCAAAAGAACGTAGGAAAACATTGGGGTCTAAAACCTGCTATGGTGTACTGGCTGTATATGGCGGTGGTAAGAGCCATACTTACATATGGCGTACTAGTATGGTGGATAGCAACAAACAAGAAAATGATTTACGGAAAATTAGCGCTGGTTCAAAGAACGCAATTACAGGCGCGCTTCGTACTACGGCGGCATTGGACACCTTTTTGAACCTTTTGCTTGATTTACAGATCAAAAAACTTGCTGGCAAATGTGCGATAAGACTCACTAATCTGGGTTACTTCAAGGGCAGTAGTTTCGGACATGGCGCGGTCCTAACGGAGCTACTGCCAGGCAATCCAATTCTAACGGAAGAAGTTCCTTCCTTGATCGATTTCGACATCCTGTATGATATAATATATCCGGAGAGGGAGGACGGGCAAGAAAATGCAATAACCAGGTCAAATGAAATTGCAATTTTCAAAGATGGTTCGAAAATAGAGAAAGGAACAGGTTCTGGTATCTTCTCAGAAGACTCAGAACTGAAAGTGTCTATAAGACTACCGGACTCCAGCAGTGTCTTCCAACCAGAGATTCTGGTTGTCCTCAGGGCGGCTGAGCTAATGAAGATAAGATCGGTATCCGAGAAATATATCGCTATCTACATCGATAGCCAGGAATCAACCAAACTCAACTCTGATACAGTCAGGGGCTGTCGCACAGTGCTCAAGACACTATGCAGTCAGAATCGGGTAAGACTGTGCTGGGTGGCAGGACACTGCGGTATTAAAGGGAATGAATCAGCGAACGAGTTTGCAAGAAAAGGAAGGCTACTCGACAATATGAGGTTGCCCTTTTTGCACAGTGAGGGGCACTATGGAGGAAAAAATCACAGACTGCCAATCTAAGGTGGTCAAGTATTGAAGGCCACAGGTTATCCAAGGCTCTTTTGCCGCCTTTTGACGGAAAAAGATCTGGGGAGTTAATTAAAAATTAAATAGGGATAAGCTTAGAACAGTAATAGGAGTCCTGACAGGATACTGTCTCCTGCGGAAACACGAAAAGACACTCAAATTGTCAGATACGGATACCTGCAGATTCTGCGGTGATCTGCAGTTGAGGACATAACACGAAAACTGTGTGTATGCGAGGCAATGTCGCGTAGTCGAAGAAAATTGTTAGGGAAATACTTTTTCGAAAACTTAGAGGAAATAGATGGCACGAACATTGAAGGCCTTCTTGGGTCTTGCAAGGAAATTGGGTGATTCACCAGGGAGATTGTTCAGGTTCTTGCCATTTGAAATCAAATCCAACTGGATCTACAGGGATCGCGTTGAGCCCATTCTAGTGCCCGGTGTCTGTGTAATGGCATTGTTGGCGTCGTCGAATATGTGGTCATTCCAACCTATGTTGTCACTGACACACATACCGAGAAAGGAAAGTTTTTCGGTGTTGACAATGACTTTAACGACATCAGACAGCATTGTGTTTTGGCAGCATTCAATTCTACTTTGCTAGTGGTTCCCCAATTAGTTATGATGTTAATATCAGAATTTAATAAGCTTTTCATACACTGGCATTCCCGTTCTACAGCCGAAGAGCAGGGACTTGAGTCCGGAAACGAATATGTAAAGCAGAGAGTACTGCGGTCGGCAAAGGCTTATATTACATAGATTAGAAGTATCAGACAGGAGATCGTTGATGAAAATTGAAAGGAGTGTCGGAGACAGAACAGAGCCCTGAAGTACACCAGCATTTCTTTTGTGAATATCAGAGTTGAAACCATCCAAAACAACTTGAATTGAACGTTGCGACAGGTAATTTCTAATCCATTGAAGAAGAGAATCTCGATCTCGCGTTGTCAAAAGAGCCAGATGTCAAAGTCTGTTAAATGCCTTAGATATGTCCGTTTGGTTCCACTTTTCGGTGAGACATGCCATCAGATCAGCAGTGGACCAGTTGCTACGAAAACCTTACTGCCGGTCATTGAGAAGTTTTCGTGTATCGAGATATTTCATGAGTTGACAGTTTATCAGCGCTCCGATGACCTTGGAAAGAAGGGACATAAGTGAAATGGGTCTGTAGGAGGAGAGTGAAGAAGATTCGCCTTTTATAGGGACAAGCTGGACAAATGCTGTTTTCCGTCTACTCGGAAAGAGCCCTAGATAGTAGGACTGACGAAAAGGTCACGTAGTGATTTCGCCAGTGTGGAAGATCATCTCTTCAGAAGAAGGGTACAAGTACCATCTGGACCATCATCTTGTAAGCGACGTTAAGAAGACTGATAGCTCTGAAATTGACGCAGTTCAAAGACTTTCATTTCTTGTGGATACATATATACACATCACATATTCGTCGGTTTTAAGGCCTCGTATGACAGCATCTAAAGACGTGCTGTACAAGGCGATGTCTAGCTTTGGTATCCCTGACAAACTCATCACATTGTGTAGAATGGCGATAAAGAACAATCTCTCCGAAACCTTTTATATCGAAAAAGGATTTCTGCTTTATGGTGTAGAAGCATGGACGTTAGCAAAGGTGGATTAACGTATCCATGGCCGATAAAAACATAAAAACCCAAAATCCTTCGAGTAATTTTTCGTCCCGTTTGCGTTTGGAGGAGGAGATATAACGTCGAACCTTGATCAGGAAAAGGCACATTAGAAGCCGGAAGAACAAAGCGGTAAAAGGTGACCTCGCCTTTGGCGGTGCGCTCAAGTGAAAGAGGCCTATTGATTGGGGCTCGGGTTCAGCCCAGAGCTGCACTAAGTAGAAAAGCAAGTAAGATTGAATCTCTTGCGGGTTTTTTCAAAGTATTAGCTCGTTTGGGCTTGGACGTACATCCTCTAATACCCGATATAATGCCTCTACAGCCGTTTAACGTACTCTAGCTACCACCTCTTTTGCGCGTTCATAGTCTAACTAAGGATACACCTTATCGCCAACAATCGAAAGGCTTGCTTTTGGTTTTTAATTTACACTATCCATCCTCTGAGTTCCTTGTTTCGAACTGTTTCCTCCATTGCAGCCATCCTATTCTTGTGTATTCTCTGGCGTGTCCGTTTAAATCTTCTTCGATGAAAAGCGAAAATATTTCATTTTCTCACTGCTGCTCATTGCAACCTTGCGGTGCTAACAGTTTCTCAAGTTACTTGCTCAATTCCCAGTGCTATGGCCATTACTCGGTCGCCTATGACCTTATCAAGGAGCTCTGCTGCTAACACGGTGGGAACTCCGTTCGTATTTTATTCCGTTCCGTAATAATGCATTTTTAACGCTTGCAGTTCATGTAACAAGCCCGTTTCCGCCATTTTGCCACTTTGTTTTCGATTTTACATTGCGGCAATACGTTTCTCCTTTCATCTACTCGTATATGGCGCTGGAATACCTGTGTGAATGTACATGGGACTTTTGTTTTTCCCCACCGGTAGTCTCCATACGTGGGAACCCCTTTACGCGTACAGATTGCGGGTAGTCTCAATTGGTATTAATGTGCCTCAGGCTCATCGTAGGTGTTAAAGTTTCTGAATATTATTCATCCCTATTTAGTCCCCTCTAACGACAAGTAGAGGGCGAACTGTCGCAATATTCTGTTAGCTGTTGTTGCACGACTGGGCCAAGCCGCAAAGCATCAGAGTGTCCATTGTAAGTGGATCACCCCTATACGCCCACAGTTTGGTGCTATAGGGACATCCTTGTTTACATGTTTGGACTCCTCGGCTTGGCAATTAATCACCTCTGGATGGCATCAAGAGGTCCTTTCTCGCATATTTTGCGGTTTTCAAAGCCTTTCTTGTTGTTTTTTTGTGTACAGCACTGGCACACAAGGACCCTCGATGGACAAATGACTCCGTGAACGCGATAATCCGTTAAAGCAGTCATGCCTTCATAAAGGCAGCTTTGGTTGTTCTCTTTTCGTATACGCTCGTGATCCAGCTATATCGGTACCGGCGTTCAGCAGAAAAACTAAAGACAAAGCCACGTTGCTGATGGATGTGTGTCCTCTTACTACCGGTCATCGGTGAGTGTACACAAAAGAGCACAGAAACCTATACCAAGAGCAAGCAGATAGAAAAAAGCGAAAAGGAATCCAATTTGTTGCCATGGCACGGTAACCAAACAAGATTTCACCTTCAATTCACCTATCCACCAAATGGGGTGGACTCTGTTCCTGTCCTATTCGTCGGTCGTCCATTACGATGTCACAGGATCTAACAAATGATTGAGTGACCTGGGGTGTTGGTGAGTGTAAAGATAAAGCAAAAAACAGGATTCCGAATGCAGACTGATGTCCTGTGTGCGCTAAGCTCATCAAACGTTCATCAACCTGCATCTCTTGGGGTGCTTCAAGCTCTCCATCCTGCATGTACGTACACAGATACTGTATAGCATCACACGTCCTTTTGTCCCGTTCCAAATACAGGGAATATGTAGGTGTTTTGAGTGTTGCAGTAATTCAGCACATAGAGCACCAACGAGGGGGGTTGTACTACACAGTAATATGGTTGTGGTTCTCAAAACCTCCTCCTACTTGTGTGCAATCCTGCTCGATATTTCAGTCAATGTTCCTATCACCTGAGTGTGTGAGGGTGATACACAAAGGTGATGAGGATGCGACCAAGAATGAGTGCCGAATGACTTTTAATGAGATTACTTCCTCGGAACAATGACATCATCAACACTCCATCAGGCTTTTGTGTGCATGAAATTGAATGCTTCACCGTCGTCAGGGGATTGATTGGTCGAGGATAAATTTCTTAGATGACATCCTAGTGTTGTTGTTCCCGTTGGTCTTATCAAGGAGGAGTACTTTGGCGACAAATGTTGTAACGACAAAGGATGCTTTAGAAGGACTTTTATCCAGCATTCTAAGCGGCAGGATATAGTGGAGCGAAAGGACATGAGCTGGTTAAAAGTGAATTTTGCAGCAAATTGCACAATTTAGCTCGTCGTGTGGCATTTAATGGTGACCTGATGCTTGAAATGATTTTGTGAAGAAAAAAATTGATGCTGATGGGAAAGTGGTAATTATTGCTGAGAGAGAGGAAGATACGAATTTGACTGGGTTATGATGTAGCACAGTAATATGCTAGAAAACAGCTGGGGTTTCTCTTCCCTGTGCTGGTCTGACAGTGTCGATCTGGCATTGACGGTATTGTTTAGAAGATTTTTAGCACCTGTGCTGTCGATGTCAGTGACGGGATTTGGAAATTTTGATTGAGGTCCGGCTTCAGGGATTTTTTTTTGTTTACATTGGAAATTTTGTTACCACGAGTAGCTAGGAATATGGTGGTTGATCTGCACGGAGCCCCCATAGTGCAGTCAAAGTTGTTTAGTCTGATAGTCTGATGTCTACACCACGACAAGGCGGCCAATCATTGGAAAAATCAACTTAAGTTACTCGAAAGTGTAACATATCTCTGCGAGGAATCGTTCAAGTCATTTTATATTGTACGAAGATGGCACAAGACTTTGATGGAAAATACTTTTCATAGAAGCCAACCGGACAAGGTCCATTTTATTGTATTTGTTGAAATATGGCGAGACGTGCTCTGTAACAATGTATGGGCTTATAGGCGAAGATACCTCAGGTATTGGAAGTTCAGCTCTGATGTTTATCCTGTTGAAACTTGCGACAGTGAGATCAGGCTTTCGAAGCAGGTAACGTTATGGTATTATTACATAAGAAGGCATGTCCATACTTTATCATGGTCGTACATCTTCTCCCTTAATGCTCGAGAGCCCATTTGTGTCATTGTGCGTCAATATTGCTTTCTGTACGTCTTGCTCGATTTTCAGCAACGTTCTTTGACCCTCGTCAACTCATCAGGGCCTTCGATTTCGATTTGTTCCAAGAATTTTTACGCGACATCTCTTTGGGACGACTTGCTCTTCTGCTCTGCATAGAGACTCCGCAATGGAACTGCCCTCAGCATCTAACCTGTTGCCATATGGAGCTGGTTCTTGAAGGTATTGTCAGAATAATATGCGGCATCAGTTTACGAAGGCCTGTTCATGTTACGACGGTGGCTGTCTACTTAACGTTGGAGCGAAGCAATGACAGTTCAAGTGCAGCAAACGAGATTGAGTTCAGTTCCGCCATCATAATTTCCATCGGATTCCAGGTAAACCTGGAAAACAACGAATGTACAAAGGGGCCCTGCAGAAAAGAACGAGAGGGGTCCGCGAAATCTACGAGCAGAAAAGAAGGAAAAACATAGGCTCCTCAGAAGAAAAAAGAAAGAGCACGAAACGCGCTAGATCGGCGCCTTAGAGAGGTGCTACCGGAAGAATGAAGTTCGGAGGTTTTACCAGAATATAAAACGAATATGTCAAAGTTGTAAAACCTGAGCGGAAATCTACGAGGATGGAGAATAGAACCTCATATCAAATATAACCACAGTTGGTGCTGAGAATCTGGAAAGATTGTTTCAACAGACTGTTAAACGCTGATGAGGAACAACATCCCAATGTCAGGTAGAATGAACGATTCAACCTGGACGAAGACAGACAACAGAGATGAAGTCGACCAAGATGAAGTCTGAACAGCCAATTCCAAGCTCAAGTCGAACAAAACTGCGGGACCCGACTAACTGCCGAACTGTATTAAGCAGCAGGTGATGATTGGATACGGAATATACATCAACTCCGAATCTCAGCTCCAAAATCTGGGTGGACGAAAGTATGCTGGACGAATGAAACCTCAGCATTATTTGTCCGATCCTAAAGAAGGGAGGTCCCCTGAGTTGTGCCAACTACTACAGGCGAGTTAGTCTCCTCAATATCGCATATAACTTCCTGTCTGCCGTATTATCTGAACGCCTAGGACCCTTTGTCAATAAACTGATCGGCCAGGAAAGTCCACTGTAAATCGAATTTTCACATTACGTCAGGTCTTGGAAAACCCCAGGAGCTTCAAATCGATACACCTCTGCATCGATTTCAAAGCCGCAAATGACAGTATCTGTAAAGATGAGCTATGCAGAGCCATGTCTACTTTTAGCGTCTCTTCCAAGCTCATTCGAATATGCAGGATGTGATGGAGAATTCACATTGCTCCGTTAAGGTCGACAATGACAAACCAAAACCTTCAACGTCAGAAAAGCACTTAAATAAGGCGATACGCTGTCATGTGATTTTTACAACATCATCCTTAAAAGGATTGTACGAAACTCGTGAGCCAGCTGGAGAGGCACCATCTTTCAAAAGTCTGTTCATTTACTCGAACAGGCAGACGACATTGGAAAAAATGGGCTTAGCGGTCAATGAAGGATAAATATGGTACTAGGGGGTGCAAAAGTTGTCATCTGATGTCCCTTGATTGTAATTTTTTGTCTGAAAGAAAAATTTTATTTCTACTTTCGGATTATGTTTACTTGATGTTTTAATTTTTTTTTCATTAAATCGAGACAATGATATCGGTTAATTGCCCGCCGCCAGAACTAACGACCATTCGGGCCCGAATTGTGGCATTTTCTACTACTCTTGCCAGAAACTCCGATGATAGGTCCTCGCCGAAGTTTGTTGACATAGACTCGTGACTTGTAAACACCCCAGACAAAGAAGCCTGGAACGGTTAAATCATGCGATCTTGCCGGTCAGTGAAAGTCGTCAATACGAGAGATTAGACGATCCGGAAATGTAGCCCTCAGAATTTCGGTTGTGGCTCGTGCAGTATTCGCCGTTGCTCCATCTTATTGGAACCACATGTTCTCCATTCCCAATTCATCCAATTGAGGAAGGAAAAAGTCGTTGAGTATGGTACAGTAGCGCTCGCCGTCCACCGTAGTCGTTTGGCCCGCGGCCTGTTTTCGAAAAACTAAGGTCCGATGACGCCTCCAGCGTAAACAGCGCACCACGTAGTAACTTTGAGCGGGTGTAATGGCTCTTCGTGAGCTATGCGCAGATTCACGGTGTCCCGAAAGCGATAATTTTGCTTATTCACATGTCCACAGAGATGGAAATGGGCCTCGTCGCAAATGATGACTTTCGATGAAAAGTTACCTCCCCCGTGGCCGAGATCAGAAATGCTTGAGCGTAGGTTACATGCGGTTGGCGGTCAACAGCTAACAGCTGATGCACTGTCTGCACTTTGTAAGGGAACATCTTACAGTCTTTCACCAGAATCCTCTGTAAATGCCGCCGATTGATGCCCAATTGCGTGGCACGTCTTCTGGTCGATACTCCAGGGTCCTCTGCGACCGGGGAAACTGCAATATTCTCAGCAGAACGGCTGCTGCGGGGCCGACCAGAACCGATAGCATCTGGAGTTGTTCCATACTCTTCTAGGGGAGCGGCTAAACGTCGTAGTGTTTGCCCAGTATGTGCCGGACGACGGAGAAATTTGCATCGAAATTCGCGCTGCGCTAATACCACCGACGAATTATCGTAGCAATTATTCCGCATTCTTTAGGAGTATAGAGATTCTTGTCTTGTTGACGTGGATTTTGTATTTGTTTACTTCATAAATGTCAAAGTAGAATTGACATTTGCAGCCATTTGCAAAAATTATAGCATCTTCCGGTGGGGTGTTGAGTTTTGCGGCATCTAGTATATGCTGTCCACAGACAGGTACACAGAACATCGATGCCTAGGACAAGCGTCACAATAGGCAGCAACAACCTTGAGGCAGTAAGGGACTTTATCTACCTCGGCTCCGCTATCAACAAGCGGCAATGACACAAGCGCGGAAATTATGCAAAGAGTCATTCTAGCAGTCACTTCTTCATTGGGCTTAATTGAGTAATAACGCCTTTCTTTCGAGCAACCAAAAACACATTATACAAAACACTGAACATTCCAGTCCTGTTTTACGGCGCAGAAGCTTGGGCACTGACGAAAGCTGATGAAAATACTTTCGGGCGTTTAAGAGAAAAGTTCTTCGGGTAATTTTTGATCCCGTTTGTATCAATGGAATATCGAGGAGACGTTTCAACGTTTCAACGTTTCACTTAGAGCGCATGGACACCAGTGTCCAGGCCTGGAAAATTTTCGACTTTAACCCAGTGAAACAACGCAGAAGAGAACGACCTCTTCTTAAATCGCGCACGCAAGTGTAAGGGGACCTCAGCTAATTTCGTGTGCCCAATCGGAGGTAGCTGACTGAAGGCGATTCTAGTTGGAAAGACATATTAACTGAGCCCCTGTTCCACCCCGTTTGTAACGCCATCTGATTATGTAACTAAGTAACCTAGCAAACTAGACATAAGTACCATAAAGCTTGCTGTGAGACACTGTGGAGTGCTATCTCGTGCGCTGATATGGTGGCTACAGGTACTGAAGCGTTTACTTATCTTTCCACGAAAGACTGGGAAATTCCAGTGCAAGGAACATAAAAGGAGTACAACGGGTGCTCTGTTCCGATCAACAAAAAAAAAATACTTTGAAACTTTTATCTCTTGCAGTAGCTGTTCCCATCGTAGATGGAGCCGAGAATCTTCTACCAGATATCTACTTTCTGGGAAATAGAAGGCTCGAATATGTATTTTACTTCACACGCTTACTGATTTGCCGGCGACCAAGCCAGTAGTGTTCAAGGTTAGGCCAATTATTTATTATTCCAGGACCTGGCCACGAAAACTACTAGCCTTTAAGAGTACATGTTGCCAATCTATATGTCAGTGGTGATATGGCCAGTTTCAGTGTTTTACAAGACTTAAAATCCTTCTCCCAGAGGGTGTATTAGGAGCGTATAATTCATATTTACTGCAGCTTTTTTTTGCACAGATCAACAGCAACTGTTGATTACTCCCTAAGCAAATAGTGTCTATGTGTCCTTAGTCGACGCGAAAGTCTTTGCCAAGACCCATTTATTTCATTTACCCTCCTCTCTTACTTTTGCAGTCGTCTTGCTTAAGGTAAATTGAATCTCGGCCTTGAATTGATATTTATAATAGTAAGACCTTTCCTACTGCTGTAAAAAAAAAACTTCAAAAAAAATTCCATCAAACCCGAAAGGATAAATTTATTTTTTATCTCAAACTCCTTTCATCACCCAAATCCCGACCCACTACACTGGCCCTTCACTTAGCAGACATCTCAACTTGACCCCCGCCCTGGCCTCGTCAACAACTTGGAACAAATTCATTTACGATATTAATTGACGAAACAAGGTCCTGCGAGTGTTAACCCCATCATCAATAAACAAGAAGACCCAAAAAAACAAAAAACACAAAAACTTCGTCTAACAAAATATTTTTACAAAATTAATTTCTTCACCATTACGATCGTCGAGAAAACAATCGTCCTCCCCTTATCACGACCGCCGCCACCAATGCCACCGCCGCCGTCACCGCCGCCGCCGTCATTGGCCTGTTCCATTTGAAGTGGCTACAAACAAAAGAAACCCTTTGTGTCCCGGATAATTGCCTAGAATACGTATAAAGCCCCAGCCAACAGCCAAGAGCATCGCTTAGTAATCCCCACAGGGAATCCGTTGAGTAAGACGAGACGACCGAGACGTTCCACCAATTAATGACCATCAACCACAGCCAGCAGTTAATAGATTTCCCTCCAGCGCATTCACCGAAATGTCGAATCAAACCGTCTACGGTTCAATGAACATATCGAAGAGGCAGGCTCAGAGGCAGAACCGTCACGACGACGAAAATACACAATCCACCAGAGACCACAGCACAAGTGACTTGGTATGTTGGAATGCGATGATGAAGGAGTATCCGTACCAACTCGTACCACACCAAATCACCAATAGACAGAGGATGAAGGAAAACTGTCAAATAGAAATCGAAAATCAATTTGGGAAAAGTGTCGAAGATCTCGCCTACATTCCGGGACCCGGGACGGCAGGTTGAGAGTAAGAGTTGGTATCACGTTGTGAGTCATTTGGGAATTTCGGGTCCATGAACCTCTCCGATCAACCCGAAATCAAGACGGCAGCTACGAGTATACTCGTAAGTGCTGCAAATGAATTTCTTCAGGATTCTGTGGACGACCAAGTGGGTGTCCTAGTCCTGTCAGGTTCTTGAGAACCATAAAAATTCAATCGAATGCGATTTTATTACCCTAAATGTATCTACCCTTCACACAGACTGTGTGTGCTTGTATCTGTAACATAAAACTCACGGATAAATACACTCGCATGTATAATTAAACTGGGATATGGTCGTACGTAGGACGGGAGGATGGGCAAATGGGTGGATGGATGGACTTGTTGCAAGCCCAAAAATCCCGATAAATAGATGTAGATACTCGTAGTTTTGGTTTGCTGTTCAAATGCGGGAGTCGAATTTCGAATGATAAATGGTAATCGGTTGGAGACTTACTCGTACTCATGGGCTAGGCAATCGATAAAGAGCCTAGCAAAACACTGATTTCCCATTTCCTATGTATTTTGTTACGCTCCATGCCGAATTGGATCTAATCGATTCATGTGGGATGGAAGCACTTGAAAGAAAGGCCTGCTCTGGAGAGTACATAGTGATTTCCCAAAATGCATTTCGCGTTTGGCGTAATGAGGCATCACGACGTTTGGAGAGAAATCGTATTTTTCGACAGTGAAGGGTGGAGCAGCACTTATGGAAATGACAGCGCAATTACTTGGAGCACGTAATTAGTGAGGAAAATCGTAGTGTTGAAGATTTATTGTTCCCGTATGCCCACTACCGGTACTCGATTAATCAACGAAAGGAATTTTCTCTCCATTTCATTAGCTGCCTTATGCTATAGAGTCAAGGGCAATATGCCTTACCGGGATAAAGTATTTACAACGTTTTTACAACAAGGACTGTCAGATTTATTGTTGTTTAGTAAATCCATGGAAAGAGCTGATTGTTTCACCTTTCTGACAAGCGTTATCGTTATCCATGGTGTGGCTCTTTGATTTGTCAATCAATCTCTGAGAAAAGCTTTTACGAAATCACAACGACCTGATCCGTTTGATTCATATCCTAATCTCCTAATTGCAACAGTACAGTATCCATACGGGTAATATATCTTCTTTGATGAATTATAAAAACACCAGCGTACGCCCGCCACCTACAGCTCTGTAAAATATATCTAAGACTGATATAAGAACAGGTGTAGTGCATAAGATAAGATAAAAGAAAACACTGGGACTTCTTATATGAAGTCAGCGGTAAGTTCGTTCAACCTGTTTCGAAATGACAAGGTCATCGATAGTTTTTAGCATTAAACCCGGACCACGAAATAGGGATGGTAATGGGATAATTTGCAATAAAATCCCTCATATTTCAGTTTGGATTCGTAGTAGCAATATTGCCAGCGGCCCATGAGATATGCTGCTCCTGATATGCTAGGATTCAGCCGACCACAACGATGAGGCCTATGATTTGATGAAGAATTTCAACATGTGCATCCAGCGAATTAGAAGACCAGCGGGGCGTTGTCTGGGAAAGTAACAGAGCTCGTCGCGAGCTCAACGATCAAAAGATACAGGAAGAACACCTAGAGAATAAGAGCTTAAGTAGCCCTTGATCGACGCTATAGAGAGATGTTTCTGTAGGAATGATGTCTGTTAGATTCTCCATAAGATAACAAGAACATACAGAGGGAGCTACGTTATAATAGCGCCAGATTCAAAAGATCTATTTCTGCAACTAGACGAATGAGTCAATGAGCGTTGGTAATATACCATTTCTAGAATTTGTTGCATGACGATCTTGAATTTGGCAGGTACAACATGGCAATACAGAGATAGGAATTGCGATAAACGACGGCGTTCCAACAACATTTCTAGGACATTCTGGAATAAAGGCACGACACCAAACTGAAAAAAGGGCAATCTGACGTATCTGAACTTTTTTGTTTTTTGATAATTGGCGAGCGCATAAGGGATTTTCTGTATCCTTAAGATGTTTGCACATAGCTCGCGCGAAAGGAAGTTAGGGAGGGAAAAAAGAAAGATACAGCTGTGCTTAGTATCGTCGGTGTTTGTGTGCTATGTGTTTGACTTTTATAATGACTCGGGAATTTAGAGTGGATACAGCCAATATTCGCGGGCTTAAAAGTAATCACTTTTCTACGTACGTCCACGTCTGTAAATACAGACCAGCTTTTTTGGCACTTGGTGAAACACAGGTAGATTTCCGCCCACACCTCTCAGATCAGTCTGTTCGGAAGCTACCTGGCTACGAACTAGTGTCATTATTCTTACCTCACCGCGCTCTCGCCATTTACTTGCATAGTGATGCTGTTCCAATCCGGAATTCAATTTCATGTGGCTAAAATTCAATCTCCGTCAGCAAATTATCCAGTAATGAGTTTGATGCGCTGTCTAACTATATTCAAAGAACTGTATCCCTGCATCCTCATACTGAAATCGCCATTAGGCGATTAGGTATGTTAAGGTCTTCGTTGAGGAAAACAACTTGATAAAGGTTGTAAATGAGCCCACAGATATATCAGACATTGGTAGTCATACCACCAACAATCTGGATTTGTTTTTGAGTTCTCACCCTGATAAGTTCAAGGTTAATGTGCTATCCCCTCTAGGCTCGTCGAACCACTGTATCATATTAGCTAATTTCTCGTACATCGACCACACAGTTAGAGAAAAGACTCCTAAAAGAACGAGAAAGGCAATTGGAGTCGATTTAACACCTTCTTTAGGCAATTTAACTAGTCGTTATGCTTCCTCGATAACGAAATGAATGCCGCTCATTCTCTTCGGAATGAGATCCTTTATCCCTCATTGGATGAAGAATATCGGACAAAAAGAAAAGGCATGGTACGACTCGAGCTGTAAAGAGGCTGTCAGGGTTAGAGAAGTGTTTTTTCCGTCCTTCAAGACCAACCCGACAGAGGAAAACCGAAAAAAGTTTAAACGAGCAAGGAATGACTGCAACATCTTTCTTAAGGGTGTGAAATTCCAATACGACCAAAAACTGAGTCAAAAATTACTATAATGTCCCAAAGGCAGTAAAGATTGTTGGTCGTTCGTCAAAAATATTAGAAATTCTGCCTCATCCTCCATCCCAACGCTCACTTACAATATCATTCCCGCTGTCAGCTCTTTGGACAAAGACAATCTACTTGTTGCACACTTTGCGGCCAGCTCAACGCTTCCAGATTGAAGTTTGCTTCCACCTAAATTTGAGTGCATCGAATCTACAATGGGACGAATCCACTTTCGTACTCATGTAGTAGTAGGAATATTTAAAGATATTAACATTCACAAATCCGCAAGTCCAGATGGTATATCTCCCCTTCTTCTGAAGAGGTGTTCTTCCTCGGTGACAAAACTACTGCGTAAGCTTTTTCATCAACCCTACTCTTTAGGACTCTATCCGAGCAGATGGAAAACAGCGTTTGTCCAGCCCGTCCCTAAAAAAGGCGAATCTTCTTCTCTCTCCTCCAACAGACCCATTGCACTTACGCCCCTTCTCTCCAAGGTCATAGAAACGCTGATAAGCCGTCAACTCATGAAATATCTCGAAACACGGAAACTTCTTAATGACCCGCAGTACGGTTTTCGTAGCAACAGGTCTACTGGTCATCTGATGGCATGTCTCACCGAAAAGTGGAACCAAAGCGTTGATGTGCGTTCTGGCGAAAGCAAGATAGTTGCACTTGATATTTCTAAGGCATTTAACAGAGTTTGGCATCAGACTCTTTTGCCGAAAATGCGTGCTTTTGGAATCGACGACTCTCTTCTTCAATGGATTAGAAACTGCCTTTCGCAACGGTCAATTCAAGTTGTCTTAGATGGTTTCAAGTCTGATATTCACAAAATAAATGTTGGTGTGCCCCAGGGCTCGGTTCTGTCTCCAACTCTCTTTCTAATTTTCATCAACGATCTCTTGTCTGCTACTTCTAATCCAATATATTCCTTTGCCGACGACAGTGCTCTCTGTTTTTCATATTCGTCTTTGGGCTCACATCCCTGCTCTTTGGCTATAGAACGGGAACGGCAGCGTATGTTAAGCTCATTAAACACCGATATTAACAGCATAACCAATTGGGGAACTATCAACAGAGTGGAATTTAATGCTTCCAAAACTCAATGCTGTCTGCTGTCGTTAAAGTTATTGTCCATGAATGGCACTTGCAACTTGCAACACCGAAAAACTTTCCATTCTCGGTATGCGCGTCAGTGACAACTTACGTTGGAATGACCAAATATTCGATGTCGCCAAAAATGCTGCGAAATGTCTAGGTTTCCTCAAGCGATGCAAGAAATATTTCACCCCCTTTGATCTGGCCTCAATATATGGTATAAGGCATTCATCCGCCCAAAATTGGAGTACGATGCGCACATCTGGGCAGGTGCGCCCAAAACTTCTCTGCACGGGCTAGATGCGATAAAACTCATAGATGACGCTAATATCACCCAGTCAATTTGCACTCTCGAACACCGACGAAATGTCTCGTGTCCTACTTTGTTTTATCGCTATTTCCACCACCGGTGCTCCATAGAAATCGCCAGTAAAATTCCTCCCCTTCAACCGTAACACCCTTCTCGCTGTAAAATCTCATCAGTATACCCTCAAGCGTTTCTCGGACGCACTCTAAAATATCGTGATTCGTTCCTAAGCCGTACAACTCGCTTATGCAATGCCCTGCCCAGCTCCTTATTTCCTAGTCATTATAACCTTCAAGCATTTAAGACCAACGTTCACCGGTACCTCTCTTTCTACTCTCTTTCTATCCCCCCTAATTTTCCTTCGCCCGTGTTGTGTGCAAGCACCTTTAGCGCCGCCAAATTATAAAAAAAGACCGATACACGTTGGTTTTAAATGTTTGCAAATTATACTCGTAGTGACTAGAAAATAATGAGCTCGGCAGGGCATTCTATAAGGGAGTTGTACGGCTTAGGAAAGAATCACGATATTTCAAAGTACGTCCTGGGGTGGGCTAGTGGGTGTACTGATGAGCATTTACAGCATGAAGGGTGTTACGGCTAAAAGTTTGAAGAGGCTGAATGCTACTGGCACTGGTGGTGAAAATAGCGATATATCAGGGTGTGATGGAAGATGTTACGTCGGTGTTCGAGGGTGTCGAATTACTGTGGAATATTGAAATCGCCCTTGAATTTTATCGCACGATTTTGGATCCTATCTAGCAAGTGCAGAGGAGTCTTAGGGGGCCTGACCTGATGTGAGTATTGAACTCCAGTTTGGGGCTAGTTGCTTGACTTCATAAAGGACATACCCGTACAACAACTATACTGCAAAATACGGTCGGATGAAATAATGTCCTAAAAATACAATGTTAGCCACTTATTTCATATTTCATATTTATTTCATATTTATTTAAAAATTTATCTCTGTACAGGTAAGCTTACAGCTAATATTAATTATGCACAGGTTGAAGATGTATTTAACAATTATTTTTTGGTAAAATAAGAACTATAAATGATAGGAAAAGGTGAAAGAAAGAAAACAATAGGGAAGGAAGAGAAAGATAGAGAAAGATGAAAATAGAAAAGAAGAATTCTAAGATAATGAAGTCTAGTCATCTTTAGTATCGGAAACTTCAGTTTGCATCCAGGTAGTATTGAAAAGCCAGTTTTTTAAATTGATTCGCATTAGCACGTTTAATGTCTATCGGAAGTTGGTTCCATAGGCGAATTGAATGGACGAAAAACTGTCTAGAACTAACTAAATATTTATGGCGAGGTGGTTTAATTTGCAAAGATCTTTGAGATCGTGTAAAATCTAAAATGTAAGATAGATAATTTGGCGCCTTATTCTCGAGGATCCCATGCAATGCTACAACAGTGCGATATTTTAGGAGCGAATTCAGTGAGAGCCCGGCTATTTTCTGCGTATATGCTGAAACGTGATCATATCGATTAAGGTTGAAAATGTATCTGGCACAACTGTTGTATGCAACATTTAATTTTTTTTCAGAGCAATAGTCCAATTTACAAAAAAGCTCACACCCATATAAAATCGAAGGAAGAACATATGACTTGACAAGCTGGAGCTTAACTTTAGTTGGCAAAAAGCGTGCAGTTGGACTAAGACCACGGAGAATGCCGTAAATTTTGCCTACTATACTATTAATATGATCATGCCAGGTCATATTGCTGTTAATATATATGCCTAAGTTTTTAATTTTCGACACGAAATCTATTTTTAAACCATTAAGAAAAAGTTCTGGTGGTATTTGGTCTGTTTTGTTTCTACTGATTGTCAATGCTTTAGTTTTTTTAGGATTAAGGGCAAGTTGGTTTTGTTGGGACCATTGATGCAATGAGTCTAGATCCTCGTTTATGCCTGCTACTGCTTCTGATTCGTCAGACTTTTTGAACAATTTATAAATTTGCAAGTCATCAGCATAAATGTGGTGATAGCAGTTTTTAATACATTTTGAAACGTCATTTATAAAAAGCACAAATAGCAAAGGACCAAGAACGGATCCCTGAGGTACACCCGAACATATTGGCAAGTATGATGATTGTCTATTCTCAGAAAAAACAGCCTGAAGACGACCCTGTAAATATGAAGCTATTAGTTTACTTGCTGTAGTTTCAAAGCCAAATTGATTTGTAAGTTTTTCAATAAGTATTTGGTGGTTTACAGTATCAAATGCTTTAGAAAAATCCAGCAGCACAACTAAGCCATTTTTGTTGTCATCTATTCCACAGCGTACGTCTTCAGTGACTTTCATAAGTGCCGTTATGCAGTTGTGTTTTCCCCGAAATCCAGATTGGTACCTTGTTATTAAGTTCTGTTTCTCTAAGTACCCTTTAACCTGATTGCTTATAACAGATTCAAGAACCTTGCTCATAAACGAAATAACTGCAATAGGCCTGTACTCAGGATTTGTTGGCGAAGAACTCTTAGCAAGTGGAATTATTTTTGCAACTTTCCATTTATCCGGATATACACACGTGGTGAGGACGGTATTCAGAATATGTGTAATATGTTTAAGGATATAAGGGAGCAGAATTTTTATGAAATCAGGATGGATGCCGTCTAGTCCTACAGCCCTAGATTTTATTTTAAAAATTACTTCTCGAACGTCCGTCATATGTACATTTTTAAGGTTAAAAGAACTACTCATGCCCTGACTAACGCTTGAAAAACTAGAGCCTGATGTACTGTTAAAGGATTGTGTGGATTGCACAAATTTTTCATTAAGGTCATCTAAATTAACACCGTGTAAAGAAGGAGAATTATTTGTGTTCAAACCTATCTGACGAATGTTTTTCCAAAATACAGCAGAAGACGATATGTTGGAGAACTTATTTTGAAAAAATGTACTTTTAGACTTGCGGACAAGGTTTGCCGTCATATTTCTGCAAACCCTAAACTCTTTCAAGATACTCTCGCATCCATACCTTCGCCATCTTTTATAAAGTAAATTGCGTTTGCAAATGGCTTGTCTTATTTCTGGGGTAAGCCATTCTATGCCACGGGGTTTACTTTTTTTTGTACATATGGGAACATATTTATCAAAAAGGTATAGTATATTATTTTCCAATGTTACGACTTGTTCATTGACGTCAGAAGTACAGTAAACAGGAGACCAATTAAGCAATTGGCATTCGTTGATTAGCGAATGAGTGTTTATTCTCAAAAAATTGCGATATGTAACAAAAGTATCTGCAGAACCTGCAGCAAACATATTAACGGTTAAAAATATAGTATCGTGATGTGAAAAAGCAGGAGATTGTATTTGATCATAATGACCTATAAGTTCAGTGTTAGAAACTAAGAAAACATCAATAAGGGAAGGAGTTTTATTAGGCATAAAATGAGTAGGCGTTTGACGGTTAACAAAATCAAAACTTGTTGATTTCATAACATCAAACAACTCTTTGTTTTTGTTGTTTAAAATATCGAGGTTTAAGTCACCTGCAACTACAATTTTTGCGTATAAGGGAGTTATTTCCTGCAGAACGTTTCTAATTTTATTTTGACTCGCTACATCAGGAGCCATGTAAACGGATCCTATCAGCAATTTATCATTGCTTAAAGTAATTTCTAAGAAGATAAACTCATGGTCATCAACTTCTGTGGATTGAATAATAACCTTGGCCTTCAAACCATGTTTTATATAAATGGCAGCGCCCCCACATTCTTTTCTACACCTATCAGCTCGATACAATTTGTAGCCTACTAGTTTAAATAAACTATTGGGCATATCAGGTTTCAGCCAGGTTTCAGAAATGCAAACAATGTCAACCTGAGAGTCCTCGAAAATCAAGCGCAAATCATCTATCTTGTTTACCATGCTTTGTGCATTCAAGTGGCAAATGTGCAGCCCTTTTTTAAAGTTGCACATTATATTAAGCAATGTTCTTGATTCGTCAATGCAACTCGCCCATGAGGAACAATTACTGGTCATTGATTAAGGGAACAATGAAAGAGACACTAAACGTACGTTTAAGCAAAAAAAATTGGTTTTCATTTACATACCTTTGAAGTTTCTTCAGCATTATGTTGATGACGGATGTTGTAAAAGCTTTACTTAAAATATGTACAATATGGATTAGCAAAATTAAAATTAACAAAAAAATTTCAGTAAATATGAATAGAAGAAATACAACAAAAGGGACAACATTATTAAAGAGCAATATAGAGAGAAGAAAATGAAAAGAAAACGAAGTTTGAAAAGAAAAATAAGAGAGAGGGATAAAGAGAAGAAGAAGAAAAAGAGACATTTGTAATGTTTTGATGAAAGTTGAGTTGAGCTTTTGTAGATGACAGATTACTCCGAGAAATTTCTCAAGTCGTCGATGCATCTAATCAGCATGGAATCCCCGCCCGGTGTTTTGCGTACAAAAACTTGTCCATTTAATGTGTACACAGTTGACACGATCTTCTGTTGTTTTAATTTGAGTGCATTGCGTTGAATAGTGTAATTGGTTTTCGTCAGGCTTTCATTTAAATAAATTCTTTTGTGTGATTCTTGAAAACCAATGTCGTTTAGGGATAAACCAGTGCCTCTATCCTTAAAGAGCCCTAGGCAGCCCTTAAGCACTTTATTTTTGTCGTAACAATCGGCAAATTTTATTATGATTGCACCGTCGTTTGCGCCAGTGTTCAGCTTAGAGTGCGATGATTTTACTCTGAAAATTTTTTTGAGTGGTGGTGCGCTTACTTTTATTTTGCTGCAGATTGTTTTAAAAGTATTCTCCAAATTTTCGTTTTCGATTTGAGGAACACCAATCAGAACGGCATCACTGCTCACTTTTTCTCGTTCAAGATGGTCGATTCGAGATTCAAGCTGCATGCAGTGGCTTTGGAGTTCTTGAATTTTGCATGTGAGATTTTTTTCGATTTGGTTGACCTTGGCTAAAATTGTTTCGTCGATCGATGTCAGTTTGGAAAATTTGGACGTGACTTCTTCCGTGAGAACCGCAAGCCTTTTCTCAATTCGTGCCCACAATTCAGCGGCATCGAGGGACTTTGTCGGTGTATTTTGTTGTTGGGCCAGCTTGTTTCTTGTAGAAGACGACATTTCCTTTGTTTGAAGAGTTCTCAAAGTTAATTAAGTTGATTTATTTAGACCACAAGGGGGAACTAGTTAACGATTATAAAAAAGAAAAATTGTCAAATTGGGAGTTTATGTACTTTATGTCACAGAACTAGGATTTGATTAAAGGATTGTCGATCAAAAACTTAAAAAGATCCGGAGTAAAAAATTTAACTACTGCTCGCTTTGACACATTATTCGATTATTCGGGCCACTGTGGCCCGCTGTGGAAGATGCATTCTCTGATCTACGCCAACTACAGGGTCATCCATTTTGTGGTTTCAAAAATAAATTTAAATAAAACACATTTATGATTTCGATTTCGATCAAATTTTTATTCAAGTATATTGTCAGGATCTTGCCATTATGAATGGAATATAACATCATTCAAATATCTTTCATGGGAGTTCTTGCAGGACTTGATTCCGACAAGGTAATTTTCGATGACTTTTTGACACTTATTGGGCAATAATTCGGCCATAACTTGACGAATATTCATTTTTAAAGCGTCAAGAGTTTGCGCATTTGTATACAATACATAAAACGAATCTTTTGCATAGCCCAAACAAATAACATGATCTTTGAGGCCAGTTCAGGAAATTGTTCTTGCATAAAACCAAAACGGATCGTTTTGTGTGAGATGTGGCACCGCCTTGTTGAAACCACATGTCTTCCACATCCATTGCTTTGATTTGGGGCCAAAAAAATTTGGTTAAAGTTACACCTTCCTCATTTCAGAGAAGTGTGGACCACTTCCTGATCAAATTGCACATGCGACAATTTTGTGTGTTAACGTGTCCACCGAGCGAAAAATGTGCCGCAGCTGAAAAAAAAGTTGTGTGAAAATTGGTCATCCAAACGCTGATGTTCGAGCACCCAATCGGCGTATGTTCTATGCATTCCGTGGTCAGCTAGCTTCAATTCTTGAGTGAGTTGAACTCTATACGGGTGAAGATGCAAAATACGCCATAATATGCCGTAAAACAAGCCCAAATGCTATGCTCGCCTGAAAATCGATAAATTTGGATCTTCTTCAACACTTTCCTATGGCAGCCATATTTTCTGTAGGACGTGGATTTCTCTTCTAATTTTTTTACAGCTTTGCCTATAGTACACTCAGATGGACGATTATTTCGTCCTACGTTGTAAATTTTCAAAAGTTTAACACGTTCAGCGACTGTGAAGCGATCCATATTGTAAAATGGCAAACCTTAAACTTAGCATGCACAGTCTCGGATGACAATTCCGTTTGACGTAAGTGGTTGATACAGGGATGTTAAATCCGGATCACTAATTGAATGGCCCTATATAAAGGCATCAGTTCGTTAAATATTTTCTAAAGATAAAATCCCTTACACTGGATTTTTGTACGGCTTACTTGGTGTACTCATTCAAACATAAACCCATTTATTCCGCTTCTTTTTTAATACTTGCAACTGTAACAGCTCGCTGTATTCTGCCAATGTTCCTGATGTCATCAGCGTATGCAAGTCATGGCGCAGACTTTTGGGAAATTCTTAAAAAAAAAACGAAAAGCTTCAAACAATCGGCGGCGTGAATTTCAGCGCAGATTTCCCGGTCGTCTGACACCAACTAGGCAAACACTACGATGTTTAGCCGCTCGCCCATAAGAGTATGGGACAACACGAGATGCTGCCAGGTCTGGCCGGCCCCGGAGCAACAGTTCTGCTGAGAATATCGCAGCCGTGGTTGAAGATCCCGGACTATCGGCCAGAAGATGTGCTACGCAATTTGGCACCAATTAGCGGTCTTTACAGAGAATTTTGGTGAAAGACTGTGAGATGTTCCCTTACAAAGTGCAGACAGTGCATCAGCTGTTGACCTGTTGACCTCTAAGCCCGTGTAACTTACGCTCAAGCCATCCTGAATCTCGATCACGAGGGGGGCAACTTTTCATTGAAAACCATCATGAGCGGCGAGGCCCATTTCCATCTCTGTGGATATGTGAATAAGCAAAATTATCGCTTTCGGGGCACCGAGAATTTGCGTATAATCCACGAAGAGCCATTACACTCGCTCAAAGTTACTACGTGGTGCGCTGTTTACGCTGGAGGCGTCATCGGACCTTAGTTTTTCGAAAACAGGCCGCGGGCCAAACGACTACGGTGGACGGCGATCGCTACTGTACCATACTCAACGACTTTTTCCTTCCTCAATTGGATGAAATGGGAATGGAGAACATGTGGTTCCAATAAGATGGAGCAACGGCGAATACTGCACGAGCCACAACCGAAATTCTGAGGGCTGCATTTCCGGGTCGTCTAATCTCTCGTATTGGCGACTTGCACTGACCGGCAAGATCGCATGATTTAACCGTTCCAATCTCCTTTGTCTGGGGTTTTTACAAGTCACGAGTCTATGTCAACAAACCTCCGCGAGGACCTATCATCGGAGTTTCTGGCAAGAGTAATAGAAAATGCCACAATTCGGGCCCGAATGGTCGTTAGTTCTGGCGGCGGGCAATTAACCGATATCATTGTCTCGACTTAATGAAAAAAAAACTAAGACATCAAGTAAACATAATCTGAAAGTGGAAATAAAATTTGTCTTTCAAAAAATTACAGTCAAAGGACATCAGATGACAACTTTTGCGCCACCTTGTATTTCGTTTATCCCTCATTGACAGCTAAACCCATTTTTGCCAATGTCGTCTGCCTATTCGAGTAAATGAACAGACTTTTGAAAGATGGTGCCTCTCCAGCTGGCTCACGAGTTTCGTACAATCTTTTTAAGGATGATGTTGTAAAAATCACATGACAGCGTATCGCCTTAGTTAAGTGCTTTTCTGACGTTGAAGGTTTTGGTTTGTCATTGCCGACCTTAACGGAGCAATGTGAATTCTCCATCACATCCTGCATATTCAAATGAGCTTGGAAGAGACGCTAAAAGTAGACATGGCTCTGCATAGCTCATCTTTACAGATACTGTCATTTGCGGCTTTGAAATCGATGCAGAGGTGTATCGATTTGAAGCTCCTGGGGTTTTCCAAGACCTGACGTAATGTGAAAATTCGATTTACAGTGGACTTTCCTGGCCGACCAGTTTATTGACAAAGGGTCCTAGGCGTTCACATAATACGGCGGACAGGAAGTTATATGCGATGTTTCGGAGACTTATTCGCCTGTAGTTGGCACAGTTCAGGGGATCTCTCTTCTTTAGGATCGGACAAACAATGCTGAGGTTTCATTCGTCGCGCATACCTACGTCGACCCAGAATTTGGAGATGAATTGATGCATTCACCGTATCCAATCATCACCTGCTGCTTAAGCAGTTAAGACATCGGGTCTAGTAGCTTTGTTGGACTTGAGCTTGGAAATGGCTGTCCTGAATTCATCTTGGTCGAGTGGACGGAAATGTTGTCTGTCTTCATCCAGGATGAATCGCTCATTCTGCCTGACATTGGGATGTTGTTCCTCTTCAGCGTTTAACAGTCTGTTGAAATAATCTTTCCAGATTCTCAGCTCAAACTGTGGTTCTAAATGCTATGAAGTTCCATTCTCCAACCTCACAGATTTCTGCTCAAGTTTTAGAACTTTGACATATTTGTTTTATATTTTGGTCAAATCTTCCGGTAGCACCTCTCTAGGGCGTCGATCTAGCGCGTTTCGTGCTTTTTCTTTTTTATTCTGAGGAGCCTATGTTCTTCCTTTTCTTTTGCTCGTAGGACCCCTTTGTACATCCATTGTTTTCCAGGTTTGCCTGCCTGCATTCGATGCTGGCTACATCCGATTTCTCGAGGGGTTAAGGTCTCATTCGATTTTATGCGTTGGTCATTGAACTTCCTCACAATGGTTCGGTGGTTTCGGGATGTAACCGATATCCGCATCCATACCTTGGCAACAACAAGATATTGATCCGATTTGATGTTAGCTACTCGGAATGTTCGCACATCGAAAGTATGGAGGAGCGCTTTGTGCCGATCGCAATATTATCAATTTGGTTGACGACTTGTTGATCAGGCTTCAGCCAGGTCCCTCTATGGATATCAATTTATGGAAGCAGCTTTGTCTTGCAACAAAATCAATAAATCTATGTCCGTTTTGCGGAGATGCTGGCGTGAACCCTGTTATTCACCACTGGGTTACCAAACATGCCCTCTTTGTCCAGCTTGGGATTAAGATCGCCAAGGACAATTTTCACGTCATACTTACGCCATTGCTCATAGTTTTGTCGAGGAACTCGTAGAAGCAGTATTTGGTATAGTCATCCTTCTACTCTGGCCTTTCGTGGGCGTATATGAAGTTTATTTTGTCGTATTTACCCTTCATCTAGATCGTTCTTAGTGATTCGGTTATATCACCGATTCATATCTTCTTGTCCGTTTTGTTGTTTTTTTTTTTATGGTTTGCGCTAATGGATGTGGAATCTTCTTCAAGACACTGATAACCCGTGTTACCAGAATGAATGATTCACGGGATATTATTCTCCTTTTTCCTCGCGGCTTCACACTTCTACCACTCTCCCCGTGGAACTGCCGCTGGGTATTACTTCGCTACTCCGGTGTTTCTATTTGTTCGGCTGATTCTGCCGCTCTTCTTTCGGCTTCTATTCTCTGCAGCTCGGTCTGCACAGCTTTTATAAATCCGCAGATATTTAGCCAGTATTCTTCCGACTCCACCATTCTTTTAATTACCTCTGGGGGGTCTGGTAGATTTTCTCTCCATTCCGCGAAGCGTCCGCAAAGGAAAATTTCGTGTTTCACGTAATCCTCCTGATTTGGACTCTGCTCTGTTCATCCATACATCGATTTTTGGAATCAAGGTATGAGTCCATCTGCCCTTTGTAGCATTATCCCATCGGTATTGCCATAGGGCTATAGAACGTACCCTTTCTTCCTCTTTCATTCTCCTTATTGCCTTGGCATCAGTTGGCATTGAAGTTTTCCTGCGGTAAATTCTCCTCATCTCGTCCGCGAGGATGTCGATAAGAATCATTCCATCGATGACAAATGCGGCTTTGTCCGAGATCATCCTATAGCCGCTTATTGTCCTTAGTGCAACGAGTCGGTATACCGCTGACAGTTTCCAGCCTGTTTCTTTCCTTCTCAGTGTATCTGCCCAGACTGGTGCCGCGTATAGAATAACCGAGCTGACCACTCTAGCTAGGAGGATCCTTTTTGCGTATCCAGGTCCGCCAACATTCGGCAGTATTCTGGAAAGTGCCGCTTGTAGCGCTGACGCTTTTTTCCTCACGTAGTCCACCGTAGCCGGTTGTCTAACATCACTCCTAGGTACTTTACCGCTTCTTTCGATCGCTTGTTATGGTTACCGACTTGAATATTGATATATTCCACGGTTTTCCTGCTCGTAATAAGAACGGCCAGTTCGAGACCTGCAGATTCGAGCTACTGCTTTATTTGAACAATGGCTGCGTTTGTGGTTGACTCGACTACATGGGTGTGTTTTGCGATGACCACGATAGTTATATCGTCTGCGAATCCGATGATACTGACTCCCTCGGAAAACCTTAGTCGCAACACTACGTCGTGCATTAGGTTCCACAGGAGTGGACCAAATACTGATCCTTGCGGTACCCCAGCGGAGATGGTGTAGTATTTAACCCCTTCATCCGTGTCATACCGTAACTTCCTGTTCGTGAAATAGTTGGCGATTACCTTGAGCAGGTAGTAGGGTGTTTCCATCCTTGCAAGTGATCGCCTTATTTGGGACCAGTTGGCAGTGTTGAACGCGTTTTTGACGTCTAGTGTCACCACCGCACATTACTTTTTTGAGCCCCACCTCCAAGAATGCTCTTCTATGGCTCCAGACGCAATGTCGACTACTGTTTGGATAGCATCGACCGTGGAGCGTAACTTTCGAAATCCAAACTATGAGAGGGCTCCCTTCTCTTCTGGTACAGTCAGCCGTCTGTCTAGAAGACATATTGGGCGATATGACGACGGTTTCCCTGGTGGTTTATTTCCTTTGGGTAGTAGCACCAAGTGTTGCAACTTGCACGGTTCTGGGAACACTCCCTCCTCGAGACACTTTTGCAATGTTGCGAGAAAAGATCTCGTTTTATTCCGGCAGTAGCCTTTCATGCTGTGTTTGGAATACCAACTTGTCCAGACGCCTTTTTGTCTCCTATTCGATTAAGAGCTCTCTGCAGTTCTTCTAGTGTAACGGCTGGGATATGTCCTCCTTCTGTTTCCCGGACGATTGTGACCATGGTGTGTAACCTTTTGGGGAACAAGTACTCCACTATGGTTGGGCACGTTATTTGTGGAGACCTGCAGCATTTCAGTTTGGTCATAACCATTCTGTAGGCCGTGCCCCATGGGTTGATATCCGATTCGTCGCATATATGTTTGAAGCATCTTGATTTGCTCTCTTTGGTCGCCTTTGTAAGGCTTTCTAGGTGTTGTTGGAAGACATCTCTCCCTCTAGTCCTTTTAACCTCTTTACCTCTAGCTTTTAATCACTTCGCCCCGAGTATTTTTATTTCATTGTTCCACCAGTAGCATGGGGCGCCTCTTCGATTTGCTGTTTTCCTAGGCATTGCCCAGGACCCGCTATGTAGGATCTTCGCTAGTTGTCCGGCTGCACGAGGCCTGTTACGGGTACGAACATTCCACGTGCAGATCCGAAGATCGTTGTCCTTTAATCATTTGCCAGGGTCATCAACAATGAATCGGTTATTATCCGCATAGGATTGGGAGCCCTATGACCTCGTAGGCCAGTAGGATAATAGCGCTAAAAAAATGGATGGGTCTACAGACCAAATGACTGTATGCAAAAATATTCTCTGTTTCTGAACAGAACCTAGACTAGACACTGCCCCAGACAATAGTCATTCACTCCTAATTACAAAGGGACTATACCCACTCCTTTAATCCGTTAGTAGAATTAACCGTAAAACATCACCCTTGGGTCGAAGTGTAATTTTAAGAGCATTACCTGAGCACTGACCTACTTCCGAGAGCAATAAAAGCAAGCAACAGAGGAACAGCCCCAGAGTCCTAAATCCATAGAGCAATTTACTTCATAAAAATGAATAAACTCGTGTGTATTACCTCAGTAATGGCACTCTAGTCGTTCCACGCCTTCCTTAACTCGTGCAAATATAGACAACACAAATAAAAATCATAAAACAAAGTAGCTACAACACAAGCCTGCCATAATAATGCTATTACCCCCAAAAACAGTTTCGCCACAAACAAATACTGGTATCACTACCTAACCCATTTTCAGTTGCTTGGCAGTGTTGTCCTTTGATGGTGCCTAACTTCAACCATTGGCAGAATAGTTAATTCTTCCGGGATAGTCTACAGAAACTAACAGCCATACCACTACTGACCAGTAGAAAGCCATTTCCCAGTACACCATCGTTACCACCATTCAGACAACACTACAAAGGTTGTTCCCTTAAACCGGTATCCTTTTAGTTTAATTATATGTACGAGTATAACTTACCATGAACATTGAGCACATTCAAGAGTCATCAACAATAACAACAATGAATACAGCAACAAAAACAAACGTCGTCGGACCCAAGCAAATATCCCTTGGAGCACCCAAACAAGGAATGCACAACAGACAACACGCAGCGAGGAACAACATCCAACAACATCCAACAACAACCGCCATCTTGCCTGTAAGCGAATTAACTTGGTCCCGGTCAGGTTGCTAATTAGGTTAGCATCTATTTTAGTTAATTTCTATTCCTGCTATTTACTGGGTTTTTTTTTCCAGAGTTTGTATCCTTGTTGGCAACGCGGCAAAAGTACGAATATGTTCAACACTCAAGGACCTAGTCCGGTGGGATAGGGTGTGTTCAGGGAGTGTGTTTAATGTTAACCCCATTGTGTGCGAGTCCTTCACACATAAAAATATGGGTCATCCACGAGTTAAATAAATGTCCTTCAGGACCAGGTGGATTGACGAAATTCAGTTACAGCTGGCAATTTTGATGACAAATGTCTTCATAAATGGCCCAAGCGGTCTTGCCACTCCTGTCACGGGTAAAATGTGCTGCGCTACATTTTTAGGGATAGAGTCCAGCTCCAGCCAGCAGGTAGATCTCATGTAAGGCAAGGTGGTGGTCACCTGAACGTGGGTTAATTAAAACCACAATAAAAGTTGAATATCCTGACCGAGTTGGAGGAGAAACACGAGTGTACCTACGAAAACGAGTATCTGATGAGGGCCATAACAATTTTTACAGGTGATGATTTATTTCCATCAGGAAAGACGGTACTCTGGTGAACTGTTGCAGGGAACACGGCGCATTAGATACGCGTACATACCATCCAAAGCAATATAAGGAATGTGAATGAGGATGAACAAATGAAATGACATGGTTGCAGGTTGATTGTTGAAGAAGATCTACCTGCTGTCGGAGCGGCAATCGTTGTCGTTCTTATCATTTTCTGGGTTCCATTACAGTGGTTTCTTACAATGTGACCTTTGAAGCCATTGAAGCCATTCAAAACCTTTGAAGACTGACAGAAGGTGACACTTAAATACATTCTTTTGTATCCATTCTTTTCTTTTGTTAAACATCATCGTGGTGAAGGTGATGATGATGATGATGATGGTGATGACGCCGCATTGATAATGTTAATGTGGTGAGATGTAATTGCAGATGACACAATGAGAGGATAATTCAGGAACGTGGTCTGTATATTCTTCGACTTTCTCCATTGAAATCGCTTCAGCAAATAGTGTACTTAATGACACGCTTTTAACAAAAGAAAAATATCACGATATGGAAACCTTCTTGTTCAAGGATACAGAAATGAGAGTAAGTGAATAGGCGCCCCCTTAGAACCAGATGTAGAGTGACACCATTTTCCTATCGACAGTTGAGATTGAAAAATCTCCCAAATTCTGTGAATTTTGTGCGTCTTTTGGAATGGCTTACATCTAGATGAGCAGTAATTTAAGTTGAGGATGCAAATTTATATTTGGCCGATATGATTTTCTGCTCCAGAAATTTGGTAAGTGCTCCGCTATCCGTAATCACAAATTCTTATAAAACCGACTCTGAACCTCAGATGAAGGCTGATAAATCAATGATGGCTTTCTAGGCAAAGATCGGTTTCTTGACAGCAGTGCCATCAAAATTCAGGAACCCCTGATTTGAACGGCAATTCGGTCGATCTGGCTTAGACATTTTAGTGCTTAGTGAAGTAATGCTTGGGTAATACTCCACTGCTCTCTTCCAAACACATCTCGGACGCCAACCAGAACTAAAAATTGGGTAATAGCTGCCTCTATCTACAGCCAGAGTATGAATTAGGTTGTTGGTCATTTAGCCAATCAATTTTTACCCGACAGGGGTGAGAAAATACGCCAATAAAATCAGATTGAGGACTAGTCCATTGTACTCCTTGTATGGTTCTTCCTAGAACGAGGAGTAAACGATGCCTATAAAACCAGCACCCGACATATCAACACGGTGAGGTCACCACTCTCACAGCAAGCGTCGCAGGATGTTGTGTCACTTCTGATTACCACAATTAGCTGTTTGAGAAAAGTGGATTACTCGTATGACGCCACTGAGTACTCTTCAGTTTTTCCTACTGAGGGACAGCAAAAAGTCAAAGACTTTTAACAGACATAGGGAGGGATTCGTTTTGTCGCCCGGCATCCTGTAGGATCATGTCATCATGTCATGTCATCTTCAGTTATACTTAAAAGAAGCCTAACGATGGTGAGACAGTTAAAGACGGTCTTACGCTCAACTTGGTCAGAGACGCAGAAACTTTGCTCCCTACACTAACTCTTCACAATAAGCTTAGTTGGCAAGATCTGCGTATACCTCCGCTCGTAAGACAATTGCAAATATTCCTAACGATACGAAGGCCGAAATCATTTCTGAATAGAGTAAAAGTGAACTTCGTACTTTCACAGCAACAGGACTCCAGATGCTATTGCATCATTCTAGTGGGTATTGTGCCAAATAGACCAACAGCATCTTGGAGGTTTGCGATTCGATATGTTTAGTCCAGAGGAGTTTTTGATCCACGATGACACGCAAATACTTAGCATCGTTCGAAAAAAAACTGATTTTAACGCTACTATATGAGTCAGACCAGCCAGTCAATGAAGAAAAAAATTCAATGTTGGCAGGATTAACTGAAACAACATTTCAGGCGTAGCAATCGGTGAACACGTCCTGGGCTACCTGCTCTTTAAAGCACACGTACCCAGGTGTGATTTGACAGGAAGTACTTGTACATCACTAAGCGTAGACGTTAAAGCTGTTGTGAGCATTAACTATGTACCACATCAGCGGAAAAAGAGGTCCACCCTGCAGAAAACGCCTGTTTACCCCGCCATCAAGTAGTGGCCACAGTTAGTATCGGGAATCAGGATCCAATTCATCAGCACTGTTTTTATCCTTAAAATTAGGATACGTCTAGGCCGTGTAGCCTGGCTAAGTTACACACCAAAGGTTGCGTTTTCGAAAGCATCGGTAATATTCAGCATGTACTCCTTCTGTAAAGAGTGTCTTCAATACTGCACACCATTCGCAAAGCAGTTTGGCCCGCATGAAGCTCAACCATTCCTTTCAACATTAAGGAAGTCAGACTAATTGGTTTAAACCTCTTGACAAGCGTGTAGTTGTCCGATTTTCGGTATGAATTCGTCAGGGATTCGGTATGTTTGGCTGTGCTACTTACTTACTTACTTAGGTCCTCGAACCTATTATGTCCGCGAGGTTCCCCTTGCGGTGCATAGGGCATTCACTACTCCTACGCGCCATCGTATACGGTCTCTGGAGATGTATCTCAGCATTCTCCAACTCTTCCTTAGTTGTGCTGATTCCTATTCGACAGTTCTTCGCCAAGTACTTTTAGGTCGGCCCACTCGTCAGCCTCTCGATGTGAGATGGTTCCATTGCATAGTTTGACTCGCAATGCACTCATGAACTTTACGAAGCGTATACCCAATCCGTTGCTACTTACTTCTTCGTATGATAGAGTCAATGGGTTCTTGACCTGTTCTCATCATTAGGATACGGTTGGGCCAGAAAATTCTCAAGATGTTTCGCAGACATCTATTCACGAACATTTGCGGCTTTCTTGTGACAAAGGAGGTGACTTTACAAGTGCTGCACCCATAAAGAAGCACGGATTCAAACTTCGAGTGGAACAGTCGTAGCTTGGTCTTTAGGCTGATAGAGTTGTTTCTCCATATTTTGGACAGCATTCCGAATGCAGATTTTGCTTTCCCGATTCGGTTGATTATATTTAGTTCGGTCCCGCCATCAGTAGAAACAATACTCCCAAGATATTGAAAATTCTCTGCCATCTCTACTGGTTGTCCAGAAATCTGTACTTGGTTAGATAAAGATGTTCCAAGGCTGATCCTTTTTGTTTTTCCCCTAGTGATCTTCAGTCCAACGATTTCAGCTTCGCTCTCCACCCTTGTTGACATTTGATGGAGATCCATGATCCTATGACAGAGGTAGCATACGTCCTCTGCGTAGTCCAGATGTTTAAGGTTTGATTGCAGAGTGCTTACTTATCACCAACAGAAACAGTATTGGTGATAATATAAAGCCTTGCCCCACTTTGGATTTTAAACTCCTCTGGCAACGTTCCTTTATGCGGAACGTGACATTTGGATCCATCATATGTAGCCTTGACAACAGCAATCAATATATCGACCGAGATTCAATATCGTTGACAACCAGATCAGAGGATAGTATGAAGTGCAGGAGATGATTACCTCTCACGTTGCATTTGCTACTGTACTAAAAAGTGTCCTTACTCCTTAAGGACAGAGCATATGACAAGTTCCGTCTTCCTTGAATTGCAGTATTCCACGCGTTCAGCTCCTGCCTTTGCTGATGACGGCATCACCGAGTCATAAGGAAAATAACTTAATGCAACGACGATTTTGTAAGAGTAGTAAGAGATAAGCATCCGATGATGGAAAGGAGATCTTCTATGAGGAAGTAGTAGCAGATAGTTGGAAAGTCATAAAGTAGATATGCTACGACTATCTAGGAGCTGGAATCAAGGAATGTCGATCTTAATGATAAATGAGAACCCGATATAACACTTAATGACTATTCAATGATGAACAAGCCTTGTTTACTCGGAGCAAGACGGCCGGTCTTATCAACAGAGAGTGACGACAACAAGAGGGCGTCGTCCTTTAATATCCGACGCATAGCAAAAACTGTAATTATTAGTTTAGGAAAACCATTGTTAGTTTAGGACTCTTATCAATTACATTTAAAGTTACTAGAAGACAAGAAAACTGTATGTGTGAAAAAGGATCAATCACTAATCAATCGTTGTATTTGTTTAAGATGAAAATGTTACTAGAAGATAAGAAACATGTATAAAAAGGAAATAAATTGAAAATTAAAGGCAGTATTAAAAGAGTTTTCATTGTGTTCTGATTTATGACCAATGACACTGGATGCTGATCTCGTGAGACTATCCAGTCCCGTATTAAGATTCAGTAACAATCTTTGGGCATAATACTATTAGACCAGAAGCCTGCCATCGCTACCACCTTTCAGATGATTTTGTGGAAATGAATCCCATTTATCGATGTCTTGGAGAAACCACCAGATCTGGGAGCATTTTTCACAGCACTCCAACGATTTTGGATTGTTTCCATTTCGTTTCCTCGAGTGCTAGGCAAATGGGCTTCATAAAATATATAAAAAGGATACGGGATCAACACAGCGCGTGACGTGACAAGAATATTTACTTTTGCTTACATAAGCAAGGCTTCCTTATTGTCAGAGAGAGCGTACGAGTAAATGTTCTCTTTGGTGGTAGACAATCCAAGTTTTGCCTGATTGAGAGCTCTCTAGGATATAACTCAGATGGAAATATGGAACTGTTTTCGCAGAGGCGGCAACTTGTAGAAGTTGTGATGTGAAGTCGTGAAGTCGTGAAGACGTGAAGTTTTTCTTTTCCTGGTTGCGAACATGTTTTTTTTCATCTACATGTAGCACTGTCTACTATGTATATTTTCAAAAAAAATGTTGATGTTTATGCGCGATCGGTATTGACGAAAGTACCTTTAATGTCAAGAAAGCAGTCCACCGATATTGAGTGAAGAACAGGCGAATAAGCCTCTTTCATACTGCTGCTTCCAAACACCTTGAATTGCGTACGTTTCAGTATTGAATCCGGCCCTATTATTACAAAAAAACACCTTACTGAAGCCAGCACTCATTTTATAAGATTTTTATTTAAGCAATCCGTTCTCCGAGCTTCGTTTCTGTCAGAACTGGAGGCTCAGGCAAAGAACTTGTATTTTCCTTTTGCTGGGATTTCTCAGTCTTTCGAAAAAAGATGAGCTTCAGAGATAGTGCCTGGACCCCCAATGCTGAGTACCTGCTGCCTGATGCTTTGGCTGGACGGTCCTCACAGAGGTAGTGTTCCGGTTCACAGGTTGTGCTTCGCATCACAGGATCTTGTGTCATTTATGCCCAGCACAAGTAAATGCTTAGCAAAAACATTGTGTTCCATCACGACGCTACAAGTAAATATTTAGCAGTCTGCAGTATTTCCTACTAAAGTCGTTAATCTCTCACAGATGTCGTGAAACAAACATTTGATCTGCTGGCAACCTGCAGTTATGCTTATATGAAACCCAGATCTAACGAAGTACGGGCCCTGAAAAACCCTCCTCTGAGTCTTGCCTCTCAAGTTTATGGGCGATTTCATTTTTCGTAATGACAAGGCATGGTGAAGTCTTGCATTCTGGAACTACATCGGAAATCGTGATAGGGTTCAGCTAGGCTCCAAACGCAGTTTCACAGAGTGAAAATTCTACTCCCTCCACCAGTTTTTCGCAATATAATTCGTTACCATCAGGATTGCTTATGTCTACATATGTGGTATACACACAGACGCAAGTTTTTCTAACGAGGAGTGAAATATAATGTTGTCATCTTCTAGATACATCGTATCCTAATAGGGTTTTGGAGTCATCCGGGAAGACCCCAGACCATTCCTGCGTCATAATCCGGCCAAAACCATTCCTGAGCGCAGGAAAAGTTGATTACATAATTCCTCTGTAACAGCAGAGTCATTGCATCATACGGCATTTGAATAAGACCGGAGTTAAAACACAGTCGACGCGCCAGATCATTAAAACTTCAGCGGGAGTTGTACCAAAGAGATCTGTACCAGTTTACCTTCCCCAAATCTGGTCGATTTGGGACGCTTCATGTCATTGAGTTAATGTTGAATGGTGTTTCACTTTTACTTATGCCCTGTATCCCCTTGTGGGTCCTAGGGTCTTAACTACGCCTACGCGATGTCGTGTACAATTCCTAGCAATGAGCTTCAGCTCCCTCTGAGTCTTCCCCAATTGCCGTGACTCCTCCTCAACTGTTCTGCCCAATGTATTTCTCGGCCGACCCGTTCTTCTATGGTCTTGTAATAATCGCCTCTTCGAAGTGTATGATCAATCCATTGCAATTTCCGCCGTTGGATGGTTGTGCCTATTGATTCCCGACCCGTTCTCTAGTAAAGATGTTCGTAAGGGATACGATTAGGCCAGAAAACCCTTAAGATGTTCCGTAGGCGCCTGTTAATGAACGTTTGTAGTTCTTTGTTTTGTGACAGTGATGCATCCATACAACAGCATGGATTCAACATTTGAACGGAACAGTCGCACCTTGGTATTTCAGCTGATTGTATTGCTTCACCATATTATGGCCATCAAACACAGACTTTGCTTTGCCAATCCGGTTGATAATACCCTGTTCGGTTCCACTTTCGGTAGAGACAATACTCCCAAGATATTGGAAACTCTCTACGCTCTCTACAAGTTCTCTAGCAATGCAAACTTGAGTTGATGAGTTAGTACCGAGGTAGACATTTGCCTCCCTCTCCACCCCTGCAGCCATTTGAAGCAGATCCACAATCCTGTGAGAAAGTAAACAAACATCGTCAGAGTAGTCCAGATGTTTAAGTTGAGATGTGAGAGTCGAACGGATTCATCCGTTTTCAGTAGACAAGACTGCACGAAGCACATCGCTAATCAACAATAAAAAAAAGTATCGGTGATAGAACGCAACCTTGTCGGACCCCACTTTAGATCTCGAATTTCTCTGACAATTTTCCTTTATTAAAGGAATTAACATCCAAAGAAGTACCTCCAGATTCAGTACAATGAGAGTCACGAACGAATGCCGACCGGGTAGTGTGTCGAAGTTTAAGTTAACGCACATCGATGCCATATGTGGTAGTTAAACAGTTCTGCCCGTCAGAAAAATTCTCCATTTCCGTGCGCATCAAAGTCCAAAATTAATTTCTTTCACAAACTAGTTATTCAAAAGCATCAATTGACCCAAAACTTGTATACAACAATGTAAAGAACTCAATCCATCAAAATAAATCTCATTTTCTATGGTTTCAGTAGGATGTATCTACGTCATACGCATGCATTAACTCGACAAAAAACAGAAAATCTTTACAAAAACACAAAGACATACTCCGACCCATCATATAAACAAACCTTCTGACAGCCTCTGAATAAGTATGCCCCCACCTACGGTTCATAGCTTGAACAAAACAAATCCTCATCTCTAAATAACTTTCCTCTTCAACTTCAACGACACTGATCCATGATCGCATAATGATTGCCATTAACATTTACCTCTCGGCAATGGAATGAATCTAAAGCCATCCTCAATTGTGGTTTCTTTATAGCCGCCTTCATCTTCTCCTTCATAAATTATAAGCCCAATCTATGGAATAATAGAAGGTTCCCTATTCTTCTCTTCTCAGTCCGTAAAGATACGAGTAACTACCCAACCAACACAATAACAAAAAGGTTGACTGTTCAAAATGAAAGAAATAAAAACACGTTTTCCCTTTCAGAACGAATTTTCCCATTTAACACAACAATAGCCAACACTTTTCCACCAGCAGCATGCAGCATCACCAGCCATTGACCAATAAAACAGCACAAAAAACAAAAAATCAAAGTTAACTTCCATTGCCTGGATCAGTGATTCCCTTTTTCCTGGACACCACAAATCTAGTGGAAAATCCCAATTCCAAGTCTCTAACCCGAGTCGTAACATTGGAGCATCATCGTCGTGCACTGCACTCCTACGAATACAATCTGGGTAGGTACATATCCCGAGGAGAGCACCAGGTAATAGTGGGTTCAATGACACCAATCTACAACACCACAACCACAAACATAAGTTCCACATGATACTTTGTTACCTTTCGCTTACCCTTGCTCGTAGCTGATAAATCGATGATTCCATGGTTTATGGACACGGGGGATTTCAATTCTTTGTTTTGGTTTTTCGATTTTGTTTTTTTTTCTCATTTTGTTGCTCATGTGGATGGATGCGAGAATAACAACATGCAGCATCCAGAAGCAGTAGTACGTTGTACGAATGCTTGTACCAAAAGAACAACAAAGATGACCAAGTGAAGTTAGATAAATCCTAGACCTGGACCCGGACCTGCACTTGGACTTGGTCTCGGAGTTTGTGTAGTGGTTTGGACTGCACTGAACTGCAACAAAATGTCAGTGAGTGCTTGTTACTTTGGTCGATATCTCCCACATAAGGAACAAGTTTATGGGCTAGGTGCAGCAGCGTATAAATCCACACAACATGTGTCCGAATAGTCGTACCAGAATCTGAAGGGAAAGGCATGGAGTAAAAGTTCATGGTGTGGATCGAATCTGTTATTCGATTGAAGATGCTATGATATGACCGGTAATAGATACGACATCCTTATGACAGTAATCAATTATGTGGAAAGATAAATTCGGGTCTATTGTTTTTTGTGATGAAACAAAAAGGACATTAAGGACGATAAATGAATCGATTTGGCTTCATTTTCATGTACTCGTATGAACAACTGAAACAACAGGAGCATAGGAACGTCTAATAAAGAGGGGCCGTGCTTCTCGGCTGTTTTATCCTTCAGCTAGCATCTAAAATGATGCCTATACAAATGGCTGAACTCAGGTATCTTCAACTTTCCAATCACTCCGCAAGCAATTGCAAGCAGGTCAATGTCGTTGTCGGCCTTAGCTTCTCAATGATTCCAAACTCATTAGCCGATGACAATACGATCCGTTCTATTTATCGCAAGAGATACTCGTAAATGGGAAGTTCGTTTGACAGTTCATTAGACTTGTTCGTTTACCAATGTCATTGTGTCTTAGGCACAATTCTAGGCCACATGTCTTCCTCGGCTTTTGGCGAAGCGCATCTAGTTTTGGACCACTCTCTTGAGCATTTGAGGCTCTATCGCACCAATATCTTGCTGAATAGCTTGCGGTTTATCAGAAAAAGGCATTGCATAGCACTTAAGGAAATTATCGAGTAGCCTCAAATCGCACGATCTCCGTGGTCAATGGTCAATGGTTTCATAGGCAGTATGGCGCGATCCTGCTTTAACCACATAGCATTTGGATCGTCCATATTTTAGAAGAAATCACCACAAATCATCACCTGCTAACATTGGCCAATAATCGTAACGCGAGCTCCATCATTTTTGAAACAATAAGGACCACTGATGCCACCAGCTTGAGGATCACACGAAACAGTGCAATTTTATGGGTGTAATTGGGTCTCATGGATGGTTGGGTACCTGAAATAGGGTAACTGTCCATCCGGACTCGATTTGCCAAACTTATAGGCGCCAGTGTTGACCAGCAGACAAAAATAGCAGCACTATAAACGGAATTCCCCAGTTAGAATCAATGGTAAAATAAAGCAAACAAGACTTTACCCGGGCTACTCTGACATATTTGGAGCTCAGGCCGGTAAGGATTTACGAGAATAAGACAGGGTCTTGGAAAAGCGTTGGTGGCGGATGAGCTGTTAATGGACCAACGGCAGTGCTCACATATTTGAACAGGTTACCAGCTTCGGTCTAACCGACCCTTTCTCCTAGAGGTATCTATAATGGAACTGGTCTTCCAAGGGGGGTTGTGCTGCCGGGGTAACTGCCCCGCCATGGAATAAAAACCTAAATTACGAAGTAACAACTAGGCTCTAATATGGACGGATATACTGTTGACAACCCCTCCAAACGAAACAAGGACGATGAATATTATTTATTCTAATAGTCCACTTACAGCCGAACGATTAGCAGAGTCCCTGAACTGCTGCAAAGCTGAACTGGCATCCAAGAAATGTCATGGGATGGGCCCGACAAAAAGAGGATGAAAAACAGCGACATCTACGATTGCTATCGATGGGAGAAGCAGCGCCTATTTGGATGCGGATTTGTAGTTAGAGGCAGGCTTAGGCAAGAAGTCTTGAAGTCGTAACAATCCGTATCAAGCCTAAATTTACCAACGCCCCTACAGAGGTGAAATATGACGACACCAACGATAGCTTCTACGAGTTCTTGGACAAGACTTACCAGCAGTGGCGTAAGTAAAATTGGTATCGGCTATTCTTATGCAAAGCTAGGAAACGAGGGTATCTTTGGAAGTACTGTTAAAAAATATAGCCTGTCCAATACCACTTCCGGTAACGAAGCGAAACATTGTCGTAGTTAGCACGCGGTTCCGGCATTTCGATATTAATAAGAACTCCTCATCAATCAACCGCCAGTCACATTGACCACATTCCGATCAACGGAAGGCACTCCTCGAGTATTGTGAAGTCCGAAAGTTCCAACGGACCAACATCGACGCGGACCATTACCTTGTTGTATTCGAGATACGGTTGCGAATATCCCGAATATCTCAAATGAGGAAGCTTGACACCGGACTGCTACAATCACTCCCTTAATCTCTTAAGAGGTCCTATGCCGCCTACATAAAGTATCGAAGACCAGTGGCAACATTGCCAAAAGCCATCAGAAATTCCGCCTCTGATGTCCTGGGTTTCACTCGGCCACCACAATGAAACCCCTGGGTGACAACAGTGCCAGCAAGCACATGAAGTTAAGCCCGATGCATACAATTTGTCACAGCATAGAAGATCTAGAGCTGCTTACAAGCTCTACGAAGAGAAGTTGATAGACGAACACCGGCTTCTCAAGAGGAAAAAAGATGGAGCATCAGAAGCGCGGATTCGAGGAAATTGAGATATCGGAAATTTTACCAAAAGGTGAAAAAAAATGCCACGGGCACAAACCTCGAAGTCTGTAGGAACGAACAAGTTAGCATAAATAGTAGTAGATTCTGTGGATAACTGTATAATGTGATGATGACCCAAATACCGCTGTCAGGCAGAATGAACCTTTCAGCCTGGAGGATGTAGACCAACAATTCCGTCCACCCGACCTGGATAAAGTGAATATTGGCATGTCTAAGCTTCAGTCCAACAAAGCTGCTGAGCTAGACGGCCTGACTGCCGAGCTCTTCAAATCGGCAGACCAACTTCTCTGTAAAACATGGTCGGACTAAAGTATGCCAGATGAGTCGAACCTCAGCATTGTCCGATCCTCAAGAAAGAAGACCCTCTGAACTGCGCCAACTACAGAAGCATCATGCGCATTGTGTGAACATCTGAAACCCTTTACCAACAACTTGATTGGTCCATACCAGTGTGGGTTTATGTCAGAAAGGCCCATTATTGACCAAATATTCACACTACGGCAGATCTTGGAAAAAACCCCTGAGCTCCAAATTGATACATTCCACCTATCCATCGATTTTACTAGCGGTGTCTAGTTTTGGCATACCTGCCTAACTCATTCCACTATGCAGGACGCCGATGGAGTATGCGTCCTTAAAAGAATTGTGCTAAACTTACTCTATAGGTACCACATTTCAAAGCCTGTTCAGTTGAGCGCATAAGCCGATCATATTGACATAGTAGGAATAATATGGAACTGACGAATGTGAATGATAATTGTATCTGGCGCTTCGAAAGAAAAATTCTTCGGAAATATGTCGATGAAGTTTGGATCAAAGGAGTCGCTTCAACAGCGAACTATACGGTCTGTACAGCGATGCACACTTCGTCAGTAAAGCTCCCATAACCCTGAAAGTTTTCGACTCCTACCCAGACGAACAACGAAGTAGAAGATTACCTCATCTTAGATGGCGCATATAAGTGGAAGGGGCCTCAGGCATGTTCGGTGAGACCCAGGACTACACCGGACTGTGGCGCTTTCTCAGTAAATAAGTAAAGAAGGACAAGAGCCAAACTGTTGTGTTCGACCCCAAATTGACAATTCCGAGTCTTTCGCCACATTTTCGCTTGCCGCGGCTAAAGTTTCTTCTGTGGATTTTTAGGTTTCGGATGATCAGAGGTGAATTCCTCCCTATCCACTGATACCGTCATGGAGATTTCAACGCCAAACATAGTGATTGGGGAAATAATATACCAAATACTAGAGGGAACCTACTGTTCAATTGATGAGGTCAACACAGCATAATGTATCGACTCGGGCTTAAGGCGACTGATAGTCCGTCGTTTCCCAGACACGGGTCCTATTTGGATCTTCTACTGTTCGACTCACGAATACAACTGACATGCACTAACCAACAAACTACAAACTGTCTACGCACTTTAGTGTATGACAGTGACCATTGCGGTCTCAGCGCCGAAATAATTGTTCCCAACGAAACTGCGGAATTGGAAGAGTTTGTTCAAATGTATTCCTATAATTATAGTAGGGTGCGTTGGACACACTTCTCCAGAACGCTGACGAGAGTACTCTCCTCGAATTCGCTCTATCCACCGTCCAATAGAAATCTGTCAAACGAGGAGATTGACAGGTGTCTTAGACTATTGGACGAGACAATTAAACGAACAATGGACAAAACGATACCTCGGTATCAACACACTGACGAAGAAGACTTATTCCGCAACGCAACTATTGACGCACTGCACCGACATAAGAGTAGACTGCTGTCAAGACTAAAAACCTTGTACAGACAGTTTACTGACAGACATAACCCGGAGATCATAACATTGAAGTCGTCGATTAAAAACCTCCAGATATTAATAAAGGAAAATTACAGAAATTCTGTAAGTTTGTATTGGAACAATAAAATTCGGGCTGTAAACACCAGGAATCCGAGTATGTTCCCGCAAATAAATAAGATATTTCGGAGAAATAATCAAAACGACCTTCCATGTCTCAAAATCGCCCGAACGACGAACAACGAACAAATACTTGTAGCAGCAGGTATTGATCCAAATGAGGCCGTTGCTGATGACAACTTCTTCGTGGTCGAGGATCCGCAGGAGAAGGTAGAGGCTATAAGAGCGACTTTCCAGGAAGTGTACAAGGCGAATGACATCATTGGCCCGAACCACGACCTGGAGAGTCGAGTCCTTGTGCACAATACCTGCCTTCGAAATAAAATAGTGAATTGGCGATTCGAGAGCTCGGGTTTCACCCAGTTCAGTGACGGGAATATGGCAAATAATGTCATCACCAACGAAAGGGTATTACCACCGTTCATTTCGAAGGAAGATCTCCAAACGATCTTCGAATCACTCAGAAGTAAAAAGTCAGTGGGAACCGATGAAATACCGAACATTGTGCTTCGACATCTCCCACTAGAAGCGGTGGACATTTATACCACCCTGTTTAATAATGCAATGAATAATGCACATTATCCAGCGCATTGGAAAACTGCGGTGGTACATCCCATTCCCAAAAGGAATAAAGATACTTCCAATCCGGCGAATCTCCGCTCGATCAGTCTTCTTCCAAACATCAGTAAGGTTTTCGAGAAGGTGATCAATAGAGTCCTGACTAAGTGGGTTGAGGACAAACATATAGTTCCGGATAATCAATTCGGTTTCAAGGCGGGGCATGATATCATTCATGCTGCGTCTAAACTGGTTTCTGATATCCAATGGAACAGTGCACTGGTGCCTGCCTGATTGACTTGGAAAAGGCCTTCGACACCGTATGGTTAGAGGGACTCTTCTTCAAGCTTGGCAGGTTGGGCATTAGTAAACCACTGCTGTATATTCTTTTTGATATGCTCTCCAATAGACAGTTCATCGTGAAGAATGGCGATGTGACTTCTGCTGGAACATTTAACATTAAAAACGGTCTGCAACAAGGTGCGGTAAATTCGCCGATCCTATTCAACATTTACACAAGTGATCTGATAGGTTCACTTCACCATGCCATAGCGTACGCAGACGACTTAATTGCGTACAGATCAGGTCCAAAGATTGAGGTCATTAATACACTTTTGCAACGTGACTTCGACAAAATTAAGCGATATTGTGACGACTGGAAGTTGAAAATTAACTTTCAGAAGTCGGAAACCATTCTGTTTAGGACGCCTTTGTCTGGGGCCTCTAGGGATACCAGAAAGAATTGGCGGAAGTTCTCTATCGTCGGACAACATGGACAGCCACTTGCTTGTCGAAATGTAGTCAGATACCTTGGGATCTGGCTAGATCAATATCTGTATTTTAACAAACATATAGATGTTGCTCTGGCCAGAGCCAGAGGTGCTTTTGCCCTTACAAGGAGACTGTTTTACAACAGCCAACTCGATGCGAGGGTGAAGGTGATCTGCTACATGGCCCTTATCCGGCCTATGCTTGTATTTGGATGTCCCGTGTGGTTCAACGTGAGAGCAAGTTTAATGGAAAAGATTCGGGTGTTTGAGAGGGCTTGCCTTAGGACTTATCTTCGGTTATACAGAACACCAGAGTCTGAGTACATAAAATTCTATCGCAATGAGGTCTTGTACAATAGGGCGAACCTAATAAGAGTGGACAATTTTGTTATTAAGTTGACTCGAAGGCACATTGCAAGAGCAATGACATCGTCGAACAACCTGATCTCTGGGGCTTACTACCCTAATTATATGTATCATGAGAGAGTTCGCTTTGATGGCTATGTTCCTCCAGAAGCGTTCCTCTATCTAGATAGCAAAGGTCTGATCCAGGACAGATTGGCTGTGCCGCTAATCTTCCACGTTGCTCGAACAGCTGCGGATAGGCGACTCAACTACGACAGAGACGTCGCACATGGCAGTGCGAAGCGTCTCCGGTTCAGTAGGGCGGTAGGGAGTCGCGACATGAGGGATGTTGCTCGGCAGCACCAACAATTTTGGTGGCTATTTGAAGGAGGGGAGGGTTCGTCATCGAATTCCTCAAGTAATAGGTAGCTTCTTGTGAAGCAAAGTGGGCCAGCCTAATTTTTTTAGCCATGGCCGGCTTACGTACTTTTAAGTAGGTATAAGTTAGTTTTTAAGAAAAAAAAAAAATATATATAAAAACAAAAAAAAAACATAAATAAAAATAAAAAATAACCAAAAAAAATTAAACATATACGCATTATGTGTATATATATGTGTACGTATTAGATGTAAGTAGGTTAAGTAGATTAAGATATATTTTTAAGTAGTCTGTAAGTTTTTAGTTTTAGGTTTTTATAATACTATGTCCATATACTAAGTTTTTGCTTAAAATCTATTTTCTTAGTTTTAGTTGTAATGTAAATATAAAATTAAAGATAAACTGTAATATACGTCGAAAGACTTAGTTTAAGTGTTAGGTTTAACTTAGAGTGCCCGCATGGGGCCATTAAGTTAGTCTAAGATTATTTGTAAGTTATTTAAGCTAATTTTTAAGCATTTTTTTGTCTAGCATGTAAGAGTAAATTAATTAAGAAAATAAAAATGCATTTAACCTAACTAACTAACTACTGATACCGCCATTTTGCCTAAGAAAGCGGTTGTTTACCGTGTCATCTTGTTATGGGAATCGCTGTTCAATTCCTAAAATGCTTTCCTTCGTCATTCAGTAGTTTCAGTTGTTTATCCGTCGACAAGCTTAAAAACTGTTTGCCTTCGGTACGGCATTAGCTCTTAGACAAGCAATGATTGAATTTATTTGACATTTGCTAAATATAAAAGAGCTAGCAAATGGAAAATATTTCGTAAATGACGGTATAAAAGCTGAAAAGCTTAAAATAGACAATTCCAAACTAATAGGATTTTAAATACCGAGCAAATCTCTACACAATGGAAGGTAATATACTACTCCACAAAAAGAGGACCCATATAGACCCATATATAGACGCATAAGCCTGATCTCAGTTCTACACGTATAAGGTAATTGCAAAATGCATTTTTCGAAGAATTCCAAAATCGTTGGACGAGCAACAACCAAGAGAGCAAGCCGGCTTTCGTCAAGGCCTTAGCACCACAGATAACTTAGAAACATTCAACCAAATAATAGAAAAACGGATTAACTATCAAAAGGATTTAAGATTAGCTTTCATCGATTTGACGACGGCGTTCGATACAGTAGAACACATAACAATCTGGAAAGCACTGAAAAACCAAGTGATTCCAACGAAAATAATAAGACTCCTCAAAAACCCCTATACAAACACATAGTACTGCTAGAGTTACCTTCGAAAATAAAGGAGGAACAATTTAACTGAACCGAGGAGTCAGAGAAGGAGACCCACTTTCGCCAGCATTATTTTTGGCAGTACTCGAAGATATATTCCGTACAATGAATTGGGATAGAATAGAATTAAAAATAGATGTCGAAGAAAACGAAATTAATAGATGGATAGCAAGAAGTTGCAAGCAATTTTGGAAGCATAAACATACGAGTATTTTCGATTCAAACCTGAATACAAACTCACAATTATATCTCTTTGAAGTTACTAGGTGTCGCAAAAGTCATTACCCTATCGGAAGATGCTATAATTTTTGCAAATTTCGGATTGATTATTTGTTGGTGTTGGCGCGGCTTGAATTTCGGCGCAGATTTCCTGGCCGTCCGACACCTAATGGGCAAACACTACGTCATTTAGCCGCTCGCCCAGAAGAGTATGGGACAACACGAGATGTTGCCAGGTCTGGCCGGCCCCGGAGCAACAGTTCTGCTGAGAATATCGCAGCAGTGGTTGAAGATGTCGTAGAGGACCCCGAGGTATCGACCAGACGATGTCCCACGCAATTGGGCATCAATCGGCGGTCTTTACAGAAAATTTTGATGAAACACTGTAAGATGTTCCCTTACAAAGTGCAGACAGTGCATCAGCTGTTAGCTGTTGACCGCCAAGCGAGTGTAATCTACGGAATTTCGACCACGAGAGAGACAACTTTTCGTCGAAAATCACCATGAGCGACGAGGCCTATTTCCATCTCTGTGGATATGTGAATAAGGAAAATTATCGATTCTGGGGCACCGAAAATCCGCGTATATCCTACGAAGAGCCATTAAATCTGCTCAAAGTTACTGCATGGTGTAATTTTAATTTTAATTTTAATTTTGGTGGGGGCTGAGGCCCCCATTTATTGGCTTAATACAAGCTTAATCTAACTTAAAAACTAACAGAAAGACTTAAGAGCTAGTGACCAAGGAATTGATGGAGGAGATCTTGTTTAAGACGAGGAGTGCTCAGGTGGAAATGAAAAAGGGAGAGGTTCGAGTTGACCTTTCGGAGCATTCGGGAGATAGGTTCGTTGTAGCCATAAGAGGTGCGGTGGACCGGTAGATAGAAGAGACGAGGACAACGTAGATTGCGGGGGTTGGTATTGAAGGAAATGGAGTTCAAAATGGATGCACAGTCGATGGAACCTGAGAGAAGACGATGAATGAAAAAAACGTCAGCAATATTCCTACGTTCTTCTAACGAATTCATATTTAGAAGTTTGAGGCGGTCTTGATAGGGAGGTAAGATTAAAGAGTCGTTCCATGGCAGGCCACGGAGGGCAAATCGGAGGAATCGACGTTGAATACCCTCGATTCGGGAAACATGAACCGGGTGAAAGGGGGACCAAGCTTGACTGGCATACTCAAGCTCGCCCCCTGCGACAAAGGTAATATAGAGAGATCTGGTTACATACGGGTTGGAAAATTCCTTGGACCACCGTTTAATAAAGCCAAGTGATGAGTTGGCTTTGAGGATCATCTTATCGATATGAGAACGGAAATTAAGCTCACTGTCGAATAATATGCCAAGGTCTTGGAAAGACTGAATCAGGGGAATTGGTTGACCATGGAGAAAATAAAGTCGGGGAGGAGACGGGTTGCATTTACGTGAGAAGGTTATAGATTGACATTTGGCTATATTAAGTTCTACGCAGTTTTTGAGGCACCAGATTGAAAACCGATCAAGGTCTTCTTGAAAAAGGGCAGAGTTCTGGGGAGAGAAAATAGATCTAAAAAATGTTGCGTCGTCAGCGTAAAGGGAGAGGGAGGAGTGCTTAATGACACTCTAAACATCGTTGATAGTAAGAATGAAGAGAAGAGGGCCAAGATGACTGCTTTGTGGAACTCCAGATGAGGCCAGGAATGGAACAGAAAGGGCGGATCTAAACCGAACACTATAATATCGGTTTACCAGGTAAGAAGAAATCCATTTAAAAAAGAGAGGCTCAAAGCCGAGAGCAGACAATTTGAAAAGGATCAATTTATGAGATATCTTATCAAATGCTTTAGTGCGATAACATCGATTTCTTTACCATTTTCTAAGGCTGACAGTGCAAAAGACACGGATTCAACTAGATTTGTGGTAGTTGATCTACCTTTTAGAAAACCATGTTGTCGGGGTGAAATAAAAGGCTTGCATTTGAAGCTTAAGGCTTCGTACAAAATGCTTTGAAAGAGTTTGGGTATATGAGAGAGTTTCGCAATGGGACGATAATTGATAACTTCATGCTTAAATCCCTTTTTGTGCATTGGGATTATAAAAGAGGTCTTCCAAATCTGGGGAAATTCACCCTGTGCAAGCGATAGACGAAAAAGGTAGGAAAGGGGTAGAGACAGGTTGGAAGAGCATTTCTTAAGAAACATGGCGGGGAGTCCGTCTGGGCCAGGTACAAATTCATCTTAAAGATTTAGTAACTTTTCTTCAATAACTGCAGGATCGAAATTTTGAGTGAGAAAGGGACCAATAGAGAAATTTGGTAGATCATTGAAGTAAGAGGGATCTGGTACGAAGGAGTTGTTGGCAAATGATTGCTTGAAAAATGTAGCAAAAAAGTTGGCGATGGTAGGAGGATCACATGAAGTTTTGGTTTCGAAAGCGAGGGAGGAAGGATAACCATCGGTCTTACTTTTGCAATTGACAAATTGAAAAAAGGACTTGGGGTCATTTATGAGATTGGTTTGCGCACTATTCAGGTAGCGCTGATAGAGAGAATTATAGAGTTCAATGAAATGAAGATATGTACCTAGATACGAGTAATTTGAATAGTCGGAAGAAGAGTGGGTGCGAAGGAATACCGCCTATAACTTGTTTCTTTTGTTTCGTAGAGAGCGAAGTCTACGATTATACCAAGGAGGGGATGTAGAAGAAGTTTTATGGCGGGAGTAAGGCACATAAAGGGAAATGGATTTGAATATTTCTCTGTAAAAAATGGAGAGGGCATCAACCAGAGATAGATTGGTAAACTCAAAAGAAGCACTGCTTAGATAGGTATTAATTTTACGGAAATTAGCTTTGTGAAAATTGTAAGAAAATAGAACTGCTGGGGGAGGCGACTGAAGGGGAGAGTTGTGGAAAAATGAGAGAAGAAGTGGAGGATGAAAGTTATCAATAGTTGAAAGAGATAGGTGTAGCTGGAGGCATCATCTTGATTTATTTTTTCGAAAGTGGGCCAAACGACTACTGTGGACAGCGAGCGCTACAGAGCCATGCTCAACGAATTTCTCGTTCCACAATTGTAGAAATTGGGGCAGGAAAACATGTGGTTCCAACAAGATGGAGCAACGGTGCGTACTGCACGAGACACAATCGAAATTCTGAGGGCTGCTATCGCTGGAAGTTCTGGCAAGAGTGATGGAAAATGCCACAAATCGGGTCCTCAATTCTGGCGGCGGCCACTTAGCCGATATAATTTTCTCGACATAATGCAAAACAATTCAAAACATCAAGTAGACATAATCCAAAAGCAGAATCAAAGTTTTTTATTCATAAAAAAAATTCCAAAGAATATCATGTGACAACTTTTGCGCCATCTTGTACTATACTACCAGTACTGACCTACGGCTTACAAACCTGAAGGAAAGACGTATCTTAAATATATATATCCAGAAGGTAGCGACTGCGCAATGAAGCACATATAAAATACGAGGGTAGTCTGAATTTTTTTTTATTTTTCTACATCCCAGCGATGCTCCCATCTCTCTAACCCGTCCAAATAGAACTTGGCGTTTTTCTCCGCAAAATAATTGTTCACGAAGATGACTGCCTCCTCATTTGACGAAAATCTCTGTCCTCCGAGCGTAGTTTTTAGATGAGGGAACAAAAAGAAGTCGCTTGGGGCTAGATCTGGTGAATAAGGCGGAAGGTCAAACAGTTCAAACCATAATTCATGGATTTTCGCCATGGCAACCGCTGAGGTGTAAGACGGCGCGTTGGCTTGGTGAAACAGGATTTTCTTTTTCTGCAAATGTGTCCGTTCAGCTTGGCAAGTAATGATGCGTAGTATGCTTCTGTAATGGTTTTTCCTTTTTGAAGATAATCGATTAAGATAACTCCTTTACTATCCCACAAAACAGTCGCCATCACTTTCCCAGCCGAAAAAACAGTTTTTGCTTTTTTTGGAGCCCGCTCGCCCTTTGCTGTTTTGACTGAATTTTTGTTTACGGTGTATCCAAGTTTCATCTACAGTAATTAATCGGCGCCAAAAGTTGGATTTATTGCGCCTAAACTGCGCCAACAGAGCGTTGGAAATGTTCATTCGAACACGTTTTTGGTCTAACGTAAGCAAACGCGGCATCCAGCGCGCGGACAGCTTTCTCATGCCTAAATCGTGGACATACCTCTACTACCTCTCTCACTTTAATTCGGCGGTCGTCTAACACCATTTGATGAACTTTAGCAATGTTATCGTCAGTGGTTGCAGTTTTTGGACGTCCCAAACGTTCATATCTCCCAAGCTCTTATGGCCACTTTTAAATTCAGCTGCCCAAAATTTCACTGTGGTAAATGATGGTGCAGAGTCCCCAAACACAGAGTCCAACACATTTTTGATTTGCGTAGGCGTATTGCCTTTCAAAAACAAGAATCTAATAACAGCTCGATACTCAATGTTTTCCATTTTCACAAAAAACACTCACATCGACTCACTCAAACGACTGTCAACTAAAAACTGCGCGTCCAAAATGACTGAAACTTCGGGAAGTAACTGCCAAAAGATGCACAACTAGCATTCACTAGCTTTTATTGACGAGTGCCGCTATCTTTACGTTGGAAACTTTTCAGACAACCCTCGTATGTCGAATTTTGCAGATGTGATAACCAGGGCGAGATAACAAAAATGGAACTGGGCCGGGCGTGTACCAAGATTGAACGATAACCGGGGGACTCTAAATGCTACACAATGGATCACTAGAAATGGTACAAGAAGACCAGGCAGACAATTGAAGCGGTGGAGAGACGACATTCGCCAATTAGATAATACGTGCGAAAGGACAGCTAAAGGCATGGAAACTTGTAAAACATTGGGGAGGCTTACATCCTTATCATAGGACATAACACACAATTTCACAAGGATTAATAAATCTCACAATAATAAACTTGTATCTTATTAAGTGAGATCCAGATGCCACACGAGCTTCAAAATGAAATTTTAACGTCATAAATACTAATAGTGCCCATTGGTATTAACGAAGATATAAACCCACCAGAGAGCCTATGTCAATTTTGTGTACAAGTAACCGTCTAACACAATACAAAAGACTATAAAACAATAGACACTGACTGACCTAAAATTTATTTACTGATTTGTACGGAGGAAGAAAGGCTGAAACAGGAGCACAATACGGATGTTAGTACTCACAGGCCTAAAGGATCCATTCATATTGATTTCATTTCACTGCAACCTATTTCTGATGACAATCATGTATGGAACGATTCAGAAAGGCGTGTGCATAATTAAAAAGCTGGAAGCAAGTAGAATGGAAAAAGTTAACTCCTGAGAGCAAACTCTTTTAGCAACAGAACACATACGGATACGGATATCACAATCTTCATCTCATCGTTTCCGGAAAAGCATTTGACATAGTAAAACACTGGAACACCCTTTGGACAAAAAAAAAAAGGAAGATTAACCTGGTTTTGTGGTTTATTGAAAAGTAAAAATGCCTCCAAGGAGGCATTAGTAAATACTTTTGAATGATAATCCTGAAACTCCACCCATAGGCAATTAACCCAGTTTTAAAAGACTGGATAAACGGAAAACGTTTTTAATAAATCTATTTTCTTGTAGATGAAATGGAAGAGTCACTTGATAGGTACAATGTTCGGAGATTGTGTTCATAAGAAGCCTAAACTGTTGCCAGCTGGCATTTGGAAAAGAATTTTGTCACTGATTCATAGCGAATAGTTGTCGTATATACAAAACATTTCTAGAAGCATCTGTAGGACAATATGTACTGATGGATTGGCTATCGGCGAGGTATTTGAAGCTATTGGTGATGGTTTGATACATACGAACCAACAACTCAATTGAATATGGAAGGATGGCGCATGCATTATCATGATGGCGACGTCATATCGAGGTAATAGATGACAACGACTAAGAGGGCTACCACACCTTTAACTACATAAATACGGCTATGACAAGACCAATTGTATCCTTCGAAAAATGCTGCTCCTACAGACTATGAGGAACAGTCCGTCAGGTGGATTGATAAATCTCCCTCGCACAACTCACAGCGGAGTTTCGACGATATATGGCGCCGTCGACTTAGTTTTAACTCTAATCTTATGGCAAGGCCGCATGATTCAGTGACACCAGAACTCCTTTTGCTGCAAAAATACTCGTACGATGTCAGCTTTCTCTGTTCTCAGAAATCACTTCGGTCAGGATCCGCGCCTTATCTTTACGAATGGTGATGCTGACGCCTTCAAAGAGGACAATAACCTTAGACACGACTCTACGTCAAATAAAATTAGCGGAGATACACGCTAGTCCAATGGCAATCAAATATGTTATGAGGAACAGGTGGAGGAGGCGAAGAGTTACATTTATAAATAAGCTTGAGAATGGGCTGCTCGTTCTCCTCTTTAATTACTTACGGTGACGCTACAGTCCGGGTGGATCTTGGCCTCAACCAGCCACGCAATCTATCTCTATTGCGCTGTCCCTCGGTGGCGGATTCGAAGAATTTTCTGACCGGAGCATTGGAGTCCATCCGCTCTACATGACCCAGCCGCCGCAATCGTTGGAACTTCACTCTTCTGACTAAGCCAATGTCGCAAGTACAGCCACTACAGTTTGTCATCATATCTCCTCCTCCACTCACTGTCTATGCAGATGGGACCGAAAGTCACCCGAAGGATTTTCCTTTTAAGACAGTCAAGAGCACCCTCATCCATTTTTGATGAAGCCCATGCCTCAGCGCCGTAGAACAAGACTGGGATTATTAAAGTCCTATATAGGGTCACCTTTGTTGTTTCGAGAGAGGGCTTTGTTCAAGGTAGCAGAGACTGGCAAGAGTTATTCTTCTTTTGATCTCAACGCTGGTGTCGTTGTCGAAATTGATAGCGAAGCCTTGGTAGACAAAATCTTTAACTACCCCAAGGGTATATCTGCCGAAGGTGACGTTCTGTCCGAGACGTTGGTGTTGGGTGTTTTTTCTCGTTGACAGCATATATTTGGTCTTGCCCTCATTGAGCGTTAAACTCATCTTCGACGTCTTAATACCTCCAAAGGCGATACTGACATCACCCTGCCTTCCTCCGATTACATCAACATCATCGGCGTATGCGAGTAATTGGACGAACTTTTAAAAGATTGTGACTCTTGTGTTGGCGCGTGAGTTTTGCTATTCTTCAAGAATGATGTTAAAGAAATCGCATAATAGCGCGTCGCTTTGTCTAAATCCTTTTATGACATCAAAGGTCTCGGTTAAGTCATTACCAACCTTGGTGGAGCAGTGTGCATTGTCCATCGTCATCCTGCTTAAAAGGATGAGTTTAAGACTCTGCGCCAAAGAGCAGGACCGGAATGACAACGGTTATCCGAAGGAAGGCTTTACTACTCAATTGGCTTCTGAATCCAAAGAAACCGCGTTTGATTTCTGTGCAGTCTTCGATACTGCTAATAACTGGTAGAAGTAGTTCTTTGCTATTTCGAAAATATAACTGACAATGGTGTGGTTCCTGCCAAGATATGAACTTTGTTTTGCCCTTTTTTACCGTCAGACAGCGCAGTGTTCATCACATCAATGCCATCCGCGTACGCAAGTAACTGTGCGAACTTAAAGCAGATCGATCTGAAATTTCCTGGACTTTTACAAGTTCTGCCGTGGTGTTTTACAGGCGATATTTAGGAGACTTATTCCTCTATAGCTGGTGGAGTCAAAAGGATTATGGTTTGCTAAGATTCCAAGCTTCGAGCATGCTTTCTTCTAATAATATCTAATAGATGAATTGGTGCATGTATCCAAGCAAGTCATCTCCAGCAGCGTTAAATAACTCATCAGGCAGTCCGTCTTCGTCAACCGTTTTTTTAGGCTTTAGCTTCGATATTGCTATCCTAACTTCGTCAGGGGGCGGAATTTTCTGTCTTCTTTGTCGCAGGTGGAATGGTTCCACCAGACAGTGGTATTTTGACCATCATCGTCGTTATACCTCTGCAGAGGTAGTCTTTCCATATTCTCAGCACCAACTGCGACTCTACTACTAATTGGCCACCTTTATCTCTGCAGGCGTCAATCTTAATTTTGTAGCACTGGCATGTTCGTTTTATTTTCTGATAGAACGTCCGAACGTCATTTTCTCGATCGCATGTTCCAATAGATGTTCCTCCCATCTTTTCTGCTCCTTACAACTCACGAGCAACTCTTGTCCTTTGATGCAGTGCAGCTTTATATGCTTCTTGTGTCTACCTACATTCATCGTGAAACCAGAAGCTTATTTGTTGCGGCGCTCTGATAGCTCATATATAACATTCCCATGGGTGTTCTATGGTCTGTGTGTGAGGACTAGGATTTTCAGAGAGGGCTGGAGGGAAACGCGTTCGGCAAAGATTCTAGAGTTCGCTCGCGATTGCAGCTTTTCAAAGTCGAACTTCAATGGTCTTACTTGACTCTGTTGGGCCTGTGATATTCGCATTCGTACCCTGGCTGATAAGTTCGGATTTCCAGAATGCTAGAGTAGTGTCTTGCGTCGATCACAAAATGGTCAGTCCGCTTGACGATTAATTGATCAGGAGAAAGCCAAGGCGCTTTGTGGCTGTTACCTTATCGATTATCGGCGTTAAAATCTCCTTGCACAAATTTGGTGCCATAGCTGGGCCTAGTATATGTCCGATCTAGGATTTTAAAGAATTCGTCTTTATTGGTCTCATCTCTATCCTCTCTAAGGGCGTAAACGCAAATCAGGCTTATATTTCCAAATTTGGCATTAATGTGGATTGTTATGAGACGTTCGCTTAAATGCCGAAAGCTTAAGACTTTTTGCCTGAGACTCCTTTGAATAGAAAATTCACCTCGAAAATAAGTGCTGTCTTCCTTCTTTGTAGAAGTCGTCATAGTAGATGTCCTATTTTTTCATCCACATCCCTTCGGACTTCTTAGATTGCGGTAATATCTGCTTTTTCAAGGGCTTCCGCGAGTTGTTCGGCAGCACCTGGTCTGTGGTCCAACCTGAAAGGCCAGATCCTTGATAAATCTCCTGAATAAGGAATCCCTCTAAAGAGTCCAGTGTCAATGGTCTCGCTGAGATTATACGAGCCACAATTTGTCCGTTCAGGTTTTTTGCAGTAGGGGGGCTACGGTACAGCAAGCGACTGTTGCTTCTCCGGCGCCAATGCCGAGAACAACGGAAGCTGCACCTAACATGCTGGCCATCTTGCTCGCAATCCAAGGACAGATGGCTCAGCTGCAAGAACAGGCCAAGTGGGTGAACCAGATCTACGCGCTGCTGCCGGGCCTAACGCAACACAGGTCGTAATGGGTACGCACATGGTGGAGCAATCTTTGAAGGTCCTTGCGGTGAATGTTAATTCACTGATTAGGATCGAACGAAGAGCCGCGATGTTTAAATTGATACAAGACCAAACTCCTGATGTGCTGTTCGCTAGCGAAACCAAGCTAACCGATAAGCACAAACTGGAGTACAATAATTATATTGTTAGAAGAAGAAACCGGCCCCGTTCCAAATGTGGAGGCGGTGTCGCGATCTTCATTAAACAAGGTATAAAATTTCACAGAGTGTACAAGGGGGTGTTGCGCAGGTTCCGGGTGTTGGAGGCAGTCGTCATATACATCCCGCTCCGCAGTGGAAAGCGGCTGTACTTGGCTTCTGTTTATGCACCTGAGATTTCACAATCCACTTTATTTATTACAGAGCTCGACACGCTTTTTCGACTTCTGAGGCTGGAATCGGGGGAGAATTATTTTATAATCGGCGGGGATTTCAACGCTAAACACAGAGATTGGGGAAATAATTTGCCAAATACTAGAGGGAACCTACTACTCGATTGGTGGGGTCAGCACGTTGTCATGTACAGACTCGGTCTTAAAGCGACGGATAACCCGTCGTTTCCCAGAGGCGGGTCTTATTTGGATCTACTGCTGTACGACAAACGTATACGACTGACAGGTACGAATTTACAAACGCTTAACTGTCTGCGCACATTCGTGTATGACAGTGACCATTGCGGTTTTAGCACCGAAATTACAGTTCCCAACGAAATTGCGGAATTGGAGGAGTTTGTCCAAAGATATTCTTACAACTACAGTAAGACTCGATGGACACGCTTCTCTGCAACCTTGCCAAGAGCACTCGCTTCGAACACGCTCCATCCACCGTCCAATAGGAATTTGTCAAACGAGGAGATCGACAATTACCTAAAACAAATGGACGAGACAATTAAACAAACTATGGACGCTACAATACCGCGCTATCGACATACGACTAACGAAGACCTGTTCCGCAATCCTACTATTGACGCACTGCACCGACAGAAAAGTAGACTTCTGACAAGGCTCAAAAACTTGTACAGACAACTAACTGACAGACAAGACCCGGAGATTAGGACACTGAAGGCGTCGATTAAAAATATTCAAACGTTAATAAAAGAGAATTACAAAATTTCTGTAAGTTCGTATTGGAACAACAGGGTTCGGGCTGTAAACACCAGCAATCCGAATATGTTCCCGCAAATAAATAAACTACTCGTATTTCGAAGAAAAAATCAAAACGACCTTCATTGTCTTAAAATAGCCCGGACAACAGACAACGAACGGTTACTGACAATAGCAGGTATTGATCCAAATGAGGCCGCTGATGATGACGACTTTTTTGTGATCGAGGATCCACAGGAGAAGGTTGAGGCCATAGGGGCGACTTTCCAGGAAATATACAAGGCCACTGATACCATTGGCCCTAATTATGACCTGGACAATCGCGTCTTGGTGCACGACTTCTACATTCGAAATGAAATAGAGAACTGGCGATCCGAGGGCTCTGGTTTCACCCGGTTCAGCGACGAAAATATGGCAAATAATGTCATTACCAGAGAGGGTGACCTACCCCCGTTCATTTCGAAGGAAGAGCTCCGTGAGATCTTCGACACAATCAGGGCTAAGAAATCAGTGGGGACCGATGTTATTCCGAACATCGTGCTTCGACATCTTCCTCTAGATGCGGTGGACATTTACACCACCCTGTTTAATAATGCAATGAATAATGCACATTATCCAGCGCATTGGAAAACGGCAGTGGTGCAACCTATCCCCAAAAAGGGAAAGGATATATCCAATCCGGCGAATCTCCGGTCGATAAGTCTCCTTCCGAATATCAGTATGGTGTTTGAAAAAGTAATCAATACAGCTCTGTCTAGGTGGGTTGAGGACAAACATATAGTTCCGGATAATCAATTCGGTTTTAAGGCGGGACATGATATCTCACATGCCGCGTCTAAACTGGTGTCCGATATCCAATGGAATAAAGGCAAAAACCAATGTACTGGTGCCTGCCTTGTTGACTTGGAGAAGGCCTTCGACACCGTATGGTTAGAGGGTCTTTTCTATAAGCTGACTAGGCTGGGGATCAGTAAACCACTCTTGTACATTCTTTATAATATGCTAACCAACAGACAGTTCATCGTAAAAAATGGCGATGTGACTTCTGTTGGAATATTTCAAATTAAAAATGGTCTTCAGCAAGGCGCGGTCAATTCGCCGATCCTATTCAACACATATACAAGCGACTTGATAGGTTCACTTCCCCATACTATTGCGTACGCAGACGATTTGATAGCGTACAGAACAGGTCCAAAAATCGAGGACATTAATACTCTCTTGCAGTGTGACTTCGATAAGATAAGACGATTTTGCGATGACTGGAAGTTGAAAATCAACTTTCAGAAGTCGGAAACCATTCTCTTTAGGACGCCGTTGTCTGGAGCCTCTAGGGATACCAGAAAAAATTGGCGAAAGTTCTCGATCATTGGACAACGCGGACAGCCTCTTGCCTGTCGAAATGTAGTCAGATACCTTGGGATCTGGCTAGATCGGTTTCTGTATTTTGATAAAAATGTAGATGCTGCTCTGGCCAGAGCTAAAGGTGCTTTTGCCCTTACAAAGAGACTGTTTTATAGCAGCCGACTCGATGCGAGGGTAAAGGTAATCTGCTACATGGCCCTTATCAGGCCCATGCTAGTATTTGGGTGTCCCGTGTGGTTCAATGTGCGAGCAAGCTTAATGGAAAAGATTCGGGTGTTTGATAGGGCTTGCCTTAGGGCTTGCCTTCGCTTGTACAGAACACCAGAGTCGGAGTACAAAAAATTCTATCGTAATGAGGTCCTTTACAATAGGGCGAACCTAATACGAGTGGACAACTTCGTAATTAAGCTGACTCGAAGGCACATTGCAAGAGCAATGGCCTCGACGAATAACCTGATATCTAAGGCTTACTACCCCAACTACCTTTACCACGAGAGTGTGCGCTGTGACAGCTTCGTTCCACCGGAAGCATTCCTCTATCTAGATCAGATAGGGTTGATCCAGGATAGATCAGCGGTCCCGTTAATCTTGCATGTCGCTCGGAAAGCTGGGGACAGGCGACTTAACTACGGCAGAGACGTCGCACACGGCAGTGTGGATCGTCTCAGGTTCAGTAGGGCGGTGGGGAATCGCGATAAGAGGGATGTCGTTCGGCAGCACCAGCATTTCTGGTGGTTGAATGAGGGAGAAGATGTTTCGTCGTCGTATCCGTCAATTACGGACCAGCCTCACTAATGAGGCAGAGCTGACCAATCTATTTGCTCTATGAATAGCGATGGCCAGCTTACATAGGCTTAGGTTAGCATTTAATTAATTGTGTATAATATCTGTGTGTGAGTATTGTGTATGTAGGTTAGGTAGACTAAGGTTTATTTTAAGTTAGATATTAAGTTTTATAAAAAATTAAGTCCATATGCTAAGTTTTTGTTAACAATTTTTTCTTAGCCTTAAGTATAGAAAATAATTATTCCTAAGTAAAATGTAAATATAGTCGAAAGACATAGATATAAGAATTTAGAGTAGCTTAGAGTGCCTGTGTGGGACCAATAAGTTAATATAAGATTGTTAAGTAATTTTAAGCTAGCATTTAAGCATTTTTTGTTAGTATGTAAGGGTTAATGATTCATGATTCCGACGCAAACATAGAGCTCCCTTTAGACCTGTGCTCCGGTAATATCTAAAGGGGAGTGTGCACCAACTAGCTCAAACTGACTAGAGCCATGGATGTGGTCGTTGAAGCGTGCATGGGAAGAACGCCATCATAATGAAGAATTCTTTCTCAGGAGTTGGGTGCCCTAGCTTCAACAGATGTACTAGAGTCCCAGGTTTCACCACGTGGAGATCAATTTGAAGACGTTGGCAGAAGCTAGTGTGCTGATGCCTTGTCTTCACACAATGCTTGACCACCGGAATGGGAATACTATGCCCACATCTGGTCAGATGCCACCGAAAACCGCTCTGCTGGGTAAAATTCAAAACATGTGGTAAGACTCATTGGAGTCACCAACATTACTCAATCAATTGATAACCTCCAACATCGACGTAATTTCGCCTACCTTACATTGTTCTATAGCTATTTTTATCTCCAGTGATCAAATGGAATTCTCAGCAGCATGCCGCCCCTTTAAACCTTCAACGGCAGCACCAGTCTGGCTATGAAGGCTCATCAGTTTACCTCAAGTCCCATTTACTCTGAAATATCGTGATTTGTTCCTAAGCCCTACAACTCGCTCATGGTATGATAGTCATTATAACCTGCAAACATTCAAAACCAACGCACATCGGTATCTCTCCTACTTTCCACCCTAATTTTCCCTCACCCGCGCTGTGTGCAACCATTTGAAAAGAGTACATAATCTCTTGAGCACGAGGCACGATTAACTTTACAAAACAGGACGATTCTTGGCAAGATTCAAAAGTATGTCCTTAGTAGTTGAAAACAATTAAAGGCAATCTATCCTGATAAATTGTACAAAATTATTCCTAGCCTACATTTGCTTGGGTTCCCCGATAAATCGCATCGAATTAAGTCCTTCCAACAACAAAGTCAATGAACCGGCAATGGTTTTCCAGTAAAACACCCTTTAACCAGCATCACCACCATAGAACCAAGGAGAAACACCATCCCATCCAAATTCATTTTAAAGATCCAATCCCCAGAAAAAGCAGGGAATCGAACGGAAAAAAAAAATAGAGAAGAACTGGAAAAAAACGCCAAAAATACCGTCACCATAGAATCCAAAGTTGGTCGTAAATAACAAATGCCTACCTAGCTAAGTTTGCTTCAACAAATACCCCAATTCCTTAGCTAGAGTCAACTGCATCCCGGAGTAAATTCCATCAACATACAAACTATCTGTACTCGTTTTCGTATCCGTACCCATGCATCCACAATGCTTGGCACTCCGCAAAAACTCCGAGCCAAAAGTAGTGCAAACAAAAACACAAACACCAAATCGACAAAATGAAAATCTAAAAAAAAAAAAAAAAACAAAAAAAAAAAACCAAAGGGAATCTCCTGGCAGAAGGCCAAAGTTACCAACGTTGACAGGACTCGTAAATACTTTATTCCAGTATTTCGAATCTACCCAACTCCCTACAACATCAGAAGCCGTCTCCACCACCAGGACCGGCGGAGTGACGTGGGATAAAATCAAATCCCCAATATGTCCAGCACATGAATAGGATTAACTCTCACACATATATTAGCCCAGCAACCATACGGATACGGATACGGATACGGTTACGATGTAGATGCAAATGGAGAACACCCAGAAGCAAACAATTGGCTGACCACTAGATTTTTCGGCGTGACAACAGGATCAGCTTCATGAGAATTTAATATATTCATTGGAATCGTATCCTTTCGCTACGTGAAATGTGACAACATCACCTTCAGTTGGATTGGCGTTTGTTTTTTTTTTTTTTTTGGTGTCAGTTGTTGTTCCTCCTCTCCAGGATATTGGAGCTGGAAGTATAATTTACCCTTTCGCTTGGACGTCCGGCCCCATCGACTGGGTGACAAATTTAATGAATTTTAAACAACTGACACTTGCTGAAACCGGCAGGTACTTTGTAGGATTGGCACATTTATTGCAATTAATGACAATGACAAAAACTAACACATCCTGACCCAGAAAAGCCAATAAATCCCCAACAAAGATACGAGGTCTGTTGTTGTACGAGTACGAGTACGAGTATGAGTATAGCCAGTACGATGTTCATATAGCCAGTTCCGACATGGACCATTCATTAAGATGGCTTTCAACAATAGCTTAGACTTGGAGATCCTTTTGCTCTTCCGTTTGTTCTCTCCCTAATGTCTTCTTAATTCGGTGGTAATCTTCGGATCCGGAAATGTACGAGCAACACACCATTTTAGCAAAAGCCACCTACTGTACTATGTACTTGTAGGGCTCGTTGGTCTTGTAGGTCTCTCTCTCTCGTCGTTGTCCTTCCGAAACCACTTCGAAACTTCGAAAGTGCAGGTGAATTATCGTCTACGTTTTGTGTGTTGTCATTGTCTTTTACTAGAAATATTTGGCATTGGTGTTACTGTGGGCATTTGTGCCGGTGTTGGTGTTATCCCTTCGTTTCCTTTTCAAGTTAAGAGGAAATGATAACTGATTCTGTACGATTTGGCTCTATGGTTTGCTCTATTCACTTCCTTGTTGTTATCTTCTGTGAGGCAAGTTCTTTTCGTCAAGCTCTTAAATGAAACGGAAACTTGGTCATGTACTACGATTCTGGGCACCTTGGGGAATACCCTTTCACTTGGTTATTACTCCCTTACTAGATGATGATGCCGTATCTATGTACTTCTACTTTATACCCGGAGTCATGTTCGAAGTTGTTTTTTCTAAATTTATATGAGTTAGAATATTACTCGTGCCTTAAAGGAACTGCAGTTCTCTGTAAGGAGTGCGGTCGGTTTTAGTTAATTCTCCAATTTTCCAAGTTTGCTGAAGAAGGTCTCGATTCACTTTCCACTTTGGGGTTAGTGGTGTTGGAATTTCCTTCTTTCTTTTCGAAAAGTTCAAGAAAGATTTAAGTAAATTTATTTGGCATGTTGAATCGGTGAGTGCAGTGGACATTTTGGTATTCACAGCTGGTTCAGGACTCTTGTCATTGTCTGTCATTGTCACATGTAATTGGAGACATGAGGATAATGCCCTTTGGGTATAAACGTCTCATTCGAAAAACAAGAAATTAGTATGTACACAGCTACACGATAGAGCTAGGAAGAATAGCTGCAGCCAAACGGAGTTACTGGAGGCATTAAGAACTGCACTAGCATAGAACAAAGTTAACTCATCGACCTGAAATAGTTCTTTAATTCAGATGAACTTTTAGTGGCCCAAGGACAACGCTGGCAATTTTATAATGAGAAGAAACTGTCTCTACAGTCTAGGGGTAACTTCTTCACCACGTGAAAAGCCTGGTGTCCTACTCTCGTATAAGAATATGACCACCAACGTCTATGAACTAAGAACTGGAGTAGGAAAGCCTATTCCAAAGATATTGATGACAAAACTTCTCTCATAAGAAAGAAAGCACATTAACGCCGCTGCCTTCAATCTCGACGGGATCAAATTATTCAAATGGAACCAAATAAACAAGAAGGTACCCGTTACTTACTTAGTACTGAGCCCCAACTAACAAAGCTCTCAGTTAGTCCGGCTTTTAGGTAAGAGCCTTCAGTTGCGCACTCCAAGTGGTTGAAGGTCTACTTCTACTTATGCGTTGTCCCTCCGGGTTGATACCAAGACTCTGCATGCCGGAGCATTGCTGTCCATTCGCTCTGCATGTCCTAGCCATCTGAGACGATTGATGAGCCGTTTTCTGACTACGTCGATGTCGCTGTATAGCTCGTATAGTTCGTATAGTTCGTCGTGGAATATACTTCTACAAAGCCCGTCGAGGCAAACGGGACCGAATATTTTTCGAAGGATTTTTCTGTCAAAACAACTGAGGATATCTTCATCCATTTTCGATAGAGTCCATGTTTCTCCATCATAAAGTAGGACTGGGATGATCAGGGTCTTATATAGAGTCTCCTTAGTTTTTCGATATAGGGCCTCAATTGCTTTTTAAGCTCAAAGAAACATCGATTGGTAAGAGTGATTTTTCCTTTTGTTTCCGCTGAGGTATTGTTGGCAGAATTCATAGCAGATCCTTGGTAGAGAAAGTCCATTACTATCTTGTTGACAGCCCTCATTTACAGCTAAGCCCATTTTACCAGATTCCGTTTCAATACTAACGAACGCACTGGTGACAACCCGCTGAGCCCTTCCAATTTTGTGGATATCATCGGCATATGCTTGTAGTTGCACAGCCTTTTGAAAGATTGCATCTCCAGTGTTCCCTTATTAGTTTCACACAATTCTTTCAAGTTTGATGTCAAAGAAGTCATATGACAGTGCGTCGCCTTGTTTAAAACCCTTTTTGACATCAAGGGTCTCTGCTAAGGTGCTACCGACCTTGACGGAGGAACGAGCATTCTCAATCGGCGTTCTGCATAAACGGACGAATATGGCAAGGATGCCAAAACTACATACACACGTAGTTTGCGATGGCGGCCTTCCTCGATATTGAAGGAGCCTTCACGTGGAGTACGCCGCCATTAAAATTGCTCTAGTAGACGCTAACATTGAACAGGGTATTACAAACTGGGTTTGCAACATGCTTCCAAGCAGGAAAATAAACTGTTCTATTGGGCAAAGCTCGGTCAGAATGTCCGTCACCAGGGGAACCTCAGGGGGAAAGATATCTCCACTCCTGTGGGTGCTGGTAATCAATCACAACGTCAAAAAACTTAGTACAATGGGTATAAGTGCCACGGCATACGCAGATGACGTGGTCATGAGGCACTATGCAGTCAGAACCAGATAAGACTGTGCTGGGTGTCAGGACACTGCGGTATTAAAGGAAATGAACGAGCGAAGAGCTTGCAAAAAAGGAAGGCAACTCGACAATAGTGCAGTTGCCAACATCAAACTAGTCCATTGCATAGTGAGGGGTATTATCGAGGAAAAAATTACAAAGACTGCCAACCTAAGGTGGTCAAGTATTGAAGGACACATGGTATACAAGGCTCTCTGACCGCTTTTTGCTGGCAAAAGATCTAAGAAGTTAATGGAACTAAACAGGTATAAGTGTGCTGATAGGATACTGTCTCCTGCGGAGATTGTTTAGGTTTTTGCCATTTGAAGACAAATTCAACTGATTCCACAGGGATCGCGATGGTCCCGTTTTGGTGCTTGGCGTCTGTGTGATGGCACATCAATCATACCCCTGTTTAATCTAACCTAACCAAACACAGTATGACGGATAAGTTATTATGTCCATGTTGAGAAGACTTGAGGGGGTCGCCTTTTTTGTGGATCAGGCAAACGGTGTTGAGATTCCATTCATTAGGCATACACACTTCTGACTAGATCTGATAAATGAGTTGGTGTATGCTCTTCGCAAAGTCATTTCCAACAGCTTTGAATACCTTGACCGGTAAGCCGTCAGGTCAGATATTGCTGTTACTGCTTTATCTTAGTCAGGTGGACGGAAGTTTTGGCTATCATCCCAACGCTCATTTATAATGACATTCCAGCTGTCAGCCCTTTTTACAAGGCCAATCTACTTGCTGCATACTTTGCGGCCAACTCAACACTACCACGTTGTGCTTTGTCTCCGCCTACACTTCAGTGCGTCGAATCTTTAATGGGACAAATCCACTTTCTTACTCCTGTAGTAGCAAGAGTTCTTATAGATCTCAACATACATAAATCCGCTGGTCCAGATGGTGTATCTCCCCTTCTTCTGAAGAGGTGTTCTTCCACGTTGGCAAATACACTGATTAAGCTTTCTCGTCAATCTTACTCTTTAGGACTCTTTCCGAGCAGATGGAAAACAGCATTTGTCCAGCCCGTCCCTAAAAAAGGCGAATCTTCTTCTCTCTCCTCCCACAAACCCATTGCACTCACGTTCCTTCTCTTCAAGGTCATAGAAACGCTGATAAGCCGTCAGCTCATGAAATATCTCGAAACACGGAAACTTCTTAATGACCCGCAGTACGGTTTTCGTAGCAACAGGTCCACTGGTGATCTAATGGCATGTCTCACCGAAAAGTGGAATCAAAGTGTACATCAATCTATCGAAAGCAAGATAGTTGCACTTGATATTTCTAAAGCATTTGACAGAGTTTGGCATCAGGCTCTTTTGTTAAAAATGCGTGCTTTTGGGATCGATGACTCTCTTCTTCAATGGATTAGAAAATGCCTTTCGCAACGGTCAATTCAAGTTGTCTTGGACGGTTTCTAGTCTGATATTCACAATATAAATAGTGGTCTGCCCGTTCTGTCTCCGACTCTCTTTCTAATTTTCATCAACGATCTCTTGTCTGCCACTTCTAATCCAATATATTCCTTTGCTGACGACAGTACTCTCTGCTTTTCATATTCGTTCCCGGACTCACGTCCCTATTCTTCGGCTGTTGAACGGGAACGGCAGCGTATGTTAAGCTCATTAAACATCGATATTAACAGCATAACAGAGTAGAACTTAATGCTTCCAAAACACAATGCTATCTGCTGTCTTTAAAGCGAAACTTAAACACCCAGCCATTGTCCATGAATGGCAATTGCATCGTCGAAACCGATAAACTTTCCGTTCTCGGTATGTCTGTCAGTGAAAACTTACGTTGAAATGACCATATATTCGGTGTCGCCAAAAATGCTGCGAAATGTCTAGGTTTCCTCAAGCGATGCAAGAAATATTTCACCCCCTCTGATCTGGCCTCAATATACGGTATAAGGCATTCATCCGCCCAAAATTGGAGTACGATGCGCACATCTGGTCAGGTGCGCCCAAAACATCTCTGCACGGGGTAGATGCGATAAAACTCATAGATGACTCTAATATCACCCAGTCAATAGACACTCTCGAACACCGACGTAATGTCTCCTGTCTCACTTTATTTTATCGCTATTTCCACCACCGGTGCTCCATAGAAATCGCCAGTAGCCCATTCAAACTTTTAACCGTAACTCCGGTCTCTCTATGAATGCTTATCAGTATACCCTCAAGCCAACTTTTGGACGTACTCTAAAATACCGTGATTCGTTCCTAGGCCGTACAACTCGCTTATGGAATGCTCTACCTAGCTCCTTATTTCCTAGTCATTATAACCTTCAAACATTTAAAACTAACGTTCACCAGTACCTCTCCTTCTATCCTCCCTAAATTTCCTTCGTCCGCGCTGCGTGCAAACATTTTAAGGGTACTTTAACTCTTTGAGCGCGAGCTTCTTAGAAAAAAAAATAGTGCGTAATTGAATAGTGGCTTCCATGAGATGGTGGATTCACGCAATCCCAATATCTTTCCCGTGCCCGTGCAGCCTTTAGACATACTCGTACTCATACGATGCATATCAATCTGTTTTCCATTGCTTGATTATTAGCTATATTCGGAAAAAGATGCCTTTTATACAGAAAAGGATTAACCAGGCGCCATTCTGCTATCAGGGGGCGGGTCATTTTCTTCGTGGGGCTGGCAAGCAATTCATGCTACTCCGGTGTTTCTATTTGTTCGGCTAGTTCTGCCGCTCTTCTTTCGGCTTCTATTCTCCGTAGCTCGGTCTGCACAGTTTTTACAAATCCGCATCTATTTAGCCAGTATTCTTCCGACTCCACCATTCTCTTAATTACCTCTGGGGGGTCTGGTAGATTTTCTCTCCATTCTGCGAAGCGTCCGTAAAGGAAAATTGCGTGCTTCACGTCCTCCTCCTTATTTGGACACTCGGGTCAAAAGGGGCAGTTGTCATGGCCAAATCTGTATAGATACTTTCGGTATCCGCCATGACCCGAGATGAACTGAGTAAGGTGATAGTTGCAGTTTCCTTGGGCTCTGTTCATCCATACATCGATTTTTGGGATCAAGGTATGAGTCCATCTGCCCTTTGTGGCATTATCCCGTCGAGATTGCCATAGGGCTATAAAGCGTACCCTTTCTTCCTCTTTCATTCTCCTTATTGCTTTGGCATCAGTTGGCATTGAGGTTTTCCTGCGGGAATTTCTCCTTATCTCATCCGCGAGGATGTCGATGGGAATCATTCCAGCGATGACAAATGCGGCTTTGTCCGAGATCATCCTATAGCCGCTTATTGTCCTTAGTGCAACGAGTCGGTATACCGCTGACTGTTTCCGGCCTGTTTCTTTCCTTCTCAGTGTATCTGCCCAGACTGGTGCCGTATAGAATAACCGAGCTGACCACTTTAGCTAGGAGGATCCTTCTTGCGTGTCCAGGTCCGCCTACATTCGGCAGTGTTCTGGAAAGTGCCGCTTGTAGCGCTGACGCTTTTTTCCGCACGTAGTCCACCGTTGCCGGTTGTCTAACATCACTCCTAGGTACTTTACCGCTTCCTTCGATCGCATGTTCTGGTTACCGACTTGAATATTGATATATTCCACGGTTGTCCTGCTCGTAATAAGAACGGCCAGTTCGAAACCCGCAGATTCGAGCCACAGCTTTATTTGAACAATGGCTGCGTTTGTGGTTGACTCGACTTCATAGGTGTGTTTTGTGATGACCACGATAGCTATATCGTCTGCGAATCCGATCATACTGACTCCTTCGGGAAGCCTTAGTCGCAACACTACTTCGTGTATTAGGTTCCACAGGAGTGGACCTAACACTGATCCTTGCGGTACCCCAGCGGAGATGGTTTAGTATTTATCCCCTTCATCCGTGTCAAACCGTAACTTCCTGTTCGTGAAATAGTTGGCAATTATCTTGAGCAGGTAGTAGGGTGTTTCCATCCTTGCAAGTGATCGCCTTATTTGGGACCAGTCAGCAGTGTTGAACTCGTTTTTGAGCCCCACCGCCAAAAATGCTCTTCTATGGTTGCAGACGCAATGTCGACTACTGTTTGGATAGCATCGACGGTGGAGTGTGACTTTCGAAATCCAAACTGGTGGTTTGAGAGGGCACCCTTCTCCTCTGCTACAGTCAGCAGTCTGTCGTATATTATACGCTCAAGGATCTTTCCCATTGTGTCTAGAAGACATATTTGGCGGTATGACGATGGTTCCCCTGGTGGTTTATTTCCTTTGGGTAGTAGCACCAAGTGTTGCAACTTCCACGGTTCTGGGAACACTCCCTCCTCGAGACACTTTTGCAATGTTGCGAGAAAAGATCTGGTTTTATTCCGGTAACAGCCTTTAATGCTGTGTTCGGAATACCATCGGGTCCAGGCGCCTTTTTGTCTCCCATTTGATTAAGTGCTCTCTGCAGTTCATCCGGTGTAACGGCTGGGATATGTCCTCCTTCTGTTTCCGCATTGTGACCATGGTGTGTAACCTTTTGGGGAACAACTGCTCCACTATGGTTATCAGCATTTTTGGGCACGTTATTTGTGGAGACCTGCAGGATTTCAGTTTGGTCATAACCATTCTGTAGGCCGTGACCCATGGGTTCGTCGCATATACGTTTGAAGCATCTTGATTTGCTCTCTTTGATCGCCTGTTTAAAGCTTTCTAGGTGTTGTCGTTCCACCAGTAGCATTGGACGCCTCTTTGATTTGCTGTTTTCCTGGGCATCGCCGCATCACAAGCCGCTACGACATTTTCTGTAAGTTGATGCGACAAGCTTTCGGCTGATTCGCTTGTATCTGTGGTAGAGCTATTCAGCATCTCCTCGAATGTATCCTTATCGAAAAGGCTGTCATTCCATTGTGGGCCCCTAATTTTTTGTCGCTGCGGGGTTCTTTTAGTTTTTTCGATCTTGAATATATGGTAATCGCCTGGTGGTCGCTACGACTGTACACCCGGCTGACGCGCCACCTCATGTTGCGTAAGATAGAGTGACTCGCAAAGGTTAGGTCGATGATTGATCCCGTTCCTGCTTTGCGAAATGTGTTGCTCCTTCTTCTATTTGCTAAGCGCCTATCTTTAGAGATGCAAATGCTTCAAGGAGTGTACGCCCGCTTTCGTTGGTGAGCCTACTGCCAGATTCCGTAGCCCTAGCATTGAAGTCTCCTCCAATGATCACATCAGTGATATGTTGGTGGTCAGAAAGTTTTTCTTTAGTTTCTTAGCTCTAAAGTTCGTCTTACCCTATTCTGTAGACCGGTTAAATAAACCCTTCCTCCTCAAAATGGTTAACCCCTGATGACCTATTTTTAATTTTTTATATCGTCAAGGACCCTGCTTATACATGGTTGCTTCCAAGTGCTTTCTACAGACCGTGGTGTAGCAATTTGAAGGAAAACCAAGTTCTTTGTCGGTTTCTTTTGCCCACCCACCTATTTCAACATCAGAGCTCAACACATCTCCGAGATGATGGCTCGCAATCGTAAACGTATTCTCCGTTATTTATTTTAAGAAATAAAAATAAAGGAAAAATGGAAATCATCGGTGCTGCCATTAGGAGCAGCTGCAAAGAATACAAGACGACCCTAAAGCTGATTGACAACAGTAGTAGACCAAACAACAATAAAGGCTCATGAACTATGTAAATCAAATGATGCGCCAAATGCTCCTAAGTACTTTGAATGACAGGATTTCACCTTTAAGATCCTTTACGTCATTTTAAAGCTCTTATTCACTTACCTAAAGAATTGGTCTATTTTAAATTTCCATCATCACCAGCACAATGACATCATCAGCAGCCATCAGCACTTCTCATTTGTCCCTTCAATGTGACGTGCACACAATAGAAAGGCAACCACCCTCATCTGCAAAAAGGACGAAAAAAAAAAAATAATAATAAAAAATTCAATACGACCAGAAAGAAGCACACAGCGCACGAGAAAGGCTGTGGAAAAATTCATTCTGCAATCCTTAGCAAAGGCACTTGGTCTTGAAGGAACCCAGTTGCGGTATAATGCCGTCACGAAGCTGGAACACCTCCAAACCGGTGCAGGTGGTGGGAGACCCGCCACCATTATCAGGATTGTGTGGCAAGAAATGTTCAGCTTTGAATAGTCTTTCCAAGAAGGTGTCAGAACAGCAGGAGGTATGAAGGTGTTATTCCATAGAACATACGCGGTGCTTGGCTTGTTGTTTTTTTTTTTTTTTTTTGTATCTCCTTTCATTCGCCCTTAATCGGAGAGCCAATTTTGACAGCTCGAGAAAGGAGAATTTTCTTTACAAAAGTCACCTACAAAGTAGGTACAATAGGTGGGTGCGTCTGCTACTGGGGTGTTGATACGATACAAGAGCTCTTCAAAGACAGAGAACCCTTTGAACAGAGTTTTAAAAAAAGAATTTTCATGTCTTTGGCACTTGGAAGGATTTTCTTCGTTTTTATTTTTTGGCAAGGAATTGACTCATCGACCCAGCTGTCGGGGGCTTCAGACATCCTAAGTTCAAGGTCGAGTATGGTTTTGACGCCTTTTTTCTCGTGTCTTATTGTTTTTTGGTTGTTTTTTTTGTTTTGTCTGCCAATCAATCGATATATTCAGGCCGATGAACTTAATTTATTGGTGACGGGCGGTTTAATAATGTTGGCGTCTGCTCAATTTCCCAATTTGAGAGGCATCTCCTTTTTTTTCTGTTTTGTTGAGATAAGATGTTTGCGTATGGTAAACCTGAGTGAGCAAAATATTGTTTTATCTGAATTTAGTAGGTCGACGAGTGGGTGGACCCTTTTCTATTTTCGGAGTTTTAATGAGTTTCAAACCTTTGCGCAAAAGATAGAAAAGGCTGAACAAGCAGATAGACTTTTCTCTGATTCTGACGGATATTGGAAAAGTTTATACTTCACAAAATACTGCGAGGGCACACTTCAAATTGTGTCAATTCCAGCTGATCTTATATCTGGCACGAACCACTTACTTACATAGATGATGCTACAGTCCGGGCTGGTCGTGGTTCTTAACCTGCAGCTAACTCAGCTCTTTTGTTTGCTTCCAAACTGGTTTAGGACTTTCTGCACTCAAGCGCGCCATTTGATTCGACGACTTACCATACTGGAGTCCCGGCCCAGCCATAATCAGATTAATTCTGAATGTTTTAGCTAAGCCCATGTTACTAGCTAGCCTTTCTTTACTCGAAACGATCAAGCGCCACTTCATTCTTTTTTATTAAGGTCCATGCTGCCTCTGCGCAAAAGAGTAGTCCTCAGGCATATTCATAGAGCGTTATTATGGTTGTCCAGGAAAGGGCACTGTCTACGGCCAGACTCATCTTCGCTGCTTCTCCTTCAATACATGGAAATGCCTCACGAACACCTTGCTGTGTTCTGCCGATAATACTCGTATCCATGTCATCTCTATAGGCAAGTAGATACGAGTACTTGAACTGATTTTTGAAAGATTCTGCCTCTGGTTATGGCTTGCAAGTTTCGCGCAATGCTTTGGAGGACGATGTCAAAGAAATCGCGTGACAGTGAATACCTTGTCTGGAGCCTTATTTTACAGTAAAGGTCTCGGTAACATCATTACCAACCGTCGACGAGCAAAAAGCTTTCTCCATCGTCTTCCTTCAGAGCCGCCTTGCGAGTTATGTCTCATGTTGGGCCACGAAAGAAAAAAAACAATCTCTTTTCCTTGATAAGCTCAACGGGGACCTTTCGTTTATTGCATAGTCTCTGATTTGTAGCGTAAATACCTGTCGTGTAGACTTTAATTTACGGGATGCCCATACATACATGTAAGCAAGGATACCCCTTCCCATCGCTCTGCCGCCTTCCTGAGATACAAAAGCAGAACTTGTGTTGGAACAGGTTCCAACCTTGGTATGGGTCGAGTCCGATCTAAAACTTCTTTCTGTTGTTAGGGTCACAGCACCCAGTACTGATTGCAACTCTTTATTGGGCCAAACCAGCAGATAGACCCTTCCTACGACTTTGGATTTAAACCACAGCCACCATGACGCTCCCACAAGGGGGCCTACCTCAACAAATCAGGCCCGGACCGAAATCCGGGGGGCTCCTGACTCCCATGGTCCTGTGATTTAAGTCCTAGTAGGAACTGCCGCCAACAAGACCTATGATCGGCAACTTGTAACTGATCAAATCGTAGCAACCTTTGGTGGCGTCATCTGAAGATGTTTACGATAAGACCAAAACCAGGAATATGCTCTTCCCCCGCTTTTTCCAATATTAGACAAGATCAATAATTGGCGAGGCCTAGATAATTGGGCAGGGTCCCTCGTTTGTTATTTTTTGCATAGGTGATGGTGGAAAAGCTAATTACGACGAGAAGCAATACCGCCCTGCTCTAAGTACTGTGCGACTCTCACCCACTAACCACCTTAACCCCTTCCATCTTGACACCATCCACTCCGGAACCGCTTTCGCACTAGTTCAGAGTCGTGTTTTTCATATTTATCTTTTCGGACCGGTTTTTTTTTCTTGCCGGTGAGGCTTTCGCCAGTCTGTTAGAGGTACGAGGGCTGTTTGATGAGTACCCGGATTGGAAGATAGGTGGCGCTACCGAGCCAAAATGAGTGTACCAACATTTAGTATAACCTCTTTCAGCCCACCTGTCAAAATTTCATTTCAAAACATCGTGTTAGTGTTTTTTGCGACCATGGAAAAAGAGCAGTATCGCTCCGTGATCCGATTCTTGTTTTTGAGTGGCAAAACTTGCGAGGAAATCAAGCTCATTCTCGATGCTATGTATGGAACCCATTCACCTTTCCGTACAACCGTTTACTATTGGTTTGCAAAGTTTTGGGGCACGTCGGTTTTTGATGAACGGCGCCCAGGTGGGCCAAAAACGATTACCACAGAGGAAACCGTGGACAAAATCCATGATCTCGTATTGGCGGGCCCCCGAATGAAAATTCACCAGTTGCCTGAGATAGCAGGCATCTCAAATGAATGCGTTAGTCATATCCTGCTCGAGATTTTGGACATGAGAGAGCAAGCGCAATCGTAAGACAACTTCAAAGACGTGCTTGGCCCTGTTTAATCGGAATCCGGGGTAGTTTTTGCGTCGTTTCGTGACCGGCGATGAGACATGAATTCATTGGTACACACCAGAAATCAAAGAACAATCGAAACAGTGTGACTTTTACACGGTGAACGTGCTCCAAAGAAGGCGAAGACCGTGCCTTCGGCCGGAAAGGTGTCAAAACAAAACTAAGCGTCGCATTATCATCAATTTTGACGGGCGGGCTAAAAGATGTTATACTATATGATGATACACTCATTCTGGATCAGTAGCGCCACCTACCTTCCAATCCGGGTACTAATCAGACAGCCCTCGTATATTTGCGTCTTATCCTCCATTTTTTGTCCTGAGTGTGACTTGTGCGAAGAAACAAATTTAGCTTCAGGTCTGATCGCTCATCAGCATCTTTTCGATCATGTTCTCTGAGCTGATTACGCCGATGCTCCTTCCCACCTCTTGTCAACGAAAACAGTGTGAGAGTTCAGGTATTGAAGTCGTCCACTGACCATCGTGGATAATAGACGCGTCTCGACTTTAATTCGCTAGTGTCAAAAATAAAACGAAATTTAAACGAGCTTTGCACGAGCTGCTGAGGGGGGTGAAACCGTCTACCGATCCGGAGCAGCTCCTCGCACCGCTCAAAAAGAAAGAGTGCGAAGTGCTCACTTTCGTAGGGATCAAGCCGTTCATGACGGCTAGAGCAAGAGGGGAGAACCAGAAATCACCGTTCTTCTTGGTCCAGCTTAGTCCTAACAGTAAACTGGATGATATAAGGAGTAGCAAACTTCTAGACTACCAGGTGGTACACTGTGGAAAATTAAAAATCCGCGAAAACTGCGAGATGCTGCTTTGATGCGTGAAGTGTGGAAAGGAACACACATGAGAAGAATGCGCTCTGGGCAGGGATGGAGCGACTGAGAAAAGCCAGCTCCCGTATGCCTTGTGTAAGAACTTAGGATACACCGCAAACTATCTGGGCTGTCCTAAGTTTGACTACATACAGAGAGTACATTGAGCTCGGCAGCAAAAGGTAGAAGTAAAACGTCCATCAGTTCTAATTCAAACACCAGTCATTACTCCTTAAATTACCTAAGCCCAAACGGCGGCAGGTAGGGGAAGCACGGTACAAAAATTATATGCTCTTGCAACGTTACTTCGATGAGATTAAAGGATACTGTGATGACTGGAAGGTGAAGATCAACTTTCAGAAATCGGAGACCATTCTGTTTAGGACGTCTTTGTCTGCGGCTTCTAGGGACACCAGAATGAATTGACGAAAATTTTCTATTGTGGGGCAGCATGGACAGCCACTTGCTTGTCGAAATGTAGTCAGATACCTTGCGATCTGGTTAGGTCAATATCTATATTTTAACAAACATATAGATGTTGCTCTGGCCAGAGGCAAAGGTGCTTTTGCTCTTACAAAGAGACTGTTTTATAGCTGCCAACTCGATGCGAGAGTAAAGGTGATCTGCTACATGGCCCTTATCAGGCCTATGCTTGTATTGAGTACATATAAATTCTATCCTACTGAGGCCTTGTACAATAGGGCGAAACGCATGGACAATTTGCGCATTGCAAGAGCAATGACCTGAAAAACAACCTGATCTCCGCGGCTTAGTACCCCAACTATTTATATACATATATCACGAGAGCATGCGCTTTAACGGCTTCATTTCCCCAGAAGTGTTCCTCTATTTAGATAGGCATGCTGCTAGGCAGCACCATGAAGTTTGGTGGCTTAGTGAAGGTTTAAGTAGGTCTAAGGTAGCATTAAACTGATATGAGGTAACAAAAAGGCAGGCTGGAGAGTTTGGTTTATCGATCTTGTGTATAAAGGCGTTGAAATATCTGTGTGGTGAGAAACTGGATGAGGTAGTAGTTAACTTCGCCGTGTTTCCATCCATTATATTAAGCTACGTCCTTGATCAGCTTTACAGTCCATCGTCCCCTGCTTTCCGAGTTCCAGAGCTCATGCCACTGTCGTTTCGTGAACTCCTTTGACTACTCCATTGTCGCTTCCACTCCAATTTCCGCCTTTTTGTCGTAGACGTACCTCTTTCTGCCGCTAGGAGATCGATAGGGATCACTCCTATGACTATATGAAGGGCTGGTTACAACACATTTTCTCACGAGTTTGCCACGCGTAGAGCTCCGTGTCTCTGTGCTGCCGCCGTTTGCTTGCTGTATTTTTCTTGTCGGAGTGCGTCTGCCCAGATCTCACATCCATATAGAAGTATGGCGCGTGTGGTTGACATTAGTCTACCTCATTTACTGGCCGTAGGACCCACCATGTTTGCCATCGTCTGCTTAGTTATATTGCGACCTTCGACGCTCATTTCGATACGGACTTTATATTTTGATAGTCGGTCCCAAGTATTTCACTGCTTCCTTGCTTGAACTTCCTATAGTTTTGAACTCGATTTGAAAGTTAACGATAGCCCTCTTCTTGGTCAAAAGGACTATCTCGGTTTTTTCTAGGCTAAAGCCGCGTTCATCCATCCATGAGTTTACCCGTCTCTTAATCAACCATCAGTAATCATCGCTGCGATATCATAAATTGGTCCTTATCCAGTCGGTATTGCTGGTGTTGCCACACACAAATATTGGGTTCTACCACATGAAATGTAAGATTTCATAGTAAAAATTTAAAAGTCAGTTATTTTTCCGTAAATTTTTATTCAATCAAAATAGGGACCGTTGGCATCTATCACACTCTTCCAACGTGATACAAGGTCAAATATTCCTTTTTCGTAGAAGTGCTGACTTTTTGAGGCAATGAAATCTTCAAAAGCTTTTATGACCTTTGCTCGGTTCCGGAAGACCTTCTGCCGGCAAAATTAATCCAGATTGCGGAAAAGATGGTAATCCATTGGGGAAATATCACAAGAGTACGGTGGATGCTGAAAAATTTCAAATCCCAACTGCATCAGTTTTTGCACCGTTACTTGTGAGGCATGGGGTCAAGCATTGTCATGCAAAAGGATCGGACCGGGCCTATTGACCAACGCAGGCTGCTTTTCAGCCAATTTGGCATGCAATATGTCGATTTCCTCACAATTTGATAGCGTTTATCGTTTCTCCTGGTTGAAGAACTGTAAAGTGGATTGGTCTTTTCGATGTCCACGAAATTGTCACCATAACCTTTTTGGGTGAAAATGGGGCTTGGGGATGTGATTTGGTTTTTTATCTGCATCCAACCACTGCCCAGATCTTATACGATTATCATAGAGTATCCACTTTTCATCACAGGTGACTATCCGGTGCAAAACCGGTTCAGTTTGGTTTCTTAATGTAAGCGATGCGCAGATTTCCAGGCGCCGTGCCATAGTCTTTGGGATTCGTTCAGTTCATGGGGTGTCGACTTATTGTCATTGGAGATACTCTCATGTTTTGTACAATCTTCCACGCCAATTTCTTTGGGTCCGCATCCACCGTTGCTCTTAAAAGATCGTCGTCAACTAACGTTTCCGGCTTCTCACGTGGTTAATTTTCGAAGCTGAAATCTCCCGAACGAAACTTTCCAAACCAACGTCGTATAGTGCGTTCGTTTACCGCTGCATCCTTAAATGCGTTATTAATGTTTTTAAGGAAGAGGGTTAGAATTTTAACTGCCGACAGCGTGGTAAATAATTTCTAGAAAAAAAATAACGGTACTTGCAACGAACCTTAAAATTTCTACACGTCAAGCACACGTACCACTTTTTTGTATAAAAAAATTAAATTTAGCGTTCTGGCACAGATGTTCACCCGAGAACTTCCTAATAACTAGTCCGCCTGTTTTGGGATAAGTAGGTAGGTACGTAAGAGTGGCTATTGGAAACACAAACTCACTTAGGCCTACTGGCCCATTGTAATGCGATGTGGATCTATGACCCTCTTACTAATGGAGCCAGTTTGAGCTTGGGATAAAGAGTAGGAGACTGTTTACGTCTATATGTTTTAAATCGTGAAGTTTTCTTCTCTATGAGAGACCTGGACATGTACAGAGTAGGTGGAGAATTGTCTCCTCTTCCTCCTCGTCCATGCAGCTTCTACAGAAATCGTTTGTAAAAGCATCAAACTTCTTGCGTGCTTGCCTATGAGGCAGTGTAAAGTGACGACACCTCTGATGGCGCTGAGATGTTTCCTATTTAGAAGGATCAGACTCTTAGAGCGATTCAGATCTAGCTTTGGCCAGATCTGTTTGATTGTTAGACATGTTGGTCCAACAGTCCACCTAAGTTCTGTTCTTTTTATTGATTTGCATGTAGCGATAGGTGCATATACCCTTTTCCGGTAGAATAGGTAGAGTGGTTCCAATTTTGACGAGTTGATCGGCCCTACAGTTCCCTAGAATGTCTCTGTGGCCCGGCACCCAGCAAAGGTATAGGTTGAACTGCTCTGCCATCTCCACAAGAGATGGTTGGCATTCAAGGGCGGTTTTAGAATTTAATGAGACTGAGTCCAGGACTTTCCAGCGGCCTGACTATCCGAAAAGATGCGGATATCATTTGCAGATATCACGTTTAACTTCAGCCAGGACAGAGCTTCTTCAATCGGCAAAATTTCCGCCTGGAACACGCTACAGTGATTTGGAAGACAGAAGGGGAGGGTTAGATCTAGCTTATCTGAGAAAACACTGCCACCAACCCCGCTATCGGTTTTAGATCTATCTGTGTAGATTGACTTGTTTTCCATGAAAGCATCTTCCTCCCAGAAGGATCTAGAGGGGAGGCTTACATGGAAGTCTTTGCCAAACCAAAGTTCAGGTATGGTGTAATCGATGTTCTCTGTTAGGATTCCTAATGTATTGAGAATGTTAACGTGGCCAAATGAATTGTTTGTCCACTGTGTAGTCGCCTTAAGGTGAATAACTGCGTTAGCAACCACTTGTCCGCTAAAAATGTGAAGGGGTGCCATGTGATACAGAATATCCAATGTAACGGTGAGAGTAGTAGGTAAAACTCCGCTTATGCACAGACATATAGTCTTTTAGACTTTGATCAGTTTACTGCAGTTAACTAAGGCCGTCCATCAAACTATATCACACTGGCCTTATAACCAAGACGTGTAGCCAGTGGGTAATGCGAGGTTGAAGGCCCTATTTGTTCCCAAAGGCATTTTTGCAAGAAAATAAAGCTGTTGTAGCTTTCTTTAGTCTTTCTAGAATATTAGGTTACCAGTTTAGTTTCCTGTCAAAAAAAGGACCCAGGTCTATTGTTGTATCGGAAAAGACTAAGCTTATACCGTTGATTGCGGCCGGGTCTATGATTGGAACTTTATATTTCCAGGAAAAGAGGATAATTTTTCAGTTTTATGGAGGTTTACTCCCAATCCACATCGATCTGCCCAACAATCTGTTGAGATTTAGTTGAAAGAGTTCTTTAATGGTGTTAAGATGCTTACCTGAGGCGGCTATAGCAACGTCATGCGCATAGACAATCACATTACTACCACCCGCTTTTAGGTATATCAGGATTTCATTAACTTTAAGTTCCATAGAAGGGGAGAGAGGACGCCGCCTTGCGCGGTACCTCTGCCGACACATCTTTAAGCAGAAACCCCACCCAGTTTGGAGTTGATTATCCTGCTGTTTAGCATAAGACAGATCAACTCCCCAAGTGATTCGTCTACCGGCAGATTTGACGGCGCAGTTGTGACTGCGGATGTGTCGACGTTGTTAAAGGCGCCTTCTTTGTCCAGGAAAGAGACCATTGTGTACTCTCTATATTGTAGCGATCGTTCAATCTGGCTAGTCAGTGAATGCAGAGTCGTTTCCACCGACTTTCCTTTATAGTAGGCATGTTGAGCCGTTGACGGAAGTCTTGGATCAATTCTAGCTCGTATATGGATATCAATCAGTCGTTCTAGAGTGTTCCCAGAAGGAAATATGATAGACTTATGGGTCTGAGGTCCTTTGGGACAACATGAGGCCATTTTCCGGCTTTGGGAATGAAAACTATTGTACATTGACTTCTCTCCATGACAGTGGAATAGATTGAGAAAGCTATTTAAAGACACCGTGCCGCTTTAAGATGAGTCTCCAGCACTCTAAAAGAAAAAAAAACCCAAGGGCTTATCCTTGAATACAAACTTTAATGAACAGAAATGGTTGCTTTTTGCTCATAATTCCAAAGTAACTCCAGCGCCAAATTGTTAATGTAGAGAAGATGTTTTCCCATACTTGGATAGGTTAAAACATTAACGAGACACTAGACAGTAACCCACATAAATTTCAATTTATTGCTTATTCAAAACTGCTACCTAGAATCTATTGCAGATAACCCAAAATAAGAAGCTGACTCAGCACCAACATCTAAGAACGAGAAACTGTTACTACGAATTCGAACTCATATCTCCAGACTCTTCCAACAAGCCGCAGCCAACTCAAGCATACTCACACTCGTACGAATGCTTTTCCTGTGCCAAAGAAAAAGATCCTATCTAAACAATTTATCACCCCACTCACCCCATACGAATTGAAACTTTGAAATTTATTGCCAAAATATTTGTGTTTATTGAGCAAACAACTTCCTCTCAAATTAGAATTGCTTTTCTTAACAATTATTTAACTTTCTCAGCACGATGATTACTTCTTCATCGCACACTGGCGAGGGTTGGAAAGTAACTTCGGTACCTTAGCACCATATCATAGTCAGAGTACCGTGATTGATTACCCGAATTTCATTCAAAACCAAACCTGAAAATTCCTTTCACCACCCTTGGCATTTATTTGATGATTAATTTTATGCTTCTTTTTTCCCAAACCTCCCCTCTAGCAAGGACCAAGATGAAATTCAACTCAAAGTACCAAGGATAAATCCCTAAACCCCACCCATTCAAGATTGATGAATTGCCTTTGCTGAACTTTAAGCCCTTAAACACGTATTCGTCTTTCAGAAGTTGTCCACCCGTGTTCGATGGTCCAAAGACCGAGACATACAGGTGATTGGAATGCAAACATTTTGCAAAAACTGCTTGCTTTCTATAGCATAACGAGTATGGATACCTTGGGATGTTCTAACCCCAGGTCAGTAGAATCAGAATGTCTTTTACCATAAAAAATAGAAATAAGAACGTGAAAGCTATTCAAAGGAAAATACGTACGTACGTACCCTGCTAAAGGACACTATCTATTGGATTAAATAAAATTCCTTACCCTTTCCGACCCGCGCTCATGGGTTGTACGTACACTACGCGTACCTAAACGAAATGAAGTCCCAGAGACAAGCTTCTTTTGAAACAAGTTGAACTACTTTATTACGAATATGGTACGTCCACCGGCTTCTAAGGAGTCTGAGTGATGGAGAAACTTTTTCTATAATCCTTTTACGGATGTTCCACTTTAGATTTTAATAGCCCATGAGGATGGTGGCATTTACCAATGAAGGGACAAAGCAAGGGCAAATTTCCTTGAGAATTGTGAAGCATGAGGAGCTCCTTATATCTTCTATTCATCGAGTTTACATAATTCTCAAGAGGATCAACTAATAGTGTGAAAACATGACATGATAGACACAGTCGTACGAAAAGGTCCATGAAATGATGCGATTTTTCCTTTGAATGGGACTTTGCTTGGACTTTCAGTTCCAGGAACACTCACATCGTATGGTGTCTTCTTGAAGTATTTGGTATTAATGCACCAGGTCTGTAGCACTCAAAGTACGCATAATATTGTACATTTATCAATACCATTCGAATAGGAGTTCCAGAAGATGGATAAAATCCGACCGATACGTTGAAGTCAGGATCAAATCAAAGCCAACGTCACGGAGTAAGGACGCCTTCTTTGTCAGATTGCGCGCATAGAAAACTTGTCTCCCAGCTACTTCCCAATGATGAGTCGCTAGCATGGAAACTGTGACAGGCGGGATCAGGAAAGAAATATGCAAAGACACAGGTAATATTCCAGCCACAGAAGTGGTTGTGTGTTGAAATTTCGATACGGCAGATTGGCCTTTAAGTCGAGAAGTAGAAAATATGTGGGTTTCTTTGTATAAGAACCAGCGACTATTAGGTTGGGTGTCTCAGGTTTAAGACCCATACCATACCCATAACCAACACAGTGTAACATCAGATATCGAAAAATTTCAAACGTTCCGAGGAACATGCAGAGCAATAGAATTTAATGAAGTCGACGATGTGCCGTCATCATCGGTTCGACAAAACTTTCAACACACTTTGGAATGTTCTCTAATCCTATGTCCCTTCTTTAAAATCTGAAAAATAGACCGAAGCCTTACCAGTAAACCAGTGGCCGACTTTAGTTTGGATATTGCCTTCTTGACTAATGTCAGGCGAATGAAAATATTGACCATCGTCCTCCATATCAGCAGTCCACAAAAATTAATCTTCTATCACTTGAACTCAACTCAAATTTTCGAATGACAGTCAATTGATTCAAAGATCTCCAAGAAACTTCATGCTTGTTAATGTGAGAAAACTCCAAGTTGGTTACGAAAAATGTCCACTCAGTACCGAGTAGATTGACCTGAACATATTGACGCAGGTGGGTTCCAATTAGGGTAGGCAGAACAGCGATAACAGTGCTGTTACTATCCCTTCACAAAACCATTGCGTAAGGTTTTGACATCGTCCAACCGAACTCAACTTGTCAAACTTACAAAAGTATATTTCCTAAACTTCAGAATAAGGACCTACGGCGCCGAATAAATTTGCGTGACTAAATCAATGATTGTACCAACAGTCAGCATGGCAGATCCCTTGTATGAGTTACTTCGATATGAGTCAATAAGGTCCTTCCTACTCGTATATAAGGTTGCTAAAATAGAGATTAAGGGCGAATGAGATACTCAGCAGGGGGTCTTACATATGTATATTCTTGAAGCGGATTACTAACGCTAAAATATCCCTTTTTGCCTAAAAAGAGGCTGCCCCTCCTGGTTGAGGGTTCTGCTTGGCTTAGCAGGTGGCCACGTGGAGACCTGACTGTTGCAAACCAAACTATAGCCTCGGATAAGGACGGATTTACTTTTGAAGACCCTGCATAACGAAAAAAGGATGATGACGTTTCGATCTGCATGACCTTCGAACGGATCACGTGCAGCTGAAAAAACTAGAAGACGACCTAGGCTGCAATGAAACTGCCATCCAGTGACATATGCTATAATGAAGTTCAGAAGCGGCGCCTATTTGTATGTGGATCTATTGAAGGCATCAGATTATATCAAGATGTCTTGAGGCTTCCAGCTTCCGGCTCGTGAACGAATGCATTAAAGGAATCAAAACCAGATTCGCCAATTTCAGACTTTATTTCGCCCTCCTACCAGCTTCTCAGCAAAACCTAAGAGCAATAGCCTAAGCATAACGTTAAAATCGTTTGAACACCAAAGTACGAAAGGATCACATCCTTGGTAGTACATTTTTAAAGCAAAGAGCAAGCGATACTACAACACTACAAGCCGCCATCTGCGGCATTGTAAAAGGTTCAGTTGATCATGTTGCTATTAATGTCAGGTACGAGTACCTCTCTACTGTTGTAGATACCCTAAAATCCCAAGCGGTCCACTCGGTACTTGTAACCGAATTACGTCTCAGAGGCAAGAATCCTTGTCGATAGCGATGATGGAGTGATATGCGCCTCAACCTTGTATCCATCCCCTACAACTTGCATTCAGTTTTGCAGATCAAGAGCATCCATGCAAGGATGCCATCAGAAATGTCGCAACCGATGCGCTGAGTTTCACACGACCACGGCTACAAAACCCGTGGTTTGATGTAGCTTCCAGGTAAGCAGAACTCAGCTATGATGCGGTGCTGGGCAGATAAATGATGCTCCTGGGTTAGATGAGGAAACGGGAAGGGAGGTTGTACTAGCGAAAGATTTCAAAATACACAATTCTGGGTGGCTTCGACATTCAGAACGGACAACACCCGAAAGACGGTATGTTGAGATCTTGGCTGCGGAAAATAACTTGATCTAGCTTGTAAATGAGCCCACGCGAATACAAGACGTTGATAGTCATACCGCTAACACCCTGGACTTGTTTTTAACTTCTCACCCTGATAAGTACGCCGTCAATGTACTCTCCCCTCTAGGCTCGTCAGACCATTGTGTCATATCAGCTAGTTTTTCATACACCAACTACACAGTTAGAGAAAAGATTCCAGAAAGAACCGTATGGCAATACGTAAAAGCCAATTGGAGCGGACTTAACAGCTTCTTTAAGAATTTTATCTGGTCGTTGAGTTTCCTCGATAACGACGTGGATCCCGCTGCTGATATGATTACATTCTCTTTGGAATGAAATGCTTTACCACTCATGGGATGAAGAGTATCAGACCAAAATAAAAGGCGTGGTACGACTCGAGCTGTGTAGAAGCTGCCAGGGTTAGAGAAATGTTTTTCGGTTCTATGAGACCAACCCGACAGAGGAAAACCGAAAAAAGTTTAAACGAGCCAGAAATGACTGCAACGTCTTTCTCAAGCGTGTGAAATTCCAATACAACCAAAAACTGAAGCAAAAAATACTGCAAAGTCCCAAAAGCAGTAAAAATTGTTGGTCATTCGTCAAAAACATTAGAAATGTTTGGACAAGGCCAATCTGCAGCTCAACACTCGCAGATTTTGCTTTGTCTCCGCCTACACTTGAGTGCGTCGAATCTTCAATGGGACAAATCTACTTTCGCACTCGTGTAGGAGCACGAGTTCTTAAAGATCTTAACATTCACAAATCCGCTGGTCCAGATGGTGTATCTCCCCTCCTTCTGAAGAGGTCTTCTTCTTCGCTGGCAAAACCATTGCGTAAGCTTTTTCATCAATCCTACTCTTTAGGACTCTTTCTGTCCAGATGGAAACCAGCATTTGTCCAGCCCGTCCCTAAGAAATACGAATCTTCCTCTCTCTCCTCCTACAGACCCATTGCACGTACGTTCCTTCTTTCCAAGGTCATGGAAACGCTGATAAACCGTCAGCTCATGAAATATCCCGAAACACTTAATGACTTCTTAATGACCGGCAGTACGGTTTTCGTAGTAACAGGTCCACTGGTGATTTGATGGCATGCCTCATCGAAGCGTGCATCAATCTGGCGAAAGCAGATAGCTGCACTTGGTATTTCTAAGGAATTTGACAGAGTTTGGCATCAGGCTCTTTTGTCGAAAATGCGAATCTCTTCTTTAATGGATTGGGACGTTCAAATCAAGTTGCATGATATTCACAGAATAAATGCTGGTGTACCACAGGGTGCCCTTCTGTCTCCGAAAGTCTTTTTATTTTAATCAGCGACCTCTTGTCTGCTACTTCTAATCCAATATATTCCTTTCTGGTTTTCATATTCGTTCCCGGACTCGCATCCGGGCATAACTTATAGAGGAACTATCAACAGAGTGGAATTTAATGCTATCCGCTGCCGTTAAAGTGAAATTTAAATACCCAACCATTATTCATGACTGGCGCTTACATCGTCGAAACCGAAAAACTTTCCATTTTCGGTGTGTGTGTCAATGACAACCTACGTTGGAATGACCACATATTCGATGTCGCCAAAAATGCTGCGAAATGTCTAGGTTTCCTCACACGATGTAGGAAATACTTTTCCTCCTCTGAACTCGCCTCAATATATAAGGCATTCATCCACCCAAAACTGGGGTACAATGCCAACATCTGGTCAGGTTCTCCTAAAACATCTCTCCACCTGCTAGATGGAATCCAAAATCATGCGACAAAACTCATAGGAGATGCCAATATTACCCAATCATTCAACACCCTCGAACACCTCCGTAACGTATCCTGTCTCATGTTGTTGTATCGCTGTTTTCACCACCAGTGCTCCAATGAAATGGGCAGTAGCATTCCGCACCTTCAGGCTTTTAACCGTAATACCCGTGTCGCTATAAATGCTCATCAGTACACCCTCAAGCCCACCTTCGAACTTGCTCCGAAATATCGTGATTCTTTCCTAAAACGTACAACTCCCTTATGGAATGCCCTGCCGAAGTCTTTGTTTCTTAGTCACTATAAATTGCAAACATTTAAAACCAATGCACATCGGTATCTGTCTTTTTCCCTTACTAACTTCCCTTCTTCCGTGCTATGAGCAAATATCTTAAGGAGTTATAAAAAAAAAGTAATTGGGGCTCTATCTCGGCGATGTCGGCTTCAATGCTCGATTTCAGAGTTGGAATTGTTTGCGGAAGGTTAGTATAGACCTTGTGTATCTCCGGAGGGCGAAATTACAGGGCCAGGAAACTTCGTGCCCAATAATTCGATTATTTCGCTACTTGTATGTGCCATCCTACTGAAAGTAGAAGTCCGCCGTATCCGTATCGTCGAGCTCCGGCCACAAAAAATTGTTCATCATGTCTCGATAGCGTAAAGGGTTTTCCGGATTTATTTGCGAAAAAGTACGGCCCTATGACACCTCCGGTCCACAAACCGCACCAAACAGTCACTTCTGAGTGCATTGGCATCTCCTGAATCAGTCGTGGATATTCATTGTTTCAAATGCGGCAATTTTGTTATTAACGTAGTCCGGCCGCCAATGTGGAAAAACTTGTATTCCATAAATAATTCCCATGTGTCTACTTTATAAAGCCATATAGGTTTCAGAGATATCTCAAGAATTGTTTATTTCATTCAAAAAACCAATCCCACACCTCTTGTTGAAACACTCTTTATTTGGAAATCACAGGTAAACTATTTTCTAAAATTATGTAAACTTGAGCTAAAAGATGGAAGAACTCGTAAGAGGGCTACAACGTGGAAGAACTTAAACCTGAAAGTGATGGTGAACGGAGTGAGGTTGAGCAGAAATATTATCAAGCTTGGGGTAAGTGAAAGTCTTTGTTAAAAGGATTAGTCACACATCAATTGTCAGATAATAATAATGGAACAGCTGTTCATGGGAGTTCGATTGATAACATAAACTTTACGATTGTCAGTTTATTGGATCATCAAGCCACACTTGGTGAGCTTGCTTCATCTCATGCCAATCACAAAGCTGCAGAGCCTCAATTTGTTAACCAATTTTCTGATGTTGGACAACCTATGATAACTTAACATGTACAGTGATACACAACAATCCGGAATTGAGTAATTCACAGAAATTTTACTATTTGAAGAGGCCGTAAGGTGGATGCATCGTTAATGATTAATAGTTTTGACAACAGCGAAGTAAATTATGCACCAAGATATGAACAGCTATTGTTGAGGAGCATTTGAAAGCATTATGGATAAATCAGCATTAAATTATGCTTCAGAAGAGTTAAGGACTTTAAAAGCAATGTAGATTCCCAGGGATGCTGGAAAAAATCTTCTCAATAACTATGGAGAAGAGAAAGTCTTCAAAAGGAAAATCCAACATTTAAGACCCTTAACGACCCGTGAGTTGTTTGATAAGAGATTTTACGAAGTTTACACTTCAACAACACTTCAACTCATAAATTTAATCCGCCAAACAATTTGCGTGCTTTGTCCACTTGCTTACTTAGATGGCGTTACACTTCGGGGTAAACCTGAACCTCAACTAACAAGCCTCTCCAGTTAGTCCGGCTTTTAGCTAACAGTCTCCAGCTGCACACTCTAAGTGGGTTGAGGTCCCTTCTACTTGTGCGCGCCACCGAAGGCGAGATCTTCCACTATTGTGTTGTCTCTCCGAGTTAGATTCGACGACTCTGTGGGCCGGAGAATTGGTGTCCATTCGCTCTACATGTCCTAGCCATCTCAACGATGTCGCTATACAATTCGCACAGTTCGTCGTTGAAACTTTTCCTTCAAAGCCCGTCTACGCAAACGGGACCGAATATTTTTCAAAGAATTTATCTCTCAAAACGACTGAGGAGTCCATAAGGGACTCCTTAGTTTTTCGGAATAGGGCCTTACTACTCTATAGACTTCTTAGCACAAAGAAACAGCGATTGGTTGTTTATAGCAGAACCAAGGTAGCCAAAGTCCTTTTCTTCTTCCAAATTGCGAGGTTCTGTCCAATTCGTCGATGTTGTGTGTCAATTCTTGTTGACAGCATGTACTTGATTTTGCTCTCATTGACCGCTAAACCCATTTTGGCAGCTTCCGTTTCCATACTACTCGTATGCACCGGTGGCAACCAGCCATGTTGTCCCGATTATGTCGATATAATCGGCGTACGCCTTTAGTTGCACGGACCTATGAAAGATTGTGCCTCCAGTGTTCACTTGTGAGTCCCACACAGTTCTTTCAAATGTGAATCTAAAGAAGTCACATGACAGCGCGTCACCTTGTCTAAAACCTTTTTTGACATCAAAGATATCGGATAAGTCGTTACCAACCTTGATGGAACAGCGGGCGTTCTCAATCGTAATTCTGAACATATGGACGAGCTTGGCAATTATGCCAAAGTAAACATGGCTTTATATATTGTAGCTCATCTAAATAAATGATGTCATATGCGGCCTTGAAATCGATGTAAAGATGGTGGGAATCGATTTCGACTTCTTGAGTTTTACACAGGATCTGCCGGTCGATTGTGGACTTTCTTGGTCTGAAACTACATTGATAGCGGCCAATCAGTTTGTTCACGAAGGGTTTCAGACGTTCACACTATGTGGCAGATCTTGTTCGATGTTGAGGAGGCTTATACCTCTATAGTTGGCGCAATTGAGGGTGTCTCCTTTTTTGTGTTTCGGGCATACGGTGTTGAGATTCCATTCATCAGCTGTACACTCCTCTGACTAGATCTAAGAAATGAGTTGGTGAATCCTTGGCCAGTAAACCATCAGGTCCAGCTGATTGGTTGGGTTTTAGCTTAGATATTGCTATCCCTACTTCGTTCTGGTCATGTGAACGGAAGGTTTGGTTATCATCGTCTAAATTGGATGTTGGACCTCTTCGCCGTTACACAGTCTGCAGAAAAAGTTTTTCCATATTTTCAGCATAGACTGTGACTCTACTACAAGGTTTCCTTCTTCATCTCAATAGGTTTCGGAATGGGTCTTGTTGCCTTGACAAGTTCGTATTACCTGTCGATAGAACTTCGGTACCTTATTCCTGGAGTACAACCTCTCAATATCTTCGATCGCCCGCTTCTAATGTTTTTCTTCTTCTTCTATGTAGAGAAGGCGATGTTCTCCCGTGTCTTCTGCTCGTAGAACTAGAGAGTAGCTTTCGGCTTCTTTGTAGCGTCGCTTTGTTAGCTGCATGTGCTTGCCGACATTCTTCATCAAACCAAGAATTTCGTTGTGGTAGTCGAGTGAAACTCAGCACATCAATTGTTGGCAGCGTTGCAATTAGTCTTCGGTACTTGATGCTGGCAGAACGTAAGTTATTGAGGGATTTCGGGATACGCGTTCGGCGAAGATTCTGGGGGTCTCTTGTGTTTGCAGCTTCTCTACTTTATATCATCTCACAGTAGTTCTTCTTTGTTGTGGTGCTTTGGAAATCGGCACTCGCAACTGCAGTGGTGATTCGAGTCAATGTTGGCTGTTCGGGACGTTCATACGTCCAGAAACTGCGTTTGATCATACGGAGACCGCCATGTCCTCGTCATCTCAATATAAAGATGAGAAGTTCGTGGTCTTGCTATAATAATATCTGGGCGGGTTCTGTTTAATAGGTCTTTTGTTCTACTCTTATCGTAGGTCGGACATATCAATACCGATATGGGGCAGTTGGTTAACCGCCCGCTCCTAGTGCGATGTTTATTGTACCTTTGCCGCGAGTGAGCCGTGCAGAGATGAACCCTGCCCGGGAAGTTTATCTGCAGGCTCGTTTCCTTTTATGTCACTATGCCCTGGAACCCAGAGCAGTGTGACCCTGAAGCGCTCGCCCAAGCGGGAACACTCGGTCCGGCACCCCAGGACCAGTTTGGAGGATATGGTGGCCGGGACAATAGCTTTGAAATCGGCTTGGATATCTATGAGGATGGCAATATTTTGTTTGTGCCTTGAAAGAAGCTGGCAAAGTCCGTCAAGCGCTATGATACTGATAATTTCAGTGATTCCGAGTAGACACCGGTCCCCACACCGCCGGTGCAGATGACAGTGTTGAATGTCTTTACTACTTCGTCTTTCTTGAAGTTTAGAAGCTGCGCAGTACAGCACCCAGATTCTTTGAGTCTGACTGCGTTGCAAAGTGCGATGAAGATGCAGGAGCGCAGTAGGGACATCCGTTGGGGCCGGCCTCAATGCGCCTGTGGTGCTGGTACTCTCTGTTCTTTGGAGGCTTTTTAGTTTTGTGAGGCTGTAGCTTGTGCTTAACTCCGGCCATCATACTAGTGACTCGTAGGAATAAAATTGGGTGCACTATGGCTGTGTACATCCACAAGGTCATCTTTGGTTAAAGTCCGCACTTCTTTCTAAAGGTTTTGCTGCAGTCATTGAAGGCGACACATGCCTTCCTTACTTTTTGTTCGATGTTTTCCTTCCAGTTAAGTTTTGGATCAAGCATGATACCCAGATATCTAGCGCTGGAGGGTAGTGTGAGCGGTTGACCATTAAGACAGGGAAGACTGAAATCGGGTATTTTGGTTTTGATAATAAATAGCAACAGTTTAGTTTTGCTCGGGTTGATACCAAGGCCTCAACTTGCGGCCCAAGTACCTTGTCTAGAGCAACTTCCATGATTTCACTTGTCACGGAGGGAAACTTCCCTGATACTAGTATCACCACGTCTTCCGCATACGCGACCACTTTGACTCCTATGTGTAGTTTTGCAAGCATTTTATTCATAACCTTTAGCCAGAGTAGAGGAGAAATAACACAGCCCTGTGGCGTTTTTTTATGGGCGAATTTAGTTAAGTGACTGTTATCTGCCGTTGCCTGAATAATTCTTGTTCTGAGCATAGAGACTATCCATGGACTAACAACTTTTTCTATGTCAAGTTCGATCAGAGAGCTGTTTCCGTGAATATTCCCTTGGGTTAGATGTGCTGTGATTTGGATAGTGATGATTTATTTATTTATTATTTATTTAAACTGGATGAGGATCCGTGTTAGATTCAAGAAGAACTTGCTGCATCATTGGGCGTCACGCAACAAGCCGTTTCCCTGCTCCTAAAAGCACTGGGATTCATTCAAAATTTTGGAAACTGGGTGCCGTACGAATTGAAGCCAAGAGACGTCGAACGGCGATTTTGCATGTCCGAAATGTTACTGCAGCGGTATAAAAATAAATCATTTTTGCATCGTATTGTCACTGGTGATGAGAAATGGATTTATTATGATAATCCTAAACGCAGAAAATCGTATACAAAGCCCGGCGAGCCCGCCCAATCGACGCCGAAACGAAATATTCACGTGAATTAGGTCATTCTCTGCATATGGTGGGATCAAAAGGGTGTCGTATACTACGAACTGCTTCCGAGTGGTGAAACCCTCAAAGGACCATTATATCGAACCCAACTAATTCGATTGAAGCGGGCATTAAAAGAAAAACGGCCAGAATATGAGATCAGGCATGGGTCCGTCATTTTTCATTACGACAACGCTCGGCCACATGTTGCGGTTTCGGTGAAAAACTATTTGGAAAATAGTGGATGGGAAATTCTGCCTCATCCGCCTTACAGTCCAGACTTGGCACCATCTGACTACCACTTGTTCCGGTCGATGCAGAACGCTCTTACGAGAATACGCTTCAGCTCAGTAGAGGAAATCAAAAATTGGCTCGATACGTTCTTGCGCTCGAAAGACGAGAAATTTTTTTGGTCCGGAATTCATAGATTGCCAGAAAGATGGGGGAAAATTGTAGCTTCCGATGGACGATACTTTGAATAAAGCATTGTAACTATGTTTTCATAATAAAACTTCAAATTTTGGGGAAAAACGCTGGAAACTTACTTGTATGACCCAATATATGTTATAAATCTAATTTTCAGAGGGAGACTATAGCTTCTCCAACAAAACATGTCAGTATAGGGCTTATGGGAACGCTTTTTTTCTAACAATGGTGCCTGTAGGTGGACTCAATGGCATATTACCACTGAAACACAAACGAAGCCACTGAACTTTGTGTACAATTGTTGTTGTAATTGTTTGCAGATTTAACCGTAACTACCCTATGACTTGCTTGCCCGATAGCCGTGGGCAGAATGATCATAAAATCACCATTCGCCATTACTGCTGGCTGTGTGCATTGAAAATACGCTCATCAAAGCAGCGTTGCCATTCTCAAATGTTAGCACATCGTTACTGATTTTTCAGTTCTATTGTTACAGAGCTTATGGGATTTTTTCGACTTTGTATTTTAAAAGTAAATTTTATTCGCGCGCTATTTTAATGCATTGCAACACAGCAGTGCAATAAGTGATCATATTATTCTTGGACTATGTGCGTTTTAGTGATATTGTGTTAAATAATATGTAATAAACTTTTGATTTTCATTATAAATGGTTGTTCTGGACTTCTTTCAATGTGTTTATTGCCGCACTCGTAATAAAAAAAAAATTGCTTTATTGTGTTTTGAATTCAATTAAGCGGGTTTTTTCTAAATGGGACAGCAAATCAATTAAGCGGGATTCTTGTAATTGCGTATCCCTGTTAAATGCGTCTTAAATCGTGCATTTAAGGTGACGCAATTAACCGGGGATTACTGTAGTGGTTCAGATTACTGTGTTGTGTCGGTGTCAATGTTGTGTTTAAGATAAAAGGATTATTTTCGCGGTGTTTTGAAACTAGAATTCATTGACTGTGCAATTAGTGATCATATTTAATAGCATAAGTATTAGTAGTGATATTGTGTCAAATAAATAGTAATTAATTAGTTTTTAGCAACTGTGTTTTGGCTAAATAGAAGAATCAAAGGAATTAAGTGCAGAAAAGAAACAACAAATTGTTAATGCAACTAACAAATTTAATGGCATTCTTAAAAATAAAACGGAATCCGTGAGAAAAGCAGCTGACGTCTTTTCTGTTACGGAACGAACTGTATATAGACTTTTAAAGGAAAATAAAATAAAATTCCACAATTCGCCTTCAAAGAAGAAAAATAATTCTGGTCGCAAAAGCAGCGTCGATGATTTTGACAAATGTGCCATTAGGCGCATAGTCCATCAGTTTTTCATGGATATTGATTTACCAACGCTCTATAAGATATTGCATGAAGCCCAACAAAATGCAAATATTACAAAAATAAGCAGATCAACTTTACATACAATCTTAAAAGAAAATCTTCAATTTAAATTCGTCAAATGTCAGCGTAAAAACTTGTTGTTGGAAAGAAGTGATATAATTTCATGGAGACGAAGGTATTTATGCGAAATAAAAAAATTTCGAGAAGAGAAAAGAAAAATATATGTTACTGATGAGACCTGGCTCAACGAGGGACATACTCGGGAGAAAGTATGGGTGGATCCATCCATTACAACATCACGTCAAGCTTTTAATGAAGGGTTGTCAACTGGACTGCGATCACCATCTGGAAAAGGAAAGCGATTAATTATAACCCATACTGAAAGTTCTACAGGTTTTGTAGATAAAGGGCTGCTATGCTTTATTTCAGGAAAAACTGAAGACTACCACGAAGACATGAATGCCGAAGTGTACGAGAAATGGTTCAAAGATATTTTAACGCGCCTGGAACCCAACTCCGTAATATTTTTGGACAATGCTTTCTACCATTCGAGAAAGAAAAATAAAGCACCAACCACTTCTACTAGAAAAGATGACATAAAAAAGTGGCTGATATCTAATGCTATAAGTTTTGAGGATGATATGGTTAAAACAGAGTTGCTTGAAATCGTTAAACGTTTCAAAGACAAGTATGAAACCTATGTCGTGGATGAAATGGCTCAAGCTGCAGGACATAAAGTGCTTCGCTTGCCGCCTTATCACTGCGATGTGAATCCAATAAAATTGGTTTGGGCTCAAGTAAAAGGATTTGTAGCAAGCCAAAACAAGTCATTTAAAATGACAGAAATTAAATTATTATTAACAACAGCATTTGTAAGAGTTGACAGTGAGAAATGGCACCAATGTGTGCAAAACGTTGAACAGGTTGTTGAGCCAAAGATGTGGGATATGGACGTTTTCGCCGAGGAAGCAGTCGAAAGATTAGTAATAAATATAAATGACGATAGTAGCAGCACTAACTTTTCATCAGACTAATAGATTTTAATATTATAAATTAATGAAGTTATTTTTACTTTAAATTAAAAAAAATTAATATTTTTACATTATACTTTACTATATTTATAATGAATAAATGAAAATACATATATTTTGTAGTTCTTTTTTCTGTTTTCAGAAGCAATTTTTTTTTTTAAACAAAAACGGATTAAGCCTACTGGGGACACCCTTAAAAAAACGCGCCACAGCTTGGTGGTGAGGAAAAAGATAAATGAAATTTATATCGTTCAGCAATATTTTTATTTGTTTATTTTAAATGGGGAGATAGCAACCCTAAGTGAAATGTTCTTTCTCTTTTTGGTGATTCATCATATACACCATGGCAACCCTATGAGAGCTTTAAAGAGGGACACATTTATGCAAGTTATTGCAACCAGACTAAGAGGCAAATGTCTTATCTTCCCTGTATTGACATTTATTCTTGGATAAACTATAGAATGATGAATGGAATTTCAGGAGGGAGGTTCTAAAAGTGCGGTAACTTGCGATTCTTCTGATTTCGGTTCGTAGAGAATTCCACTGACGTGTGGTATAAACAAAGAAAATGCGTTCGGATGCCGACCAGGAGTATCTTGGTTGGATAATCACATGCGATCGCTGTGAAACTTGAAAGTCCAATTTTCTATATAGATAGTCTGGTTGGACAGTTCGCATAACTTGGTGGATGCAACGCAAAGCTTTGAGTTTCAAAAAGTTAACAAAGGAACAGCCGAAGATTTTTATTGAGTGTTGTGATAAGTGGTCATAACGTCGAAGATTGTAAATGTATCTGGTAATGTTGTGAAATATAACATTTAAATTTCTTAACGAGTTAGAGTCGGTGTTACAATAAACTTCGCAGCAGTGCAGCAGAGTAGGTAGAAGAAGAGCTTTAGCCAGCAAAGTTTTAATTTTGATAGGGACGAAGTCTTTTGAGTCCCATAAAACGCGAATGGTTGCATAAACTTTACCAATGGTAGTGTTTATGTGGTCCGACCAGGTAAGCGTGTCATTGAAGATGATTCCAAGATTCCTTACTTTTGCAACGCAGGTGATCACAGAGTCACCTAGTTTGATGTGCGGAAGCAGCGACCTATCTAATTTGGTAGGGCTTATCGTAATCGATTTACATTTAGCCGGATTCAGACTCAGCTTATTACTCTGTGCCCATTGCTGAGTACAATACAAATCGTTGTTCATTGCTTCTGTTGCCTGGGAAAGTTCAGCTAGTGGCCTACTAATAAAAACCTGTATATCAGCGGCTAACATGAGGACGGTGGAGTGTCTGATCGTCTGGGGGAGATCGTTAATGTGAAGTACGAAAAAAAGAGGGCCTAAATTGATCCCTGTGGTACACCACTGTACACTGGGAAGAGACCTGTCGTCTTATCTCCAACAACCACACCTTGATGTCTCCCTGTAAGGTATGATTGAAAAAGCTTGGTTGCTGTTGAAGAGAAGCGAAACAAGCTTTTTAGTTTAGAACAGAGGATCGCATGATCGACTGAGTCAAAAGCCTTGGAGAAGCCGAGAAGTGTTAGAAAACTTACTTCTTTCCTATCCATTGCTATGGGTATCTCATCAACAATATTAAGTAGTAATCGGAGCTGTAACGATTAGCTCTGAACCCAGTCTGAGCACCATTAAGGAGATTATTGACATCGAGAAACCTTTGTATCTGTCTTGAGATCACTTTTTCAAAAACCTTTGACAAAAAGGGTAGGATAGAAATTGGCCTAAAATCTACTGAGCCGCTGCCACCCTTCGGAATTGGAATAATCTTCACTTTTTTCCAATCACCTGGGAGGTTGTTAAGATAGAGTTGTATAGATGTTTGAGGTAAGTTAAAATAAAGAGTAAAAGCAGTTTAACGAACCAGGGATCTATATTCTCCAAACCTATGGCATTTGATTTAACTGACAATAATGCTGCAAGAACATCAGTATCATCTAGCAAGGTAGGGCGGAAGGTTCTATCAGCTTCTTCGGGTGGGTTAGGAAACAAATCAGCAGGTACATTTAAACTGGTTTTGTTTAGATCCAGAAATTTTGCATTTAAAAGATTACAATCAATGTTTTCGGGGACCTTGCGGTTTTGTTTACCGATACCTAAATTTCTTAAGGTCTTCCAGACATTTATCTCAGAACCCATAGAGTTGAGGTGGTTTGCGTAGTAATTTTGTTTAGCCAATCTAATTTTATCCACAACTTTATTCCGAAGGTTGGAGTAGATTGCATGAATTCTACACCTCTTCCATCTAGAGTACGCTAAGTTTCTCTTGACAATCAGCTCAGTGATATCCCGATTTATCCATAAGGGAACTGTATGAGAAATTACCTTCCTACGTAATGGAACGTGAGCTTCGAAGGTGAGCCTATAGATTCTGCCCCATTCGATTTCACGAACGTCACTTAGTAGACGATTTTGGTTAAACGATCTAAAATCCCTATATTGGAGATGTTTAACATTTATCTGTGTAAGACACGCTTTAGGGTTTTAAGTACAAAGTTGGTTAAACTATGTAATTGGCCTTCGGTATAAATATCAGTCGAACGCGTCTCCAAGAGTAGGGTACCTAGATCAGTATTAAACAGCTTCTAAAGATTGACGCAAGCCAATGCACTGGAGATTTGAACGCGGAACCCTGGAAATGTTTCCCTCCAATTTTATTGCCATTCATTTGCCGCTAGATTTTGATACGCTTACGATCTTCATCTTGGAGGTCCGCCATCTGGACGTGATGGCAACTTCTCATCTTCCATCATTTCGTAACAACATTTTGTACGTTTCCATTTGCATGTTCTAGTAGTTCATCTTTTTACATCTTTTAGACAACAAAATCCGAATTGAAATTGAACCCCCCCTTTATTGAGAAAGCTGTCCTTTCTCTGAGTACTACAATAGATCTCAACAATCTTAATCGATTCAAGTCGTCATCATTCATTTTTAAATACTACTAATTCTGCGTCTCACCGGCTTAACCCATCCAATTCGAACAGGAATTCCAATTAAATAAAACCTTCTCGGAAAGTGTTAAGTCATTACTTAAACAATTTGTTGGGAATTGGAAAAAAAGAACTAGTACAACTTCCATGCTAAAATCCCTTTAAACCCTTTTTCGCAGGAACAGAGAGAAAAAAAAAGAAGTACCAAAGCAATCCACTTGCTCCCTGACGACATGATAGTTCACCAGGCAGCCAGCAAAACAATGAGCATATCCCAAAGGTAGTTTTTGCATGAAATACGACCGTTGGATTCGTCGTAAATAATCCCACCAACAAGTAGAGAGTGTCCTTTTTGCAAAGTCGCCTTCTGCTTTCCACTTACTTTAAAGACTAATCCAAATAAATTGCACCTATAGGAGATCGTTGAAAAATTACCCCTCACCGAACAAGGGAAAAAAGGATCCACTAAGCCCCGGCTGCAGCACAGCAACAACAACAGCAATACGAGTACGTAGCTGCAATTCTAGCTAAGGATTTGAATACCGCTTCCGGTGTGCGCTATTGTCTCTTGTTTGCCTTTCGCCAAAGGGTGGCAGCAGGCAGTGGAGAATGTTGTTTATCTCCTTTGTCCTGTGCATATTGAAACAAAAGAAAGACCAAAAAAAAACAAAAAAAAAACAAATTACACACATATATAGCATACACTTCCACATTGGATGGATACCATCAGAGTACAAGTATCCGTAGTTCGTACCAAGCGAAAGGAATTCGCCGCCTCATTTACGAATGATGTGTGTGCTGTAGGGCGGAAAAATGACTCGAGTTATGGTACTCATGCAATAAATGTCCCCGGCACGCATATGACTAACTTCCGCTTGGTTAGGTGGAAGGAAGCGAAGCACATGGGTCGGAGAGATAGGACTCCTACTGACAGATTGTAGTATTGTACGAGTATGTATGTACGAGTACCTGTTGTATAGGCATTCATAATGGCCTGCCGAGTGGCATGCAAGATGAATGCCAGAGCCCGTCCATGCAGAAGAGCTTTTGCATTTTTGCTGAGTACTCCCTGAGGATGCATTTGTTTGGCGGACTTGGCAAAAAGTGAGCAAACGTAAATCTTCAAGAATGCATTAATACGAAAACGTTTAGCTTCAAATCGAGGGTGGTTGTGGAGGAGAAGAACGAGAACAAACAGAATTTGAACAGCCCCATTGAGCTGGGTTACACTTTGGGAAGGGTAATAGGATATAAGTTGAAAAATTGGCCATTTCTCGGAGACAGAAGCATTTTTCTATTTTAAAAGTGCTCCTCTCCGGGATAGTATCGGTCAATTCTTGGTTGATCTAGCTTTCCTCGACTGACGACTTAAGCTCTAAAATCAGTGTCAGCTCCACTATGGTTCGTCACTGGATCAAGTACATCGGGTTGATTTCTCAGTCTCAAAGTATCAGTTGCCGGTGGAACACAATGCTTGCGCCAGCTTTAGTTCCTTCCTCAACTTAACATCAAGGCAACATTGGCGACCAGTGCAGTAGATTCAGTTAATATCATCTTGCAAGCTTTCCAACTTTACGGTAGAGCTATTTTAGCGAATGAAAAGAAGAAGTTAAGTCGCCTGGATCCTTACCTAAGCCTGCTGCTATGCAGGCATAAGACCGCAGAAGAAAGTACTCCTACAGTTCTCTGAAATACCACCTAAACGAGGGTTATTCTTTTTTCCTCACAAAGAATGGATGACACCTTCCTATATTGCTTCCGTGACCATCTAAGATAGGACAGTTACCTACAGCAAGGCTTGACGTACATATACAAACTCGTGTTGATACATTTGACGGCATGGGATCCTTAGAAACACTAGTCTCCTATCAATTTCATTGGACCAATAGAACAGTAAGCTTTTTGGGGGAATTATGAATGTTGTAGCCATCGGAGCCAGCCCTGCAAATCAGGTTAATGTCATTGTATAGCCCATACAGTCCGTTTTTATAGCTTTTTCTCCAAGTTCCGTTTATGCAGGCGGTACCCAAAATCTATCGAAGCAACCAAGAGCATTTTCGTCCATGCTTCAGCCCAGCAGCAGGATTTGGAAGATAAGGAAGTAATAAATGGTCTTCGTTGTTCGTGAGGTAGAGGGGAAACAGTGTTCGCTTCCGAACACTCAGTGGGGAAAGTTGATTTATTAGTGGTCCTAGCAAGTGCAAGGATTTTAACAAATAAGCGAAGTGAAAAACTCAGAAATCGTCGTTTGACTCAGTGGAGCGCTTACCGAATCCAACAGCGGAGAGCACAGGTTCGAATCCACCCGAATACAAGTTTTTTTTCTTTTTTTTCTTTTCATTCCGTTAAACGAAAAAGCTAATCATGAAACGGGTCCCGAAAGACAATAAAGCAATGGATTCCTGTCAGCCGGAGATCCCGCAAAACCAATCGTTGTCATCCGAGGCATTTAAGATGGAAAAAAGAAAAAGGAAAGTTATGCCAGAATCCAATCCATCGGCAAAAAGACCGACGAAAAATGGAAAGATGCCATTGAACGTAGCCGTATCAGCAGCAGAAACAGAAGAAGATAGTGGTTTTAGCTACTCCTATGAATCAAAAGCGGGTGAAGGCCGATATATCGGAGAAGGAAATTCCTTCAAAGAACTATGCATGGTGCCGCTTTGCAAGACGAGGGTGACGGGGAGGCTAGAGAGCTCGAAAAGCTGACTAAAAAGCTGATGGGAAAAAGCGAGAAATTGCGACAGAAAAGGCAGCAAGAGCAACAGAAACAACAAGAATTGCCTCAGCAACGAAAACAAACGAAATTTACGCAGCAGGTGGCGTTGGCTGCTTCATAAAGAACACTTTTAATATCATTGATATTTCCCCAGTTGATTGTCCTAGTGCAGACGTTTTAAAGGTGTCCATCGAAATAAATAATGAAATATTTGTTTTTTTATGTGTTTATAGATTGCAGATGTTTAATGTGACGATCTTTATTAATGAGTTTTCTATTGTGTTGTAGGTGATTTTAATGTTGATTGTAAAGATGATAGTTCTATGGTATCAAATTATCTTTCTGTGTTAGCTTTAAATGGCCTGACAAACTTCATCAATGTGCCTACTAGGCCTGCATCAGGTGGGTGGCCGTGGCTCAAGTGGTAGTGTGTTGGCTTCCCAATCGGACGGTTCGGGGTTCAATACCAGCCGTGACCGAAAGACTTTTTTTCAGGCAACTAAAATCTTGTGAGAAGAATGGTTGCCTAAATATAACATCAAGTCCAATTTACACTAGTAATTTAGTCTCCCCATTAAATGTTGGATGCCACCCATGGAGCGAATAACCATTGAGCCCAAAAATCTTTCTCTCTCTCTATCCAATTTTTCGAAAAACTTAACACGTGCTCCGGCATTTTAAGAGTAGTAATACCCTCTTGAGTGTTAAGGTCTTTTTAAAAAAAAAAAAAATCAGGTACTTGTTTAGACCACATTTATGGACGTTTACGAAATGTTGCTTCTTTAGAATGTGAATATTGTGTTTTTGACTTTTTGATTACGGACCATTGCATGACCGGCCTCCTACTTAACGCAAAACGTAAAAACAATAGTCAAACTCAGAAATGTTTCCAAGGTAAGCCAAAAATATATTATACTAAGCTTCGTAACAAGTTGTGTTTTGAGTCCTGGTACAATGTTTATAACTGCAGTGACGTATCGAATGCATATTCTAATTTCTTAACCACTCTCAAAAGCCATATTGCCAGTTGCAGTTCTCTGACCACAAGAAAATTTATTTATAAACTTAAGCCTTGGTTATCTAATTCTTTATTAATTAAAGTAACAACTAAAAATAAACTTAGAGTAAAGTGCAAAAAATATTCTCAAAATTAAATATAAAAAATTATGTGCTGATTTGAAAAAGGATATCCCAATTTGCCGTGACTCGTATTACCGTGCTCAATTTTTTTCAGCTAGAGGTAATCTAAAGAAAGAGTGGAGAGTTGTAAACACCATTCTTAACAAAAAATCTCCCATTCAAAAAACTATTGTCCTACGTAACATACTAGTAATAAGGTAATAACAAATAAAAATGAAATCGCTGACGCTTTTAATAGACATTTTTCAAGTATCGGACTTAAATTACATAGTGGACTAACGCAAAATCTATGTTCTCAGTGTTCTGCTATTAATGTTGTAAACTCTGTGCACTGTAGAAGTTTTGTTTTTTGACCCTATAACTCCTTTAGAGATTTTAAGTACGATTGGCAGTTTGAATAACTCAAATTCATGTAGTGTCGATGGTATTTCTAATGTTGTCCTAAAAAATATTGCATGTTTCAATTTTGGTGGGGGCTGAGGCCCCCATTTATTGGCTTAATACGAGTACAAGCTTAATCTAACTTAAAAACTAACAGAAAGACTTAAGAGCTAGTGACCAAGGAAGTGATGGAGGAGATCTTGTTTGAGACGAGGAGTGCTCAGGTGAAAATGAAAAAGGGAGAGGTTCAAGTTGACCTTTCGGAGCATTCGGGAGATAGGTTCGTTGGAGCCATAAGAGGTGCGGTGGACCGGTAGATAGAAGAGCCTAGGACAACGTAGATTGCGGGGGTTGGTATTGAAGGAAATGGAGTTCAAAATGGATGCACAGTCGATGGAACCTGAGAGAAGACGATGAATGAAAAGAACGTCAGCAATATTCCTACGTTCTTCTAACGAATTCATATTTAGAAGTTTGAGGCGGTCTTGATAGGGAGGTAAGATTAAAGAGTCGTTCCATGGCAGGCCACGGAGGGCAAATCAGAGGAATCGACGTTGAATACCCTCGATTCGGGAAACATGAACCGGGTGAAAGGGGGACCAAGCTTGACTGGCATACTCAAGCAGGGGGCGAACAAAGGTGATATAGAGAGATCTGGTTACATACGGGTTGGAAAATTCCTTGGACCACCGTTTAATAAAGCCAAGTGATGAGTTGGCTTTGAGGATCATCTTATCGATATGCGGACGGAAATTAAGCTCATAGTCGAATCTGGAATTGGTTGACCATAGAGAAAATAAAGTCGGCGAGGAGACGGGTTGCATTTACGTGAGAAGGTTATAGATTCACATTTGGCTATATTAAGTTCTAGGCCGTTTTTGAGGCACCAAATTGAAAACCGTTCAAGGTCTTCTTGAAGAAGGGAGAGGAAATAGTTTTAAAAAATCTTGTGTCGTCAGTGTAAAGGGAGAGGGAGGAGGAGTGTTTAATGACCCTTTCAACATCGTTAATAGTAAGAATGAAGAGAAGAGGGCCAAGATGACTGCCTTGTGGAGCTCCAGATAAGACCAGGAATGGAACAGAAAGGGCGGATCTAAACCAAACACGAACACTATAATATCGGTTTACCAGGTAAGAAGAAATCCATTTTAATAAGAGAAGCTCAAAGCCGACACCAGACATTTTGAAAAGGATCATGTGATGAGATTTCTTATCAAACGCTTTAGCGAAATCAATTGCGATAACATCGATTTCTTTGCCATTTTCTAAGGCTGAGAGTGCAAAAGACACGAATTCAACTAGATTTGTGGTAGTTGATCTACCTTTTAGAAAACCATGTTGTCGGGGTGAAATAAAAGGCTTGCATTTGAAGCTTAACGCTTCGTATAAAATGCTTTCAAAGAGTTTGGGTATATGAGAGAGTTTAGCAATGGGACGATAATTGGTAACTTCATGCTTAGATCCCTTTTTGTGTATCGGGATTATAAAAGAGGTCTTCCAAATGTGGGGAAATTCACCCTGTGTAAACGATAGACGAAAAAGGTAGGAAAGGGGTAGAGACAGGTTGGAAGAGCATTTCTTAAGAAACATGGCGGGGAGTCCGTCTGGGCCAGTTACAAACTCATCCATAAGATTTTGTAACTTTTCTTCAATAACTGCAGGATCGAAATTTTGAGTGAGAAAGGGACCAATAGAGAAATTTGGTAAATCATTGAAGTAAGAGGGATCTGGTACGAAGGAGTTGTTGGCAAATGATTGCTTGAAAAATGTAGCAAAAAAGTTGGCGATGGTAGGAGGATCACATGAAGTTTTGGTTTCGAAAGCGAGGGAGGAAGGATAACCATCAGTCTTACTTTTGCAATTGACAAATTGAAAAAAGGACTTGGGGTCATTTATGAGATTGGTTTGCGCACTATTCAGGTAGCGCTGATAGAGAGAATTATAGAGTTCAATGAAATGAAGATATGTACCTAGATACGAGTAATTTGAATAGTCGGAAGAAGAGTGGGTGCGAAGGAATACCGCCCATAACTTGTTTCTTTTGTTTCGTAGAGAGCGAAGTCTACGATTATACCAAGGAGGGGATGTAGAAGAAGTTTTATGGCGGGAGTAAGGCACATAAAGGGAGATGGATTTGAATATTTCTCTGTAAAAAATGGAGAGGGCATCAACCAGAGATAGATTGGTAAACTCAAAAGAAGCACTGCTTAGATAGGTATTAATTTTACGGAAATTAGCTTTGTGAAAATTGTAAGAAAATAGAACTGCTGGGGGAGGCGACTGAAGGGGAGAGTTGTGGAAAAATGAGAGAAGAAGTGGAGGATGAAAGTTATCAATAGTTGAAAGAGATAGGGGACAACACGATACTGAGGAGTTGATGGGATCAGTTGTGATGTATTAGCTGATATATTAGCTGATGTATTCAATCGTAGTGTTTTTTCTGGTATTTTTCCTGACGATCTAAAGTGTGCAGATGTTATTCCTTTGTTTAAAAAAAGGCTCTCCAACTGAAATAGGAAGTTATAGGCCGATTTCCCTTCTGCCAACCATAAGTAAAGTTTTCGAAAAACTTATAAAAATTAGGTTAGTAAATTTCTTAGACAAGACGATGTTCTTACATCCTTCTCAATTTGGGTTTCAAAAGGGCAAATCAACCGACGACGCACTTCTAGAGTTTTGCTCTCAAATAATATGCAACCTTGACAAAAGAAAATGTACAGCTGCGTTATTCATTGATATAACCAAAGCCTTCGACATGGTTGACCATAACCAGGAGGCAAATCGTCTCTTCCGTGATCGAACAGCCATTCGTATCGTAATTAATTACGATGCGAACGATCGTATCGAATGCATTGGAATTATTGCATACGACTGCTCACGGAACGTAATGTAATACAATATATAGATCTATATTACAATATCTGGTACAATTATGTTATTTGAAGTGTCATTCATATTTATTTGGAATTGTGTTAAAGTAGAAAGTGAGTTTAGGTAACTACATAAATATTTAAAGTGATGGATTCCAAAGCACCGTTGGAAATGATTATTTAATCGGAATGTGCCAAAGTACGACTTCAAAAATAACAACAAATGTTTTGAAGGAAATGGAATCCAAGTTGTGCTCGCAGAACATAGCATTCAACCCCAGGAATTCAGCCAACTGTAAAGAATGGTTTATGCTCAAATACAATATTCCGGGAGGTAAATATTCCCAATTTTTATAACATTAAACTAATCAACTTTCATTAGTAATTGGATGTGTTGACGGCACTCATATTGGCATGCGGAGACCCAGCGCGAATGAGCATATGTTTTTTAATAGAAAAGGTTTCCACAGTCTGAATGCTCTGATTGTAAGTTAATTATAGTACATTAAAGATATAAATAACATTTGTACTTTACTGTTAAAAATTTGTGATCACAAATATCGGATTATTGCAATTAATTGTAAATATGGAGGAGCAGCACACGATTCATTTGTGTGGAAACACGCAAATGAAAGAAAATTTTTGGAAGAGCAGTTCCGAGCCTATGGCAATGAAAGTTCTTGGCTCCTTGGTATGTTACAAACCATATTTGTGATGAAATAAAAAACCTAATTGTTAAACTCTTTACAGGAGACTCTGGATATCCAATTGAACCATGGTGTATAACGCCATATGGGAATGCGGTAGCGGGTTCAAGTGAGTGTTTATTTAATGAAATACATTCTAAAGCAAGAAGTTTAATTGAGCACACCATTGGGATTTTGAAGGAGCGATGGAAAATTTTACAATACCATCAGAGAGGACGGTATAGCCCAGAAAAAGTCGCTTCATTCGCAAATGTGTGTGCAGCTTTGCATAATATCTGCATAGACTTTCAAATCCCATTTCCATACCAAGCTTCATCAGTCAGTACAACTCTGGGAGACTTTTCAATTGAACAAGCAACAAACTTCACAAGAATTGGACAACAAATAAGAAATAACATTAAGCAATTATTATTCAATTAAAATAGATTTACACAAAACTAACTGTTTTCATGAACTTTATAAGCTTTTATTTTTTTTTATTAAAATGCAAAACTATAATATTTGTTTTGCCAACTAAAAAAAGGAAAATTCAGTCTTTTAACTTAAAAATAATCAAAAATTCAAAATTGTTACAGATGCTATTTACATTAAAGAAAAAAGTAAAAAATTGAATTCAGTCTTTTAACTTGTAAAAAAATAACAAAAAAAAATATTTCAATATTTCATTTTTATCACAAAAAAAAAGGAAAAAATAAATAAATAAGAAAGTGTGACTAATATACTCGTAAATACATAAAATGCTTAAAAAATTTTGGAAGATTTTAAAAGTTCAAGTTTTAACATCTTTATTTCTAATTTGACTTTTTTCGCTGCCATATTCATGGCATGTTTTTCTTCTTTAATTTTTAAGACCTTTTCCTCAATCGCTATTAGCTTGTCTAATTTTTGGCTTATTTCTTTTTTAAATTCAATGCCAGCATTTATATTTTCTTTAAGGAGAACAAGTTTGGGGTCACTTATATTTAAATTACGAATTTTATTTTGCACATTGCTTTCTTGGACCCTTTTTGCTGCATGATGGTATATCTGTAAGGTCATCACGGTTTTCTTTGTCTTGTCTTTTATTCACAAATGCAGACATTTCATTTGAGTCTTCGGATGACCAAATCCGGGGTGAATTCACACGAGAAGGTGATAGGAACGATGTTGCTTTAATATTTTGTGGTACTCCAAATGTATTTACATTCCGAAGGCCTTCTACAGCTACCTCCAGACCACTTGCCTCAACGATTTGTTCCTCAGCTTGGCTAAGGAATCTTTGTTCATAAGGTCCACCCCCAGTTTTACGTTTAGCAACTTTGTTAAACGATAATTTTTTTTTTAGCCTGGTACTTTTGATCAGCATAAACCTGAAAAAAAAAATTATTTAATTAAAAATCTTTTTATACATATTTATCCACATACCTTTCTCCAGAATTTTGCATCTTTTACCGGTGGACCAACGGAATTAAGTTTTATCTCTAATTCCTTCCAAAGCCTTAGTGCTGTAATTTTTCCCTGCTGACTATTCGGTATTATATTTTTCGCTAAGTCCGGATGCTCCTGCATAAAATCAGCCATCATATTTTTTTGTACAGCATTTATTTTATTTATATTTGCCCTTAAGAATAACAAAATTAATAAATCTTCAATTTAAAATAAATAATACTTACATTCTCTCCATTTTACTGCTGACATTTAAATAATTCCGTCACCAAATTGACTATCGAATGACGTATCGAAATAATGAGTACGTTCACGTAAACAAAAGTGCTCGTTCACGGATGACATAATCCGGAATGTTTGTTTTTACGTGGCGAGTCATACGTTCACGGAAGAGACGATTTGGCCTCAGGTGTACGTGGCTTCATGCTTGAATGGTTTAACTCATATCTGAATAATAGATCACAGAGAGTAAAGTTGAATGAGAACAGAAGTGATGTGTAATTTATTAGGCTTGGGGTACCACAAGGTTCAGTTCTGGGTCCCATTCTATTTTTAATTTATATCAACTCACTTCTCCACCTCAATCCAAAAGGCTTACCTACAGCTTTTGCTGACGATGTTGGGTTATCATATGGCATCAACAGTCCCTTAGATCTAAATGCTAACATAAATTGCGATGTACATAGTCTAAGACAATGGTTAGCTGAACACAAACTTATAATAAGCCCAAAAACTAAATTAATGTTCTTTAATTTATCTCCGTCCATTAATCCAAGACCAGATGTATATTTTCATGCACCGAATTGCAAAAAATTTAATTTATATCAATATAAATGTGCAACCAGTGTTTTTGGTCAATTATTTTGTGCTAGTGAAAATTTTAGTGATGATTGTTTTTTGAAAGAGAATGTAGACGAATTTATGTACCTAGGACTCTTACTTGACTCTAATATGAAATTTTCTTCTCACGCTACCGCATTGAAGAAGTACTTTATCTCCACACTTAGACATTTTTATTACCTCCGTAATATATGTTCAACTAAGCTCCTAACCACAATTTATTATGGACTTTTTAATTCTAAGCTGCAAAACGGTATAAATTGCTGGGAAGGTGATTATCAAAACAAAATTCAGCCATTGCTAGTCTTGCAAAAGAATGTTGTCCGAAAGATTTGTCATAAATCTGGTAGGCATCCTAGTTTTCCTTTGTTTTGTCAATTAGGTATTCTTCCTGTTCGTCACTTATACTGTTTTAAGGTTCTAAAAGCATTGTTTATGAAGTCTGGTAACCGAAACTTTCGTATAATCTCAAACTATAACCTACGTAATAACTCGCTTAATATGTTACAAGTGCCAAACTATCAAACCACAGCATATAGAAATTCTTATTCAGTTATATGTTATAGTTTATTTAATGTCCTCCCCGAAGAAATCAGATGTGTTCACATGTCCAAATGTTTAGACTCTCTTACTTTTAATATTTTGATCTAACTTTTGTTTAAATTTTTGATGTTAGTATATTGATTGCATAAATTTTGCATCCTTTATGAGGTGATAACAAATTGATATCATGTTAAATGAATTAAATTGCTGAAATTTTGTGTTTTTTTTTCTCTATTTTTTGTTCAACACCCCACCCCATCTTATTGTATTGTTCCGTTTGAAGTGGCATTCAACACTATTTGAACTCACGCAGTATAAAATAACAAATGCCACCAGATTTATTTATTTATTTATCTTTTTTCTTACTTAACTTTGTAATTGTTAACGTATTGAATTTTTATATGGATTTGCTTTTATATTATGTTTATAAGTCATTGAAGAGAAATAAATAATAATTTAAATAAAATAATAAAAAATAAAAATAACAAAACAACAACAAAAACAGAAACAACAGCACCAACAACAGCACCAACAACAGTGCAACAATACAACGCAATACAATATACAACAAAAACAAACAGAATAGAAAGAGAAACAGCAAGAGCAACAACAGCAAAAACAATAAAAGAAGGAGCAACAACAACGGCCACGACAACAGAAACAACAACAGCAGCAGAAGCAACAACAGCAAGAGAAGAGAGAAAAAATACCACAAATTAACGTAAGTGATTTAGAAATAAGCGGTTATGTGGATTGGTAAGTAAGGACCTTTACGTTAAAATATTGAGTGCCAATAAGCGCATTATAATATGTAGTAGCATGGAGGATCATAAAAAGATACGCACCGCCCTAGATAAGGCAGAAACCGAATATTTCACATGCATATACTCCCAAAAGGGAAAAATTACAGACGGTGCTGTTGAAAGGCATCGACCTTTCAAGAAATACAGAAGAGCTCGAAACAGAGCTTAAGCGGTTTGAGAGGGATGACCTTAAGTTCGTGGTTGTCAAGCCGTTTACCACGGGAGCGGCAAGAGATGGTGCAGCATGCAGTTCAGATGCGTGAAGGACCACAAAAATGGGGAGTGCGACTCGGTAATAATAAGGTAGAAGATAGGAATCAACTCTTCTGCGTACTCGGCAGGAACTCGGGACATCTCGCCAATTATAGAGATTGTCCCAGGTTCCAGGAGCTGAAAAAGAAATTTCAGGCTAGAAAACCGTTAATAGAAGAAGGAAGACGTCTAAAGAGTCGCGCATTCCTTTGCCCAAATGGCAGCTGGTTCGAGTGGTGCCATATAGACATTAACAAATACGTCCAAAGTTGTCGAAAAGGCACCGAAGACGGACCTGGATTTGAAAACGACCCTTCTTTCCCTGCATGGAAAGATCGATCACTTCCAGAAACAACTTAATGAACAAGCAGCTCGAGTACTCACTGTTCGACACTGTTTGATAAGAATGGCGCGCCGATATAATGTCTGATACGCTGAATGAAGATCCTTGCAGTGCATGTAAATTCACTGATCAGAATCGAGAGAAGGATCAATCTCTCTAACTTGTTGGTAAGCGAAAGCCCAGATGTTATTTTGATAAGCGAAACGAAACTTAACCAGAATCACAAAATTGGCTACAATATTTATAGAAGGGATCGGCCTAATTCCACAAGAGTTGGTGGGGTTGGTACACTTTTGCGTAAAGGCTTGCGCCATAAAACCATATATAGGAAGGTGGATTCCAGGTGTTGGAAGCGTGCATCGTATGCATTCGTCTTCGTAATGAAAGACGGTTGTATGTGGTGTCGCTTTACGCACCTGAAGCACCTCTTTCCACGCAATTTGTAATAGAACTCGAAAAACTTTTTCGTTGTCTGCAACTCAGTCGGAAGAAAATTTTTACATTTTAGCCGGAGATCTTAACGCTAGACATGCGGCATGGAGAAAAAAATCCACCAAATACCAGGGACAACCAGTTATTTAACTGGTGGGGTTCACATAGGATAGAGTACAAACTCGAGTTGTACGCGACGGATATTCCATCTTTCCCATCTGCCGGTTCAGTAATAGACAATAGGATAGAGCTTACGAACATAGAACGGCCCACTAGGAACTGCTTGCAAGCGTTTGAGTACGATAGCGATCACTACGGGCTCGCCGCCACAGTATGGATCCAGAACGAGCAAATACTGCTGGAACAATATGATCATGTGTACGGTGGTCACATTTTGCCAAAACTTTGAAGCGTAATTTGCGTTCGAGCGTGATCGATCCTCCGAATAACAGAAATCTGACAAACGACAAGATTGACCGACATTTAACAGAAATGGACATTGTAATTAAACAAACTATGGAACAAACTATCCCTCGGATACAACACTCCGAAGGCAATCAGACTAATAAGTACTGAACTCCCACAATCGACGCACTATACGCACACAAAAGTAGATTGCTCTCGAGATTGAAACAGCTATACAGATGGTTTACTGACAGGAACGATACGATACAAATAAGAACACTAAAGTCAGTGATAAAAATCCGGGCTATAAAATCCAGTAGTCCGACTATGTCTCCGCAGAATAAATAAATTGTTCAGGCGGAATGATCACAATGACATCCAATGTGTTCGAATCACACAGACGACAGAAAACAGACAGTTATTACTGACCGCGGGTATAAGTCCAGAAAGTGTCGATTCAGGAGACGGCATCTTTGTGGTCGAAGACCCACAGGAGGAAGTCGAGTTGCTGGGCGCTTATTTCGAAGCCGTGCATACTGTGGACAATCCAGCTTACCGTAACCATGATATTGAAAACAGAAGTTACGCAAATCACTTCTATCTGCGCAACGAAATCCATGATTGGCAATATGAGAATCACGGTCTTATCCTTTTCAATGAAGGATATCATGGACAAGCTGGCAGTCACTGAGCTCCTGTGCATCTTTGAGTCATTGAAGAACAAAAATTCGGTGGAAATAGATGGTATCCCTAATGTCATATTGGGACACCTACCCTTGGAGGTAGTAGATATTTTCACTACGCTATTTAACAACGAATTTAACAACGAAAAGAGCAGTGGTACACCCTATCCCAAAGAGCGATAAAAGTACTTTGAAACCAATTACATCAGAAGCTCTAATGGCTCGTTGACAGCATTCCCATTGGTGTTCTGTGGTTTGTACTACGTGGCGCAGAACTCATCACCCTACCGGATGTCAATTCTACTTTGACATTTGTAAAGTAAACATTGTTACGATTTATTTGCGGAATAATTCGCCGGTGGTGTTGGCGCAGCATGAATTTTGGCATAGATTTCCCGGTCGTCCGACATCAACTGGGCAAACACTATGACGTTTAGCCACTCGCCTAGAAGAGTATAGGACAACACGAGATACTGTCAGGTCTGGCCGGTCCCGGAGCTGAAAATATCGCAGCTGCGGTTGGATTTTCACTGGCCGGCAAGATCGCTTGATTTAACCGTTCCAGACTTCTTTTTGTGGGGTTTTGTAAAGTTTATGTCAACAAGCTTCAGACTCTTGAAGCCCTCACAGATATTATCCGTCAAAAATACGAGGACCTATTGCCGAAGTTCTGTCAAGAGTAATGGAAAATGCCACAAATCGGGCCCGAAGGGCGGCGGTCACTCAGACGATATCATTTTCTTGACTAAATGTGGAAAAATTTAAGACATCAAGCAAACATAATGCAGAAGCAGAACCAAAGTTTTTCATACACAAACAAAATTACAGCCAAAGAACATCAGGTGATAACTTTTGCGCCACCTTGTATATGAGGTCTAGAATTTTGAGAGATCTTAAAGGAAACGCGACCGGTAATAATTGTAACGGTCTCTAGCGACTGCAGTTTTTGACGTCAAACCTTGGTGATTTTATTTCACTCCATTTTGCCTGTTACATATATCCCTACTTGCAACAAGGCAATGATCTAAGTCAATATCGGCTTTTCGGAAAGTTTGATTAATCAGGGTATAGGTAAGTCCCTTTATGGATGTTGAGATGTGGAACCCACGTGCTGTTTACTAAAAGGCTACGTCCCGTGACAAAATTTACAAGCCTGAACACATTATTGGAACTGGCGTTATGCAGGCTGTGTTTTATCGATGACCAGCTCAAAGAGGGCTTCCTTATCCAGTCTTGTGAAGACCTCCTAATACAATTTTGATGTCATAGTGTTATGAGGCTTTCGCTTACATACCGGAAGCTTGAGACTTTTTGCCTGAGTTCACCTCGAAAATTAGTGAAATCGTAGATGTCCACTCATGTTTTGCCCGACCCACCCCCGTCGCACTTCTGCTTCATAACAGCCAAGAGCCTCCGCGAGATGTTCAGCAGCACGTGGTCTGTTAAGGGTCCCAATATACCATGTGCCAAGCCGAAACTCGTTATCCCTAAAACTTTTGCTGGTATCGTCAACACTATATTCGCCCGTATCCGAGCTTGCAGTGGTTTGTTTCAGCCAAGGGCATCCGCGTGATGTTCAGCAGCACGTGGTCTGTTAAGGGCCCCAATATACCATGTGCCAAGCCGAAACTCGTTATCCCTAAAACGTTTGCTGGTATCGTCAACACTATATTCGTCCGTATCCGAGTGTGTATCTGCTTTATAGCAGCCAAGGGCATCCGCGAGATATTCGACAGCACGTGGTCTGTTAAGGGTCCCAATATACCATGTGCCAAGCCGAAACTCGTTATCCCTAAAACGTTTGCTGGTATCGTCAACACTATATTCGCCCGTATCCGAGTTTGTATCTGCTTTATAGCAGCCAAGGGCATCCGCGAGATATTCGACAGCACGTGGTCTGTTAAGGGTCCCAATATACCATGTGCCAAGCCGAAACTCGTTATCCCTAAAACGTTTGCTGGTATCGTCAACACTATATTCGCCCGTATCCGAGCTTGCAGTGGTTTGTTTCAGCCATGTAATGAGTAGGTTAAGACCATGTTGAATCTCAGCTTTCAAGACCTGGTAATATGCATGAAAGGAAACTGATCCAGAGAACATGAACTGAAGAAAAGAAAAGGAGTTTAAGTGCATCGATAACAAATCAGTTTTTTGAGGATTCTCACTGCATTCCTTATTCGATGATTTCTTGTTCTGTAGCCAGTGCCATGAACTTGGCATTAAAAAAAACTCTCGAAATCACAAAATTGTCATCTATTAGATGAATAAGTCATTACTGATTGCAATTGGATTTTATGGCTCCTTGGAGTGTGCCCAAAAAAGGAAACTTACTTCGTCATAGTCTCTTAGTTGAGCACGAATCGCACGTCAGTTGGTGACAATGATTTATGAGGATTCTTTCGTGTTGTCCAACATCTAGGAATTATTTCCGTGCACTTGTTCTACACAATGTCATACACAAAGTCTCATGCTCATGTTCATGTTTACGCTCATCCACATTCTCATGTCCGTGACAACAATAAAGTTGCCGACATCTGACCTTGATGATACTTGTTGACGTTTGTAATCTATAAATGCACCACGTTAAAGCTGGTTATCGACTTTTTTTCCTATCTCCCTCGCTTCATCCTCCTCCAAAATCTCCAGCTTCTTCAAAATCATAATCAATTCTGAGCAGATATTCACTCTGACATTACTGGCATTGTAACCAGGGAGGATAGAAAAAAACATTGCAGATAATTTAATGTCGTTTCTGTGGTCCTGGTGCCGGAGCTGATACCGGTCTTGATGATACGGATGGTGGTCTTATTGTCATGGCTTTAGAATTTCAAAAATGAACTCGGATTTGTTGAACGAACAGAATGAAAGAAAGAACAAACTTAATAACCATTAAATTGAGAATGGTACGAGTACAATAGTAAAGAATTGAACAGTAATTGAAGCTGGAACTGGAACTGAAGACTCTCATTTAAAACCTCTGGACGGCTAATATAGAAAATCTTCTAAGCATCACACTCATTCGCATTCCCATTCCCATTCCCAGTCCCAGTATTATGGAGAACTGCATGCACGAAGGATAAAGTAAATGAGCTTTTTTTTCCTTCATTCCGATCCAGCTTCGATCCCATTTCTGAAGAAACTAAAGAAAAAAACAAGATCCGCCACTTCAAGGATATTTTTTACTTTCTTCAATATTTTCATTCCTGGCTGAAAACTACGGTACTACGGTACCGTACCGCATCCCATCTTCCTTACAGGAATTCCATAAGCAATTACGATAAGGATTTTCGTTTTTGGCTCGAATGAAATTGAATTTTTTGTTTTTTTTTTTTTCCTTCGACCTATTTCTATCAATGGCGAAGGGTGGGAATTTATTAGTTCCTTGGCCAAAAATTTCTATCCTGCAAGTGGGAATGGAATGAAGGAGCCGAGAGACAAAAGTCATCAGCAAAGACTGCGGCTTGGCATGGAGCACGGTCAGTCAATATTTTCCTCCGATGAAGTGGATTTTTGAAGGAGCTCAAGTGAAAAGATTACGTCGGCGGCGGCGGCGGCGGCAACTAAGGATAATTCATTGATGTTACTTTGACCGTAAGTAATTTGTGGAATTTAGAGATTTGCCAAATAGCTGCGGACGGATTTTTACGAGTCTCTTCAGAGACTTCGTCTGTCAATATGGTGTTATTACAAGCGATGATTATGGAGACTTGTAGTCCTTCGGCGTGATTTACTGCTTGAGATTGATTTTGTTTTGCTTGATTCTGGTGCGCCTGGAATGCGGTAATTGACTTATTGAACGAACATTAAGTCCACAAATACAACAATATCTTTATGATTTAATGAGGCATGTGACTAATGAATTTGTGAAGAGCCTTGAGTTATTGATGAAGTTGACACAAGTGAGCGAATCAACCGCAGCTGACGCATGCTCCTGTTCAAGTGTACGATGGTATATCTCTACTGCTTATAACATATTCAAAAGAGATGTTGGATATCTAGAAACAGATACCTTTTAATTGAATAAATAATATGTAATGCCGACAGACATTGGAGATGACAGATGGCCTTAAATTGAAGAAGATATAATGCGGCTGTGTTTCAAACAAAAAGCAGACCACGACTGGTAACTTCTAACTCCCTTAGACATGGCCACAATTCTTCGCCTTGGTGACCCTTGAAAACTGCTTATGCAGGTCCTCATACGAATACATGTTCGCAGCTACGGCACTCATTGTTGGAATCATTGGTGTTTCCTGCATCCAGCCTCTTAAACTGGTGATCCTAGTTTAGGACTACTTTGACTTACGAGTATTTAAAGCACATAGGTCTAAAAGGGGCTGAAAAAACCAGGTATCAACATTTCAAGTAGAGATGGTGGCGAAAAAACTCAAATTTGCTCAAGGACATCACTCACAACTTCGTCCAGGACTATTGACAAAGGTATAGCAGTTTTTTTTTAAGTCCACGGGTACCACAAAAGACCTACCGCTTCCTTCCTGGCTTGGGGCCTACTTGTCAGGTCAACTTCTCGGTAATGCAAAAAAATATTATGCCACGATTGACGACACATGCTACTCGAAAAAAGCCAACTATTTACGGTACTGCATGTGGAATATTTGGGGGCCTGCATGGCGATTGATCGGGAAACTACTGACTGTTCAATACACGGATTGGACCAGTAGCGCAACAATCAAGTTCGTAATGTAGTGCTTGCTTTACCTCCTCGAGGTGGTTCCCGGGCAACTACGTGTATAATTCCTTATATAGGTAGGCCAAAATTGCAAGTGCGAGATTGTCTAGGGTCTTATTCCTAGACTAGGTAACCTGGGCCAGCAATCCGTGTTATCGAAACCAGCTCGCTACGGAAACCGACTTAATGCGTTGACGACCTTTGGCTATCGTACCTGGACTAAGATTGATTTCTGGAATGTAAGATGCACCTTGACTCTCAGAGTGAAGGACCTCAGAACGCCTGATTCCTTCAATTAGAGAATGAGTTAATGCGATATAAATTGCACGTATTGGGAGTAAGCGAGATTTTTTTTTTTTTTTTTGGCGTGGGAATGTGGAAAACTTGCATATGTACCAACGGTCCGACGCCCATTGGTAGTGTCAGATTCTTACTGACTAAAACCACCTCACGGGGAATCTTTCCGTCTATTCCCTCGCGGAACTACCGCTAAGTATTACCTCGCGAGAGACGGATTCAAGCTTCTTGCTTCGTCACGGGGTGCTTAGCGAATTCGCGTTCCGTTGCTGTTCTAAATTCCTTAGATCGCACATTATTCGTACTGCTGCATGGTTCACCGCAACTCAAAGGTGTTCAGATTTCAACATATATTGAACTATGTTTTCCGGTGTTGGCCGTTCACCAAATTCTTCACACAATATAGCTCTTTCGTTTGCATACCGCGCACATTCGAAGAAAACGTGCTCCACGTTCTCTACCGCGTTTAAGCAGCGAGGACATAACGGACTCGAATCACGGTTTCGCTTGAATAGATATTCCCGGAACCAACCGTGACCCGTCAAGAACTGTGTACGATAGCAATTCAGTTCGCCGTGTTTTCGTTTTACCCAACTTTCAATCCTTGGGATTAGTCGGTACGTTCATCTCCCTCCTTGGGACTCGTTCCATTGTTGTTGCCACGCTTGATTTATGAATGGCCCGATTTGCACTCGGTTTTCATAAAGCCGTCTAGCTTCTAAAGCGAGGATATCGATTGGTACCATAGAGGACAGTACCAATATCGCATCGTGGGATACCGTTCAAAGTGCACTGCTAACTTGCAGTGCACATAATCTGTACACGGATTTGAATCCCTTCATGTGTGTCTTTTTATTCGTGACGTCAGACCATATTTGTGTCCCGTACAGCTGTAAAGAGGCTACAAATCTTGCAAGCATTAATCGTTTGCCTTGTTTCGGGCCGCCGATATTCGACATGAGTCTCGAAAGAACGCCTATCGCTTTCGACGATTTCTGGCAAGCGTAGGCGAGGTGAGACTTGAAATTAAGCCGAACATCAATCATCACTCCCAGGTATTTTATAAACGGGCTGGAAATAATTGTGTGCACTCTGACTTTTATAGTTATCGTCTCTAGCACCCTTCTAGTCGTAATGAGAACGAATTCCGTTTTTTGTTCCGCGAGGTCTAAACTCATATCGCGTAGCCAGTTTTTTATCAGTGATATTGCTTCGTTGCAATACAACTCGATTTCTTCTAGTCGTTTCGCCACGACTACAACAGCAATATTGTCCGCGAAACCTATAATGGCGGCTTCCCTGGGGACTGGGAGTCGTAGAATGTCGTCATATATCACGTTCCACAGTAAGGGACCTAACACTGATCCTTGAGGCATGCCTCCTGTAATTTTATATAATTTCGTCCCGTCGGTCGTCGGAGTCGTAGAGGAGCAACCTATCGGTAAAGTAGCTCCTGATTAATCTTAATATGTACTTCGGTACATTTAGCAAGTAAGCGAGATAAGATGGTTAGATGCAGGTGAGTACAAATCCCCAACGCGTAACACTATATTACTCTACTCCGGAAACCAACCGGAAGCCCCCATGGATATGGAGTTGGACTGCTGTTAACACCTACAGCACGCAGAGGCCTAATCTCTTGGCAGCCGCACAGTGTTAGGATTTTAACGGCCAGATTCCGGACGAGAGTACGTCGTGTCACCATTATACAGTGTTACGCCCCCACTTACAGATGGTTCGTCTGAGGAAGAAAAGGAGAACTTCTACAACCAGTTGGGAGCTGTTTATAATGCAACACCCAACGACGACATTGTCATTGTGATGGGGGACCTTAATGCCAAGGTAGGCAGCGACAACGAAAGGCTTAAACATGTTATCAGACGGCACGGACTAGGCAACCGCAATGACAACGGCGAAAGATTTGTTGACTTTTGCAACACAAATGGTCTTATCATAGGTGGCACCATGTTTAAGCACAAGGCCTGCCATAAAATCAGTTGGGTGTCAACTGACAGGCAAGCAACCTCCAACCAAATCTATCAATTTGCCATCAGTCGCCGTTTTAGAAGTAGTCTTCTAGACGTCCGAAACAGACGAGGAGCGGACATGCCGTTGGTCCGAGATCACCATCTTATGATAGCTACTGTCCAATTACTCACTGCTGCCGTTCGATGATCTAATGACACAAGAATACCTAGGTTCAACGTAGACCGACTGAGAGTTCTCACAGTGCGCCAAGAACTAAGGGACTATCTCTCACGAGGAATGGAAACAATCAGCGGCTCACTGCCCGCCACCATCTAAGACCATTGGTATGCTGTGAAAACTGTTTTCACATCAGGTGCTGAAATGATTGTCGGTCGGTCGTCATAGGGCATGGCTTTCCGAAGATACCTGGAGAAGGATCAACGAACGAAAACAACTAAGAGCTCGAATTGCAGCAGATCCAGCAGCAGGGAGGATCAAGCTAGAGTCCCTATATCGCATAAAGATGAGAGACGTGCAGCGTAGCGTGACAAGTGACAAGTGCAATTACATCAATGCGCTGGCCACGCAAGCAGAAGGAGCAGTAGCGAGGAGCGACAGCAGAACCGTTTACAGAATCACCAAAGAGCTTATAGGTGGCCGAAGCTCTACTCAACACCTAGTGAAAGGCTTAGACGGTTCGTTGCTAATATCGGATGAGGATCAACTGAAGAGATGGAAGGAGCATTTTGCTTCCATTCTAAACCGAATATTCGTCAGCAATATGCACCCATGTCAGACTGAAGTGTCCCTAGAAGGAAATTCCCGAATTCGCACCACAACTCCCAGTAAGGAAGAGATTATTGCCGCGATCAAAGCACTGAAAACCTATAAGGCGACAGGTATGCCCTGCGGAGTTGTTTCTAGCTGAGTCAACGGCATCGGCTGAGCTACTGTACCCACTTGTCGGGAAAACATGGGAAGCCGAGAGTTTTTCAGACGAGTGGAAGAAGGGTATGATCGTCAAGCTCCCTAAAAAAGGCAATCTAATGCAGTGCGAAAACTGGAGTGGTATCTGCGTGCTGCCTGATGCCTGCTGTGGCCAAGATAATAGCTAAAATTATCCTGGAGCGAATCAAAGAACACCTCGAAGACACACTCGACGCCGAACAAGCTGGTTTCCGCTCTGGATCCTCCTGTGTCGACCACATCAACACCTTGCGGATCATCATCGATCACCACTTCACCTGCTGTTCATCGATTTTGAAATGGCGTTCGATAGTGTCAATCGGGAATTTATCTGGCGTGCCTGATAAATTAATAGCAATTACCAAGGCTACATATGATGGGTCCACATGTCACGTCTTACACTGAGGAATTCGAAGTCCAAAGCGGGGTTAAGCAAGGCTGCATACTTTCTTCAATACTATTTCTATTGGTGATTAGCGATGTGCTGAATGCGGCCTTGTTAAGAGGAAATGGAGGAATTCGATGGACTCTTACATCTGAACACAAACACCTTGACTACGCCGACGATGTATGCTTTCCGTCTCACAGAATAATGGACCTTCACCAAATGACAACAAACGTGGAGAGGGAATCAGACGTCGTTGGCCGAAAATTAAGTCGGCAAAAACAAAAATGATTAGCTTAAGACCAAACTCATCAACTCATATATGTATTGCTGGACAGACAGTTGAGAGAGTAGAGAGTTTCCAATACCTTGCGAGTATTGTCCCAACCAATGGTGGAACCGAACTGGACATAGCCAACCGCATGGGCAAAGCAAAATCTGCGTTTGGGATGCTATCCACAGTTTGGCGAAGTGATGCAATTTGCTTAAACACCAAGCTACGACTGTTTCGTTCCAACGTTGAATCCGTGCTACTATATGTGGTACCTTGAGGGTGACCACCACTATCACGAGGAAGCTGCAAACGTTTGTCAAGGATAAGGATATTCTGGTCAAGCCGTATCTTTAACGAACAGCTTTATCAGAGAACGGACCATGAATCTATAGGCGCAACCATACGACGACGAAAGTGGCAGTGATTTGGTCACACTCTCCGAAAGGGTGACAGATCCATAGCTAACCAAGCCATGCAATCGAACCCGCTTACTCAGGACGGCAGGATGCGCGACGGTCCTAGGAGTACGTGGCGCAGAACAGTTGAGAAGGAAGCACGGCAACTGGGAAAAAGTTGGGGAGAGCTGAGGCACATTTGAAGAAATCTCACCTCGATGGCGCGTAGATGTAGTAGAGGCCCTACTACCCACTAGGGGATACAGGAGCGAACGATGTGGAATATTAGGCTCCTTAATAAGCCGCGTACAGCTGAACAACTCAGGGAGGCCGTAGACTGGTATTAGGCAAATCAAACCGCAATTCAAAAAATGTGATAGAATGGACCGAGTATAAGAAGAATGAATAGAGGCAGACTTGTGTTTCAGCCATGTACGCGAGCGCTACGGAACAATCCGCAGCCAGGGTAAATTTGTTAATAATATGCCTGTACGCCCCAACGGACGAGAAATCCGACGATACGAAGGACTGTTTCTATGAGCTTTTCAACAAGACCTGTGCTCAAGGCGGTAAATATGGCTGCACGACAGAAACGAATCCGACAACATATTCAGGCTTACAGCATACCAGTGGTTTTCTCATCTCAGCATTAATAAGAGGGCCTGACGAAGTAGGACCTGGTACCATTAGGTCGGACTACTACCTAGATACAAACGCAGATATCCCCAACGCCAATAGGAAGAGGAAATACAGTGACGAAATTTTCTTTAATCTCGCTCGGCGTCCTTCATCTTATCCCTAAACCCAGTGACAATCTGCCAACAAACCATCAGAGATGCCGCCTCTGATGTGTAAGAGGAAATTTAGAATTGTTATTGCAGACGTTTGGAAATTTTAGCAGAATGTAAAAAGATCGTGCCAGTGAAGGTTAAAAGGAAGTCTGAAAGGACGAACAGTAGAACCTAGTTTTCTTTTCTGCTGACTGTTAAACCGCGATGACTATTAGTATTCCGCTGTCAGGAAGAACGAATCATGCAAGCTGGGGTGAAAACTCCATCCAATTGACTGCACAAGGATAGCCATATCCAAATATAAGTGTAACAAAGCTGGGGGTACTAACCTGTCCAGACTGCCGAGCTGTTCAAGGCGGCGAGAAAGTTTTATGAATTTGCACCTCGTCGACATAGAATCCTTTCAGCACTGTTTTAATTGCCCGTGAATACTTCTGTCTATCATCCTCATTCGGCCACTGGAGTTTTCTCTTCACACGATCCGCTCTAGATCGGTCATTTTGAACAGCGGAACCTGTCATCATTATGCCACTCACCGATTCCCCAGATGTCGTTTTTGCCGAGGCGTCGTATACCACCCTCAGTTTGGCTGTAGTGCTGCCGTGCTCCATTACTGCATGATGGGGAAGGTAATAGGTTTTTCCAGTGTACCTCACCTGTATTTCCTCCACGTATCCAAGAGAAATATAATCCTGGGTAAATTTGAAAGATTCATGCCGAAGATTTTCATTTTTTGCGAGTCTTTGCTCCAACATAAAAAATCGCTTCAACGTCATTTTATACGAATCGCCCAATCCTTCCGTAGGGGAAATTTGACGGTGTAACCTCCTTTTCATCGCGTTTGAGTGTCATTTGGTAGTGATTTTCACACATTTCGTCTTCTGCACTTCTACTAATTCCCAAGTTTCTTCAAGCCCTCGTCTTCACTTTTTTTTCTGTCGGAACAGACCGCTCGGACAAGGAACTAGTCCATTAATTATACTCGTCGTAAGTTCCTTTTAATGAAATCTTTCAGTCTTACGAAGAAATATGAGTAAGCGCTTCAGTGATAAGGTTCCTACAGTACCAGCACCCACCAAGTCAGCGCCGAGCATCTGCAGCCTGATGTGAGCATAAGCCGGACATTCACAGAGATAGTGCTCGGCCGTGTCGTCGTCACTTTCACAGCAAGCATCGCAGAATATTGTGTCACTTATGCTCAGCACATTTACGAGTAAGTGCTTTGCAATAGTGTAATGCCCTGTCACGACGCCAGTTATCAAGCTGCAGTCTTTCCAACTGAGCTACAGCAGAAAAACCGTTGACTTCCTAGGGACGCGGCGAAGCATTCGTTTGGTATACCTGCATCCCGGAGAGCTATGCCATCTGCAGTTGTGTTAATATGAGACCCAACGGTCAATGGAAGCCTTAATCGAGGACACAGGCAGACTCAACGTAGGTTCAGGCCTTGAAAAACTCTCTTCTGAACCTTGCCTGGCAAGTTCATTGGCGATTTCATTTCCCGTGATTCTATTGTGACCTGGAATCCAGACAAGGATCACTGAATCCGACTGCCCTCAGTGATCTCTTGTATTCTTCAACTAGCTTGGAAGTCGTAAAACAGTTCAGCAAGGCTCTAAGCGCAGCTTGGCTGTCGCTACAGATGCAAATGGTTGGCCCCCTCCACCGGTTCTCCGCAATGTAGTTCGCTGATATCGGGATTGCGTAAATCTCCGCTTGGAAAACAGATGAGAGCTTTCCTAAAGTAAAGTGAAATCTAACGTCCTCCAGACATCAGCGCCACATCCTATATTGGCTTTGGATCCGTGCGTGAAGACCCGAATGCATTTCTTCCCTGGCTCAAGTTCTGGCCGAAACCAGTCCCGGGTAGAGGGAAAGTTGACTTCGTATTTTTTCCGCAACAGGAGTTTTGGTATCATTGCATAGGGCGGCATGTCCATAAGACCAGAGTCATAAGACACCCGCGGCACAAAGGATCCTTCTCGGTGATACGACCCATGTCTTGCCGATCACTCCACTGAACTGCCAGAAGGCCGACAGCGTCTTAGATGCTTTCGACGTAACATGTTTAGTTCAGAGAAGTTTGTTATCCAAGATGACACCCAAATATTTAGCTTCTTTGTAGAATTGGATTATGATGCGTTTAAGCACTAGATAAGCCAGACCAGGCAGCTTCCTCCTTCTCGTAAAGAGAATAACCTCAGTTTTGAGAGGATTGACTGAAAGCATATTACAAGTGCACGGAACGCCGCCTTGTGGGCAACCAATGTTTACACCCGGTACCAGATATTGGCCGCAGTCAATGTAAAGATTCCAATCTTCCTCCAAATTAGTGTTAAATTTTTGTTTTGTCCTGAGCTTAGGGGTAGCACTATTGTACGCACACTATTACATGACGTGAGTATATTAAGTTGTGGCTTCCTTGAAGTTGGTATGGTGATGACTGGTTCCGATAGAATCCACCCAAACCTTAGATTTTGTGCCATTGGAGTATGTATTAGCTGGACTCCTGATTGATCCATGCGTCGGAAAAGCGGGATAATGCAATTCCATCTCCTTGGGTTGTTCGAAACATGGATCCGCCAATTTTATCCCTTGAAGGCATGGTTACTAGTTAGGTGTGAATTGTTCTAGTGGCAGTCTTGATGTCATAACTGGCATAACTACAGCTTCTACTTCCAAGTTGATCTTCTTGTCGTGAATCGATTGAAGGTTAAGATGGCATGCTGCTATGATTTTTGTAGCATAACCATTGATTCCGTTGATCTTTGACTCATATTTGACCGACGGCGCCTTTATTTGACGCGCTAACTTCTCTGTCACGAAGGAAGACCCTTGATCAAGCAGAGCTCCTACAAGTTTAGCTTCTTTTCCTGTTCCTGCCATCCTGTTACTATGACATGCTTGCTGCTTCCTCACTAGTTCTTCCTCCTGCCGCCAAGATGACGAAAATGAAGCAAAAACTTATGCTGTTGCATTCATATGTTGCAACCCTTCTTCGCCAAACACTTTCTTGCCGAATGTCCGTCTCGCAAACATTTAAAACACAGCTTCGACCTCTGGGCCGCCTTCATTCGGTTTTTCGGCTTCATGCTTAGGGATCTTTTGCCATTGAACAGTTGATCAGGTACGCTGTACACAACGCATTTTAACTAGGCGATTGTTGTCAAATGGTTGTTTGTGGATGCCGTTTTTGTTGGTTGGTAATGGTGCTCACTGTTGAATTCACGACTCCAATCCTCGGAATTTTCCCTTGATGAAGTCAAAAAAGTCACTTAGCCTTGCAATTTCTGTTGGCGTTCCTCTTGACTGTTGGTACATTTTTCTGGATTCAGGGACAAATTTTGGATATAAGAACTGAATGACTAATGGATCCCAACTTACGTCCACTCCTAAGTTATTAATACCCCGTATTGGATTTCTTTTGACGTATCCATGATGGTTTTTAAGTACAACGCACTTTCATTACGAACTGGTTTCAAGGTCAAACATTTTTAGATGTATGACGTATGCTGGATTTTGAAACCTTCTTGTCAACAATTTTACAGCCGTTGCATATTTGCTTAACGTCGACCGGCAAGAAGTAGTTGATAATCCCCGCTGCTTCATTCTTTGGCTGGTCCTTGAAGTATTGAATGCGTTCGACTTTGCTTAACGATCCGTTCTTGTGAACTAATCGTTCGAAAAGGGATATTTGCAGCTTCAAAATGTTTACACACAGCGCCGGTAAAGGAAACTTAGGGAGTAAAAAAAAAGAGATAGCGATGTAGGGTAGGTAGGTAGGTAAGAGTGGCTGTTGGATAAAAACCAACCCACTTAGACCTAATGGCCCATTGTGATGCCACGTGGATCTATGATCCTCTTACTGATGGAACCAGTTTGAGCTTCTGACGTCTGTATTTTTCAGATCGTTTAGGTCGTTGTAGAAGAAGGCTCCTAAGTGAAGTTTTCTTCCCTGGGAGAGAGCTGGACATGTACAGAGTAGGTGAAGGGTTGTCTCCTCCTCCTCCTCGTCCATGCAGCTTCTGCAGAAATCATTTGTAAAGGCGCCAAGCCTTCTTGCGTGCTTGCCTATAAGGCAGTGTCCAGTGATGACACCTATGATAGCGCTGAGATGTTCCTTATTTAGAAGGATCAGACACTTAGAGCGATATAGATCCAGTTTTGGCCAGATTTGTTTGGTCGCTAGACATGTTGGTCCAACAGTCCACCTAAGGTCTGTTCTTTTATTGGCATCCAGCTTTAATATTAGTTTGCACGCAGCGATTGGGATACCTATGCTACCCCTTTCCGGTAGAATAGGTAAAGTGGTTCCAATTTTGGCGAGTTCATCGGCTCTACAATTCCCTGGAACGTCTCTGTGGCCCGGCACCCAACAGAGGTGAAGGTTGAACTGCTGTGCCATCTCCATAAGAGATGATCGGCCGTCAAGGGCGGTTTTAGAATTCAGTGAGACTGAGTCCAGGAATTTGATAGCGGCCTGACTATCCGAAAAGATGCGGATATCCTTTGCAGATATCACGTTTTTCTTCAGCCAGGACAGAGCTTCTTTAATCGCCAAAATTTCCGCCTGGAACACGCTACAGTGGTTTGGAAGGCGGAAAGAGAGGCTTAGATTTAGCGTGTCTGAGAAAACACCGCCACCAACCCCGTTTTTGATCCATCTGTATAGAAATGGATCGACTTGTCCTCCATGAAAGCATCTTCCTCCCAGAAGGATCTAGAGGGGAAGCTTACATGGAAGTTTTTGTCAAACCAAAGTTCAGGTATGGCGTAATCGATGTTCTCTGTGGGGATTCCTAATGTATTAAGAATATTGGCGTGGCCAAATGGATTATTAGTCCACTGTTTAGTCGCTTTAAGGCGTATAGCTGCAATCGCAGCTATGAGTGTGGCCGAAGCCTTTTTAGAGTGATGGAGATTAATCTGGAGAAACCGTATCATTGCTACAGTTTTCCGGAGTAGTCCCCACCACGGTGTTGTTGAGATCCTCCGATTCTGAAGATGTGCCCGAGAGCTCATCTTCTTCCTCTGACCGTATAGGACCTCGTTTTGTTTCGTCATCTGTTTCCATTTCCGACGGGGTGTCAGATAGGGAAATCGATGGCTTGCTTGTCACCTCGGATAGATTGGAGTCATCGCTATCCACTTCTGGAAAAGATATCGACGCTCCAGGGTCTGAGGTTATGTTTATTGGTGTCTCCGTTAAAGGAAGAGGAGGTTGCTTATCAGCATCCAGTTCATCCTTTTTGTAGACCCTTAAATGGATTGACTCGAATCCGAACCGAATAATGGCCTTTGTCTGCGCTAGAGGATTAAGGGATTCTTTGTTGATCACGATCAGCGCGCATCTATAAGAACCCCTTAGTTCCTCCAGTTTCGCGACTTTCCAGTCATGAGTCGGAAGTGTCGGGTTACTGAGCCTAATGATCTCCAGAATGCTTTCTGGGGAGGAAGGTTCTGCTGGGATCCAGGTGCGAGTTCGAGGTCTACTAGGGATGTCCTCCTTAGATATGACCTCGAGTTTTGCATCTGGCCAGATCTCTCCTAAACCACTTATGGCTTTTGTGAAGAGATCGAGAGATCTCTGATCTGCACATGCGATGAGCTTAACGTGGCCTTGATGCCAGCCAGCGTCGCTTGTGATAGGAGGTGGTCCGGGGTTTTCCCGCATAATAGCCAAGAAGTTGCTCGAAAGCTTCAGCTTGGCCAGCTGCCACCGTTCAGGTGTTATGGAACCGTCGGTATCGCTCCTATCGATTACCGCGATTATTATGGCGTCCTTTAGGACTTCACTGAAAGACCTCAGAGATGTGTTGTTGGATGGCCCAGGGGTTTTTAAATTGTGGGTTTTAGGCCTCTTGGAAACCGGCACGGTTTCCTCCAACGATCTCTGGCGCTCGGAGGAGTCTTTAAGTGTTTTGGGAGCAGTGGAAGCAGTGGGCAATCCGTCTTTTAGGATGCTGTTAGCCCACTCAATCTTGCTCCTTATGTCCGCACTTCTCTCAACCTCCGGAATGGATCCGAAGGTTTTGATTATGCGTGAAGCATTTCGGCGTCTTACATAGAGCGCCTTAGATGGAGCTTGCCGACGCGGCTGAGCTCCAGATTCCTCCTTGGGAGGAGGAGTTTTGGTAGCAGCGACAAGTCCGTGGCCTGCCACAAATCCTTGGTTTCAGGACTCGTCTGGAGAATTTCTCGAGATTCATTGACCCTACTCAGCCTCTACAACTCGGCAAGTTCGATGCTCGTGGTAGAATAGTGGATAGATAGCGATGTACGTTGGTTTTAAATGTTTGGAGGTTATGATGACTAGGAGATAAAGAGCTCGGCAGGGCATTTCATAAGCTAGTTGTACGACTAAGGAAAGAAACAGTATATTTCACCGTACATACTCCCGAAAGTGGGCTTTAGGGTATAATTATGAGGTTGTTGGAAATTGTAGAGCTACCGCCTGCTTTTCCTGTTATCGTCGCTGATAAGGTTCAACCTATTAAATCTTGCTGGCGACTCCATATTGTCAGCTGACTTATTCGTTCTTTCTGATGGTCGACTTGAAGATTATTTTACTGCAGCTGGGTTTGAACTGGCTACGACTGAAATTGTGTTCACTTTTTAAGGTGATCCAATTTTGTCTTAAACGCAGCCTTAATATCGTATTTAAGGCATTTACTTCAAATTGACTAGAATACTTCTTTGCAAAATAGTCATGTTGTGGGTTTTTCTTCCTTGGCTTTCTCGAATGTCCGGTGTTTGTCTGTCTGCAACGCGACCAGTCTTACAAACAATGAAAACCCGTCAGACGTCAAATGTATCGCTCTTTGTATAACCAAGTTGCAAATAAAATAAGGACTACAAAAACAACCATGAAAACTGAACGCCAAGACTGCAACGATAATATTGACATTGACGCATTCAACAAAACCTTCACTTCACTTCCATTTCCGACTCTGCCAAACCCGGCTAAGAATGTTGTTAGTAAACCGTGGGGCAAAAGTCATAACCCTATTGTAAGATGCTATAACTTTTACAAATGGCGGCAAATGTCAATTCTACTTTGACATTTGTGAAGTAAACAGATATAAAATACACGTCAACTAGACTACTACTAAAGAACGCGGAGTAATTGTTGAGATTTTTTTGCGGACTACTTCGTCTGTGGTGGTTGCTCAGCGTCAATTTCGGAGCAGATTTCCCGGTCGTCCGACACCAACTGGGCAAATATTACGGCGTTTAACCACTCTCCTAGAAGAGTATGGGACAACACGAGATACTGCTAGGTCTGGCCGGCCCCAGAGCAGCCATTCTGAGGAGAATATCTCAGCTGTGGTTGAGGATGACGCAGAGGATCCCGGAATATCGACCAGACGACGTGCCACGCAATTGGGCATTAATCGGCGGTCTTCGCAGAAAAGTGTTCGGTGTGGTTTATGGCATGGCTGCATCATTGGACTTTATTTCTTTCGAAATGAGGAAGGAGACATCGTTACTGTCAATGGTCTCAGGTATACAGCGATGTTAACCGACTTTATGTGGTCAGAGCTCGATAACGTCGATATATCCGAGCTGTGATTCCAACAATACGGCGCTACATGCCATACAAGCGACGCAACGCAACGGAAGTTGTGAAGGAGAAATTTGGCGACTGGGTCATCTCACGGCGAGCGTTTATCAATTTGCCTCCGCGATCATGCGATTTGACATCACTCGATTATTTTCGCTTGGGCTACGTCAAGTTCTTAGTCTACGCTAACAAGCCAACCATTTTGGACGAACTCGAGGCCAACATTCGACACGAATATTCCCGGAATAACGCCGCACATATTGGACCGAGTCATTAAAAATTGGACCAAATTGCATATATTGCCGGGATTACACTTTTATTGATGTCATCAGCAGAGGCTTTTAGTACAAGTTTGCGTTAAATGGAGGCAGTTATCGGTTGTGGCCAAGGTCCACTCTGGGCAATAGCGCCACACAACAATTAAGTATGTTGTGACAAACGCACCTCACTCACTCACCAAAAAGGAGGATGCAATGGTGTAAAAGGTGTTAAGCACAAAGTATAAATGGAATGCTTTTTAAGGCTTCGATACCCTACATAATCCACATTCATTGAACCAGATTAACAAGCGCTGATGAGGACGACCATGTAAAAGTGGAAACGCGCGCAATATTACCGCTGAAGTAACACATCCAACTAAATATCTTCTCCAATCGAATTCAAAGTTTAGTACATAGTTCATGTACAGGGCAACTCTTTTTTTTTATCACTGAGTCCTGTGAAAGGGAGAAAATAGCTTAACCAGGATCAACCTGAACCCGCTGTATGTAACGAGTTCTGGAAAAGTTTATCATAAAATCACGGTTTTGGTTTCCATCTAGCACATACATTTTTACGTCAGATAATACGAGTATCTCTTCTGTGAATAAGTAGGAGATAGGATCTCTGAAAGAACTTTTCCCCAATTTTTTTCCTATTTTGCTAATGAAGTAAAGGATTTTTTATTTCATAGGATTCGTTACTCTAATTACTGTAACTTTAGTCCTGCTGACGAAAGGTCTTCCCTTCCTTAACAAGGGTGACCGCGAAGGCAACCGAGGAGAAATGATTTTAGAAAAGTTTTATTTCCCCAGTGGATGTTGGGCGGTTAGAAAATAAACTTTTGGGAAACGGCGAACAAAAAAATGAGAAAATTAAAATAATTTCAATCTTTTGGTATTTTTAAAAAAAGGTTTATACCATATAATCTGTTGGGCAGAAGAATTGCTAAATAGATCTTTAGAAGAATGTGTAAAAACTGACGCAATCTGGAGGTTTTGAAAAGGAGGTTTTGCGAAAGGCGTTTATTAAGTTAAAAACGTCGAGGTTAGGTTAGGTAATAAGGGATACGGGGGCCTATTGGTACACTGTTGATGTTGTTAGTGTATCATATTATTATTATTGCTTGTGTTGGCTTAAAGCCAGCCAGAGCTTTCAACAAATCTGATGAGATCTATCGATTTCACTTTGCTGACGTCCTTAAGTTCTCCAAAAAGTCTGGGTTTGGCACGGTGTATTTGGAGTGTGAAAGTCTCCAAAATATCACCACTGCGAGCGAAAGTGTTCAACATCAGCCAGGCACCTCAATTCATCGCCGAAGTCAACGATTGGGCCTCAATTATGGCACTTTATAGCGAATTTTAGAAGTTGATCTTCATTTTCACACCTAAAACATCCAATTTACACAACTATTGACGCCTTTGGACCATCTACGATGTCGCCGATTTGTTAACTGGATGTTGGATCGCCAGGACAATTTGATATCGAATTTGATCTTTTCCGATGAAGCTCATTTTTGGATGGATTGTCGTTACTGGGGACCGGAAAACCCATAACAGATTCACGAAAAAATGCATTCCAAAAAAGTCACAGTATGGTGCAGATTATGGGCTGGCGGCATCATTGGCCCGTACTTTTTCGAAGATGAGGCTGGAGAGGCAGTTACTGTGAAAGGAGAATGTTGTCGCAACATGTTGACCGGCTATTTTTCTTCCAAAATTGAATGAATCGGGTTTGGATGATACCTGGTTTCAACAGAATGGTGCTACCGCCTACACATCAATTTATTGTGTATGAAATTTGAAGATCGCATTATTTCGGTTAGAGGAGAAATCGATTGGCCTTCAAACTCATGCGATTTGATACCTTTAGACTTCTTCCTCTGTGATTATTTGAAGGGTAAGATCAATGCCAATAATATAACATCCAAACTGAAATTGCGGTGATTGACCCACTTATTCTTCGAAAAGTTATCGGTAATTTTGACCTTCGGATGGTCACTTGCAACATAAGCCGTGGTGGTCACATGAACGATGTTGTATTTATAATTGCCATAGACTGAGCTTTATACTAGATGGAGTGAAAAGAGACCTCCTTGGGAATTAAAAAAATTTTTTTTTAAATGTTTTTTTTATTTTATTCAATATCGTCCCCTTTTAGTTTGATACACTTATTCCAACGATTTTCCAACTTCTTGATCCCGAAAAGTAATTTTACGGAAGGTCTGCAAAATACTTCTCCGTGGCGTCGATGATTTCCTCGCGTGAGCTGAATTTTTTATTGATGAGCCATCTTTTGAGGTTTGAGAAGAGATAATAGTCCGAGGGATCCAAATCCAGTTACCAATCGACGCCAAAAGTCCGCCCGATTCTGCATCAGCAAGTCCAAACACTCTTTCGAAGTGCTCTCGGGTTCGTGTTTTTGGTCAGGAGTGAGCATTCGCAACACCCAGCGGCAGGATATCTTTTTCATAAGAGGAATATTGCCCAAAATATGGCGTTTGCGCTCAGTACTAATCTTTGTGGTATCTGCTAGCTCGCGCACCTTCACTTTCCGGTCAGCCAACACCATTTAATGTATTTTTTTGACATTGTCCTCTGTACCCACATCGGAAGGCCTGCCGCTGCGGACTTGATCGGTAGTGGAGTTGCGGCCACCACGAAACTCTCGAAACCAATATTTGACGGTATAATCTGACGGAGGATTAGCCCCATAATATTTATCCAACTTTTCTTTTGTTTCCTTCGCCGTTTTGCCTCTCAAAAAATAATGTTTTATGAGAGAACGAAAATCGTTTTTGTCCATACTCAACATGATGCCAAACACGTCAACAACAATCAGCTGTCAAAACAAAACTAAAGACAGTGGGTGGTGTGAATAAAAACTGAGAGAACACTCCGAGTAAACCCTCTTGAGGGAAGTGTTTTCCTAAAAAGCAACACTCAGTTCGGTGTGAATAAAAATTTCCCTCAAGTAGGTTCATCCCCTCAAGTTGAAGTTTTAGAAATTGAGTGTAGGACTGTCAAATTGAACTTTTTTTTATCTCCTTTTGCTTTTATGCGTCCCTTCATATTTTCAATTTTTTTTTTTTATTTGGGTGCTGTTCAACTGAATGGCATACATTTGTTTAACTTTTTCTTCCACAGCTTGAAGCGCATCTAGCTTTTTAATTTTCATCGCTGGAGTTCGGCTTTTCTCAAAAAGGCACGGATAAAATTGGATAATTCGTACAAAATCTTCTTCCTCCATGCCAAAGCTCATTTTTTTGTTGGTTTTTCACTAATTTCGTCCAAGTACTCCTCGTTCGAATGATTGTCCATATTCTCTTGTTTAAAAAAGTTCCTCTCAAGCACCATAAAATGCAATTTTATTCACACCACAATCAAGGGAACTCTCAACTGTCAAAATGTGTGAGGGGAGTATTTTCGTTAAGTTTAACGAAAAACATTTTTATTCACCTCAAATGAAGTGTTCCCTCTAAAAACTTGAGGGAACACTCACACTCAGTTTTTATTCACACCACCCAGTATCGCACTGAAATTTTGCATGTCTGCCTAAATATGAACGGACTTCAAGGCACTATAACCTTTTTTGCAGTAGCAGCGCATTCTGGCGGTCTAGGAGGTTACTTTTCACTCCACCTAGTATGTTCTCCATAAAATCATTTCCCGCAGATGTGAACACGTCGGTTGGTAAGCCGTCAGGTCCAGCAGCTTTGTTAGATTTCAGCTTTAAATATTGCTGTCCTTACTTGTTTCAGGTCAGGTAAACGGAAAATTTGGCTATCATCGTCTAAGTTGAATGGTCTATTCTCCCTGACGGCGGAATGTGATGGTTTCTTTCACATTTTCATTTTTTTTATTAGCTTAAAAGTAAATCATCATTTTAGGATTCAGAATGAATATAGTTTATAAATGAAACAAAACATAAAAATTTTGCATTTTATTTCATTCACTTGCAGCATGCATTCATTTTTGCTCGCCACTGTGTTTCTGCTTGGAAAATACGACATTCGTCCGGAATCTTCTAGGCGTGCTGGATTTAGAGCATTTCACAATAGACTCCACTTCAAGTAGCTTTCTCTATATTAGAGCCGTCTGTGTAGACGGAGAGTTTTCCATTGTTAGTGACAGTGTTAGTTAACGAGTCATGTCTGCTAAGAAATAATGTGAAGAAACTCCTATCCAAGTCCATGCTTGACACGATGAAGTCACTACGCTTCGTCAGTTTTGATGTTTCGTACTCCTGTATTATAGACGCGTGTCCTAAATTACTGTGCGTCCATAGACTTGATTCTTTTAGTCTGATTGAGCTTTTTGAAGCCGTGCACTTAAGGATTTCGTCTAAAGGAAGGAGGTTGAGCATTACTCTCTTGGATTTTGGAAATAGATTGATGGTCGTGTGAATTTGGTCCGATAAAAACCAACGATTTCAAAATAATACAGAGTTTTCTATTAAGAACTATTCATTTTATCAAATGTGAACGCACCCTTAATGTTTTTTTTTTTTGTGAACTGTCATTACTATTTTGCTTGTCAATGTCTCCCATTTAGTCGTGGTTGAGTACTCGAACGAGTGACGTTTACAAATTAATAAGATTTATTACCAAAATTCGGAGTCGGTGGCGTAAACTTAAGAGCGCTAATGCCAAGTTTCGGTTGTTATAATCATCTGACTCGACTTGCAATCTGTAATTTGGTCCAAAAATTTGAGTCTACATTTTCGCTGCTTAATATTCCGGTGTTAGTGAGAGAAAGGAGTGCTGAAAATATAGAGGCCATACGCGCATGTGTTGACAGCGACCGAAATCAATCAATTAAACGCCGTTCGCCGGAATTGCACATCGCTCAAACAACATTGTGGCGAAAAGATTTCAGCCTATACCCATACAAGATCAAATACTTCGTTCTACGAATGTATATAATTAAATTCTTAATTTTCAGTTACAATATTTGTCGATACAGGAAGATTGCAAGATATTTAGCTTCAGATGAAAGTTCTATCCTAACATCGTTGATTTTTGGAGGATTAAACTTGTCTAGCTTTCTTTTTCCTATGAACAACACTGGTTTGGTTTTTGTTTGACTGAACCCTAAACCATTTCGTGCCGTCCATTTTGCGAGTGTGTTCAAGGCTGACTCCATTCGTTGATCGTTGGAAGATGTCTTGCTCCCACCAGAATACCTTTGTTGTCAGCGTAGGCTACTGCCTTAACGCCCTTCTGTTCGAAACTTGTAAGTAAGGATGTCGTTTACTATAAGAAGTCACAGAAGAGGACAGATCATTCCTCTTTGTGGAGTTCGTCTTGCAACAGCTTTCCTGGCTATGTTTCTCCCAAATTCTGAATTGATAATTCTGCTCCTTAGCATGTTGTCAATTGTGCTACCGTTTTTTCTACATGGAGCTTGTCCAAGGCCGTCCTTATAGATCCGATGTGTACAATATTAAATACTCCTTCGATATCGTGGAAGGCGGCCATGGTATAATCTTTTCTATTGTATCTACAACCTCGTGTAGTGCCGTTCGTACTGATTTTGCTTTTTTTGTCTTATACTCATATGTTGATCTAGAATTGCCTCCAGGAAATTGGAGCAGATGACTTGTTAGGTCTTCCTCCATTGGGAGTGAAAATTACTTTTACTTCTTTCCAGTTATTTGGAAGATAAAGATGGCTTAATGTAAGTGGAATCAATGGAAGAACTAAGGGAATTCGCTACTCTAGGTGACAATCTTCGAATAGCTGGAGCAATGATTCTGAAATGCAAGGGTTAGACTTGGTTAGACTAACTTAGACCATTTCAAGGTCGTTTTCGATACCAATTTAATCAAGGAAATATCATCTCTCTACCCATTAAACCAGTTGGAGCTTAGGTTTCGTTTTCTTGGAAAGAGCAGCAGTGAAGCAGTGCCCAGTGATACAGCACTTATGTTGATAGAGTTCAAACTTTTAGAGCATCTCAGATCTAAATCCGGCTAAATCGCACCACACATGTGGAACCACTTATCTACGAATTCCCTGGGATTACTCTTTCAATGGTGTCTTCTCTTAACAGGAGTGATCGGTGTACCTAAAGTATAGGTAGCATAGTTCCATCTTGAGGAGCTCATCGGCCTTACAATTTTCTTAAATGTGGATCGATTAATCCTTTAAGAATGCATCTGCCTCCTAGAAAGAACAGTAACTTGGAACTTCGAACTTATTGAACTGTAACCGAGGTCGTTGCACATTATGTAATCAGGATAGGCACTGAGTGGCGTCCATCTTACGATGACTATGGTAGCGACAGGCTATCGATTGCGTTCAACTGAGCTTGACTTGTCAAATTTATAAGCACGAAAGTTGAACAGGAGAAAATAGAAATGCTATGATGTCCTACTAGCAAATTCCTTATATTTACCACCTACTTCAACGTGATGTTGAGGTCGATGAGAATTTTTCAAAACTACAGTACATACTCGTAGTTCGGTTGCTAAAATAGAAATGATAACGGATCAATTCTTAATGGGCAATTGGCAGCACTTACGTTCCCAAATCTGATAACTGGCTCCGGAATATCCGGCAAGGTGTCCAAGTCCCCCTAGTCCGATTGACAAGAAAGAAGGTCCTCTAAGCTGTCCATCCTACAGAGGCATTGGTCGCCGTAACATCGCATGCAGGATCTTGTTTACCATATTACGTACATATAACACATTGGCTGAAAAGTCCGCGCCCATTTATAGTAAAACACAAAATTTTTGCAAAATTCAACTTTATTTATCAATATAGTTGCTTTCGAGGGCGATACACTGATTGAAACGATACCAGTTTTGTAGTACGATTTCGGTTTAGCCTCAAAATAGGCCTCTATTTCTGCGATTCGGTCTTAAATCTCTTTCCTGCGAGCATTCTTTTGAGGTCTGCGAACAGGAAATAGTCGCTGGGGGCCAAATCTGGAGAATACGGTGGGTGGGAAAGCAATTCGTAGCCGAATTCTTTCAATTTTGCCATCGCTTTCATCGACTTGTGACACGGTGCATTGTCTTGATGGAACAGCACTTTCTTTTTCTTCAAATGCGGCCGTTTTTCTGCGATTTCGTCCTTCAAACACTCCAACAACGCAATGCAATAGTCGCTGTTGATAGTCTGCCCCTTTTGGAGATAGTCGATGAAAATTATTCCATGTGCATCCTAAAATAACCTTGCCAGCCGAGGGCGAGGTTTATCGCCTGCTCGCCACTCAACTGACTGCCGACTTGACTCTGGTGTGAAGTGATGGAGCCAAGTTTCATCCATTGTCACATACCGACGCAAAAATTCGGCTTTATTGCTATTGAACAGCTTTAAACACTCCTCTGAATCATCAACACGTTGTTGTTTTTGGTCGACTGTGAGCAAACGCGGCACCCACTTTGAACACAGCTTTCGCATGTCGAAATATTCGTGTATGATATATCCAACACGCTCTTTTGATATCTTCAGAGCCTCAGCTATTTCGATCAACTTCACTTTACGGTCATTCGTAAGTATTTTGTGGACTTTTTTTATGTTTTCCTCTGAAACAGCCTCTTTTGGACGTCCACTGCGTGCATCAACTTCGGTGCTTGTATGACCACTTTTAAATTTTTCAATCCACTTGCGAATGGTTCGTTCGGCTGGTGCAGAGTCCGGGTAACACTTATCAAGCCATTTCTTTGCATCGGCTGCATTTTTTCCCATCAAAAAGCAATGATACGAGTAAATCAACACACGAAATTGCTTTGAATCCATGTTTTTCACAATAACAAAAGTTGCTTCACTCACAACGCTATATCTCGAGAACTAATCGTCCGACAGCTGTCAGATTTATACACGTATCTTCTGAAGGTTGGTACTAACTGAAAATGGTATGGATTTAATTCAAGTGGTGCCCTCTCTTAGAAACGGCACGGACTTTTCAGCCAATGTGTTATTGGAGTGCCTGAATCCAGTTATTTGAATGACGTAAAATTAGTGCGGTAAAATTACCGGTAAGTCCACAATTCACCTCGAAGGTGGTTGAAGATACCTTTAATCGTTTTGAACGCAGGATTTTTTGAGTAATTTTTAGTCCCGCTTGCGTTAACGGGCCATGGAGGAGCAGATTTAACAGCGAGCTTTACGAAATGCACGGATATCTGAAAGGTGCGCATTAGAACTTTGTAGAGCGAATGAGTTAGTTTGGTGGCGCACACGCGGAAAGCAACCGTCATCTTAGAGGGCACAAATGAGACCACTGTAGTGGTCTGTAGTGGAACTGTAGTCCCATCTAAGTAAGTAAGTAACTGGGGTGTCTTCTAGTTTATCACGTTTTCGTGAAGGTTCTTGTACTCGTATAAGCGTTCAGGATACCAGTTTGGGCTGTTGTTTTACTGCAAGATCGCCTTGAAAATAAATATTTGCATTAGCAGCCGTTTGTCTGTTAAAAATTTTGACGGCTTTCAGATGAAACAGAATATTTAGTGGCTAAAATAAAGTAAACAGGACTTTCTAAAAATAAGAACAAAAAACAGTTTTTTTGGCAAGACCGATTTATTTTATTCAAGATAATCCCCTTTCAACTCAATACAGCGATTTGCATGTTCTTTTTGACCGAATGAGTGTTTTAGGTCGTCGGCCGGGATGTCCTTCAGGATCTCGGTACAAGCCTTTAGGATGGCTTCTATGTCCACAAAATGCGTAAAAGACGCACTGTGCCAAATCATGCGAATACGGAGTGGTTGACAGTTAAAATGCGATTTTTAGCCAAAAAAATCGCTCACAAGTGTCAATCGATGGCGCGTTATCGTGCAACAAACGTCTACTTCCTTCTGCGCGCGATATTCTGGTCTAATATATCGAGGGCGATGGGCCAAGAGCTTCAAAACATCAATTTAGAATTGTGCATTAACAGTTTGACCCGTTGAAACAAACACTTTGGAACTCTTTGTGGACAATGCCCTTGCAATCGTAAAACCAAATCAACACTGTCTTCACTTTTGATTTCTCCAAACAAGATTTTTTTTGATTTTGGCTCAGCTGGCGCCTTCCACTCGTCACTTTGGCGCTTGGTTTCTGGATTATATTGAAAATACCATGTTTCATCACTAGTCGCAATGTTGTAAAAGAAGTTTTTGTTCTTTTTGGCCTCCTTGATGATGTCCTTCGAATATTGAATTCTGACCAATTTATTCGGTGCTAATTTTTGTACCGATGACACAAACATACTGTCACTTCAAAGGCAATAACTCCGTTTCTATTTGTCCGAATGTCATGAAATTTTGACAGTACATCAATGAGGGGCAGACACCTACATTTCTGATGCATGTAATTGCCAATAGATGACTTTACTAGAATTACCCAATTTTATAAATCACTGTTTACTTTGGAACAGACTTTATAGCAACACAGACTTTATAGACCAGATACTCGTAGCAATGACAGTTTTTCCAATTGTTATGTTTCAGCAGCTGTCAAAGTTACCAATGACATCCAGCTGTCAAAATATTCAATAAGATTTGCCGTTTCATCATACATCGTTTTACACTTGCTGAACGCGCGGAAATGATTAAAAATATTATCGGAATTCCGGCTTGGTTGTAAATACGCAACGTGAATTTCGTCGTGAAGTCGGTCGTCATCATGGCTTCAGTGTGCAGGCAATTCATCGCACCGTGGAAAAGTTTGAGCGTGAGTACACTCCTTTTGATCTTAAACCAGCAACTAGACAGAGATTGGTGCGAAATGAAGAAAACAGAGATGCCGTAGCGGCCAGTATCAAAGAAAACCCAAAAATTGATTCGGCGCGGATCAACTGAATTGGGCATTGCCAGAGAGTCAACCCGGCTTATTTTGCAGTTGGATTTGGGCCTACACATGTGCTGACGTACGAAGTCGGACGATCACAAAATGTTGGCCGGAGATCCGGATTTTGGCCAAAAAAATCATCTTCTCAGACGACGCCCATTTTTGGCTCAGCGGCTATGTCAACAAGCAAAATTGTGAAGGAGAAATTTTTTCTGGGTCATTTCACGGCATTGTATGTGTGTATATGTACGTTGTGAAGGAAATACCGGATGGTCCATACTAGCATATGCAGAGCCATCACCATCGACTTACGTCTGCAATAAGCCGTTGATGTCGAATCTATTGATCATCTCGATCAGAAACATGTCTCTAAGTATGTTACTGAAAGACCTTTGAAAGGTGACATTGGGAGCGCTCAGAGTGATACTGGTATTCTGGGCTTTAGATCAATTTCTTCTAACGATCTCAGGCGCTTTGATATTAGTCCGCTGCTGATTTTATTCGGATGGTTTTTAGGATATTTTTAGCCTATTCCAGCTTATTTAAATGTCAGCATGGAGTATTCCCAAAGATTTTGAAGTGTTACAGGATAAACATTGTGATAACCGTTTTAGTGCGAACAACGCCATCTATATTACAAAAGACTCATCCAATGGAGGAATGGAATCTCTTTGACAGCTGATAGTGAATTCTCTGGAAAAATGGAAAGAAGTATAGACAGCTGGCTAGTACAGAAAATTCTCGAAAGATGGCAGGGACCGGCGACGGACTTAAGTGAAATCAGTTCTAACGTTGAATTAGAAAAGATAGTGATAAGTAAAAGATAAAGTAAAGTAAAGTGCTGGATAAAAGTGATAAATTAAATTGAATTATAAATTGTATTTGTATTGATTAAAGCGCGTTGTATCTTTTGAACTCACACAAACATTTTACAATATACTCGTATAGTAGAGCATCTTTGAGGGACTGCAGTATCGCGATTCTCCTCTGCAAGATGCTCCCGCGTTTTTTTATTCTTGGTTCCAGTTTTGTGCTTTTTGGTTTTTGTTGCTACAGTAGCACCATGGTTGATGTTCAATACTTTAGCCCCGTTGTTGTTATTGACTATGGATTGATTATGAGCAAGTATAATCTTTCCACTGCTCAACATAATCGCCGTATCAACGTCTGATTTAGATTAGATTTCATTTTTATTTCGTATAAAAATTTTTACATAAGGTTGGTTACCGCACATTTAATAATACAGGGATTTGATAATACAAAGTATCTTGCCACTGAAATAGTTGTTGAAACATGTGAATACAGAAATTTATTAACAAGAAAGAATCAAAAAACAAAAAACAAAAAAATAAAAATAAAAATAAATAAATAAATACATAAACAAGTAAACAAGTAAATAATTTAACAAATAAATAAATAAATATAAATAAGTAGATAGAAATAAATAAATAAATTAACAAAAATTGTAAACAATTAAAGAAACAAATATAAACAAATAAAATCGCATTTAGCTATCAAACAATTCATTAATTAGCGGGTTATCAGGGAAGTTGCATCTTATTACAAAATTTGACTTAATTTTTGCGATCCTTTCACAAATCAATTCAACATTCGGTTTGTTGTGTAGGTCTACTGTTGAATGATGCCAGGGTAAGCTGAGCATCATTTTTAGGACTTTATTTTGACATGTCTGCGGTTTTTTTATGTGGCATTTTGCGCAATCCCCCCAAACTTGGCATCCATACAAAAGAATAGCCTGAAAAATAACTTTGAAAATTATGATCTTGTTTTCTGTTGAGAGAGCTGATTTTCTATTGATAAATGGGTATAACATTTTAATAGCCACCCCTGCCTTCTTGACCGTTCTAGTTATGTGTTCGTTGAATAACAACTTTGAATCCAGCTGGATACCTAGATATCTGACATGGGGCTCCATTAATTTGTAACAGATTAGAAGGCAGAAAGCAATGTTTTCTTTTTTTAGTGAAAAAGATAGCTTGCATTTACGCTTCATTCCATTTTATTTTCCATTTTGTGTAATACTCTTTTAATACTTCCATCGCATTATTGAGATTGCTTTCAATATTGAAAGCAAACTCATGTGACGAAAATACTGCAATATCATTAGCAAAAATGGCTACATGGCAATCGTGCAATACAGGAAAATCGGACGTGTAGATATTATACAAAATTGGGCCTAGCACAGAACCTTGAGGAACACCAAAATCAAAAGTTATTAAGTTTGAGACACCACTATTAACATAGACCTCAAAACAACGACTAGATAAGAAACTTTGAACTAACTTACAAATATAGGTCGGAAAATTCAATTGTATCATTTTGTAAATAAGACCATCATGCCAGACAGTATCAAATGCTTTTTCGATATCTAATAAAAGCATTCCATTTGATTTACCTGCGGAGCGATTTGCTTTCACAAAGTTACAAATTCTAACTACTTAATGTGAAGTGTTGTGATGTTGCCTGAAGCCAAATTGTTCTTTAGGATAAATATTATTATCGCAGATATGTTTTAGTAACTTTTCCTTAATAACTTTTTCTAATACTTTGCTGAGACTACAAAGCAAACTTATTGGTTTATAACTTTCTACACTTTCTGGTGGCTTACTAGCTTTAAGCACCGGGACAATTTTGGCTAATTTCCAAGCCTCTGGAAAATACCCTATCTTCAGGCAGGCATTTATGAGGAAAGTTAAATATTTTATTCCAGATTTGGGCAACTGCTTTATATAGTGATGTTGCACTTCTTTGTGTGCAACAATTACCAGAAAAAAATAAAAGACAGAGCGAATGACGTTGAAGTACTTTACTAATCCAATTTATACTTAAGACTAACTTAAAGCTAGAAAACTAACAAACATGTCTCTGATCTTTATCTTCTCACGAAAGACAAAGATAGAGACTATGTTCATTTCCGTTTCCGTTCGTCATGGGTGAGAAGTGTTGCCATTGTACGTATTACTTAGTTCTTAAATATATAACATATGTATTATATGACAATATACGAGTAGATATTAAGTATGCAGTCAATACCTCCTGCTTTTCTTGTTTTTAAATCATTGACTATAAATTGTATTTGTATTTTGTATTTGTATTTGTATTTGTATTTGTATTTAGATTAAAATTACATTAATACTACAAGATATGATATCTTTTAAAAGCATAGTTTTCCAAACATTACAGATTATACGATATATTAACAACTAAGATACATTTTAAGAACAATTAAGATAATAAAAAAAAAATAAAATAAAAGGAATAAATAAAGAGAGATAAAAGTAAAATTGAATATCTTTCTCTGATGCGAAATTTACAGAAGATATTGGTGTGCGCTTCTATTTAAAAAATACTCTTGAACTGTGGTGTTCACAATATTATCTGTATTAGCATCACCAATAAATCTGGAGTTGTTGTTGTTTCTCGCAAAGTTCAGTGCAAGGGCATTTGCTTTGTCCACATCCGAAATATAGGTGCTAATCGTATATTTTAAAAAATGTAACTGCCTTTTTCTATTTTTTATTACCTTCATAATGTTCCATAAAGGTCTAGCATTTTTTTCTAATGAATTCAGCTTTCTGTTCCAGTTTTTATTGCGAGCCTGTGATATTCCTAGGGCAATGATCTTATTGATATTTGATACCGCATGTCTGTAAAGAGGGTCCCGATATCTCTCCCAGTTTTTTTCTGTAAACGTTTCTTATTTTTATTAGATCTAAAATATCGGGGGGAAGTTTTATGTTAACTTCACTTATAGATTTCTTTGGAATACTATTTTCAGCAGCATTTAATATGGTTTCCGAAAACTGTTTTAAAATAGCATCGACATTTTCTTTATTGGAAATAGCTTCTACGTTGTCAATTGTACCTCGAAATATATTATTGATCTCAGATCTGAAACGTGCCCAATTCGCATTTTTCAAATCTTGGGTAAACTTGACTTGTTTAACCGCTGTGCAATAAACCTTGCAAAAACACAGTTGGTTGTGATATTAAGCTAGGAACATTAGTAATGAACAAGTCTAGAACGGATGGCCGGCCACGGGAACTACAAGGGAAATAGGTGGGACCAGAGGGAAACATTACAGAAACTGGTAGGTTAACACATAAATCAGACAGAATATTTCCCCAGGAGTTAGCTCTTGAACAACCCCAGGCCCTATGTCTGCAGTTAAAGTCTTCTCCAAAAATTACTTTTCCGTTCAAGGAGAATAACCTGCGAAAATCATTTTTGACGGCAATTCTTTTGTCATTAGAAACGCGGCCGCCAGGGAAATATACACAAAATACTTTTAACTGCTGCTGGTTACTTAAATTTATTTCAATACCAATGTTTTCTACGTAGCGCGTTCTCACTACAGATAAAAGCGAATGTTGGATTGATCTCTTAATTAAAATGGCAACACCACCACCTCGTCTATTTATTCTATCGTATCGTTAGCATTTATAGTTAGGTGTGGATAGATTGAGATCATTTTGTAACATGGTTTCAGTGACAAAGGCAATGTCAATGTTGCTACTGTTTAAGAAAAAAATAAATTCGACAATTTTCCCGCGTATGCCTCTTGCATTCCAATTTATAATTCTTAGATTTCTAGTTAACATATTATTTATCATTAGAGTATAAAAACTTAGTCGATAAATGTGCGATAACATTGAATTTGTCAATTTTATTTTTGCATACTGATAATTTCGTTATCATCTCCATACAAAGGGAATTTATCTCTTCTGACGGAAACAATGTATTGGAATTGTTGTTTAAAGTGTTGCCACAGATGTTGCTGGGAAGGTTGCTAGGTATATCGGTATGACCACGGTATATGTTTTTGCATGCGCTCGCCTAGCTTTCCCTCATACTTGTTCGTTGGTATTCAGCCTGAATTTCGCTTTTGTTGCTGATTTCATTACTTCGCCGGGAGAGTGCAGGAAAATCTGTCAAAGACTGTTCTTATTCAGGATACTGAATCCCGCAAGTGGCGAAGAAAGGAGCACAATCTATTTAGACAGCCAGCTGAGATAATCCACAACAGTCCGTGGTGGCCCAGGGTCTCCTCCAACCACTTCGTTGTGATTTTGCTCATAAAGGGAACTATGGTTTAGTACCGACTCCAAATGGAAAAAAATTTCAGCGTATTGAAATTACTTTCTGCTGTCCGTTGTTGGCCGAGATTTGAACTTAGAACATCGTGCATAGTAGTCAACGCACTGAACCACAATGTCACACGACCATTGCTGTCAGAGGTAGGCCGTAGGTGGACAGTAATCCGGATACTCCATTTGAGACTGATAAAAAAGCTAACCCCTCAGCCAGGCTGATATCCGGCACGGTTCTTATAACACTTTGCAATTTAGCCCTGGGGATAGAAAGTGGTAAGTTAGAAGCAAGGGTGATTTGTGGATGAAAATGTGCAAGATAGGGGGTTAGAGCTTAAATCCGCTTTGCGTTCAAGGCTCATTTAGAAATAGCAACGCTCGAAGTAAAAGGGACTTGACCCTATCTGCTGGGGCTCCCATTAGACGCAATCGGCTGTTGACATAGTGAGTGCTGATACTGAGTGAATTTAACAACGCAGAGCTCAATGAAACATTAAAAGAAAATCAATAGAAACGAACACATTTAATTAGGTCACTGTTGAAGTGCTCTACTTCGATATTATTCACTTTCCTTAGAGATCGTCTTCATTGTTACACAGCAAATTCTTTTAGAATTTGAGCAAATCCCTTAAATCCGAGATAGCTTAGATCCGCTAGTCCAAGGAAGCATAAATCTCAAGGCTGCATAAAGAAATTTTGTTTTCTTTTTGCTCTGATTCGTTCAAACAACCTTAGATGGGTTCAGTTGAATGCATTCTCATTTACCTTTCTGAAACATGGACACAACTACTGCCATTACCAATAATCTAAGAAGTTTTATAAAGGGCCATGAAAGAGACTTGCAATTTATAATAAAAAGATTGCCGATACAATTTCAAATATAGTTTTAAAAATTGAATTCAAATTTGAATTTTGCAACACTGCATTACCTACTTGGTTTGCGCCATCTTTCGACTAGTGGCATGAAACAACTGTTATATACTCGTACCTCAGCAGTTCCTGCGATGTTTTCGGATAAATTCTCTCTGCGCCATCTATTAGTTCACAGTGATTCCTTTGTTTTAATTCAAATACAATTTTTATGGTAGTGAAATAAATTTGAAGGAATAATTTTACCATAAACATTAAACAAAAGGAGAAAATTTATGCGAAAAAATCTAGTGACGCCATTCAATTGTAGTAATTCGTGGAGTAGCCTGTGCCATATTTTATCCTTGACACGGTTCGGAATGATACCAAAACATACATTGCACGCCAAAAGTTTGAGGCTACCCTAGACAACTGGCTTCATTCATGCATGGAGGTTCAATTTTGGGCTTTTTTTACCTAAATTTTCTATCTGCACTATACGCAACACATTCAGATAATAAAAGTCGGACTTTACACCCACGTTTTTGAGCAGTGCGCGTTTTGTTAACAAATTTGGGAAGAACCGCAATAAACCACGTTAAGCGGTTATAACAATGACAACAAATAGGGTTTCTGTGATTGTGTTGAAGCTATCATGGGTCGAAAGCTATTCAACTTAAATCCGAGTTGAAAAAGTGACGTCTCAGTGTCAGTAGAGGAAAAGGCGACTTGATGTTTCGACTTCAAGACGGTTTAAAGAACGAGGGGCATGATCCAGATCAAGTGAGCACCGGCAATGTTCTGGCTGCGATAATGCAACTCCTCTTGTTGAAAATTGACAAATAAAAGAAAAATCCGGTCGAACAGAAGAACAGCATTGAACGAAAATTGGACCAACAAAAAACAAATCTAGGCGAACAATAAAACAGCCTGCACTGTCTTCAACAAAAAATGGATGAACAAAAGAATAATCTGGAAGAGCAAAGTCGATGACAAATTCCAAAGAATAGAGAGGAGTGTTAATGAGAAATTCGAACAGATGGACAACTAAGTTGAGCAACGACAGGAACAATGAGGAGAGTTATTTGCTCTAGTAATGGCCTTGCCCAGTCCTGCGGCAGAATTATTACAAACAATTGACACAGAAAAGCATAAAGACTATATGGCTTCAGCACAGGCTATCGAGAAACGGTTTGAGGATAGCCAAATGCAGGAGGCTTACAATATCTAGTTGCAATTCTGGATGAAGTAACGAGGAGAAGCACTGCCGCAGTTCCGAACAGACGTCGGTTTGTCATACCTCACCGCAAGCCAAGAATTCATCGATGAAATGGCAAAGGACGCATTCATCAGGGGAATCGCAGAAGTAAGAATGGTCGTTAAATAACCCTCGGTGAAGCACTTGCTTTCGCTCTAGCGATGGAAGCAGCTAATCAAACTTCCAAAGTAGTTTCTGTTGAATGCTCCTGCGAACAACTAATACCCAAGGAACGAGATACTCCGCGCAAGAGACGTAGAATGCCCTACTGGAACTGCGATAGATTAGGACATCTTCAACGGAAGTGTACAAATAAAAAGGAATAAACCGACTGAAACGGCTATCAAGAAGCTGGTCAATATTCCAGGGAAATGTTTAAGCACCAGCTTCGCGGAGTAGAAGTGCATTTCCATAAGTATCTCTATGGACAAAAGCACCACACATCTCTGAAATGGCTACTACAATTTAAGCCTACTGCAATCAAGCCAGCAGCAGATATCAGACCGGAGCCATTGGGCACAGTGGGACTCGCTTTGTTTGCAAGATGTTTTGCTGAAGAGAAAATGGGAAAGTACATCGCGCATGCAGCTAATCGTGCAATGGTCCAGAATCAGCGAGGTGCTCCATGAAATACATGACGGAACTTCAAGAAATCATTTGGGAATTAGCAATAAGTTGGAGAAGGTAAGGGAACGTTTCTATTGGCTAAGTACAAAAAAAGATGTCGGAGATTGGTGCAAAAAGTGAATAACGTGTGTGGCTACCAAGGCCCCAAAGCAAAGCTACGAGAGCGAATGCAACAATACAATATTGGATCGCCCTTCGAACAAATAGCCATTGACATGGCTGACCCGTTTTCCGAAACCTTTAATAGCAACCGGTACACCCTCATTGTCATGGATTACTTCAGTAAGTGTCCGAAAGTGTTCTCAATCCCAAATCAAGAGGCTTAGACTGTAGCAGAGTAAATAGGCAACAGCTTGGTGACCAGATTTAGGGTCCCAATGGACCTTTGAATCAAAAGTCTTCCAGGAACTGTGCAAATATCTGTGAATAAGGAAGACAAGGACAACGCACTACACCCTCAATCTGATGGAATAGTCGAGCGATTCAATAGGGCCTTGAATGAGCATCTACCTAAGGTCGTCGGGAGCTGCCAGCGGGACTGGGATCGACACATAAAACTCTTCTCAATGGCCTACCGAAACTTGGTCCATAGTTCAACAGAGCATACACCATCCATTTCAACAGTTCAGTTGTGAAGTGAAATGAAATTCGGATCCCTACCTACGGAGCCTAAGGAGGTGGGCGACTGTGTGGATGAACTGCGCAGCAGGATTAGTAAGCTACGCGAAAAGATGAAACAACCGAGCAACCGCATGAAGACATCAAAGCAAAATCTTCCGGCTTCAGCGAAGGAGACTTGGTGTCTCCTGCGTAAGAAACGCAAATCACCAAAATTGCAACAGGATTGGGAAGGTCCACACGAAGTTAAAACCCGCTGTAATGACGTTGTATACCGGAGCCAGCATGGGTGTCGGGGGAATATGAAGGTGGCCCATGTGAGTAGAATGTGTAACTTGAGCAGAACGATGAATGACGAAGGTATTCAGGAGGAACAACTTTAGGGACAGAGCAGTGTGATAACCCCTTAAATGTGAACAGCGCCACCTACAATATAATTGAAGTGCAGAAGACTCATCCAATGGGGATATAATGGAATCACTTTGACAAGTAGCAGTGAATATTCTGGCAAAATGGAAAGAAGTATAAATAACTGGCTACTACAGAAGGTTCTCGAAAGATGAAACGGGGAGTACAAATACCAGTACACCAGAGGTCAGTTCTAAAGTAGAATTTGAAAGGCGAATTACGAGCAGTGGTAAAATGGTTTACGTAAAAGATAAAGTAAAGTAAAAGTCTTTGAGAAAAGCTATTGAATTGTAAATTGTAATTGTATTGAATAAAAACACTATGTCCTTCGAACCAACAAAAACATTTTACAATGTAATAGATGCATCCGTTTACATACCTTACACAGAGATCTTTTTCAGTATTTTCTTACTACTTATACTAGCGATACAGGACAACAGGTAAAGAAAAATTTTGTTAAAATGCATGTTTTGATCTACGCTGGGGAAAATGGGGCTTATTTTCCTGGTACTTCTGGGTACATACGTCTAGTTCGATGGTAAAAAGATATTTCCTGCAGGAAAGAAACGTTTTTAAGATTCCAGATCTATCTAACAATTTATATGTATTTGCATAGCGGCGGTTTTCAGGCTTAAGGTTCATCTCACCAGCTTCGAAGATCCGGATCTATTATCATGTGGGAAAGCAATCATAAATTCACAGCATAGTTCAGGTGGTAAATTGTTAATGTCCGATTTTGTTTGAGACTTTGGACTTTGCTTCGTTGCTGAAGATCACTAGAAATAGCAATAATCATTGCTATTATTACACAGTTCATTCCCATTCTGCGCACTATCTGTCCCAAATCAGAATTAAGAAAAATATGACAGCATGTTTCGTTCTATAAATCGGGTAGAAGTTTGATGAAGTTCCAAATAGTTATCACCCGACACACCTTGTCACCCGAGATGCCCATTTCGATTATTACTTTGTAGAACACTGTCACCCAAATACTCACATATGCTAATTTAAAGCCGATAACTACTTTTATTTAGGAAATGATTTGTATTTCAGCGTTAATTACTTTCCTGGTATATGTACTCATCATATACCACAGGATTCTTTTTCAGGGTGGGTAACATCGAATTGATGAGTCATGACTCTAGTTCCTCCAAGACGCTAGCATCCACTTTCTTGACAGGGTCTGAATTCCACTGTTTCAAAATGATAGCCCAAGCTAATGCTTGCCCTTCCTGATTGTTCCACAATCGTTATGTCGAATGAGTCTCTTGCATCGATTAACAAGTGATCATCTGGCGCAAAACATGTTGTTGTAGCGTAGAAAGACTATTGCCTTTAGTTCGCCCATAACGAGCTGATACAAAGTCAAATGATTGTAAGTCCTTGGCTATTGCTCTTCAACTAATCTGCCGAAGATATGAAATTTTAACAACGTAACTGACTGCCTATAATTCTCCCAGGAGTTCATAAATCTGTTCTCTTGAATCTTTACTTCAGTACTACCCGGCCGGTAGAGCGCTGAGAAAGCTTAGTACAATAAACAATTCAAACTCCAAATCAGCTTCGAAAACCTCATAGACTTAAGCTACAAGTATTTAAGAGCGGCTCTTTGTCTACTGATAGACAGGGACGTCTTTTTAAATTATTCAAATGGACGTATTTCTTTTCTTCTTAACATTAGGAAGTCCTGCTCGACTTCTAAAAATTATTCCTTGTCCATCCGGTCTTGGCTTTTCTAACGTATGGAATCGAAACTAACTTTTCTTTGCAAACGTAGGAAGTGGTGAATCAATTTCAATAGAAATCAACAGAATTTTCTTCCACTGTCACTTGACAGTTTCGTAAATTTGACATTTTCAATTAGCAGTTCTCCTCGTTTTTTGAAAACTCCATCTTTGCGGTGTTGATCTGATTTCTCATATTTTTTTTTAACTCGACAAAAAGTTAGTAAATTCTGTCTGAAAATATAAAAAATAAACCGGAAAACATTTCTTTGAATTTGACGTTTATAAATCACTTAAAAACTCATTCAATTAACACCCATTTCCAGTCAAATTCAGCTAACATACTTTTCTAACCTCAAAGTGATGAAATCGTGATAAGTTTCACGAAAAATATCACTTCATCAAGTGAACTTTGTTTTATGCTGGCAATTAAATTTTCTTCCTAATTGCAGGACAAATAATGGCTGCACAATTCTTCAATCGCATTGGCCAATTGGGTTTAGGAGTCGCCGTACTCGGTGGAGTTGTGAATTCTGCATTATATAACGTTGATGGTGGTCACCGGGCTGTGATCTTTGATCGATTCACCGGCGTTAAGCAAGAAGTTGTCGGCGAGGGAACACATTTCTTTATTCCCTGGGTGCAACGTCCAATTATTTATGATATTCGTTCACAACCTCGTAATGTGCCAGTGATTACTGGCAGTAAGGATTTGCAAAATGTTAACATCACACTCCGTATTTTGTACAGACCGATTCCCGATCAATTGCCAAAGATCTACACAATTCTTGGTCAGGATTACGATGAGAGAGTTTTGCCTTCTATTGCTCCTGAGGTGTTGAAGTCTGTCGTCGCTCAATTTGATGCTGGAGAATTGATTACACAGCGTGAGGTAAGTTGAAAATTTATTTTTAAATGTGTGCCGGTGAGTTTTCACCGAGTCAAGGTTTAACTTCTCCCGGTGTCAGCAGGGCGTTTGCAGAATATCTGACGGCATCAGCCCTTGTCTGTGGTTCTTGATCAAGTTGCCTAGAATTTTTTTTTCCAATTGTTAGCTTACGTACGGCTAGTAGCAGAGTAGCAGAGCTGCCTTGTCTTCGCATTTTAGAAATTAGTTGCGAGTCATAATGTCCAATGATCTCCAGTTTATGTTAAAGCACTTAACGTCTGCTCGCTGTCCTAGTTGATTTGCTGAGGTCTTCATCACGTCGTTCTGAGTTGAATATAATGTTCCATTAATGGCAGGACAACTTCATCTTCGCTATCTTGTTTGGATAATGAGCTATCGAAAGGCTTGTTGGTGATTTCTAAAATCTTTAGGTTGAGCTTGCTAAGAATGGTGATTCGGTCTCTTGTTCCGACAATTGTTTTTGCAGAAATTTCTGTCCTAATGATTATTAAAGTAGAATGCTCTGGTTCAACTGCGCAGAATAGGAGTAATCTTCAGTAGAGGAACACGGTTGTGTCCCTGGCTTATACGTTTGTGTGGAGGACCTCGAATACGGTTGCTTATCGTTCAGAACAACATAAGTTCGTTGAATTACCATAGGAACTCCATTCGATTGAGAATTTTTTGCGCTGAATCTAGCCGTGAAGGTTGTAATGGTTGATACCAAGTTTTTAGAGTTGGTGGTTTGGAACGCCTGACCGTCGCGAAGAGTACGCTGTGACTGATTGAGGTGTAGCGTACGGATCTGATTGTTGAAAGCAGAGAGTTTGTCTTCGATAATTTGAGGCATACGTGAGCTTGATTGGAAAAAGATGTCTGATCTAAATTAGGAGAGGAATCATGTGAGCAGACGGCCGCTTCACATTGTTATCACGATGCATATTCCATAGCATTTGGCTGTCGTTGTGCAAACGGAGGATATTCGCTGAGACGTTGACCGGTCGTTGTTATGGCCGTTTTTTAATTCGTTGGTCATGCATAATGGTTGCTCTGGCTGATAATTGCGCCAAATATTTACTGGGCCCACGCCCAATTATCAAGGCTTCCCCCATTAATGTCGTTGTCTAATAAAAAACGAGGGTAGAGCAGTCACTGGTCTTATTGCAAAGGTTTTCACATTTTATCGCCACTGAAGGTTACCAGGATTTGACCAGTTACAAGCTACCAGTCAGAACTGAAAACACGGTACCATGGAAATAGGGGCTGGCTTGCTTAGTTAGGCCGTATAATGGGAGCGTTTAAATCTAAAGCGTAGGAAGGCTTTTCTAGTTGGTTCTGACCCGATGTAGAGTTGCAAAAAGTACTGGATGTCGTGACCCTAAGAACGGCCAGAGATTTTAGGTGCGCCTCGATTAATACCAAGGGTGGAACTTGAACCCTCAACACAGGTTCCGGTTTGGTATTACATTTATACATATAAACGAAGGCAAGTCGTTTCCTTGCTCCCATTCCATGAACTTCAGTTATTTAACATCCAGTGTTCACGTAAAACACAAAAGACATTCTGTATATGCATCTGCGGCGTGATGAGCGGTCTGCCACTATTCTACTTCAGATGATTGTTTTGATGGCACAGGCGGCGCCTCCTAAAGAGGCGAAACAGATTCAATATCATTTCATTCCTGCAGCTCCTGCACAAATCGCTGTACGGAATTCACAGTGTCCCGTGATTATGTTTCTGATTTTGGTTATATCTCTTCTCTCGATCACTTGGGATAGAGTATGGCCCATATTAGTGTAGGTCTCCCATTTGGTGAGTCCACCTATGACTGTCCTTAGAATGCACTTGAAAGTGTGTAATTTTTTTGACGTAGGACATTTTGGTTGCTAGACGTTGTATCGGATTTAAACTGTACAAAGCAGCGCCCTGATGAATAGATTAAGCGTCAGATTAAAAGGCATAACATTATCTGGAAAGGCTGACGGGTTGATATATGCGGAGATCCTGAAAGAAAACCTTTCTGCCAAAGCGTTGGTCTGTTTTTGGGCCGTCTGTGAAGATTGGAGCAAAATTACTGAGAATGCTTTCACGTTGTCTCAACACGTTCCTTTCTAGAATCAGGTGATTGAAGTCTAAGTTGACGTAAAGTTCACATAACTGATGGTCGGTTGTTTGGGGAGGGGGTTGCGATACAGCGTGAGCAAACCGGCATGTCCTTAATTTAGCTCTTTCCGTTGCAAAATTTGGATGGTCGTCGTTGGAGTGGCTCCAAACATCTGACACTCTATGGGCCCATTTGCGCTAAAAGCAAAGCTATGTGTACAAGAGGAAAGTATGCCTAGAGCATGGTGCAGGGTGTCAGGTTGTTCTTGTACATAGTTTACCCGACAGATAAAAAGTGGCGGCGTCTGTTTAAGCTACCCAACTAAGAAATAAGTTCCATAGGAGACGTGAGAGTAAACCGAGATGTTTTTGTAAAACCGCGATCAAAGTTTTCTTATGACCGTTTAAATTGAATTGCAGCAGAAGTCGTTTGTCGTCCAGTCCTCGAAGAGATCGTGTTGTCTATCTCAACCGATTTCCCCTATTAGTGGGCATTCTGGCAGTTCAACAGTCTTCTGTGATAGAGACTGCTTTTGATGTGAAGATCGAGAATTGACTCGAGGGTCTTTAACAGGGAAAATCTGAGACCAATCAGTGTGTCATGGGGATTATACGGTAAGTTTTGCTTGCTTTGGACATGAAAGCAACGCTTACCTCAGTCCCAGTCCAAGCTTTAGATAGTATACCGATAACTAAACAGGCTGCCCCCAACTCTTTGGAAAGCTTTCTGTAATTGTGCAAGAAAGACACATCCTGGAACATACTGGTTCCTTATGTGACTCGAAGCTCCAACCTGCGCATTTAAGATTTCTCGCGAAAATCATATCCCGGTTGACCTGTAGGTGGGTAGATTTTCTCAAAGTAGGTTTGAGGTGAGCATACTGAAGTGCAGCCCGAGAAGTGAGTATTCATAAGCAAATCCAAATCTTGCTAGGACTTAACCCAGGCATCATTTGGCTGTGCGCTCGACATTTGTTCTGTTCTAGGCAGAACTTATCATCGTCTCCAAATTCACTTGTGCAGGAAATCCTCTTCCAGAAACTAAGACCGGGTCAACATTGGGGATTTCGGTAACGTTTTGACCTAGATAGTGTGTTAAGCCTCCTACTTTTCCGCCGCAGTTGTTGGGGATCCGCAGTCCTACCCACCTTGCTATAGCATAGGATATTTAGGGCATAATACATCGGCACCACTTCCGATTGATAGTTCGATGATCAATATTTTATTATCTCCCGATTGAGGCCGCGGTTCAATTGGTTGAATTTTTTTCTTCAGAACTTCAAAGTGTTGTTATGTTGATGATGATGATATTAATAGACGGTCCCTATAGAGACAAATTGTGATTTGTGGTGTCCTTAAAGGAAGTTCTCCCCTTTCGATCAAGTTACTTGGTTCTTAGAATCCGTGGGCTGGCTGTACTTTTTGTTGTACTAGCATGTTGTGAAAAATTAAGTGTACTTACGAGGGTAGGAGTGTAGTCCCAGAAGTACCCGACCAGAAAACACAAAGAATTGGGGAAAAATATGTTTATTTCTTTACGTAGTCTCCTTTTAGTTCCTTTCCCAGCGATATTCAATAGCTTCAATACCCTATTTATAGTGAGAATCGTCGAGCTCCTTAAAATAGGCATCAACCGCAGACTCTACCTCTTTACTATTGGCAAATCTTTTACCACCGAGCCATTTTTTCAAATTCGGAAATAGAAAATAATCCCAGGGGCCTACATCTGGTGAATAGGATGCATGAGGAATCAATTCGAACTTCAGCTCATTGATTTTGGCCATCGCGATGACGGATGCGTGAACTGGTGCATTGTCTTGATGAAACAAAACTTTTTTCTTCGCCAAATGCGGCCGTTTTTTCTTGATTTCATGTTTCAAACGCTGCAATAAATTCGCATAATACACGCTGTGGATTGTTTTTCCTTTCTGAAGATAGTCAGTGAAAATTATCCCACGCGAATCCCAAAAAAACTAACGCCATGGTCTTGCCCGTAGATGGAACTGTCTTCGCCGTTGAAGCTGAGAATCAGCCCTTTGAGTGGATTGTTTTGACTGTTCCTTCGTCTTGGGTGTGAAGTGTACAATTTTTCAGTCAACATACGATGTACAGCGCTTTTTGAAATGCCTACAATATCTGCTAGTTCACACATTTTCTATCGACGGTCATCCAATACAATTTTGTGGATTTTTTTCAACATTTCTGGTGAACTCACCTCATTTGGTCGACCATGCGATGTTCGTCTTCGTAACTCGTACGGCCTCGCTTAAACTCTGCCACCCAATATTTTATTGTTGTAAACGAAGGAACAGGCTCCCTCAGAGTAGGATCTAGTCCCGTTTTGATGTTGATTGGATTGAGGCCTTTCAAATGAAAGTATTGTGTCACATAACGATAACCAACGTTTTCCATGCTTAAAAATTCATTCGTCATTCACTATTGATGGCTGCCGAACAAATACTAAACAACATAGCGCCGTCAAACTTCAAATTTAAGCTTCATAAGGTTGGTACTTTCTACAATTGTCATTCCTTTTAAACAACAACCGCCATCAATACGTCAGGTCGGGTAATTCTAGAACTAATCTCGTACCAACAGTTTTTTCTACTTGCAGAAGCCTGTTCGCAATAGATATGTTGTTGTTTGACTCTAGATCCGTAAAAGTTTCGGAGATGATTTAAGGTTTCCGTCAGGTGTTTGCTTTGTCAAGATTAAATATTTCCATTTAACTGAGTGGTGAGCTTTAAACGATTTAAGGCAAAAATTTACGCCTAAGTCTGTCAACTCTCTCGTGGTATCAGGGACTCAACAGCGTCTTAAGCTTGCAGTTTCATTTGTTCTTCACAGCTCGAAAAAACAAAAGAAAATTATTTGCCAAAGAGAGATATGGTTGGCGTGTAGGGTTTTATTTTTTATAACGTCGGAATCAAGTGGGTTTGGCATCCAACGTCTTGGTAAATCAATTTTTTAAACGTTCTTTTCAAAAATATATCGCTCTGAATTAAACTTAGATGAAGGAGGTTGTTTCTCAATGGATCATTTAATATCCAACTAAAAACGGCACTTGAAAAACACGGAGATACTAGTAATATCTCGTGTCAAAAGCGCATTTAAAATTTGAGAACCATGAAATAATCGCTGAAGAAACCTAAAGCATCGAAAGATGCTTCTTCTTCTTTCAAAAACGTGGGTGGGAAAAAGTTGTGGAGTGGAATTCATGTTGATTTGCACAAGTCGTTGGCTTTTCACATTTTCCATTGACGTCGTCCGGAATTTTAATGGAAAGGAAGGATCATTGTCTTGAGAGTAGTTCCGGCAAATATTTGTTTTGTGTTATTAATTCGCTACAAAATACTGCAGCCCTTGCAGGATTACTCTAGTTAATGTAGGGGAAATGAACATAAACGTTTTTACTTAATAAACTGGTGGTCTAAATGATTGACTACTTTGACTGCTTATTTATTAAATTTATTTTGCAAAAATAACCAAAATATTTTCTTTCCCTTTTCAGATGGTTTCACAACGTGTCTCTGAGGACTTGACAACACGTGCTAAGCAATTCGGTTTCATCCTCGATGATATCTCCATCACACATTTGACCTTCGGTCGGGAATTCACACAAGCCGTCGAAATGAAACAAGTTGCTCAACAAGAAGCCGAAAAAGCTCGTTTCGTCGTCGAAAAAGCTGAACAACAGAAATTGGCTTCCATCATTTCAGCAGAGGGTGATGCCTCAGCTGCTGGTCTCCTAGCCAAAGCTTTCGCTGATGCTGGCGATGGTCTTGTCGAACTTCGAAGAATTGAAGCCGCAGAAGATATTGCTTATCAACTATCACGATCACGAGGAGTTGCTTATTTGCCATCCGGTCAGAATACACTTCTCAATTTGCCCTCAAACATTGTTCAATAGAGTGGGCCGTACAATCTTAAGAAGTTGATCAGCATTTACCAGCAGATACGTTCGCATCTTTCATTATATTATTACTTTTTTTCTTCTTCCTTTTGTACACTTGATTAAGTTTAGTTTCTAAAAAAAAAACCAAAAGTTACAAAGTTTTATCGCCAAAAGGCGAACAGTGGCAGTATGAATTTTGACTGTGTCATAACGCTTTTCTGTTTCCTACCTACCAGTGGCTGTTGGAAATGGTTTTTATTGTTGGATTTTTCACCAGCTTTGAGGAGTAAAATTTATTGTTTCTTGCAGTAGTTTCTAATAAAACTCAAAACCACAAATCAATTCGAAACATTTTCTTTTGGGGAAATATATAATAAACTATGCGTTATCTTTTCGATAATAAAATTTTAAGAGAAATTATGTTTTGTTCTTTATTTCTTACTTGTGAGGGGAAAAGTTTAAATTTTAAACGTTCATCAAATAGTCGTGATATAGAAAGCAAAGTAGGATTAAACCATCTGAGAGCCGACCTATTTACTCAAACAAAACACATTGCTTGGTGGTCTTGTTTTAGAATAGTCTGTTGAAATGTTTTAAGCATTCTTACAATATATTTGACGGGATCCTGCATTACATAGCTGAACATGCTGGCATATCTATATGATCCTGCTACAACTTCATATTCAAGATTTATAGACTAGTTTAGTTTGTTTTAGGAGCAATAAACATCAGCAAGCCGAATATTTTCCCACAAACAGGTGAAATATTTCTGAGTAAAACTCAAAACGACCTCTCGTTGCAAAAGTTTGCTCAGACGACGTATAATGAATAGATACTAATATACAGTTACATAGATCTAAGTAAATCTATTGATGATGACAACTTGGTTGGGATCGAACATCTTAAGGAGAAGGTGGAGGTCAGGAAGTATACAAGGCGAATAAAGTCAGTGCAGTTCAATTCAGATGAAGGTCATGAAAGCTATATAACATTCTAAGCCAAAGAAACGAAGTAAGTGTGGCAATCTCCGATCTCAAATCTGACAAATCCGAAGGAGCCGATCACTTTTGAAAATTGGCAGGAGCTATCCGATAAGGAGCATGCACCAGTTCATTTATTAAATTTGGTTAGCATCTTCTGTTCGGTCCTGAAGAAAGGAGATCAACATACAAGGTCCCGACTGCTAAATTATATGAAGCACTAAAATCTATCGTCAACAATAGTAGGTCAATATCAGTGCGGTTTAATACCTGTATAGTCCACCATTGACCAAATATTTATTTAATCGTCACACCAATAATATTAAGTTTGCTTATGATAGCGCCTATAGAGGCGAGCTATATTTTCGGCACCCATCTTGATTTATGCGGTTGTGCTCCTACTTCAGGACATTTTTGGAGTAGAAAAAGAAGCCAATATTCTCTTTAGTCCTACAAACCCACTGCACCTACGTCCCTTCTTTCCAAAATTATGGAAACGCTGATAAACCGTCAGCTTATGTAGCTAATGAAATATCTCGAAACACGAAAACTTATGAATGAACGGCAGTACGATTTGTGTAGCAACTGGTCCACTGGTGATTTGATGCCATGTCTTACCAGAAAGTATACAAAAAATAAATGCTCGCACCCCCCACTCGATCACTTATCTGCTACTTCCAATTCAAAACACTTGCGTTTTGGTCTCACTTCGGCTGTTGAAAGGAAACCGCAGCGTATGTTAAGCTCATTAAATTCGGATGTTAGTAGCATGACTAATTGGGGAACTATCAACAAAAAGAAATTTAATGCTACAAAATACAATGCAGCCTGTTGTCGTTAAAGCGCAATTTAAACAGCAAGTCCGTATCCGCTGAGGGCATTTGCATTGTTAAAATCGAAAAGAAAAATCCTTTCTCGCTATTCATATTCGATGCCGCCAAAAATGTAGAATATTTATCTTTCCTAAAGCGATGTAAGAAATTCTTTTCACCCCATGACCTGGCCTCAATATATAAGGCATTTATTTGCCCAAATCCTGTTTTAAACAACAACAGCGCACGTCGCTTTCCATACCCTCTTTTATCGCAATTTTGACCGCCAGTGCTCCAACGAAATTGCGAGTAGTGTTCTGCCCCTCTAAACCTGTGTATGCTCATCAAGCTCACTTACCAACGTAACTACATCGGTATCTCTCTTTATTACTTCCCTAATTTTTCTTCGCCCACGCTATGTGCAAAAATTTTAACGATGTAAGGAAAGATCTCTTTTTTTGTAGGAACAAATCACTCAGATAAAGAACTAATCCATTCTACTACTTGTTTGTTTCTTTTACTAGAATCGTTCAGTCTTTCGCAGAAAGATGCGCAATCGCTTCATTGGTAAAGTGCTTACAGTACCATAATTCACTACATAATCGCCGAGTACATGCTGCCTGATGCGAGTAGGGTGGACACTCACAGCAATAGCGCTCCATGGTTTCGTCATCACTCTCAGAGGAAGAGTCGCAGGATGTTGTGCCATTTATGTCTAGCCCACTTCAATGTTAAGGGGCAACAGGAAAGTCGCTTAACTCTTATAGATATGGGGAAAAACAAAAACTACTAAAGGTAGCCGCGCAGTTAGAAGAACACATCAATAAACTCGGGATACGTACCTAGAAGCAGGGCTCGAGAGATAAATTGGTTAAAACTGCGAATCACCTCCGTTTATAAGCTTTCATTAAAATTTGACATACTCGTATGTTTTTGCTAAACAAAATGTATATCGTCTCATCTTCGTTAATATTATGTACCCGGTCTCAACCAATATGCGTCTACAGCCAGCTCGATCCTTGGCTAGTTGACTCCAGTTTCGCATGCTAAGTAGGTTCAGGTCCCCTTCCATTTACGTGCGCCACCTCGGTCGCGGTCTTTCTCTGCTGCGAGGTCCTTTCGGGGCGCATTCGAAGATTTTTCGAACCGGCGCATTTGTGTCCATCTCGGGACGTAAAATCATCTGGAGAATTTTCTTCACAAAGCAGCCAAGAGCACCCTTACCCATTTTTGATAATATGCCTCTACGCCATAGAGCAGGACTGGAGTTATTAAGGTCTTATATAGGGGGTCACTTTTGACTTCTTTCGAGAATGATGTATTGCATTGCATTGTTTAAATCCTTTTTTGGCGTTAAAGGTCTCGGTGAGTATTTTACCAACCTTGATGGAGCAGGGTGCATTATCCATCTTCATCCTGGACGAGTTTGGCACGGATGCCAAAACTAGAAATAGCTCGTTTCTAAAATGCTGTCATACGTGGCCTTAAAATCGATGAATAGATGGTGTGTATTGATTTGGAGCTCATGGGTATTTTCAAGATCTGCAGTGTGAATGTTTCCTCGATGGTGGACTTTCCTGGTCTAAACCCACACTGATATATATCAATGAAGCTGTTGACGATCTTGTAGGTGATGTTAAGAATTCTGATGCCTCTGTATTTGTCGCAGTGCAGAGGGCTTAATATCTTGTCAAAACATCTGAAATTCTGCCTCATCCTCCATCCCAACGCTTATTCATAATGACATTGCCGCCAGTTCAACACTTCCAGATTGTGTTTTGTCTCCGCCAACACTTTAGTGCGTCGACCCTTCACTGGGACGAATCTACTTTCGCACTTGTGTATTGTAGTAGCAAGAGTACTTAAAGATCTTAATATATGTACATAAATCCGCTGATCCAGACGGTATATCTCCCCTTCTTCTGCAGAGGTGTTTTTCCACGCTGGCAAAACCAATGCGTAAGCTTTTTCATCATCCTTAGGACTCTTCTCGAGCAGATGGAAAACAGCATTTGTCCAGTCCGTCCCTAAAAAAAGGCGAATCATCTTCTCTCTCCTCCTACAGACCCATTCCACTTACGTCCCTTCTTTGCAAGGTCATGGAAACGCTGATAGACCGTCAGCTTATGAAATATCTCGAAACACGAAAACTTCTCAATGACCGGCAATATAGCGTTCGTAGCAGCAGATCCACTAGTGATTTGATGGCATGGTCACCGAATAGTGGAACCAGCGTACCTACATCAATCTGGCGTAAGCATGATAGTTGCAATTGATATTTCTAAGGCAGAGTTTAGCACCAGGTTCTTTTGCCGAAAATCTGTGCTTTTGGAATTGATGACTCTCTTCTTCAATGGATTGGAAATTACCTTTCTTAATGTTCAAGTTGTCTCGGATTGTTTCAAGTCTGATGTTCACAAAATAAATGCTGGTGTATCCCAGGGATCCGTATACTCTCAAGCCCACTTTCGGACGTATTCTGAAATATCGTGATTCGTTCCTAAGCCAAACAGTTCGCTTGTGGAATGCCCTGCCGAGTTCTCTACTTCTTAGCCAGTATAACATTCATACATTTAAAAGCAACGTACATCGGTACCTATCTTTCTTTCCTCTCTAGTTTTCCTTCGCCCGCGCTGTGTGCAGATTGTCCTTGTGATGCTCGGGATAACCATAACCGTACCTTGGATGCAAGGTAATGGTCCGGGTTGATGTTGGGCCCTCGGAACGTCCGCATAATACTGGAGGAGTGCTTTGCATCGATCGCGATGCGATCTATCTGGCTGACGGTCGATTGATCTGGAGACCTCCAAGTTCCCTTATGAATATCGAGATGCTGTAACTGCGTACTAGCTACAGTTATCGAAGTTGGTGTTACCTTCCGACAGTATTAACAAATACTACTATATTAAAATCGCCAAGCACAATTTTAATGTCATAACTGGGGCACTGGCCATAGGTCTTGTCCCAGAGCTCGTATAAGCTATTTTTGGTGTCACCATATTTCACCTTACCATGGACTCTAACGAGGCGCTCGTTAACATGCCGGAAACTCAAGACTTCTTGCCTCAGTCTGCCTCTAACAATAAATCCGCATCCAAATAGACGCTGTAGTAAATGTCGCAGTTTTTCATCCTCTTTTGTCCGGGCCATCCCATCGCATTTCCTGGTTGACGGTAGCATCTACTTTGCAGCATTCCAATGCCTCCGCTAGTTATTCCGTTGCACGTGGAATATTAAGGGACCTAACACTCCACATGCAGATCCGAAATATGTTGTGCTTGTTTTGTTTACAGGGGTTGTTAACAATAGATCCGACTGTATCTGTTGTTGCTTCCTATCTGTTTATTTTTTCCATGGCCGGGCAGTTAGCTCGCGACAGAACCCCCAACCTAATGAGCCAGTTCCACTATAGATACCCCTAGGACGAGGGTCGGTGAGATCAAAGTCAGTAAACCGTTCGGTAGTATGAGCGGTGCCGTTGGTCCATAAGGGCTCATCCGCCACCATCTCTTTTCCAAGATCCTACTTAGTCACGGAAATCCTTACCGGTTTGAGCTCCAAATATATCGTAGTAGCCCGGATAAGGGTATTTCTGTTTTATTCCGGGATTTTACTCCACCGTTGTTTCCATAAGGGGAATTCTTCCGCTGTTCCGTTTATAGTGGTGTTATGGGCAGCAGTAGCGCTTATAAGTTTGGCAAGTTGAGTCCGAATGGACATGGATGGAAGCACAATTGATGTGTTAGAACAGTTGCAACACTGGCCAACGCCAAGTTGACCCCTCTCTGGGCCTACCCTATTTCTACAGCACTCAACTGCCCAACCAATACTGCTTAGAGCAGATTAGACTCGTTTGTCTAAATTGTATGTATCCAGCACATAAACTTGACAATCTTTTAATTTGTGAACAAGCACTTAAACTTGTTCACTGCTGGAGGCTGAAATGTAAAATTTAAATCAAATGTGCCATGTCCAATGGAATACTACCCTTAAAATCGCTGATTCTACAAATTAATATTAAAACAAACAATAATAATAATTATGCACCGTTGGTTCACTGACGCAATTAATAACTACACAGACCTGCACCATCAGCACGTTAAGCTCGTTGGCTTGACCTGTGTGTTGTTGAGGTACGAGTACTACCATGTACCAGCTGCGTCAGCATCTTGATGTTTTGTATGTAGGCTGGAACACTGCCATTTGTGTTGACAACTGATATTTGAGGTATCTGTTCCAGTGTTAGATGACAAAAGATCGAGTCCGTTCTATTGGTTAGTCCAACTTGTGAATATAGGCATTCGGTTGTTGGTAATTATACGGCATTGACGATGACTGATTTTAGATTGGCTTCGTTCTTAGCAGGCTTAAACCTTGGAACAGTCGAAAGGCTTTGTTTTGCCAAACGGGGACATCCATCATTGCTTCTTGACTAGATAGTGTGCAATCCATGTGCACGATAAATGGTCGCCTGTCCGAAAGCATTATAACCAAAGTCCGCTCTTACTCACGTTGGCCCGCATATGTTTTTGGTCTTCTTAATTCTTCCTAAGGCTATATTCTCAAAAACGAATAGGAAAGCTTATTTTATCCCCTACCCAGACCCAAGAGTATAACAATTTTGGTTAGAATATGCAAATACTTTTATTTATGTGTAGGTTTTTCTCTTTTTTGTTTTACTTGTACATTTATCAGCTTAACTATTCTTTCTACTAAACTTAAATTGCTATTATTATGTGTGTGTATAGCTTTTCCTCTTTTATAATTGGAATGTTATTGGCATTCTTTGGGTCGTCCGTGAGTTATTTTACACTCGTCCTTTCAATACTAAATCTAGATGTTCGTTAGCGTAAGCACTTTAAAGCGCAACGAAGATTATGTGAAGATTCGTTTCACAGTTTTGCAAAGACAATGCGCTTCAATCGCTCAATCGATGTATCTAGCTTTAGTATTGACCAAGTCCGCACGTATCACTTAAAATAAGTGGGGATATCATGTCTTTTCTTTATGGGTGGAGTGCAATCAACAAAAACAAAAAGTAAAACTAAATAACGGAAAAATTAAAAAAAAAAAAAAAAAAAAAAAAAACGTGTCACCTTGCAATCGATCAAGAACTATGTATATAACGTTTGTGTATACGTGTATCACTTTGTCTTAGGTTGCTATGATAAAATAATAAATAACGGGGATTATGCTAAAGCTCACATTGCGGTTTTAACTTTGTTAATAACTAAAATTTCTCTAGAGTTGATTCTAATTAGCACAACAGGACAATGTTTCCGCTCTCATTGCCAGCGAGGAAGGTTCGATTCAACGGCAAAACTGCTAAGCTGGTAAGCACTCCACGTAGGGTTTCCGATCGGAGTTTTGTGACGGAACATGTTGCATCACGACTACCGATGTCTGAGTATATGCCTATGCGATTAGCGGTGGTAGCGAATACTAGTTCGGAGCCAATAGGCTGAAGGCAGTGGGCTGGTTCTGGTGGGGGTCTAGAAAGGAAAAAAAAAATGGAATTAGATACTTAAAAATTAGACAAGACCTTTCTTAGAACTCACTTTAATTGATATTGAAGACTGCTGTCATTGACATTCCACACGGCTATGCTGTGATCCAATGCTGAGCTGATGATTTGATTATCGGAAGCTGCAGCTAGTTGCAACATATCACACTCCATTGGGCGCCATGACGACATTAAAATTCCAGTTCGTGCATCTAGTAGTGATATAACTCCAGAATTTAGACCTGCAGCAATCCAATTGCCTGATGGTGAAGCAGCTAAACAGCGAACAGTACTGTTCAGATTTGAGCTTAGACGCCATTCATTTACATACTGCATTGTTCGGGAGTCGATTATCTTTACCGAAGATTCAGCGGTTCCTGCCATAATAAGTGGACTCGGAGAAGGGAAGCACCGTACAACAGTTACGGGATTATGCTTTGGTGAGTCTAAAATACCCAAAGGACGACCGATGAATGGGTCCCACATATGGACTCCAGAATCACAAGAGACAACAAATCTCATTGATTCCAGAAATGTCAGTGAATGCACAGGTTTCTTGTGACTGTTGTAGGTGAATTGACATGACGACACCTTTTTGCCATCGCCCTCACTTCGTAAAGACCAAAGTTTTACGGTTTTGTCCTTCGACGCTGACATAAAACTGTTTTCATTGTCCAAGCCAATGATGGCCCGAACAGAATTTGTATGACCGGCAAATGTCTGCAATTTAATCTGTTTCAAACTAAGATGAGTGTCTTTGTCGGGCCGGCTTATCTCATGCCTCCAGTAGGCCAACCAGTTACCACGTAAGTGACGAGTTTTTCCGACTTGGTCCAATTTATAAGCGACCATATCGAGCACCTCCATGGGACCCATTTCCTGGCGAGCGGTTGTTGTTGCCACCTCAATGCGATTTCCAATCAAAGTCGTTCCAAAGCTATTTGCTGTCAGTTGTTCCTCTACCGAACCTCTTCTGGAAGATGCAGGCGTATTAGAATCATCCGTCCTATCCGGTGGGGAATAACTCGGTTGCTCGAACTCATGACAAAGTGTCAAGATGAACTCTAGGTTTATCACAGTTTTCGTCATAATCGACTCGCCGAGAAAACGTAAGAACGCCAAATACGAACAATGAGCCAGACTCGGACTGAAAACATCTCGAATCTCTTCGTTTTCCTTTTGATGATTTTGAAAGTCATCTGCATTTTCATTTCCACCAAGCATGTAGTTGGGTGGCGAGACTCCTGTTTCATCTGAAATATCACGAAAGTTTTCACTTATGCCGTAAGCTTTATCGAAGATGAGGAAAAATTTCCGCAGAGCAGAAATACAAAGGTGCTCCTTTGACATGTCTGGACCGATGCGAACGGATAAGACATAAATAGCATCGAGGAGTTTACGTGCGAGGACACTGCGACCCAAATATCCACTCGGCATAAGGCAACGTGTCGAGCCTAGCAGATGGATTATTGGTATCAATATTGTGTCCAAGATGACGTCCTGAAAAATTACAAACTCGGTTAAAGTCACACTTACAAATTACTCGTATGTATAGAGTCGCATACCTTTAATCGTTCCATGATGGTGCTGTCAATCAAGCATGGTATTAGAAATTTCAGCAACTGCAACGAACTGATCAAAGCTCCCTCCAAGCTTGTCGTGATTCGCTTTTGACATAGAGAAACCAGCTCGCCTATGTGTGGAAAATATTGCAGAAGAATAAATTCCTCACCAAAGAGTGCTGAAAATGTCAAAACGGTTTAATAATCACTACTTTCTATCTTCACAAACACTATCAAATCCTACCTGCAATGGATGTGAGACACTCTAAAACTCTCGCTGCACTTCTGTCACCTACAACTTTGGCATCGGTGGTGGAAAAATAATTCAAGTTTCCGCACTCCTCTGAGTCATAGTTTTCTGGTAAGAGATTCTCCTGTCCCACATAACACAGAGACAGCATTTTTAAGAGGTTCTTTGTGAGATACCGTGCAGTTAGCACTGGACCCAGACGATGTGATAACCATACCAAACTCTCTGCACTCATTTCAGAGATCCGATTATTTTGCAGCGATTTGGCTTCGGAGATTTTTGATATCACTGACGCCTGCAGTGAATCATTAGGCTCACTTTTGTTTTTCTGCTGTTGCTCATCCACCAGCTCAAATGAGTCGAAACTCTTTTTGCTGCCAATCTCACAGTCGATGGCATTCAATTGGTATGATCTTCTGAACGAACTGGGTATTGCTATAGTCGGTGATTTTGGACCCATTAGAGTTGAGTCTACCTTCGACGGACTATCCGTTTGGCTGTGGATGGAAATTTTGTCATCCTCAAATGAGGTATTCGAAAGACGCTGATGGCCGTAGATTATCTCATTGATGGCGATCTTCTCCGAGGTAAAGATCGACGCATCTTCAGTGGCTTCTTCGGCGTTGGAAGGTCGAATGTCGAAGGAGTCCACAGATTTACTTTCTACATCTACGATGTTGCTAGATTTATCGGAATTATCATCGTCGAAGCTGAACACATCCTCGATTTCTTGTTTTGTGGATGCATCAAATGACAGGGTAGCATCAGCTTCAGGTGATATCAATGTTAACGAGTTTTCTGATTCATCATTGCAAGCGAATTTCAGATTCTTTCCACATCGACTCTGTCGAATGTTCGAGTTGCTGTGATAATGAAACCCAGTGCTGTCTTCAGGTTCTTTGTAGCCTCCAACGGCCTCAATTAGTGGTGCGATAAAATTGTCTAAGAAGCACTTCAAGCCGAATCTCACGATTAATCGTAGGAGAAAACTGTGATGGTAGAGTTTCACAGATTTTCGGCTCTTGAACGAGGAACTAGTGGTGAAACGGATTGAGTTAACCCTCCCATCTGTAGATTTTCGCATATTGCTAATACGGTCATAGGACTCGATGTCATACAATTTCATGATGGGATCGAGTAGGTACTTTTGTGTCTCTTGAATACCAAGTGCAGTGGCTATTAAATCGAATAAGTACCAAGCGGTGAGGATGGACGTTTCATCGTTTCGCAGTAAATCAATTATATGAGGCAGGAGTAACTCCACAGAGCCAAATTGCTCAAAGGCAACGGGTTCGAGAAGATTTTCGATTTGCACACAACAAGATTTTACCTTACACTCGGCAATTTTTCGTGTAAAGAGCACTCGCTTTCTGTCGATCTCCGTGTATTTACAACACTCCCTTCCGTCGCAGTGAAAATGAGTATACAAGTCGAGAAGGGTTGAGTCAAATTCAAAGTTATGCAGGGTTCGAATAAGGGTATAGATGGGAAAGTATGTATTCGGAAATGGTATAAGATTGTGAGCGAAGATTGGCTCCAAAATTTGATGTGCTGTTGGAGATGGCAGACCTTGCGGTGTGAGAAGACCAACTCTGTTAAGATTCAGCAATAATTTCACTACATACTGCAAGCATTTTGGGATGTCTGTAATATTTGATGTAGCTACCAAACGACAAGCCTTCAGACGCTCTTCAAAACCTCCACACATTCCACTCATAAGCAGCGGCCTTAGCTTATTCATAAGGAACAGCTCAATGATGAGACAACCAATTACTTGTAAATCCTTCTCTCGCTTCTCGGACAGGATTTGTTTAAGATTTCTTCTACTCGCTGATGGCGGCGCTAAGTAGCTTTTTGCTTTCACTCTATCTGCAGGCCGTGGTGTTTGAACTTCAACTTGACAGTAATTATCCACAAAGAACTGATTTGTGAATGAATTTTCCGACTCCTCAAACAGCAAATCATTCTGTGCCATCTTTTCGGTGTGATTTTGGTTGACCTTCTGGCCGAGAAAAGTTTTTGCGA